>OY986437.1:140321997-141044997 GCA_963920525.1 Dichetophora obliterata
AGTTTTCATCACAAACCTTTTATAATTATTTTAATTGAAATAAATACATTTGCTATCGAATGCATATTATGCAGTTTATTTTAATATAGATATTCTTTAGTTAAATAAATGTATATCAACAACTACTTACTACATGCAACTACTTCGTGTAGTATTAATTATTTAAATGTAAATTCAGTAAAAATATATTGAATAACTACATATGTATTGTAACGAACCTCCGGGGCGCTACAGATTGGGTTTTCCAGCCAGGGTATAACTCAGCGGCTGTCCGGGGTTCTGACAGAAGAATTGTTGTGGAGGTTTTGGGTTGTGACCGCTTGCACTCCTTTTTTAAGGGAGCACTAGAATCGCGGCGATGTCCGACTAGAAATCCTCTTACGGGTAGTGATGCTTTGCAGGTGGATGGCCGGTTCGTCCTTGATGACCTGTCCGTCCGTGCGGTTTGCGTCGCTAGGGATTTCTTCGGGATTGGGATAGGGACGCTGGCGTGAAGCTTGCGATTTGTTTCGACGCGAAGCTTGGGTGACTCGGCGAATCGTCCAGCCTCAAGCGTGAAACAATTTTGTTAAAGGGATTATGCTTTGGTTTACTCGTGCAGAGCTGTGGGAAAGCACAAAGCGGGGCACGGAGAACTTTAACGTCTCTGGCCACGCCGCTCGTCTTGTAATAGGATGTTTGCTGGCGTATAGCTGGCAAGGCGTTTCGACGCGAGGTCCTGATCCGCTCCTAAGGGGCCGTCTGGCCTCAAGCGTGAAACAAGTTTTGTGGAATGGCCTTTCGGCGGTACTCGTGCAGAGTTGGAAGTGGGAAAACGGAGAAGAAAAGCTTTCAATGAAAGGTCTTAACTCTCGACGTTTTACCCTAGTGTGAAGGGAATTTAGGAAGTGGTGTGGGGTTGTTCTCAGGATACCTTACCGTCTTTGGTGTCAGCGTCCGTCCGACCAGCTACCTTCCAAATTGCTTTCAGCTTCGAAATAGTTCCAACTCAAAAGAATCGTAATAAAAATTCAGCACGTCTTATCCATTCAGTGTCTCGCACTCGACTCTCTTTATTTCAATAATAAAATCTCCTAAGTGGTGGCTGGCACCGGCGTCATGTGACGCATATAAACTTATTCTATCTACTATAGCCATACGTTCTATGCTTGTCTGAGCGAGAAACAAATATAATTTACACAATTTGATACACACTATTTCTTATGTGGTGTATAAATGTGTTTATTATATTTTGAGGGGAAGCTCGCTCAGTTCTTTTGTATGTATGTGTTATTTTTGATAACATAAATTTCTTATATGAGTAACAATGTGTGTATGCTTTATGTTTCTAGCTTAAATATAATACAGGGTGAGTACTTTAGTTTAGTCTCAAGTATTAAATTGTAAATGGTTAATTCAGTGTATAAGTTATTAGTATGTATTTTGTATATTACATATATATATATAGCTTAATAAAGATTGGACTATTAGAATAATGAAGTTTATAATAATAAAAATAAAGATGTGTTTTATTATGACTGTACTTTGAGTAGCAGTCAGAATATGAATATTAATGATTATATAAATAGGTACGGTTACCGTGAGTGGCGTGATCCGTGTTTCATGTGTTGCTGATGCAGCTGTTGTTTGTCGTTATCGGGAGGGGGTTTCGTCTTCTTTGGCTATGGGTACATAGCGTTGCTGTTGTAGCGTTGACTGTTTTTAATGCTGGAGCAGCGTTGTTGTTGTTGTTGGCTATAAATGTATAGCGTTGCTGTTTGTTAAGCAGGTTACTTAACCTGGGGTAATGTTGTTGTTGTTGTTGTAGATACTGGCTATTAATGTGCATAGCGTTGCTGCTGTTGCCGTGCGGTCGTCTGTGATTTAATTCACAGGGGCGCTATAACGATGGGGTATTGCCTGGCTGCCGGTCGTTCATGTGGCCGTAGCAGGGCCGCCATCGGTAAAATCGTTCGGTGGGCTCTGAATGTGAGGGCCGGTTTTGACCCCGTCAAAAGAGGTCCTTACAGTATTTAAAAATAAATAAAACTACATATATATGAAGTAAATACACATTGTGTAGTAAATTTTACTACAGTATTTTTTTGAGTGTAGAAAACATGAATAATGAGTAGATAATATCTTTAATACAGTTGTTGTTGTTGCAAGAAAAGTATACAGGTGTTGTTGTTATTTTGTTTTGTTTTGCTTATTACTTCAACGATTTGCTTTTAATAATTTGCGCCGACTGTTGCATTCACACTCTCTTTGCTCAGAACTTCATTCGAACCCGAGCTGTTTGGTGTTCTTACATAAACTCTCCC
Organism: Dichetophora obliterata; assembly: GCA_963920525.1. Lineage (NCBI taxonomy): Eukaryota > Metazoa > Arthropoda > Insecta > Diptera > Sciomyzidae > Dichetophora > Dichetophora obliterata. The sequence continues at coordinate 140,324,301 of OY986437.1, forward strand.
ACGAATTGAAAAGACTGCAGACAAAAGCTTCAGTCGTTCAAGGTTCCTGTTTGTAAGACTTCCATATATATATATAATTGACCATCGCCGCCCATACCAATATCAGCGAGTGTCAACGATCGCCGCTGAGCTTTGCAGAAACCCGCAATTGATTTAAGGAGCTGATTTCTATTATATGAACTAATGTAGGTGCTGCTCTATTTTTGTTTCTGTTTGGCATTGTTTGTTGCATTGACAAATAATCATGGTGCGAAATTGCTTGTTTCTTGTGTTTATAATCCTCATAGATCTTTTAGTCTTGAACCATTATTTAGTGATTTGTGGTGATTTTAATGTTAATATTCTTAATAAGGACAGTGTGACTGAAAATTTCTGTGACCAAGTAAGTGCGACTGGAATGGCCATTATTAACTCCTCATCTCCAACGCGCTTTGCACCTTATGTTAACCCTAGTTTAATTGATCTCTTGATTTTGTCTGATGTTTTCTCACTTTTACTTTTCGATTAAATATCATTTCTATCTGACGATGACCTGTTATTTTGCACAATTAATTTTAAACCTTGTCATCTTTCCTCTCAAATATCTGTTTCGTATCATAATTTGAAGTCCATTGATTACATTCTATTGTATGATTATTTGTCTAACATCTGTTGGAATGACTGTTGGTTTAGCCAATCTGTTGACGATAAGGTAAATGTTCTCGTCGCTCACGTCAAACATGCTTTTGATTTCTTTGTGCCTATTCGTGAGTCCATTGCTCGAAATAAGTTATGTCCATGGTTTACGTCATATGTTAAAGTTGCTATCAATAAAAGAAACGAACTTTATGTTAAATGGAAAAGACACCGTACTAATGTAAATTTGGAATTGTTCAAACCCAGTCTACCAAATGATATTGCAACAATATAGAAACAATATCATAGCAATCAAAATTTGTATCATTTTCGATTATCGTTTTCTATACGAAAACAATACACTTTTCGAAAATTTCGGACCCATCGTTACAATATCATTTTCGATATCTGGTTTCAATATTGTTGCAATACTTAATTTTTAAATGTTTCCGATATCGTTTCTGTATCGTTTTAAGCATTGTTTTCAATATCGTTATGATATTGAGAAGCCAAAATTATCAATATTTTTTCGATATCGAAATTATCTCTACTTTAGATATTTTTTAATATCGTTTCAATATTGATATACTAGCTTTTTTCAATATCGTTTCGTTATCTAAGTACTGCAATTTTTCAATATTGTTCCGACATCTAAATATTACCCGATTTCTGTATTGATTCCAATATCGTTTCGATATCGAAATATTGAAATTTTCCGAAATACTTTCATATCGATAATCGATATCGTTGCAATATTGAAACCACATTGAAATAATTAAATTTTTCAATAAATTTATATTTTCTATTAATTGAATTCAATTTTATTAATTTCATAGTAATAACATGGTTTTAATTTAAATTTGTAATTTATAATTAATAAATATGTATTTAATAATCTTTGTAACGTAATTAATTTATTTTTGTTTGTTTAAGTGGTATTTAATACTTTTGTTTTCCCTATCTTTTGCATACAAAAAGAAGGTTTTTGTTTTTTCTTCAAAAACTTTAGTGTCCGTTTCGGGAAACTTGCGTTGAAATGCAGCTGGAATTAAAAATAAAACGTTAGTAGCAAAGCTATCAATATTAAAGAGATGTCAGTTTTCCCCCAACAACAGAAAGTGTATGGGTATAAAAATATCAACGGGACAAAAATACATATATTTAAACAAACATTTTCTATGCACAAAAAGAGTTATATCTTCAAAAGTTATGTATAGATTTTTATGTTAAATAGCTTCCTGAATAAGTTATAGCATATCCTTTCTTTCAATACCAATAAGGGTTTGTTTTCTTATAAAAGTAAAAAATAAATCAGCATTTTATAACCAATGTTTACAAGCTTCGATTTTTATCCCGTGTCATTTAAGAGTACACCCCTAGGTTTTAACAAAATAAAATTTTAAAAATGCAAATTTTTTTATGAAAGGAGAAAGATATTTTATTGAAACTTTGCATATTATTTTTATGTAGAAAAGAGTATACAAAATTTATTTTGGATGTTTCCAGCGTGTTTAATTTCGAAAAAACGCCGCCAATTTGTCAATTTTGGCCAACAAAATTTTCTTTTAGTTCAATCTATAGCGGCTTTGATGCTGATTAAAACCCCGTTTTTAATTTTTTTTCCGATGTTCCAGTGCGACAAAATCACGACCGCCGTGAGTTTTTTTATGTTATTTTCAAAAGCCTGCAGCAGCCAAAAAACACGGTGGAAAAATTCAACAACATTTTTTTAAACTTTGTTTTACATAAAAGTAATCTGCGAAGTTTCAATAAGATATCTTCTTCCTTTCATAAAAAAATTTGCATTTTAAAAATTTTATTTTGTAAAAACCTAGGAGTGTACTGTCCCTTAATAAAAATTTATCAGAACTTACAACATATGGCGGTTGTTGTTGCCATTTTCTTTGCAGCTTCTTTTTCAGCAGTTCCTTGCCAGGAAAAGTTTTTGCAGCACCATTTTCCATTACTCTCCTCCAGCATTTTGATACAAATGCTTTACCATCCTTTGCTGTTTCGAGTAAAAACTCATCCACCTGTAAAACATAATTAACTATTTTAATATAAGCAGATAACGCAATAACTGATTTTAGTTTACCAACTGATTAAATTGGTCTTCATTTTGGAGGTTTTTCTCAAAGTTCAGAAAAAGTTTTGCATCCGAAAATGGAGTCTCCGGAATAACAGAACTTAATTTTGAAAAAGAATTTAAGTAATTAGGATTTTTGAGCTTTTTTACGTCTCGCTGTACTTTTACCACTTCCTCAGTAAGCCGACCCAACAAGTTAACAATATTGTCATTTGAAGCTTGCAAAACAGTAATTTTTTCTAGCATTATGGTTTGAAAAGACGCAGAACGAGCTGAAAGAATGAAAAAATAAAAATAATAGCTCTACTATATATGGGTACTAATCAACTTTATATACTATGAACTACTAACAAGAAAAAACTTACTTGTTTCGTTATGCATTCTTTTGTGAGAATATGCAGCTGTTGCAGATAAACCACATGATGACGATCCAGATGGTGAACGAGGAACGGATTTGAATGTTGATAGAACAGGTGATGAAATGTTTATGAAATGATTGAAATCCATGGTGTAATTATTTATTTCGGTTGCTGTTGTTGGTTGTAAGGTGATATCATTTGGAGTTGGCGAACATGATGATTCCAAAGGATCTTTACTTTGGTTTAAATACATGTCATCACATTTACGCTTTCTTTGTCTAGTTTTTGTTGCTTGCTTCATTGCGTTAGTGACTTATTTTAAGAAAGTACAAAATTTCATTTCGTTTTAAAACAATGCACTTTGATATGTTATGTACATCATGTTGCGAGATTTCATTAGACAGAGCGAGAGTATCAGATAAATAAAAATGTATATACTCGGAATTTATTGGTAAAAAAAAGAATTTCTTAAGTTTAAAACTTTACAACTAAAAATTTGAAACGAAGTTCTTTTTCGTGTAATAGACGTAAAAAAAATTATCTGGTTCCTTAAGAGAAACAAAAGTTGATGCTGTCTTACTATAGGAATATGATCCAGCAACAATATCACCAACGCTTATCTGCTCAAAATTTTCAATATTATTATGGTTATTGCTTTCTTCAACTAATCTGTTATATATTTGGGCACCCGCTTGATTTTTTTTTTTAACAATTCGTTTTACTTTTTGGAGGTAATTTTCAAATTTAAATGCATTGATATTTTTTAACGATCCAAAGTGCATTACATCCGAAGCCAAATGCGTGAGGCAATGCATGTTGTATGTAAGCATACGCGTGGTGTATAAATCAGATTTTCGTAAGACGAATTCATGTAGAAGCTTTTGTGCCAAAACAAAATTTTTACAGTCACACATTAGCAGCAGATGTATGCCAGTTGATAGCATTAAAAAATGTGTATATCTTTCCGAATTTAAAACATACTTAAGAACAACAGGGCCAGTATATAGAAGAAACTGTCTGAACTCTGTGGCTTTCCATCGATCTAATTCATTGATTGTTCTGGGCTTTCTTTGAAATTATTTTGGGATTTGCTTTCGAAATTGTGATAACGACGAATCAAGATACTTTAATTGGCTTGCACTAAGTGAATATACCTGTTTTTTTTCTCTGCACCAAGCTTTCAAAAATGTTTTCATAACACCAAGGCATACAACGTGCATATAGTCGAATGGAAAATTAAATACCATATCAATTGGCAGCGATTCAAGAATAATGCTTTCCATTGTATTATGATGTTCTGGGTGAGCTCTGTCTCTAAAAGAACTGTCACTGCGCAGAATATTGGTACACAATTTATAAATTATTCTTCGATCCGAACTTTCTCCACGCTGACAACATTTGATACAGCTGTAAAAAGAAGAATGACCTTTTATTCCTAATAAGAATTACCTTGCTGGCGCATCACAAACCAATTTTAAGAGCATAAACTCTTTTTATAAACGAAAATTCTTTGCTTAATATTTCCAGCAACTCATTTACAAAAGGGTTAAGAAATTCATTGCAATTTTTAGGTTTCATACTACCTTCGAATGTTCCAACCAAAAAAACTGATTCAGTGTTGGACACATTCATAAGAATTGGCCACAATTGGAATCCGGAACTTTTCGATAAGGGAAGCCCATCTACATTGAAATTTAATTCAATTTGATCATCATTAAAATTATGTTTCTCTAAAAATTCTGTAAGGCAGCTTCGAATGCCATAATGAATATAAATTCCATCTTCCATCAATATTTTTTCCACAGCACGTGGAGTTCTTCTTAAACTTCTCGCATCTTTCGGAAGGTGAGGAATCACTGGTCTTAAAATTTCCAATAATTCATTAACGGTTTTAATTGTTAAATTATTCGCGATCGACGATTTTGCAAGCTGGTCTCTTAGGGAATTAACTTTACATTCAGCACTTTCTTCATCGGAGGAGGATTTGTTATCGACAAATTCGTGGCAGTCAGATAATGGAGCTAAATTTAGGATTTCAGTTTCACAAGCGCTGGCATGCTGTTGGACATCAACCTCCATTAAAGATGATAAATCTTCTGTTTCCTCCTTTAACGTTTCTGCACTATCAATTTTTTTTCATGTATATTTCAAAAAGTTCTCTAGCCTCATTTTTTAAACTTCGTTTACTCATTTTAATATTTTAAATAAGGTGGTTAATAATTCTAATTGAAATTCACTCACTCTGACTAATGTCTCACGTACACTTTAACCATTAATCTGTGAAATAGGAAAATTTGTTTTTAAATTGAAGTGGTGCAGCAGATTAAAGAACAAAAACGAATAAATACTTACTATTCTTTTGAAGAAAATTTAAATAAAAAAAGCTCACAGAATTTTTGACACTAAGGTCAGAACATATATGTTTTTAAGAATTTTGAAAAAAATAACAAATAAATATCAAAAACTTTACTTACTTCAAAACCGGCAATAAAAAATAGAGATGACGAATCGAGTAGTTAGAGATGTGTTTTCAGATATATCGTTACAGGAGCGAAACACCATCGAAACAAAGCAACTATTGTTGTATGGTATACTGGGAGCTTACAAAACAGCGATGTATTTATAATAGCTCTGTAATGTAATTAAAAACAAACTATGCTTTATAGAATATTTTGCTTTTATAATATCTTAATAAAGAATTTACAAGACCATTAAAAAGAGATACATAAAAAATGTCTTTAAGATTCATTTTTAGAGCTCATATTGAAGTTATTATAAAGAAATTGCGACATGTCGCATTAGTGTCTTTATAATATGCGTAATAAAATTATTATAAAGACATGCGAGGCAGTTAAAGTTATGTAGCAATCCTGCGTATGCCTCGTGTTTGTTAAACAGCAAAATTAGGAAAATCTAAAAAGTTGAATACAAAAATGTGCTTTAATAAATAAACAAATTGTAGCTTCATTTAAAGTTATAAGCACGAAGGACGGAAAAAAGCGATCGCTAGCACTCGTTCCAGCTAGTTGGGAAAACCGTGGAGTGCTCTCATGGTCAAAACTAAAGAGTGATCACAAGATAACTCAATTCATTTTGAATATTATTGCTCCTGGAACTCCGCCAGATATAGAGTGGATCAAGTGTCCAGCAAAAGTGGTGGAAAAGGAAATTCTTTCCTATGCTGCTGGCAGCAAAAATTTTTCTGTTCTGAATTCAACCTACTATTTTTAAAGTCTTTGTAAGGTGCCTTTCAAAGACCTCTAAAATATACCTTACCGAGTTTCTTCAAAAACACTAAGCATGTCTTAATATCACGTACGCTAAATTGGCCTTATAAGCCAAGAAATAAAGAATTTACAAATACAATTCCTGTTTTTTTACTTAGTTTTAAAAGGTATGTAAAAGAAGCTATAAATACTGTTTGTGCTACTAGGGTAAGCACGTATTTATATTTTAATGACAAGTCGACAATTCGAGTCTTTCGCTTATTTGTTATTAAAGTGTTTCTGCGGTATTTTAGCGCGATTTAATTGTTAAAAAGCGCGAATTATAGAAGGCCTAGAAAAACACATCTACTCTGACCACATACTATTGATTGATTGAACAAGGAGAATAAATAATAGTAAAGAGATTTCAAAGGCGAATTAGTTGAATAAGGCGAAAAATTATAACCATTGAGGTGAAGCCCGTGCTAAGAAAAATGGCGATGATATTGAGAGCAGAGCTGAAAGCCACTGAAATGAGTCGACCGAAAACAAATCGTACTGAGAGAATTTTGTAGTACATTCGCAACTGGTTTGCTAATGAAGACATGTGGCGAGGATGAGCGGCGGGAGGAGAGGAATGAAAATACCAGCAAAGTCAAGCAACCACGAAAAAAAAACAAAAGCACAGATCATATAGCAATTGGAAACTATTGAGAATCCGAATTGACTATTATAAATGAAAATGCAAAAAATCTAGTTGTCACTATTTTTACCGCATATATTTGCATGTTTCCTTTTCTATGCCGAATTGGTTTTGTTTTATCCCCAGCTGAACGTTGCTGTTGTTGTTGTTCTTGCTGTCAACCATATTATAAGAATATTTCTAACTAAGCCGATATTATTTTGTTCTTAGCTGTAAGTTGTCTTAGCCAAATGGATAGAACACCAAGCAAATATCACATTTTCATGATCAATTGAATTTTTGAAAATATTTTACATTTATTACGAAATATATTTGCTACAAATATTTTCCTTCTATTAATTAGATTTGATATAAAAAATATTTGATAATAATTATTGTGAAGAATTGTAAATATCTATGTATTTGAAAATTTTTTTCAAATACCTTTCAATACGAAAAATCTATTTTAAAAATTTAAGTTATTAAAGTCCTTACTGCATTAATAATATATGTACAAAGCCAACTTTTTAGTTACATAAAATCGAATCGAAGAAAGTTATACGGCACACTATTTTTTTGTTTGATTTCTGTTAAACATACATATTTTTAATTAAAATTTTAATACATATGTATGTATTTACATTTGTTTTTTTTTATCTGGGCTTATCTATTTATTCATCTCATATCTGTTTATCCATCTCTGGACAGTTCAGAAAATCATTTATCTGTATATATTATATTTTAAAGGATTGCGAAAAAGCTAATTGAAAGAAAACTTAATCATTTTGACACAAAAAATTATGAGATTACATTGGATAACCTGGTCGTTTTTAAAGTTTTTCCTGGAAGTGTATAGTTTTGAAAATTCGAGTTTGAGTTTTTTTGAGAAAATAATTCCTAAAAATCCAAAAATGCAAAATTTTAAAAAAAAACATCACAGGTGGTTGTAACATAATCTTGGTTCATTTTCGCAAAAAAAAAGCGAAAATTAAAAAAATTTATAACTGTTGAAACTTAACAGTTTCTTAACCCTGGAGAAGGCGCGCCTCGCAGAGTAGCATGGCTAGTCGCGCGAGAGCATTGTGCTTATTCAGGAATTACTGTAATTTTCAAACCGCATACCTACAGCTCCAACCGTGCACTGACCTCAGCAAAAGCTTGACAAGACGCGGAGAACAGCCGTTACCAAAGATAATCAACATAATGCGTGCAAAACTATTAATAAAAAAGATTAATTTTATCCATTTAAAAATTGTGTGAGCAAAATGCTCATTCTTCTCGAGGGTTAAAAATCCTGAAAGTGCCTGTTTTTGACAAACCGAACACAAAAAAATGTGGAAGCATATATCTCTGATTTGAAATGACTTCAATAATTTTAAAAAATATTTCTGATTCCGGATCTATTTTTTCTTGTCCCCATCTGTACGTTGTCTTATCTGACAGATAGACACCATATCTCTAAGTCGACTACAAAAATAATTCAACTTTTATGAACATTATACAGTATTTAAAACATATTTAACATTTATTACGAAATTGATTTGTTACAAATATGTGGGTATGTACTTTCTTTTAATTAGAGTTAATTAAACTCTACACACATACATTTGAACATAATTTCAAAACGACCAGGTTATCCAACGTAATCTCATAATTTTTTGTGTCTAAACCATTAAGTTTTCTTTCAACAATCAACAAATTTTATAATGTTAAACACTTAAATATAACCTTGAACAAAAATTAATTAATTAAATACATTGAGATCAAAAACAGGTTTTAAAAAACGATTATGAGAATTTAAAACTAAAAATTCAAAATAAAATAACTTTAAATTAAGAGAGAAAAATAACATAAAAAAGAAATGAATTAGGTTAGAAATCGAACGAAAAGAGATAAGTGAAGAAAAATAATAGAATAGCGAATCAAGTAAAAGAAGATTAAAGTTTTGGTTAGAATGAAGACAAATAAAGTGATAATTTGGATTAAAATATGGTTTTATTGCAAATACGCTGTAGATACGGTGGGAGTGAGTTCCAAAGACGTATGGAATTAACAACGAACTGACGTTCGGACGCTAAGCAGGCATGATTTGGTTGGACTAGGTTGTTTCCGCGCTGAGATCTTAAAAATTTTAGTTTATTATATAGGTAAACTGGCTCCTTGGTAAAAATAATTTTGTGCAGAAAAACTAACGCCCTCAAGTTCAAAACATTGTCAAAAGTCAAATTGAATATTTGTTTTGCATACTGGGATATACGGTCGGTTCGTTTAAGTTCGAAGACATAACGAGCGATTTTGTTATAGGAAACGTTCAACTTGCGCTTAACAGCAGCATCACAGTATGCAAAAATTTTGGATCCGTACAATAAGGTGGGGACAAGATACGTTTTAGCTAATTTCTATGTTAAACATTCTTATGTTAAAGGGTGTGAAAAACTGTGTGGCCCATAGGCTGCGGAGCATACCATTAACTTTTCCTACAGTGATGTTGACATGATTCGTCCAATCTAAAGTGCTGCTGAAGGTAATACCCAAATTTTTTGCAGTTTTTACAACTTCAATACATGTCCCATTTAGAGTAACTTCCGGAAAGGGCAAGGAAGAGTTATGTTTTCTAGTTAAAATTAAATTTTCGTAAATTTTACACAAATTAGCATTCAGACTATCAACACACATGGTAATATCACATTTGCGACAGCTAGTATCATCAGTTGTACATCATCGCACATTTGAATACCACAATTTTGCAGCACAGTTGGTAAGTCGTTTATATAAACCGAAAATAAGAGAGGGCCCATTACAGAGCCTTGAGGAACGATACGGTTTACAGGCAAGAAATTAGAAGTAACGCTGCCTATATTTACGGCTTGTGATCTGTTTGTGAGATATGAGCTCATTAGTCGAGTTGCAGTGGCGGAAAACTTAAACATATTTAATAATTTCGAACATAAAATTTGGTGATCAACCGTATCGAAAGCTTTCGAATGATCTAGCAAAACTAAGCAAGTGATTTCATTGCGATCGTGGTTATTTCGAATTTCATCGCTGACGTCAAGTAGAGCAGGCACGCAACTGCGCTTAGGTCGGAATCCTGACTGTCTGTCAGTTAGCAGTTTATATTCCAAAACAAATTTGTTTATTTGGTTGTACATCAGAGTTTCAAAAACTTTTGATAAATATGGTAAAATTGCTATGGAGCGGAATTCATTACCAATTTTAGGGATGGAAATAATTTTAGCTTTTTTCCAAATAGCAGGGAATTCTGATATCGTTATGATGGTATTGAAAATGTTAATAATGAAAGGGGTTAGAGCAGGAAGAAGTTACTTAAAAAACTTGGGATGTATTTTATCGAAACCGACGGCATTAGATTTAATCTCTAAGCAACTTCGCAGTACTTCTGTATATTCAACGCATTATAAAAGCTGAGTACGAGTTGATAGATCTCTGAAAGATGCGACTAAATAACAAATTGTCACATCTTTCAGAGATATAATTTATATATCTATAAATTTGTTATTTAGAGCCTCGACGTCTACGCTAGTGTCTGTAGGCGAAAAATTTCTAGCAACTCCAATTTGCCGAATAATATTCCACTTCGTTTTGCTGTCTATGGCAGAGCTAAATTTAGATTCATAATATGCTAACTTGGCAATTTTCACCGCCCTGACTACATTGTTTCTGCATATTCGGAAAATATTATAACGCTCGGGTGTTTTGAGACGTTTCCATTTATTACACGCTGCATCAATTTTCTTTTAACTTTTAAGGGTACTGGAAAACCAGGGCCTTAGATAGTGCTTTACAACTTGAGTTTTAAGAAGAACATATTTTTCAAATAGTGAATTGACGTTACGTTGTAGGAAATCTAACTTATCATTTACTGATAGCATGTGATAAATTTCTGTCCAGTCGACGTGATTGAGCTCTGTCAGAAGAGAGCTAAAATCTATATTTGTAAAATCTCGGTATGTTATTTTTTGCTCTGGTATTAGCAGCTGAAAATTATAGCAAAGAAAAGTCAGGTCATGCTTGGAAAAAACAGGAGCAGATAACTGGTCATAGAGTAAGACTTTATCATTGTCACCGACAAAAAAGAAGTCTAGCAGCGAATTTCTATTTTTGGAAAACTGTGTGGGTGGGGTTACATTTTGGCGATGTAAGACAAAGTGCACACATGTCATCAGATAAATGAAATTCAACCAACAAAAGACAATTAAAATCGCCACAAATTATGATGTCAGCATAGGAGCTTACCACCGATTCAATTTTCAACATTAAGTTTTCTGTATGGACATAACGATTTGGCCTATAAACTGTGCCGACAAGTAGTTTTTCGGATTCATAGATTATGTCAACAAATAGGAATTCAATATTATCTTCAGAGTTTGATTTACTGATTAAGTTGCATGTAATACCATCTTTAACAAAAATTGCAACCCCACCGGCATGAGACTCTCGATCCGCACGAAATGATCTATAGCCCTTTACACTAAAGACACTATCTTGAACAGAAGGCTGAAACCATGTGTCAGATACACAAATTATAGCCATGTTTGAGTTTTCAAAAATGCACTGAAACTCATCAATTTTATTATTTAAACTTTGCGCATTAATATGACATACCTATAGTCCCGTCGCTTGCCTGCTTAATATTTGAATTAAAGCATAGAGATTGTCTCTAGAACAACAACGACCGTTGTAAGAACTAAAACTTTTACCAAGTTTTACCCTTACATGTTAGCTTCAACTCACCTTCTATATCTTCATTACAGATTTACCACTGGGTCGTCCACCACTCACAGGCCAACAGACCACCGTGTCATGACGGCCTAAGCTAGGACGGGAAGCAGAGATTGAGAGGGGACACGACAGCCAGTCTCAGATTAATTGTATCACATTGAATTAACTTTCTCTATTTTTTTTATTAGAATTAAGGCATTTTCTTTTATTATTATTATTAGTGATCAGTTAGAATTTGAGGATAAAATAATAAACTTAAGGAATGAATTTAAAATAGAAGAACATGGGTATTATGTTTTTATATATAGTTACCGAGGCATATGCCTAGATTTTACCACAGGGTCATTTTACTGCAGTATGACTCATTTGTTTATTTTATTTTATTTTCTTTTCGGCACGTCAACGGGACTGCAATGGCGAGGTGAGCACTTACAGGAAAGACCGCAACATCACACGACGTTGTTGGCCAATCAGAACACCGAACGGAGCGTCTGTTGCCACCGTGTGAGAGAGATGTTGCCGCAACATGAGGCTGGGCCGCCAGCAGCCAGAGGACTTTAAAAGGGACATCTGAAGAGAAAAATGAGTCAGTTCCTACCAACCACCGAGACGAGAAGACGTGTTCAGCTCCGCTTGTGCAAATTAAAGTTTAATTTTAAATAGTAACAAAGAAAGATCAAACAGCTATAGAAGAGGGAGCGTCGACAGAAGCAGCAACAGAGGCGAAAGAAAGAACGTCGACAGAGGCAGCAACAGAGGCGAAAGAAAGAACGCCGACAGAAGCAGCGACAGAGGCGAAAGAAAGAACGTCGACAGAAGCAGCGACAGATACCAACGAGCACGTCGGCAGTGCAAAGGACGTCGACAGAGGCAGCGGCAGAGATCATCAAAGACGCAAGCATAGTATAGACAACATCGAAAGAGTGTAACATGGTTGAAGTATTGATGTAACGAGCATATTGATTTTATTTATTATTTTGGTGCCAGGATATCTGAATGAAAGTAAATTCGCGTCGTTTGGAAGCAGTTAGAGCTATTACCTCGCAACGTTAGTCTCTCATCATAACGTCCAAAGTGTTAGTTTATTTGTGTTATTACTTAACCGAATCTTCAATTCGATTTCGGCCTGAACTGGGATTCATAGTCGTTCCATCGCAACCAGTTTCCGCCACAACTTTCAAAGTGTTAAATTATTTTAGAATTGCCCAACCGAATCTTCAATTCGATTTCGGCCTGAACTGGGATTCATAGTCGTTCCATCGCAACCAGTTTCCGCCACAACTTTCAAAGTGTAAATTTATTTTATTATTGCCTAACCGAATCTTCAATTCGATTTCGGTCTGAACTGGGATTCATAGTCGTTTCATCGCAACCAGTTCCCGCCATAATTTTCTCCCTTTGTCTCTCAATCCCACCCTATATTTTACTCCCATTGTTTCCGTGCAGTAATTACGTATGTCAACAAGGATAACCGCTTAGTAGTAGTAATCAAACCTATACTCATTCAGATAAACTGAGCAATTAATACTTAATCCATTTTGATAATCAGTAATTTAAGTTTACCACTAATAACTTTAATATATTTTGGCTAGATTCATAAGTTATTCAAATAGTAGCTGATTTGTATACGTAGGTTAAGCAATACTGAATAATAAAGCTATTGTAACGTGTAACAAGCGGGTGTTTTGACTTGGTGCCATAGTTAAATAAATAATTGTCAAGAACCCTGGTGTCGGCGAGCGACATCCCAGCCTAGAAGGTTCCTTACAATAGCGCCCGAGCAGGGACACCAAGTCATTCACAGCTAGAGCACTAAACTAAATATTTAGTCATGTTACAAGAATTACAATAGCTTTGCGATTGCTTCTCGTGTCTTTTCAAATTTCGATAATTGCGCGACAAATAGAGCGGGAATTCTGAAGTCAATACTTTCGGGATAGAATTGGCCCGTGTCTGATACGAAAGTATTGTAGTTGAAAATATACTACGGTTTATTCATTGGTCAATGACCATTTGGGTCAAGGAGTCTGCCGACAGCGAGAGAAAGTAGTTGAAAATATACTACAGTGAAGGAGTCGACAATAAAGAAAGTAGTTGAAAATATACTACAGTGAATGAGTCGACAATAAAGAAAGTAGTCGAAAAATACTACGCTCGTGACCAATAAATGAACAAAGAGGGGCCAAATCTAGTCTAACGATTCTACAAGTTTTTACAAAAGTTCTGATAGGGTTTGTGTGTGGTTGCCGACACTCGTTAAGTCTTGAATTAAAAGTCGAAACAAATTAACGGGAAAATATCGAGTCCAGGTCGCTAGCACCTGTTTGAAAAAAAAAATATATAACAATAAACAATTAACTTTGAAGTGGCCTGTCACTACCGATAATCCATTTGTATACTCCAAGAAGGGCTGTCCTTTCACAGGCAGGACATTTAAGGGGGTAATTCTTGGTGGGGGTAAGGTTTAGTTGAACTCGAATACTCGCCGGTAGTAGTTGCGGTGTAAAAAAGACAGAGAGGGTCGGCAGGCCTCATAAGCATACGCCTTTAGACACATAAACACCACGATGGTCCGAACGTCGTGGATATACTCACTCAGGAAGGACGACCTCCTAGTCTATGCGCAGGAGTTCGGCTATAGTGAAGATGGAACGGTTGAGGAGCTGAGGAAACGGTTTTCAGCAGTGGTGGCCGAATGCGAGGAGGACCCTCAAATGCGGCAGCGTCTTCAAGAACTGGAGAGTAAATACAGCGATAAGAGGGCCGTATCACCAAAGAGTTTAGGGGTTCCACCTGCAAACTTTCCAGGGTCACGAAGAAACGTCACTAAGGGTGTTGGTGCCAGAGATAGCCACAAGACGGAGTGAGCACACTGAAGCGGTGGCATATAGCAGGGTTATAGACCAGGTGAGGAAGTGGTCCATCAAATGTTATGGTAGCCGAGACCCATTGGGGTTTATAGAAAGAGTCGAGGAGTTGGCAAATGTATACGGCCTCGACAAAGACCACTTGCCTCGTACGATGCCTGAATTACTTAAGAATAGTGCGCTCATATGGTGGCGCAACAACAGAGCGAGTGGTGATTCTAGGGCGCAGTTTAAAGAAAAGTTTTTGACATACTTTTTGCCAGCCCGCTTCTTCGAGAGATTGGAAGATCAGATCCGTGGCAGAGTGCAGAAGCAGCAGGAGCGGTTCAAAACGTACAGTCTGGAACTGATTGATTTAATGAGGCACGCAAAGTGGACAGATGAACAGAAACTAGATCGGGTATTCCGGAATTGCCGAAAAGACTACCAGTTGTACATCCGGCGGCGAGATTTCTCCACATTTGAGGAACTGCAGATGATGGCAGAAGACTTTGAACTGGTCCAGGGAGGATCTCATGCCGATCGGTCGGGGTCATATCACCGAGATGAACACCATTTTTATTTATTATTATTTATTTAGAGAAACGTGTTGGTACAATAAGAACCAGGTTCTTTTATAGTACGATATAAGCATTAGCTTGAAAAAACAAAAAAAAAAACAATAATACTAAACTATACAGTCATAACAACTAGTATATACTTAAGGTTACGTTAAATTTTTGAAAGAAAGAAAGAAAGCTAAAATAAATATTAAGTATATTGAATGCTAAATTGAATCACATTGCAATTATTTTTTAATAATTAATAATATAGAGTAAAGAATACAGGAAATAGATTAAAATATAGTCATGAAACTATGAAGTAGAGAAGAAAGATAGGATAGAGCGCCTAAAATTACCTCTCCCACTAATCTCTCTTAACCAACGAGGCAAAGCATTCCACAATTTAATGGCGTTAATGAAAAAAGATGAGACGAATGTAACGAATAATGCCTAGGGACTATTAAAACATGAATTCTTCTTGAAAGACAAATCTGGAGTTTTTCAAACAAGTAGCGAGGTGTTTTTTCATGTTTGATTTTATGGAGATACATACAGCTACGAGCACTAAAATATGTAGTTAGGTCACATCCAAGTATAGCGTTTCTGAACGTGGAAAGGTGGTCAAATTTTCGCAAACCATATACGTAGCGTGTTGCATAATTAAAAGCAATCTGTAGTATTAATTGGGAGGAAGAGTCGAGTTTACTGTACACTGTTTCTGAATATGAAATTAAAGGTAAGATCAATTGTTTTACCAATCTACGTTTTAAATCAACAGGAGTAACACTAGCAGACATTCTTAAATTATGAAGGACATAATAAACTTTTTGTACAACACTATTAACGTGGTCAACACAAGACAAAGATGAATTTATGACAAAACCAAGGCTTACTGCTTTTGATACAACATTTAGCTTGCTAGTTCCTATAAACAGGTCAGGGACATCATCAACACAAGTTTTACTCTTACAGATGGGAAGGACATACGATTTGGCAGCATTGAGTTGAAGCCCATTACATTTAGCCCATTCATCAATGCTACTGAGATCTTCATTCAACCTGACGCACAGATCATCAAGAAGCCCAGTTCGCCGAGACAGATAGAGCTGGATATCATCAGCGTACGCATGAACAAAAGCGTGCTTACATACATTAAAAATGTCATTGATGAACAAAGAGAATAGCAGCGGGCCTAGAATGGAACCTTGTGTGACGCCACTTTGTACAATTTTATACGATGAAAACATTTGACCGACATTGACTCTTTGAATTCTGTTACATAAATAATTAGACAAAAGATTGACAGCACTATTACAAAATCCAAAGAGAAATTTAAGCTTTTGACACAAGTTAATATGGTTTACTTTATCAAAGGCCTTGGAAAAGTCAAGTAAGCAGATCAATCACTTTCAAAACTGCAGAAGAACACCCATGTCCTGCCCTAAAACCCGACTGGTATGGGGATAATAGTTTTTTCTGAGATAAGTATTTGCTTATTTGTTGCGACATAATTTTTTCACATATTTTAGACAATGGCGACAGAATGCTTATTGGCCTAAAATCATTTACACCAGAGGGATTTCGCTTTTTAGCCACAGGTAGAACGGTAGCAATTTTCCACATGTCAGGAAAGGAAGAAGTTATGAAGCAACTATTTATAATGTGCGTAAGGGGACTAATAATGTAAGGCAGTATAAGTTTAATGAATTTGATGGGAATACCATCTTCCGCGACTGCATTAGATTTTATCTGCGAAACACAATTCCCAACGTCGAGTTCGTTAACTGTTTCGAACTCGAAAGATTGTTGCATAGTCAGGTTAAAAGTAAGATTAGGATTATCAGTGCAGGTAACAGAAGTATCGACAAAGAAATTATTTAGGAGTTCAGGATCTTCATTACACTCAGAGCGGTTATTATTACACAAACCAAGTCTTCTTATGTTGTTCCACAACGTTTTGGTTTGAAGAGACAAATTTAGTTTATTAGAAAAGTAACGTGTTTTAGCCTGTCTAATAACACGAACAGATTCATTTCTGGCCAGTCTAAAGGATTCCCAGTTTTCTGACGATGGTCTAATTCGCCATACTTTCTGCAATTTATTTCTTTTTTTAATACTTGTAACAACATTCTGAGTGAACCAGGGACAAGAAACATTATCTACAGTTAACACACGAAGAGGAACATGCGTATCAAACAGATATTTTATTGGGACTAAGAGGGAACTGAGTTTATCATTAACATTATGGTGAAGCCAACAGTCATTAAAACATAACATAGACGCATCAAGATAAAGGGAAGAATAATTAATATGATTAAAATCACGATACGAAAAAGTATTATTAGTTATTAGTTATACAAAAAGTATTATTATTAGGATAAATTGACATTCAACGTGCAGAAAATTAAATCGTGATCCGAGACAAAAAACAATTGATCAAATAAAGACACAGCAGAAGGATCCGAGACAATAAAATAATCAAGTAAACTAGCAGTAGAATTATTGCAGCAGCGAGTGGGCACAATGTCGTTTACTACTGAAAGTCCTAGTGTCGATATTTTATCGAACAGTACTTGTTTTACGGAATCATTGGATAGAATATTGACATTGCAATCACCACACAACAACATTAAGTCATAGTCAAGAATGCTGCTCGTTAAAGCAGAAAACAAAGGATCAACAGAAAAACATTTGTTGGGATTATACACACATGACAAACAAGTTTTAGTATTATTATCCCATATGCATACATTTAAAAATTCTATACCAGGTCCATTAGACTTACATATTACTTTTGAGTTCAGAGAAGTTTTACAATAAACTGCAACTCCTCCACCTTTTCTCCCAGACCGATCATTACGATACAGAGTATAATTGTTAATGTTACAAATAGTATCACTTATATCATTGCATAACCACGTTTCAGATACACAAATAACGTCTACTAAAGAATTTTCGAAAACATGTTTTATATAATCAAGTTTAAGCATATTCAAACTTCGTGCATTGAAATGTACAACATTTAGGCCACTGTACTGCTTACACAGTACCTGCATCAAGATTTTTACATTTTCATTAGTGCCAATAGGCGAATAACTAGAACCTGACATAGGCAGAGAAAACAGCAGGAGAGCTAAATTTAGAGAAATAAGAAAGTAGTAAGAGGTAGAAGAAGAACATTACAGCTAAAGAGTGAATTAGGAGAAAAAAATAATAACAATTATAATAAACATAAAATACATATAAGACTGTAAATTAAAAAACTGGTTCGCCAGCAGGTACATCATCGAGAATCGCACTGCGAAGTTCTTCCACACTCGCAATGAGTCGAGCATCCGCATTTATTTTCTTTCTGATATACACCGAGCCACGAAAGGAGAAAGCGTTAAAGATGTCTTTATTACGTTTGCAGATAATCGCAGCTTGGAGTAATTTGCGGCTTTCAGCATTGAGGCTTTCATGAACAAACACATTACAATCGCTGTCGAATCCAGCATCTCTTAAGTTGACGGCTGCTTTAGTACGTCTTCGATAAGCCCCAAAAGCTTTGAGGACACGATTCCGGTCAAAAGCCGAAAAATATTTTATAATAATTAAAGAATTCGGATTGCTGGAATTTTTTTTAATGCGAAATATATCTTTAATTTGGGGTGGTTGAAGGTCAAAAAAGAGACATAAGCTATTAAACATTGCTTTTAAATTTTCCTCGCTTGAAAACGGCAGCCCAAATAACACTGCATCCGAAGAGAAATCCGGTTTGTTGTTGTTCGAGTTATTGATGTTGTTATTTATGTTTTTAAGAGTTTCTTCTCTTAGATTTTCCAACTCACTACAACGACGAGTTAAATCACTCAACTCATTTTCGAGCAAGATAATTTTTTTATCAATTTCGCTGTAGTCATTCTTAATGACACTCACCTCAGTTGCAATTTTAGTGACGAGTTTGGTCTCAACACTCACAATGTCATCAGAGAGTTGCTTAAAAGATTTATTGTATTGCTGGAGAAGCCGGTCTTCAAGCTGCCGCATGTCGGTTTTAAGGCTGCCACTCATCCTCTCTTCCATTGCAATTAGTTGAGCCCGAATAGAGCGAGATAACAAATCACCACTCAGCAGCTTTGGCGTTCCATCATCAATTTTATTAGCACGATGCTGAAGTTGTTGACGAGTTAAGCGGGGGTTGGGAGTCATCGTTAATACACACGTTGAGCCGCGAAGACAAAGTTGAGTGCAAAATTAAAATATGCAGCAACAGCAGAAGAGTGAAAAAAACAAGATTAGTTCAACTCAGTTGCGAGGGTGATCGGCTCGTTACAGCAAGCAGTCTTCGGGAGTCACCACCACTTTAATATTTTTTATTTTGTTTATGTAAATTTTAGCTCGCGTTCTATATTATTATGTATGTATTTATTTATGTTAGTTAGCGCTTTTATATATTTTGCTTCGCTTTACCACCGTGGATAATAAAAATCAAGATTGAGTGTTCAAGTTAATTTAAATTAAATATAGCTTCAATTGTTTATGTAATTAAAACTTTAAGTGAAGATCACAAACTGTTAGACAACAATTAAATGTGAATAAAGTTTAATGCTTATTGCTTTACGTGATTAAATACTTTTTAAGCAAAATTTTAAGCGCAACCAAAAAACACGTCTTCACACGAAAGGTACACGAAACCATCGGATGGTTACTCCAAACACACGTGGTGAGGAGGCGACAATGCAACGTATAAATGAACAATCTTCCCGCCTTACGCCAGGTAAATCTAATACGGAGGAATATGTCAACCCTCGTATGGCTTGTAGGAGATGTGATCAAGAGGGCCATATACAACGAGGGTGTAGAGGTGAAGAAGTGCAATTTTGTTGGGCGTGCGGTCGACGTGGCCGGAAGACCATGGAATGTTGCCCACGTCATGTAACGGGAAACGCAAGAGGACTCGTCTCAAGCCGAGGAAGAAACGAGCCCGGTCACCAGCCTCCTCGGCGACACTAAGGTGTCTACACTACAATGATCGTCGGATTTTTGCGCAGGTGTTGTTGTTGAGGGCTGCCAGCTCGAGGCGACTATTGATACAGGCGCTACACGGAGCTTCGCCAGCCAAGCCCTAGTCGACAAGCTGAGGACACCGGAGAATAGCCAGCTGCTAGCTACGAATGTACGAATGGCCGACGGGTCGTTACGGGTAATAGAAGAGACTTTAGTCGTCGAAGTAGAAATGGGCTCAACAAGATGCGAGTTGAGGTTACTTATCCTCCCAGGAGTAGCAGATGATTTGCTTTAAGGCATGGATTTTCTCCTAAAAACTGAGGCTCAGTTTAGTTGTGGCGGCCAAACTATCACCTTACGAGCCACTAATCAGACTGACGTTGGTGCAGCAGCATGTACCACCATATGCGAAGAGCCAGATGCGACAACGGACCAGGTAAACGCGTTTTTGCAGGAAGAATTAGCCAAGTTTGAGGCACTGAAAGGTCCTGCCAGAGGGGTCAGCCACAAGATCCTTATGACGGATGACAGACCCTTTAAAACAGCGTTATTTCCCACGCAATCCTGCGATGCAGGAAATAATCAATCAAGATATCGACGAGCTGCTCGCGAAAGGGTGCATTGAGCCGTCACATAGCCCTCATAGTGCACCAATCGTGTTGGTGAAGAAGAAGACGGGCACCTGGAGGCTCTGCGTCGATTACCGCCAACTGAACGCGAGGTCTGTCCCGGAAGCCTACCCTCTACCACGAATTCATCATATCCTTGATCGGCTACGCTACGCAAATTCATTAGTAGCGTAGATCTGAAGAATGGATACTGGCAGATCCCAATGGACCCAAATAGCAAACAGTATACCGCTTTCACGGTGCCCGGACGCGGCCTATACCAGTGGCGAGTGATGCCCTTCGGACTGCATTCAGCTCCAGCAACGTTTCAGAGAGCTTTGGATAAGGTGATTGGACCCGAGTTGCTAAATGTCAAGAAGTGCGAATTCTTCCGTGCCGAAACGAAATACTTAGGGCACGTGGTAAGTGAGCAAGGCATTCATACCGACCCCGAAAAAGTTGCAGCCATCAAGCAGTTGACACCATGAGCGAATCTTCGTGAGCTGCGTCGATACCTGGGTGTAGCTTCATGGTATCGACGATTTGTACCTGATTTTTCCACCATTGTGCACCCGATGACGCTGCTCCTTAAGAAAGGAAAACACTGGCGATGGGGCTCTGACCAACAGATGGCGTTCGACTTGTTAATAAAGAAGCTGACTGAATCACCAGTTCTGGCTTGTCCCGATTTTAATCGAACCTTCGTGTTGCAGACCGATGCCAGCGACTATGGGTTAGGAGCAGTGTTAACCCAAGATTTCGACGGCACAGAGCGAGTGATAGCCTATGCGAGCCGGCACTTAATACAGGCTGAGAAGAACTATAGTCCGACAGAGAAGGAGTGCCTGGCTATCGTGTGGGGCATTAGAAAGATGAGGTGCTACCTGGAAGGATACCGGTTCATCGTCATAACGGATCACCTGTCTCTAAAGTGGTTGAATTCCATTGATAGCCCATCCGGCCGGATAGCGCGGTGGGCACTGGAACTTCAACAATATAATTTTGAAGTACAGTATAGACGCGGCAAACTAAACGTAATGGCGGATGCACTATCGCGCCAACCCATGGAAGATTTACGCAGAACGGCAGAAGAAACGCAGACTTGTAATTGGATAGAAAAACACAAAACAGAGGTAAGAAATGACCCCGAGAAGTTCGCTGATTATTTAGAAGAAGACGGACAGCTCTATCGGCATATTCCTAACCAGGTTGGCGACGAGGACTCAGCACCATGGAAGATATGCGTTCCAATATACTTACGCGCCAGGGTCATGGCCGAAAATCATAATCAACCGAGCGCAGGCCATCTTGGAATCCGGAAAACCACCAGTAGAGTGACCAGTCGGTACTATTGGCCAGGTCTTTTTCGAGATGTGAGCCGGTATGTTAGGCGCTGTGAGACATGTCAGCGCTATAAAGGAAACCAACAGGCACCAGCGGGAAAAATGCTGACGCACATGGGCGACGGTTTGCGCAGACTTCGTGGGGCCTTTACCACGGTCAAAGCATGGAAACACCATGATATTAGTGTTTTTCGACAAGTTCAGCAAGTGGACCGAGGCTATACCCCTACGCAAAGCAACCAGCGACAGCCTAAAGAAGAGCTTCCGTGAGCGAATCTTGGCTCGATTCGGTGCACCAAAAGTGATTATTACCGACAATGGCACCCAATTTGCCAGCCGTTCATTCCGCAAGTTCCTGCAAGACATCGGCACCAGGCAACAGTTTACGGCTCCGTATACGCCTCAAGAAAACCCGACGGACGGCGTAAACAAAACGTTAAAACCTATGATTGCGCAATTTAGCCAGGAGCAGCACAGGACTTGGAATGAGCAATTACCGGAACTCACACTGGCTATAAACAGCAGTAAGTCAGACACTACAGGCTATAGCCCTGCCTTTTTAGTTCAAGGCCGTGAGCCACGGCTACCAGGAGTGCTGTTTGACGAATATACGGTGAGCACGGGGAGAGAAGTTAAATCACCAACAGGGCACGCTGCACAACTTCAAGAAATATTCAAAATTGTGCGCCACAAGCTCAGTCAGGCATCTCGCGACCAAGCACGCTACTATAATTTGCGTCGTCGCAATTGGAAACCTGCCGTCGGCGACCTCGTTCTGGTGAAACAGCATCCATTGTCCAGCGCCATAAATAGCTTCGCGGCCAAGTAAGCGCCAAAATTCGAGGGGCCATATTGCGTGATGGGGTACCGTTCACCAGTTATTGTACAGGTAAAGAAGAGAGGTGAGACACGAGTTAAGATAGCCCACGTGAGTGATCTGAAGCCACGGCGATGTGGCAGACAACGAGAAATAGTGAGCAGAAGTTTCTACATGTTCGCAGGGCCAACTGCGTTATCAGAAGGGCATAATGAGTAGAAGGTTTCTGCGTGAGGGCGGCAGCATCCGCCTTAAAAACTGCGACCCGCAGCGGCATCTGCGTTAACAACTGCTAACCGCAGCGGCATCTGCGTGAACAACTGCTGACCGCAGCGGCATCTGCGTGAACAACTGCTGACCGCAGCGGCATCTGCGTAGAAAACTGCAGAGCGCAGCCGCATCTGCGTTAACAACTGCTGAGCGCGGCCGTACCCGCGGAAATAACTACATGTGCGCAGAGCCAACTGCGTTATCAAAAGTGTATTAGACTTCGGTTCATACAATTGAACGAAAAGCGCGGCCGTACCCGCGGAAATAACTACATGTTTGCAGGACCAACTGCGTTATCAAAAGGGCATAATGAGTAGAAGTTTTCTGCGTGAGGGCGGCAGCATCCGCTTTAAAAAAAAAATCTGCGTAGAAAACTGCAGAGCGCAGCCGCATCTGCGTTAACAACTGCTGAGATCGCAGGGCCAAATGTGTTAACAAAAGGGTAGTCGAGACAGAAATTTAAGTTGTTTTCTATAATTGGAATGGAAAAGGTTGGGTAGCGCGTTAAGATAGCCATCGATAGTATCGTCAACGAACATGCGAGCAAAAGTAGGTAAAATGGAGCGTTTACCATCAACAACCCTAAGAAAGAAAAGTAATTAAACCTAACTGCAACCTCACAATTGCGTTACGACGGTCGTCTGAACGGAAGTCATGTGCAACATCGGTCGTACAGACATTAGGTCATACAATGATCGCAAGCGACCAACTTCGTGACATACACAGCAGTCTGGCAGCACTCAAAACAAATCAAATATTTGACCGTTAAGGGATAAACAACAAATGAGTCATTCCAGTCAGTGCTAGTGAGACGCATGAACAGGAGGTATTATCGCTAAAGCTGCATAAACAATTTAAATTTTTTATAAACAGCACTGTATAACCTGAGTAAGTACTAACAAGTAAAGTTATGTAATTAACTTAAAGAAGACTATATCACCAGGGGAAGCAATACCAACGAAAGATCGAACATGCAACATGAAGGCAAAGGGCAGGCTCACCAGCATAACACGGAGGAAGCAGTATTTCGTATTCAGACTGGACCCGAGTGCTCAGTCGATTCAGCAAGGATGGCAGCTACGACATCGTCTACAACATTACCAACACGTCGACAGGAGTTACTGCGATCAGAATCAGCAGCACCGCAGGTGCTTTTAAGATATCCACCAGGACCGGGTAGCTATACCGTGTACCGAAACGACTACCAACGAATCGAAACCGGACTTTTCCTCAACGATACGCTCATTGACGTCTTCCTCAAATGGCAATTGGCACAACAGTCAGGAAAATTGCAAAACGACGCACATATTTTCAGCACGCAGTTTTTCACAAAGCTCATGCAGGCAGGCAAAAATGTGACGCACCAAATACGCCATGCGACAGTGAAAGGCTGGACTCGACGAATTCTATTGGTACACAAAACCTTCATCACTGTACCAATCAATGAAGCGCTACACTGGTACGTAGTCATAATTTGCCTCCGACAACGACCAAGTCCGCCCAAACAGCGCGGCTGGATGTGGATTCTAGATTCATTCACTACACAATCCAGAGCACATGTGGCACCCATCCTTAGAGGCTACCTTCAGTATGAATGGCAGGCAAAATATCCAGAGGAAGTCCAAACAACAAGGGATTAACAAGTGCTGCCTAGCTACGAATTCGCGGTACCACAGCAACCCAATAGCAGCGACTGCGGGCCTTTTCTGCTGCATTTTGTGGACCTATTTTTGCGCAACCCGGAGCGAGACCTCCGAGAAGTGGGCGGTCAGAAGTGGTTTTATCCAGGGTCTTGTGAGCGAGCCAGTACGAGCAAAGCTGCCCCAACTATACCTGCCAGGTATGCAGAAAACCACGCGTGGAACCCCTACGGCTACCGCCAGCTCTGAAAAGCCATTCAGAAAACGTCAACGAGTTGCACGCAGGCTCGTACCCGAGGGCTATTCCGATGATTCGAGCGACAACACCAACGATTGCTCACCCATAGCGCCGCCATCACCCCACACGGACCTCAGATGTCCGACCAATGACGACATAGTCGATACCCGGCACCAGCGCTTGCAGTCGCCAACATCGTCGTCAACGCAGGACAAGGCAGCCCACGACCTCGACGCCAGACACGTTTCACCACCACCAAATAGAGAGGCTCTAAGGTTCCAAGAACTCTTCGGTTCTCCACAGTGGACGTCAAGTGAAGACAGTGTGCCATCACGTGCCATAACAATTCGTCTGGAACACGTCGGCAACGAAAATGCGCACGAGATGGATGAGAACGCAGAGCAGGATGATCCTATACCTCAATGGCACCCTGCACCACAACCACAAAGCGAAGACCAAAAGGGTCCGTCCGGTCACGAGCATTATCTGATCTAAGACCCAGGAAATGAGATCGACTCAGGAGAGAGCGCCCAACGGCCAGCAACTCCAGCCCTCCGACAACAATTACCCGAGGGGCTAACTACGCTTCTACAGAAGACAATCGATCAGAGACGCCAATCGTGGAGGCCAGGACAAAACGTAAGATTCCGTGAGGTTATTGGACCCCATCGATTCCGGGTCACCATCACTCGCCAAGGAGAAGTGCATATTCAGCACACCTACCGGTAGTAAGGGGAAGAAGTAAGAACTAAAACTTTTACCAAGTTTTACCCTTACATGTTAGCTTCAACTCACCTTCTATTTCTTCATTAAAGATTTACCACTGGGTCGTCCACCACTCACAGGCCAACAGACCACCGTGTCATGACGGCCTAAGCTAGGACGGGAAGCAGAGATTGAGAGGGGACACGACAGCCAGTCTTAGATTAGTTGTATCACATTGAATTAACTTTCTCTATTTTTTTTTTTATTAGAATTAAGGCATTTTCTTTTATTATTATTATTAGTGATCAGTTAGAATTTTAGGATAAAATAATAAACTTAAGGAATGAATTTAAAATAGAAGAACATGGGTATTATGTTTTTATATATAGTTACCGAGGCATATGCCTAGATTTTACCACAGGGTCATTTTACTACAATATGACTCATTGGTTTATTTTATTTTCTTCTCGGCACGTCAACGGGACTGCAATGGCGAGGTGAGCACTTACAGGAAAGACCGCAACATCACACGACGTTGTTGGCCAATCAGAATGCCGAACGGAGCGTCTGTTGCCACCGTGTGAGAGGGATGTTGCCGCAACATGAGGCTGGGCCGCCAGCAGCCAGAGGACTTTAAAAGGGCCATCTGAAGAGAAAAATGAGTCAGTTCCTACCAACCACCGAGACGAGAAAACGTGTTCAGCTCCGCTTGTGCAAATTAAAGTTTCATTTTAAATAGTAACAAAGAAAGATCAAACAGCTGTAGAAGAGGGAGCATCGACAGAAGCAGCAACAGAGGCGAAAGAAAGAACGTCGACAGAGGCAGCGACAGAGGCGAAAGAAAGAACGTCGACAGAGGCAGCAACAGAGGCGAAAGAAAGAACGCCGACAGAAGCAGCGACAGAGGCGAAAGAAAGAACGTCGATAGAAGCAGCAACAGATACCAACGAGCACGTCGGCAGTGCAAAGGACGTCGACAGAGGCAGCGGCAGAGATCATCAAAGACGCAAGCATAGTATAGACAACATCGAAAGAGTGTAACATGGTTGTAACATATTGGTTTTATTTATTATTTTGGTGCCAGGATATCTGATATCGCGTCGTTTGGAAGCAGTTAGAGCTATTACCTCGCAACGTTAGTTTCTCATCATAACGTCCAAAGTGTTAGTTTATTTGTGTTATTACTTAACCGAATCTTCAATTCTATTTCGGCCTGAACTGGGTTTCATAGTCGTTCCATCACAACCAGTTTCCGCCACAACTTTCAAAGTGTTAAATTATTTTAGAATTGCCCAACCGAATCTTCAATTCGATTTCGGCCTGAACTGGGATTCATAGTCGTTCCATCGCAACCAGTTTCCGCCACCACTTTCAAAGTGTTAAGTTATTTTATTATTGCCTAACCGAATCTTCAATTCGATTTCGGCCTGAACTGGGATTCATAGTCGTACCATCGCAACCAGTTTCCGCCACAACTTTCAAAGTGTTAAATTAATTTAGTATTGCCTAACCGAATCTTCAATTCGATTTCGGCCTGAACTGGGATTCATAGTCGTTCCATCGCAACCAGTTTCCGCCACAACTTTCAAAGTATTAATTTATTTTATTATTGCCTAACCGAATCTTTAATTCGATTTTGGCCTGAACTGGGATTCATAGTCGTTCCATCGCAACCAGTTTCCGCCACAACTTTCAAAGTGTAAATTTATTTTATTATTGCCTAACCGAATCTTCAATTCGATTTCGGCCTTAACTGGGATTCATAGTCGTTTCATCGCAACCAGTTCCCGCCATAATTTTCTCCCTTTGTAAACTAATAACTTTAATATATTTTGGCTAGATTCATAAGTTATTCAAATAGTAGCTGATTTGTATACGTAGGTTAAGCAATACTGAATAATAAAGCTATTGTAACGTGTAACAAGCGGGTGTTTTGACTTGGTGCCATAGTTAAATAAATAATTGTCAAGAACCCTGGTGTCGGCGAGCGACACCCCAGCCTAGAAGGTTCCTTACACCGTAATTATTCGAACTCACAATGGATATAGTTTGAGATAAAAAAGACGCGTATTTGCAGTACAGTTGTTAAAATTATTATAAACTGTTAATATAAGCAAAAAAAAATTAAAAGAAATACAAATAAGAAAAGAAGTAAGTGTAAATATTACGAAAAGAAATGAAGCAAGATAGGAAACAAAGAAAACAAAGGAAGCAAATAGAAATAAAAAGAAGAAAGATAGGTTAAGGAAAGACAAATTAAATAACGCAAAAACATAAAACTTAAACTTAAACTTAGGCAGGAACAACTTTATCTTCCGGGCATCTTTCACAGATTCCTTCGGAAGCAGGAACATTGCTGTGCAGCTCGCTTTCATTTTTGATGCGAATAATTTGGGAGCCTTTGTGTTGCCGAATGTGTAAACACCCTCGGACCGTGAAAGCATTGTAAACACTTTTTCGTTTCTTGTAGGTAATAGCAGCATGTAATTAGCCTTCTAGTATTAGCGCTGAGGCACTCACGGATGTAGATATTGTGATCTGCTTCAAAGCCTGCATTTATCAGATTCAGGGCTTTCTTTACTCGTCTGCGGTAGTCACCAAATGCTTTCAAAACCCGATTTTGGTCATGCGGAGTGTAGAACTTGACGATGATCACAGGATTTGAATTTTGATTTATTGTTCTCGGCCTTACCCGAAAAATATCTTTTAATTGCGGTGGTAAAAACTCAATAGAGTGATATACAAGGTTAAAGATGCTCTTAATATTTTCGCCTATCATTAAAGGCACTCCAAAAATAATTGCATCGGAAGAGTTATGATTTTCACTGCTGTTGTTGGAATTTGATGTCGAAGACCATCGCTTCAGTTTATCGGTTAGGGCATTACATCGCGAGGAAAGAAATTCGATGCGATGTTCAAGTGAGCTTAATTTTAGTTCGTAATCACTAAAATTGTTTTTGATGGTTGCAACTTCGCTCTTAAATTCGTTGCTTAATTTAGTCTCCACGTTAGAAATTTCACTCTAGAGACGCTTGAAGAGGATGTCGGAGTGCTGTCGATTCTTCAGTTTTATGTATTTAAACTCAATATTATATTATAATTTGTATTTTTTTATTATTTTCACAATTTTCTATCTAAGCACATACATTTCGTTCGTTGTTAAGACTCTTTCTGTTATTAACAAAATTGTGAGGAAAAGATCTTTTGAATTTGCAGCAGAATACGAAACCTTAACAAATTGTTAATATTAACTATTTTGTTAATGTGGTGTGCTTAGTTAAGCTGCCAGAATAGGGCTGTAAATCTCTTTATAAACACGAAGCGCACAGAAAGACACGTCTGCACTTCACGGCAATGCTTTATATTCTGTTCTTTCAATGGGCTTTTTCGCAATCCTTTAAAATATAATATATTTACAGATTGATGATTTTCTGAACTGTCCAGAGATGGATAAACAGATAAGAGATGAATAAACAGATATGAGATGAATAAATAGATAAGCCCAGATAAAAAAACAAATGTAAATACATACATATGTATTAAAATTTTACTTAAAAATATGTATGTTTAACAGAAATCAAACAAAAAAATAGTGTGCCGTATAACTTTCTTCGATTCGATTTTATGTAACCAAAAAGTTGGCTTTGTACATATATTATTAATGCAGTAAGGACTTTAATAACTTAAATTTTTAAAATAGATTTTTCGTATTGAAAGGTATTTGAAAAAAATTACCAAAAACATAGATATTTACAATTCTTCACAATAATTATTATCAAATATTTTTCATATCAAATCTAATTAAAAGAAGGAAAATATTTGTAGCAAATATATTTCGTAATAAATGTAAAATATTTTCAAAAATTTAATTGATCATGAAAATGTGATATTTGCTTGGTGTTCTATCTATTTGGCTAAGACAACTTACATTTAAGAACAAAACAATATCGGCTAAGTTAGAAATATTCTTATAATATGGTTGACAGCAAGAACAACAACAGCAACGTTCAGCTGGGGATAAAACAAAACCAATTCGGCATAGAAAAGGAAACATGCAAATATATTGTAGTGTGCTCTCGTTATACACACTGCCGACCCTAAGTTTCGTTGTTATAAACAGCAACATATTGAGTGACTAATAAGTTAGCACTGCATTATCGGCGTGTGCTGCACTCAGTGCATGCGAATATTTTTATTACTCACTCAATATTGTTGACCGTGCCAAATTATCATTCGTCAAACCAAAAATATGTAATTTGAATCCTTTCGATGATTCAAATTCAATATGCAAGAACGAAACGCAACATAGGTTATAATTATATTAATTAACTAGAGAAGTATGACCATAGATTAAGACTACTAAGTAAGTTTTGTAAAAATGTTATAAAAGAGCCGAGATGGCCAACAATAAATCAGACTTTAATTAACTACACAAGCTGGCAGATCTCTGCCTTGTTCAGTTTATTTTAAACGTCTCTGTTTGCCTTGGACATAGTTCAAGTCGGCAAACACTGCAGTCTATAGCGAAGGCAAACTCTGCCGCTATAAAAAAATAAAACGATCCTTAAATAAATTATAACAATATGCGGTAAAAATAGTGACAACTAGATTTTTGCATTTTCATTTATAATAGTCAATTCGGAATCTCAATAGTTTCCAATTGCTATATGATCTGTGCTTTTGTTTTTTTTTTCGTTGTTGCTTGACTTTGCTAGTATTTTCATTCCTCTCCTCCGGCCGCTCATCCTCGCCACATGTCTTCATTAGCAAACCAGCTGCGAATGTACTACAAAATTCTCTCAGTACGATTTGTTTTCGGTCAACTCATTTCAGTGGCTTTCAGCTCTGCTCTCAATATCATCGCCATATTTCTTCTTACGGGCTGCACCTCAATGGTTATAATTTTTGCCTTATTCAACTAATTCGCCTTTGAAATCTCTCTACTATTATTTATTCTCCTTGGATTGAATTTGGTGAGTAGCTGGCGAATTAAAAGGTTGTAACAGATTTCAGTTAAAATCAAATCATTCAGTGTTTTGTTTTTGTTTTAAAGATATAGTTTTTCAAACAGCCAGTAATTCCACAAAATTTTCCAGTTAATGGAGCAGAACCCAAATTTTTTAATAAGGGGGAAAATTCGGATCCACAAAAAAAGGACGTGTTTCAAATTTTTTGCCGTGGAGTTAAATTCACTAACCTCTACGCAAGACGAAAGAGTGTCCTGAGTGTGAAAGAGTGTATTCTGCAAATTTAATAACATTAAAAAAGTTACAAGCTTACATTCTAGGTTTGGCTGGACTTCTGGCTGAAAAAATATTAGCTATTCGAAACGAATCAGTCATGACAGGCGGAGGGCCGAACAAAAATCTTTCACCCTTGGAGCAGGCCGTTGATACACTCCTAAACCTGAGGTATGCAGTGGTCCCCAGTGGACAATGTTTTAGCGTGAACACATTAGACTAAACTGCGAATGTTTCCACGGATAAAAACATGTTGAAGCTATTGTGGCTGACGAGGAGGAGGATCATGAGGATGTTGGCGAAAATACTATACCTTTGAGAAAAACAAACAGACAAGTTGAAAGAGATAGAGACGATGAGAGCATCAACATATTAAACAAGCAAACATATGCTCAAGTGGAGTTGTTGCTTAAAGCTAAAAACATGGAACAAGATTTGCACGACATTGCAAGGTATACTAAAAAGATGTATAATCTAGATCATGACATTTAAAAAGCCAAAGAAGAACCGAAAAAACGTGAAATGTTGGAGGCAAGTCATCGACACCAAAAGAATATTGAACTTCGGATTGGATTTGTTTCTAATAGTACGTCGTAAAACTCATAAAGTTTGTGTTTCCTCAAAACCTCCAAAGAAAAGCTCCGTGCTGCTTAACATTTTGTATTTTGGTATTTTTTTAAATTTATTTAAATTTAGGTATTTGCTATCTCAAAAAAATACTTTCCTTTTTATCGTTAAAAAAATCTTATTTTTCTCAAATTGTAAAATTAAATTTTCTTTTATTATTTTTTCTGTATTTTACTCTTCCATTTTATGTATTATGTTTAATTGCGTTTTCATTGGACGTTGTCAATTGTCTTTATTTTTAACTAATGTATTTATATATTTTTTTTTTAATACTTCAATGACTAATTTAAATCTAAATCAAAGTTTACAGAATTATTTTAAATAAAGTGACACTATTTTGGGATCTACAAGTAGAATGCGTTGTACTAGAATTGAATCCTTGCGAGGGATTTCTGTAACAACGCCATTCACTTTGAAGATGCCAACACATTTGCCTTTTAATTCAGATTTTCTCCGCTTCTTATTTTTTTCTCCTGCCATATCTTGGCTCTCTAATTGTCCCATTTATATGCCAACATTTTTTCTCTTTTCATTTTATAATCATTTCCACCATGTCTTTTTTCACATCTTTCTTTTAACTGATTCTTCCGTGGCTACTTCTTTAAACTTTACGTATTTGTAACATTGGGTCATGTGAATAAAAAATCAGCAAATGCTTTTACTGAATTTTTCTAGTAAAAAGTATGGATTTAGTGAATAAAAAAAGCTATATCTATATAGCTTTTTTTATATCTATATAGCTTTAAGCTTTTTAAGCTATATCTATATAGCTTTTTTTATTCACTAAATCCATACTTTTTACTAGAAAAATTCAGTAAAAGCATTTGCTGATTTTTTATTCACATGACCCATTGCCCTATTTTGGCCACACATATGCTGTTACATTCGATACTTTTCTTTTATTTACAAAAAAGATTTCCCCCTTTGTAATCTTTTAAAATTCTTTTTATATGAACCATTTCCATACTTTAAAAAAAATTATGTATCATATTCGTTTTATTTTAATAAATCTAATCCTAACATGTGTCTAATACTACTTACTTTTTCGCTTAACCGTACTTTCTTTAGTTTATGTTATTAAATTTCCTAAAAATGTTTTTCTTTTCGCTTTATTTCAAATTCCAACACCTAAACTACCTTTTTCTATTTCTAATTTCCATGAAACAATTTTAGTAAATTGTTATGAATTTTATTAGCTTTCCCCTTTATCGAAATCTCGGTAGTTACTGAGGTTTTAACCGCTAAAACTTCTTACGGTCCTATCCATATTGGTGAAAATTTATTCTTCCTTGCTTGATTCTTCATTAGGACCCTTTCCCCTATTTTAAATTCTACTGCATTTAAAGTATTATCATAATATTTCTTTGATACTTCCTGGTTCTGACTTACCAGTTCGTGCGCTGTCTGAATTTGGTATTTCATTACTTTTGAGGTATCTTCGGCGTTATACACCGGACTACACTATCGCTTTAAATTAGTTGACATTTCTGAGTCAAACCCATATAATGTTTTGAAAGGTGTTTGCTTTGTTGTCGTATGCGGTGTGTTATTGCGAACGTGCATCTCGGACGATAACCACTGATCCCTACTGGACCCATCCTCCTTCGCAAAACTCCTTAAATATTCTGCCAAATGTCTATGACTCCGTTCTAACGAGCCATTAGCCTCGTGTGCAATTTTTTTGTCCCCAACATTTTGCAAACGTTTGAAAACAATTTACACACAAAATTCGATCCATTGTCTGTTATTAACACCTTGAGTGTATTGTGTCGCGTAATTATTTCATCAAAAAATCCTTTCGCTACTGTGCTGGCCTCTGCGTCTGGCATAGGTACGCATGCCATATACTTAGAAAAATCATCCTGAAACGTTTTAAGACATGCAATAACAATAGAGTTCAGCTACTACTGCTTTTTCGCACTTTCTCCGCATTAGATCATCTTAAGAACCAGCCCAAACAACATTAAAACATCTCAATAAGGCCATTCACAGTTCGAATATGCTGGTCCGCCATTTGTACGATCCGTTTTTTTTACGCCAATTTACGAAAGCGCATTTTGCCTTGCTGTTGTTTTGCATACAAACGCAAATACGCAGGCACGCGGAAATAAAAGCGGAAAATCTTTGACAGCATCTACACGACTTAAAGCAGTATTTTTTATCTTATAATCAAAAATTAAATTATTCCTTTTTTGCGAAAAGGTCATAGTTTGGCATTTATCTGGATTTAGAAACATATTATTTTTAGAACACCAAATTTCAAAGGATTTCAAATCAGACTGGAGCAGATCTGAATTGTCTTTAGCATTTATTGTTCTGTATATTTTCATGTCATCTGCATAGATAAGTAGATGAGAGTGTATGATGATGTGGGTTACATCATTAATGGCTAAAATAAACAGAAGTGGACCAAGGTGGCTACCTTGAGGAACACCTGATGCAGCAATAAATTCAGCAGACAATACACCTCGAAATCGTATTTGATAAGATCGCTCTGTCAGATACGATTGAATCCAGCTTACAAAAAATTGTGGAAAACCCATCAACTTTAGTTTAAATATAATAAATTTGTGTGGTAGTTTATCAAATGCTTTACTAAAATCAGTGTAAATACAATCGACCTGGTTACCTGAATAAAATGAATTTAAGCAGAATGTTGTAAAATCGAGGAGATTAGACACAGTGGATCTGCCAGTAACAAATCCATGCTGACGAGTTGTTATGACCCTCCCACAACGAATCTTCACACGATCATACACGAGTCGCTCGAAAAGTTTTGGAATCGATGAGAGTTTAGCGATAGGCCTATAGTTGTTTACATCATTCCTACAACCTTTTTTATAAATAGGACTTATAAAAGTTTTTTTCCAAAAAGGTGGAAAATTACATTCCCTAATTGATTTATTAAATAATATGGAGAGTGGTTGACTTAGAACGGAACCACATTGCGTTAACACTGCGGCAGGAATTCCGCCAGGTCCAGCATTAAAATCTTCTTCGATCGATCCAATATACTTTAAAATATCCTCTGAATTAAAAGATATAGGGTCCAACGAAACCCTGGGTGTAGAGTTCATACATTCAAAATAATCTTCATCAGGATTAAAAGAGTCTGAACAGAATGACTCTTTAAAGAGAGTGGCAAATAGGCCACAAATTATAACGGGATCGTCAGTAAATCCGTCAGAAGTCTTAAATGATGAAGGGAACCCCACATTTTTTTAGTGTTTATGAAACCCCAGAATTTCTTTGGATCAGACAATATTCTCAGCTTAATATTGTCTAAATAATTTTTATATAAGGTAGCTGAGCAACTTTCAAAATCCAGAAACAAACGCTTGTAGGTTTCTAGGTCATTTAAGTCTAAGCTACAGACATATTTCTTCCATGCCCTATTCCTGTTGTTGCGAAGAGTCTTTAATTCCCTTGTGTACCAAGGGTAAGTACAATTTTTCGTAAATTTTAGGCTATACGGCACGGACTCAGAAAACATAGTAAAGATTTCCATATAAAAAATTAATTGAATCTTCAAGATTATTACCAATAAAATATTCTAAAATTACATTTAGTTTATTATGAAGTAAATGATTCAACCTCAGAAAGTCAGCTTTTTTGAAATTGAATTCATACACTTTATCTATTGAATTGGAATTCACTATATTTTCCCTGTCGGACTTGTACCATATGCTCAGTGGTGGATGGTAGTCATCAACAGAAGTTAGAGCATGAAGGGCCCTCTTAACAATCACGTTGTTACAGTCTGTAGTTAAGACTAGGTCAAGAAGTCTTTCACGACTATTATAAATACAACTTACTTGTTGTAAGTCAGAACATATATTATCAACAAATATATGCTCTTGGCGTGTCTTCGAATAAGATGCACAAAAATATGTATCATCGTCTGCAGATTCCCATTTCAAGTCAGGCAGATTGAAATCGCCCAACAATAAAATGTCGTCAGTAACGTCAAGAATATTTATAACGTATTCTATGCAATCCGCAAGGCTTGCATAAATTTCCACACTGCTCTTTGGAGGAAAATAAGCATTTAATACATATACATTAGAATTACAATGTACAACCTTAATGCATATAAGTTCGATATTAGAAGAGCAGGGAATATCGATAATGGAACTAACGAAGGAGTTCCTAACAGCTAATAAGACACCACCACCGACAGCAGAAGTATTGCCAGCGAGTCTATCTCTTCTATAAACTTCAAAAATGTTATCAAACAATTCTAAGTCAGTAATGCTTCCGTTTAACCAAGTTTTAGTCAGTGCGATAAAATCCTCAGATAAATTCTGAGACATTAAAAATATGTCTTGTGTCTTAGAGCGTAATCCCCTTACATTTTGATAGTAAAGGGATAGCCTATTCAGTTTTTTTGAGTTTGACGAACAGGTTGAGTCATCCTTCTAGACTTATTCTTTGGCAGAAACTCTGAAACGAATATATTATCGGTCCACAAATTAGAATTTAAAACATTTGCAAACTCTTCAGCTGGAACTGTGAGAATGAAGGAAGCGTGGGAAGGTTTATTCCCTATTTTTTTACATGAAAAAAAGTCGTTTTGACTCAACAAGTTGTTATGTTTGATAAACGTCAATACGTTTTCAACAGTTTTGTCAGGCTGAAGACGTGATATAAATAAATTTTTCCTCCTTGACACTGCCCTTAAATTAAAATGATTTCTGGGTTCAATAGGAGGTAAAACTGGACTTAGTCAAAGGAGAAATATTAGTGGGTGACGAAGAAGAAACTGGAGTATTTTTGTTCAAAGATGCTTTGCGACGCTTATTTTTGTTCTTATTTTTGTTCTTCCTGATGAAATAGAATGGTATTTTTCTGATCAAATAATAGTTTGAGTCCCGGAAGAAACAGTCTGTGACAAAGAAGGTGGGACATTTTCCGGAATAGACATTTCATCATAGACGCTGGTACTGGGTGCGGCTCTAATTTCGGTAAAAAATGTGACAATTTCTCTAAAATTGTTATTTAACGTATTAATACTTTCCCAAAAAGCTTTATTTTTGAATAAAGTTCATCTGGGAAAAGTGCCCTACACGAAGCACAGTACCAGCGAAGACCTGATCGTACAGATACTAAATCGTCTATACATGATTTAGAAATACCGGCACAAGATGCATGAAACATTTGCTCACATGGACCAGAACAACTAAACATGGGGTACAGAATGTTTTGACATTTACATAGCTCGTTCAAAGAACAAGCGACAATATTTTCCACAGAAAAATATTCCATGTTTAAAGATTGAAAAAGTAAGCAGATGCCAAATGTGCTTTAAGGGCTATTATTTTAACACAACGAGCCCACAGTTAAGTTCAAACAAAGAACAAAAACACTGCAAGCATGCAAAACAACAACACTTCGTTAATATGTTTAAAACATTAAATTGAAATTATTTATATTAAGTTATATTAAAACACAAATGCTAATATTATGTTAATAATAATTATTGTTTATTATAATGAACACACTCACATTATATATATATATATTTATTACCTGAAACGGTCTCTACTAATATTCCTACCATGTCCATGTAAACCTTTTCCAAACGTCGCCGTGGTGTATCTGTTAACACCATTGGCATTTTCGTCAGTCTTGAACTCTTGTTCACCTGACACTTTTTACAATTTTTTACATATTCCTTTGTCTGGGTTTTCATCCCACTTCACTTAAACTCTTGTCTAATTCTCAAATATGTTTTAAGGGACCCTTGATGTCCCCCAAGTCTTGAATCATGGAAATCTTTTATTATTCCTTTTATTTCCCTTGGGTTTGTCAGCACTCTTGCAGCTGGTTTTTCGGGTCCTAGGACTTCTTCGTCAATTTTACTCTCTTCCCCCTGGGCTGACTCCTTCTCAACTTCCTCTTCCTTGATCGTGTCTTAACCATATTCACATCTTTCTTTGTCACTTCTTCGCTCACATGTGGTAATCTACTAAGAGGGTCGGCGTTAAGATTCTGTTTTCCAGGCTTATAAATTATCTCAAAGTCATACTCTGATAACTTATGCCTGAATGTCGCTAACCTAGATGTTTGATCCTTTAAGTTCGCTATTCCCCTTAACGGCTGATGGTCGGTGTATACCTTAAAATGCCTACCCAATAAATACGCCCTAAAATTCTTTGTTTTTACATGCAATAACAATAGAGTTCAGCTACTACAGCTTTTTCACACTTTCTCCGCAATAAATCATTTTAAGAACCAACCCAAATATCATTGAAATATCTCAAAGACATCGACATAGTTGCCCATACTATGGCTAAAAATTCCTTTTCTATGGTCGAATACCTTTTTTCTGCGTCATTTAAAGCTCTACTCGCAAACGAAATTGTCTAACCTTTCCTATTTCCCCCTGAGACAAAACAGCTCCCAGCGCTTCATTACTAGCGTTCGTCGTTAATGTAAAAGGCCTAGTAAAATCTGGATATGCTAAGACTGGTGGCGATATCACTGCCTCTTTTAATATTTCAAATGCTTTTTGGACAATTTTCCGTCCATTTAAACTTCTCATCTTTTCTAAGTAGTTTATTTATCGGTAATATTATCCTCGCGGCGTCTGAAATAAACTTTCTGTAATAGTTAATTAAACCCAAAAATGCTTGTACTTCTTTCCTATTCCTGGGTACCGGGATTCTCTTTACGCATTCTACCTTCTCTGGATCCGGTAATGCCCCTAGTTCAGAACACTTATGCCCTAGATACACTACCTCTCTGAGTAAAAATTGACATTTCTCAGTATTCAACCTCTCCTCGTGCTCTCCTTAATTTTTCCCGTAAACTACTATATCGTCTAAATATACAAAACAATCTAAGCATTGTAATCCTGTTAAGATATGATTCATAATTCTTTGAAATATTGCAGGGGCACCCGTTAGACTAAACGGCATTCTAGTATCTATTAAATTCGTAATGTCCCATCCCTGTACTGAATGCTGTTTTCTCTTTTTCCTTCCTATCTACCAAAACCTGGTGGTACCCACTGGCAAGATCTAGTGTTGAAAAATACCAGCTACGACCCAACTGATCCAATATTTCATCTATCCGTGGAATCGGAAATACCTACTTTATAGTAGCCTCGTTTAACTTTCTAAAATATATTTCTAACCTCCATTTCTTTTGTCTGTCCTTACCACTTTTCTTTGGTACTAGCAGCAAAGGAGAATTCCAAGGCGATTTGCTTGGTGAAATTATCCCTTCTTCTAGCAGCTTGTTCACTTGCTTATTTATTTCTTCCCTATGAGTTTGAGGTAATCTGTACTGCTTCTGATTAATTGTTGCCTGTCCTAGCTTAGTCGGTATCTCATGTTTTAAAACTGGTGTGAATGATAATTCATCACCCTCTAACAAAAATATATCATGAAATGATATGCACAATCTCTCTATTGAAGAGTTTTCTTCTATTCTTTCTTCTTCATCTATTCTTTCTCTAGTATCCGTTGTTTGAAGATTATTAATTTTCCCACTACTTGGCTCCTTATATTTATTGTAGTTTGAAAATTTTGGCTCAAAATCGGCCTTTAAAATAAAATCATTTTCTGTCGCATTTAAAATTGGAACGAAAACCCTGTTCGTCTTAACCTCTACCAAAGCGTCTCCCAAATATACTTCTGGTACTAATCTTTGTTTGTGAATAACTTTTTCCGGTATCTTAGTTTTTACCCGCATTGATACTAACGTTATGGTTCTTGCCTTAATCTTTTTATCTTCAGTATAAAAATTTTACCCCATTGGTTTATGGTCTTTAGTGGCAATTTAATTGATTTGCCCTGATCCCTGCTAACAAATATCAACTTTTTATCGAACGCGTTTATTATTGAATGATTCCATAAATTGTCCCTTCCTAGAATCCCGTCCGCTGGAATACCGTTTCTACAACCTGTAATGTGAAACACAGTTCCTCCACCAATGAATGGCAAACCTTAATTGAGCCCAATGTGCTGACATATCCTCCGAATAACCCGCTTAACTCTCTCGTGTCCCTCTTATTTACCTTATCCCACGAACCTTGTGACTTCCTCTTAACCAAACTCGTATCCGCTCCGGAATCTACAAGTAAAACGAGTTTTCCGATTTTTGATTCCTTGCAAGGAATCTGTTCGAACATATCATTTACTGTAGTACCCTCTGGACACACATTTTTTTCAAACGTCCTATTTGATTGACGCCCGTTTGTCTTCAATCGGCTTAATGACACCTCCGTTAGGTCCCATAATTCGGAGCAAAACTTTTTCAACCGTATCCTAAAACTTGACAATCCTGCTTTCACCTGCGGTCCTTCCTGACGTCTGATAAATATTTATCTCATCCCTCGTCGCTGTTGATGACAACTTATCCTTCGTTTCCTCCTCCGCCAATTTTTCAATCCTCTCTTTTCCGACCCTCCTTTTACTCTAATATTAAATCGTTTGACTGATTCCGAACCCGTAACTGGCATTTTTCTTGACTTCTGATAGATATTCGTTTCGTCAATCCTTGACGACTACGACAACTTATCAAATGCCCTTTCTGATGCTAACTTACTATTGTTCTTCATCTTGGTCTTATTGATTCGCCCAGATGGCAATGACAACTGCTCCCCACTTTTATTCGACATATGACAGATATTCACTCCATCTGATTTCGATGGTGATGACAACTTATTCATAGTCCTTTGGTGAGCTAGCGAGATATTCATTACATTTTGCCTCTTGTTCCTGTTTCATCCGGGATTCCAATCTATTGGCGTAGATGTTCTCTCCATGTTCATCCTTGCATAACAATCCTTTTTAAAATGCCCTGTTTTCTTGCACCAGTGACATGTCACCTGTTGTTGTTTGCCTTTTGTATTATGGAACCTCTTGGTCCCTGTTGAATTGTCCCTAAACGGATTATTTCTTGCTTGGCCGTTGTTATATAGCCCAGTGCCATTATTTCCTTGCATACTGCTCCTTTCCACCGATACGTATGGTGGTGCACATTTCCACCCCTTCTCGTGCCCATACTCCTGGCACTTCTCACAATAGGGAGTATTCTTTCTTGTTATGCACTCATCCCTTGTGTGGCCCTGCCTGTTGCAAAATGAACATCTGACATTCATTCTATACTCGTTATGCCTCTGCTCCCTTCTGTTGGACCCTTTTGTATTTTCAAACCTAATCATTGGTGCTACACTCCTTATCCTTAAATCCTGTTCCATCTTATCACTTAATTCCTGCACTTCATCCTTTGCTTGTATTGCGTATGTCCTGCGCATGGAATTCCTTCCTGACTCATTCCTGTTTCTGTCGTTTAGCATGTACTCTGTGTCTGTAGCTCTCTTCACTACTTCTGAAAAATCATCTCCCGTCTGCGCTAGCACTACCGTTCTTATCCCAAGATCATTTATACCTCTTTTTAACGCGGTCAGCACGGAGTCACTTAATTTATCAAGAAGTGTCTTATTGTCTCCTATGTAATCTCTCCCTCTAGATTCTATTGAACCTAACCTCCGTGCAAACGAACTTATTGTCTCC
This sequence comes from Dichetophora obliterata, assembly GCA_963920525.1. NCBI lineage: Eukaryota > Metazoa > Arthropoda > Insecta > Diptera > Sciomyzidae > Dichetophora > Dichetophora obliterata. Next base: position 140,365,402 of record OY986437.1, read on the forward strand.
CTTGGCTCTTGCTCACAGTTTGATAATTCGATAATTACTGAATCATATGTAGTTGCCCGTAAATAATTTGACTTAATTAAAATGTGGATATCCTCCACTTTGCCGAACCATCGGGACCTACATAACTCGAAAGCATCTCCATGCAACCTGAGCTTTATGCATTCTATAAAACTTGGCATATCCGCCTCCTTCATCATCTTTGCGGCCAGGTCGCATCCCTGAATAAACCTATATACCTCCGCCGGTGACTCGGTACCCGAAAACAAAGGCACGAGGTTGTTCACCGTTTTCGCTTTGTCGTTCACGTTCATGGCTGGTCTGCTGAAAAGTACGTTTTCGTAGATATGGTCCGTGTGCCTATCCGTAACTATCAGTATATCCTTATGAAACAAGGATGTCTCTTCTGCTAACCTCAATTCGTCCTCTTAATGTCTGTTATTTACTTTTAGCTCCCTGCTCCACTGTCTCGAAATCTTCCCTAGCCTGCTGGGCAACCAACCTCTTCACTAGCTCTGTTGAGATATCCCTGCTCTCAAAAAGCTTCCTCAACCTCTCGTTTTCCAAATCTAACTCCTCTGTTCTCTCTAGTTCTCCTACTCTCTGCTGCTCAACCTCCTTGAGCTGCTTTTTTAGAGCTTCAAAATTCCTTCTATATGACTGGAATTTTTCTGACTGCGCAAAACTCTTGTGCTCGTGAAAACTATATATAAAGTCAAAAAGTACATCTGCCTCTTCTACCTTTGTCAAATCTGTTCCCAGCGCATTTGCCTGAAGCTGCGCAAAATTATCCTTGTTTGATATTACTACCTTAGCTCGGACCCAAAGTTTGTCTACAAATCTTTTTTAATTCCCCTATAGTCTCTAAATATTTTCTCTCTACTTCACCAGTGCAATCCATTTAAGCAAATCATTCGCAAATGTCGCATTATAAAAAAACACAACATGTGATCAGTTACTGTGCTAAGCCCTAGGCGTAATAAGCGAACGCTTCCGCAAATCTATGGAATGCTAGTAGGTGCCAAAACGTTTCTTTTCAAGGTATAACATGTACCAACTCAAAATTCAAACACACTTTCATATGTATTTTGGTTAATTACCCTATATTTTATAAAAAAATTTTTTCTATAATAGATGGCTTTCAATACGTTACAAAAAATATTTTACATCTGTAATATGCTTGTATGTTACATTTATGTTTGTCATTTCTGATTTATTTAAGAAACCTTTCACTATGGCAATACCATTTAGTATTCTTAGTAAATTTAAGATGGCTATACCGTCACGAAATGTAATAGAGGTTGTTGGCAGCACTGATATGTGGTGAATGCCATTTTTAAAATTGTCATTGTCTTTTGGATTTCCGGCGAGGTGGATGGAAAAGAAGAGAAAAAATAATAAATCTTACCGCATCGTCAAAAAATAAATTAAACAAAGCCTTTTATTTCAACTCAGGTGTGGGGTAAAGCCATAGCTTCCTTGTAAACTGAGTATAATGCCGAAAATAAATTCTGATCGCCGAGAAACACGACAAACAAAAGTTGACGTGACTAACGCATCCAACTACTAACGCTCCAGGTAACATCACCATATCCCAACCGAAGTCATTACAGCGGGATACAGTTTTGCAAGGAAAACTGTCATCAATGGAACCAACGCAACGCCAGGAGCCAGTAGATGGCTAATTGAAAAAATCCGCAGTTGCCGAAAATGCTGCTGAAAGTGAATCTGCTGCTGCTCCAATTGCGATGGCTCATAAAGAAGTGGTCGTAGATGATGAAGTGTCAACAATTACCGATGTCCAATTTGTCATTGCTGCAGATGCCCAAGTATGGAAGAAGAATTGAGAATTCTACGCTTGCAGCTTAAAATGCTGGAAATTCAGCAACAAATCAGAAGCACAAATTCTTCTTTAGCTGGTGCAAGACGAATCTACTTGGAGGAACTGGACACAGCGGTGCCAATGTTCACAGGAACTGATTTGTACGACATTGGTAAATAGTTCAATCAGTTCGAGGATTATGTCCGTATCTGTGGGTACGACAAAAGGGAGCAGTGCCTAGCAGCCCGACGTCGTATGAACGGACTGGCCAAAGAATGTATTGCAAACCTTGGACTAGTTGACTATGACACGACGAAGTTAAACCTGTTGAAAACATTCAGCCGGAATGTAACACGACAGGAGGTGTATAGGCAGCTTCGGAAGCTCGGAAGCTAAATCCAAGTGAGTCGTGTTTAAAATATGTTATTGCTATGCAGTCCATAGCAAATCAATGCAATATTGGAGAGCAGGAGCTGGTAGATATAATTATCGACGGTATACCAGACAGTAGCAACGACATCGCGTTTTTGTATGGTGCTAACACAATCGACAATTTAATTCATCGTATGAATCGCTATGAGCATCGACGCTCAGCGCAAAATTCTAAAGCTGCTAAAATACTACCGAGGTCAAGTGCTGCCGTACCTGCTGCTGCTGTTACTGTCAAGACCGAAAACAAGATACGTTGCTTCAATTGTTCTCAGTTTGGGCATTATAAAAGTGAGTGCCAGAAACCTCTTCGCCCACCAGGCTCATGCTTTACCTGTCACCAGATGGGCCACTTCCATAAAGATTGCCCAAAACAAGTTCGTAACCATGGTGCCACTGGAGCTCGTGTAAAAGCTGCTGCTATTTCAAGCATCGAAGATGACGCCGATGACGTTTATCTTAATCAAACTGTAAGTGTGGCTTTTTATCTTAGTAATCCAAGCAGATGCATTGAACCAGTAAATATTTTTCCTCATTGATTCGGGTGGCCCTATTAGCCTTATTCGGCATAGTCAAGTCTCAGCTTCTGTCCATCAATCAGATATTCTTATTCCAACAAACTTTCGTGGTCTTGGTAGGCAAAAGATTTATATATATGGTGTAATAAAATGTCTTATAAAGTTTCGGTCTAAAACAGAATTACTTAAATTGATGATAGTGCCTAACGAAACGATGACAGTGCCGCTGATTCTTGGACGAGGCTTGTTGTGCAGATTTAATATTAAACTTTGTGTTCGGGTGATGAACGTCGGCAGATAGACAAGAAATAAATACAATTATAAATGTGGATTTTCCAGTGTTTTGTTTTTTTTATTATGTTTTACCTTTTTTTTTACAATAATAATTGTTTTATTGTAGTTTAGTGATGTTTTGATACTTGTGTTGATTTTTAATTATTTGTTGTGTTGTCCCTTGAAGGTGAATTTTTATGGGTTGTGGTTTTGATGACTTCTTCGGGTTTTTTTGGTTGCGATCAAGATGTCCGTCCGTCCTCTGATTGAGCCGACGATCTTCTTCCTCGGCGGCTAGCCGAACACCACACAGCTTCTTGCTGCTTGAAGCGCCTTTTCTTCCACCACGGCAGACATACGGTGCAGCTGTGTTCAGTGATCACAGGGTTACGTGGTCACGTAAACATTCCGCCCGCCTTGCAATATCTGCAAACTTAAAAAAAAGGTTAATTGGGTACAATACAAATGATTCTAGTGAGTTTTATATTCGCAAATAGTTCATTTTTTTTTATTCTAAATTCAGTGTTCTTTTTCATATGGGTTTAAATAAAAAATTTGAGCCGTAGTAATAGAGTTATATGCTCGGGGGTTGGGTGTTCAAAGTCCACAAAGGCCAGACAGTGTCCAGCCGAACGCAGTGCTTTGAGCAATCAGTAGGCCATTTTCGCCAGCAAAGAGGCCACTTCTAATGATCCGTGGGAAAAGATCAGCACCTAACTCCAGCAGAAGTTTCTTGTTTGAGCTCGCCTTCGGGTCGGCTAAAAACATGTGCTCGAACCGTTTTAGCACCGCTTCGTCTATCTCCTCGTCGTACGGTTCGCGAGGGAGCTCATTCGAAATAAGTGCGAACACTTCGCACCTAAAATTTTCATCGTAGCGGGACCCGACGATGAATTGACACCAGCTTTGACTGCCCCTTGTTATGGTGTCCAGCTTCAGCCTGTCGACCAGATCCCAAGAAATAACACTCATCGTGCGCGAAGGGTTTACTAGCGCCCTAATGTAGTGCCAGTCGTCGTTGTGATGCAACTTTAACATCACCGTTGGGATCATCACCTCTCTCTTCATGGCTCTAGAGTATTTAGAGCACGTAGCACTTTCATTACGGCTGCACTCTATTTGCCGCAATCGCGGGTGTCCATGTAAGCTAGTGTGATGCTTAGCATGGCACATGGCACAGTTGAAGGGACTGGTGCAAGCATTCGACCGATGTGACCGTGCGAGACAATTCTCGCAGTATCGCAATCTGGCCACTGCGTCATACTTCTCCGTCAAGTTCATGTTGCGGAACTTTGGGCAGAGCATCAACCGATGGTCCTGTTTGCAAAGACCACAAGCCGGTGGGTGGGTGTAGCTGGCGCGATCACCGGTGTTGGCTACGATGCGTTGCTTAACGCCTTTGTTGCGCGTGTGTGTCGAGTTGCTGCTGCTTCTATTATTGTTGATTGCCCGCTTCTTGTTGGAATTGCTGTTGTTGGTGCCACAACGCCTGTTGTTGCAGTGGTTGTTTGTGCAGCGTTTGTTGTTGTTGGGTGCCATTGAACTAAAATAAAATTAATTAGACTTGGGTAAGGTAGATTAGAGTAAATAGAGTGTAATGTAGAGAGTAGAGTAGAGTACAGGGTAAAAACGAGATTAGGGTAGAGTACGACAGAGCTTTTAATCTGTGGGTAGAACCACTACCTTCGTAATGGGTCTGGTAGTGATACCTTTTGCCGTGCGAATGTCGACCACACGAGCTCTAGAGTCTGAGCCTACGTTAACCTTAGCAATTCTACCTAAGTTCCATTCGTTTGGAGGCAAATTTTCGTGTCGAATGACAACGAGATCATCAACATTGATAGGATTTTGAGGGTGTTTCCATTTATGTCGTTTATGGAGTTCTTTGAGATACTCATCTTTCCATCTTTTACAGAAATTGTGATGAAGTATCTTTAATTTTTGCCAACGGTTTATGACGTTAGGCATTGAGTTACTTAAATCGGGTTCAGCTGGAGTGAGTAACGGGGTACCAATCAAAAAATGTCCTGGGGTTAGAGGCGATAAATCAAGAGGATTTTCGCTTGAAGGACTTAGAGGTCTCGAGTTAAGGCAACTTTCGACTCGAGCGAGTAGGGTAGAAAACTCTTCGAAAGTAAACTTTTGATTGGTGTATGCCTTTTTCAAGTGCGTTTTACAACTTTTCACACCGGCTTCCCAATGTCCACCCATGTGTGGAGCGCCGGGGGGTATAAAATGCCAGGTTACGTCTTGGTGACTATAGTTGTTAACAACTTGGATCTGCAGTGCCTTCATGAATTCTCGCCGATCTTTCTTCAGCATTTGCGCTGCTCCAACGAAATTCGTTCCATTGTCGGAGTAAAGAGCGGCGGGGCATCCGCGCCTTGAAAAAAATCGGGAAAAAGCTGCTAAGAAAGCTTGGGTAGAGAGATCACTTGTTGCTTCAATGTGTATTGCTTTCGTTGCAAAACAAATAAAAACGCAAATATAGCCTTTCGTTATTAAACAGGCTCGCCCGGTGTAATTTTTGATTTCTACGGGTCCTGCGAAATCTACACCTGTATTTGTGAATGGGCGGTCAAGAGTAGTGCGTTCTGCGGGTAGTGCAGCCATTATTTGGGTTTGTAGCTTTTTTTTATGTAAGACACATGTTTTGCAGTTATGAATGGATGTTTTAATGAGATTCTTGAGTTTGGGTACCCAGAATTCACATCGAATAAGTCTTAACATTAATTGGTTACCGCCGTGTAGGGTGACCAAATGTGTCATATCGGTCAAAAGTCGTGTAAATCGGCTTTCATATGGCAATATTATGGGGTGACGCTCATTAAACGTTAAAGCTGGTGATTTGACTAAGCGTCCATTTGCTCGAATTATTCCTGTCGAGTCCAGAAAGGGCGTAAGGGTTAAAATGGAACTCTTTGATGATACCGGCTGTTTGGTTGCCAATGAAGTATATTCTTCTGAGTATCCATTTTTCTGGCTTAATATGATAAGCTTCTCTCGAACTGCTTTTATCTCGAGGGATGTTATATCCAATGTCGTGTGATTCATTTGTGAGCGACGTGAGGGTGAAGAGTTAGAGTAAAAACGATACACATATGCAATGACTCGTAAAGCTCTTGGCAGCGAGGAGAACCTAATTAATATGTCGTCTTGGGTTGTTGTGACAAACGACTTAATGGGTTTTAAGTCAAGGGTAGTGTCGACGGGATCTTTGGACTCGGGCCAGAATTCTTTTTCATGTTTGAGCCAATTTGGACCGTGCCACCAGAGATGATGATCTCTTAGTTCTATGGCAGAACATCCTCGACTGGCTAGATCTGCTGGGTTGTCATGAGATTCCACGTGGCTCCAGTTGTCGGTTCCAACCTTTTCCATGATCGTTGAAACACGATTGGCCACAAATGTGTTCCAGGAACAGGGTTGTTTTTTAAGCCAAGCCAGAACGATGGTAGAGTCCGTCCAAAGATACAATTGGTATTGCTTCAGATCGAGATGGGGTACGATAGCATCGACTAAATTTGCCAGTAAAACAGCTCCACAGAGTTCAAGCCTAGGTAAAGATATTGTCTTTACTGGCGCCACTCGTGTTTTAGCGACTATGAGCTTAGTGTGGGTTTCACTATTTTTATTTGAGACTCGCAAATAAAGTGCGGCACCATAGGCTTTTTCTGAGGCATCAGAAAACCCATGAAATTGAATGGTTGCTTTGGGTGTGAAGTGGGTCCATCTTGCAATCTCTATTGTGTTGATCGAAGCGTAGCCGTCAATAAATGTTTGCCATCTGTGTTGAGTTAAGGGTTTCAGGGTCTCTTCCCACTCCGTTTTATCTAGCCAAACTTGTTGCATAATAATTTTAGCAGCTATCACAATTGGCGCTAACCAGCCAGCAGGGTCAAACAACTTGGCTATGGATGATAAAACTTCACGTTTTGTATGAACGGGTTTGTGTTCAATGGGTGGAACGAGAAAAAAGAACGAGTCTTTTCGTGCGTTCCAGCGAATACCTAGGGTTTTGGCGTTGCCTTCACTTGGGTCAGACAGATTGAGTAGATCAGTCGTCAACAAATGATCTTTGGGTAGATCGTGTAATATTTGTGACGTATTTGAAATCCACTTTCTGAGTGTGAATCCAGCAGATTCTAGTGCTGCTATGAGTTCGTCACGAGCTATCTTTGCAGTTGTGAGTTGATGCGCTCCTGCCAGTACGTCGTCCACGTACATGGAATTGCGTAATATATATGACGCATGAGGGTGTGTATCGCGCATATCATCTGCCAATTGATGTAGAGTTCTGATGGCGAGATATGGGGCGCAGTTGACTCCAAATGTCACCGTTTGCAGCTCATAGTCCTGAATGGGTTCTTCAATAGACTTTCGGAACAAAATTCGTTGATAGGCTGTGTCCTCTGGGTTGACTTCAATTTGCCGATACATTTTCTCGATGTCAGCGTTAAAAACGAACTCATAGAGCCTCCATTTGCTGATCAACAAGACTAAATCAAGTTGAAGTGTTGGACCAATGTGGAGCACGTCATTTAAACTTTTGCGAGTTGTTGTTGGGTTCAACGCGTTAAATACAACTCGCAATTTCGTTGTAATGCTGTCTGGTTTGATCACTGCGTGATGCGGTAGATAATAATGTTTGGGTCTATCCGTGTTAGAGTGTGGGTGTTTGATCGCTTTCATATGGCCGAGTTGCAAGTATTCGCACATGACTCGATCATACTCTACCTTGAGTTCAGGCTTTTTGAGTAATGACTTTTCATTGCGTAAATATTGCGCCATAGCGGCAGGCCTTGAGTTGCCAAGTTCCAATAAGTTAGGGTTCTTAAAGGGTAATTTTACAACATAACGCCCATTAGGGATACGGCGTGTTGTGTTTTTGTAAAACTCTTCGCATTCCTTCTCTTCAGCTGAGAACGAAGATGTCTTTGGAACCTCTTCTACTTCCCAGAACCGAGCCAAAAAGTCATCAGGGTCGACTTTATTGTAGCATGCAACAATATTACTGGGTGTTGACTCAGGTTCGTGAGGAATGGGTCCTGAGAGAATCCATCCAAGTTCAGATTCTTGCGCCAAAAGTAATCCACAAATATTGCGTTTAACACCACTGCAGATGATCTTTGGGTAAATATCACAACCAATTATGATATCTACGGGTCGAGATTTATAAAATTCTGTGTCTGCCATTTGAAGGCCAGCCAGATCTTTAGCAAGGTTTGCATCTATCGAGTGTGTGGGCAAATCGCTTGTTAGAGTTTTCAATACTAGAGCTTGGGTTTCTACTCTAAAATTAGGGTTTCTAGAAGACCGTATAGTTAATTTGCAGGCTTGGGTAGGGTTTGCTGACACTGTCTGGTTCAGACCAGTGACTTGAGCGCCAACAGTTTTTGTGGGTAAGCCAATACGTTTTCTAAGTTGCTCCGTTAGAAATGTTGCTTCCGATCCTGAGTCTATGAGGGCGCGTGCGTCGAATATAGAACCTTCGTGTTCCACGTTCACCATTGCCGTTCCTAGAAGGATATTCATTCTGCTGGCCGCAAAGTGAGAGTTCAATACTGGGGTTTCGAGGTCTTGTGTGTGGGTAGGGTCAGTGGACTGTATCTGGGTCGTGAATGCTTGGCGTGTGGGCTGTGACTGCTGAGCTGCTCCTTTCGCCTGCGCATTAGTGCTAGGATTCATGTCCAATGTGCCTTTATGCAGTAAGGAATGGTGTCTCTTATTGCATATCCTACAGGTATAACTGCTTTTGCAGTCTTTAATACCATGAGACACTGCTAAACAATTGAAGCAACATCCTGCGCGCTTCACTGCTGTTGTCCTTTCCTCTACTTTCATGGATATGAACCTTGGGCACTCTCGAATAGGGTGATTGCTACTGCAAAATCTGCAAATAGCACCATCAGATTCCCGTTGGGTACTGGAAGTCGATGGTTTCGGGTCGTATTTGATGTTTGCGACAGCAAATTGTTGAGTAGGGTTTTGGGCAGATGCTGGAGAAACATTCATATGGTAAGAGTTTACCTTTTTTTCTCCCCATCTGTTGGGTCCATTTTGAGTGGGACCAATCTGTTGACTTGGCCTTGGGCCTGAAGCAAAAGAGAAAGCCTTTATATCGCCAACAGATTCCAGGGTTTTAAACTTATGCGTTAGAAAACTATCTAAAATTTTCCATTCAGGAATTGTCGCATTATCTGTTAGACACTTTTCAAAGTCTTCTAACGTACTTTTGGGTAGTTTGGTAGAACAGAGATACACCAAAATAGGGTCCCAACTATTTGTGTCTATCCCAAGACTTTGCAGGGTGAATAAAGAGTTATTTATCGACCGCTGCAACTTTTTAATAGAATTCCCTGTTTCTATGCTGACCGATGGCAAATTGAAAAGGGTCTTTAGCTGAGCATTTATTTGCATTCGCTTATTCTCATACTGGTCGATGAGATTCGACCATGCCATAAAAAATCCTTCATTAGTTAACGGAGCGGTTTTAACTATTTCTCGGGCTTCACCGCGGGTTTTTTGCAGTAAGTGGAAAAGTTTTTCCACGTTACTTATGCGGGAGTTTTTTATGTATAGGGCCGTAAACAGGTCCCTGAATGTGGGCCATGTGACATAGTCGCCATGGAAAATGTCCGTATCACAGGGTGGGAGGTGTATCATTGGGTGATGTTCCCCTGCTGAGTTCATTGCTGTAGGCGCTGGCTTGGGTTCCATCACAGGTGCCTTCAATGACTCAATGTGTTCACTCATTGAAGCAGAACAGCGTGCATAGGACTGATATGTCTTCCTATACCTCTCCTTAAATTTGTCCTTATCCAAGGTCTCAGGTGAAATTTCGGGTTTTTCACGAATTTCCTCGTATACCGCTTGAAATTTATCGAAGAGGTAGTGCAGCTGCTTCCTTTGTAAAATGCTGCTGAAAGTGAATCTGCTGCTGCTCCAATTGCGATGGCTCATAAAGAAGTGGTCGTAGATGATGAAGTGTCAACAATTACCGATGTCCAATTTGTCATTGCTGCAGATGCCCAAGTATGGAAGAAGAATTGAGAATTCTACGCTTGCAGCTTAAAATGCTGGAAATTCAGCAACAAATCAGAAGCACAAATTCTTCTTTAGCTGGTGCAAGACGAATCTACTTGGAGGAACTGGACACAGCGGTGCCAATGTTCACAGGAACTGATTTGTACGACATTGGTAAATAGTTCAATCAGTTCGAGGATTATGTCCGTATCTGTGGGTACGACAAAAGGGAGCAGTGCCTAGCAGCCCGACGTCGTATGAACGGACTGGCCAAAGAATGTATTGCAAACCTTGGACTAGTTGACTATGACACGACGAAGTTAAACCTGTTGAAAACATTCAGCCGGAATGTAACACGACAGGAGGTGTATAGGCAGCTTCGGAAGCTCGGAAGCTAAATCCAAGTGAGTCGTGTTTAAAATATGTTATTGCTATGCAGTCCATAGCAAATCAATGCAATATTGGAGAGCAGGAGCTGGTAGATATAATTATCGACGGTATACCAGACAGTAGCAACGACATCGCGTTTTTGTATGGTGCTAACACAATCTAAAGCTGCTAAAATACTACCGAGGTCAAGTGCTGCCGTACCTGCTGCTGCTGTTACTGTCAAGACCGAAAACAAGATACGTTGCTTCAATTGTTCTCAGTTTGGGCATTATAAAAGTGAGTGCCAGAAACCTCTTCGCCCACCAGGCTCATGCTTTACCTGTCACCAGATGGGCCACTTCCATAAAGATTGCCCAAAACAAGTTCGTAACCATGGTGTCACTGGAGCTCGTGTAAAAGCTGCTGCTATTTCAAGCATCGAAGATGACGCCGATGACGTTTATCTTAATCAAACTGTAAGTGTGGCTTTTTATCTTAGTAATCCAAGCAGATGCATTGAACCAGTAAATATTTTTCCTCATTGATTCGGGTGGCCCTATTAGCCTTATTCGGCATAGTCAAGTCTCAGCTTCTGTCCATCAATCAGATATTCTTATTCCAACAAACTTTCGTGGTCTTGGTAGGCAAAAGATTTATATATATGGTGTAATAAAATGTCTTATAAAGTTTCGGTCTAAAACAGAATTACTTAAATTGATGATAGTGCCTAACGAAACGATGACAGTGCCGCTGATTCTTGGACGAGGCTTGTTGTGCAGATTTAATATTAAACTTTGTGTTCGGGTGATGAACGTCGGCAGATAGACAAGAAATAAATACAATTATAAATGTGGATTTTCCAGTGTTTTGTTTTTTTTATTATGTTTTACCTTTTTTTTACAATAATAATTGTTTTATTGTAGTTTAGTGATGTTTTGATACTTATGTTGATTTTTAATTATTTGTTGTGTTGTCCCTTGAAGGTGAATTTTTATGGGTTGTGGTTTTGATGACTTCTTCGGGTTTTTTTGGTTGCGACCAAGATGTCCGTCCGTCCTCTGATTGAGCCGACGATCTTCTTCCTCGGCGGCTAGCCGAACACCACACAGCTTCTTGCTGCTTGAAGCGCCTTTTCTTCCACCACGGCAGACATACGGTGCAGCTGTGTTCAGTGATCACAGGGTTACGTGGTCACGTAAACATTCCGCCCGCCTTGCAATATCTGCAAACTTAAAAAAAAGGTTAATTGGGTACAAGACAAATGATTCTAGTGAGTTTTATATTCGCAAATAGTTCATTTTTTTTTATTCTAAATTCAGTGTTCTTTTTCATATGGGTTTAAATAAAAAATTTGAGCCGTAGTAATAGAGTTATATGCTCGGGGGTTGGGTGTTCAAAGTCCACAAGGGCCAGACAGTGTCCAGCCGAACGCAGTGCTTTGAGCAATCAGTAGGCCATTTTCGCCAGCAAAGAGGCCACTTCTAATGATCCGTGGGAAAAGATCAGCACCTAACTCCAGCAGAAGTTTCTTGTTTGAGCTCGCCTTCGGGTCGGCTAAAAATATGTGCTCGAACCGTTTTAGCACCGCTTCGTCTATCTCCTCGTCGTACGGTTCGCGAGGGAGCTCATTCGAAATAAGTGCGAACACTTCGCACCTAAAATTTTCATCGTAGCGGGACCCGACGATGAATTGACACCAGCTTTGACTGCCCCTTGTTATGGTGTCCAGCTTCAGCCTGTCGACCAGATCCCAAGAAATAACACTCATCGTGCGCGAAGGGTTTACTAGCGCCCTAATGTAGTGCCAGTCGTCGTTGTGATGCAACTTTAACATCACCGTTGGGATCATCACCTCTCTCTTCATGGCTCTAGAGTATTTAGAGCACGTAGCACTTTCATTACGGCTGCACTCTATTTGCCGCAATCGCGGGTGTCCATGTAAGCTAGTGTGATGCTTAGCATGGCACATGGCACAGTTGAAGGGACTGGTGCAAGCATTCGACCGATGTGACCGTGCGAGACAATTCTCGCAGTATCTCAATCTGGCCACTGCGTCATACTTCTCCGTCAAGTTCATGTTGCGGAACTTTGGGCAGAGCATCAACCGATGGTCCTGTTTGCAAAGACCACAAGCCGGTGGGTGGGTGTCGCTGGCGCGATCACCGGTGTTGGCTACGATGCGTTGCTTAACGCCTTTGTTGCGCGTGTGTGTCGAGTTGCTGCTGCTTCTATTATTGTTGATTGCCCGCTTCTTGTTGGAATTGCTGTTGTTGGTGCCACAACGCCTGTTGTTGCAGTGGTTGTTTGTGCAGCGTTTGTTGTTGTTGGGTGCCATTGAACTAAAATAAAATTAATTAGACTTGGGTAAGGTAGATTAGAGTAAATAGAGTGTAATGTAGAGAGTAGAGTAGAGTACAGGGTAAAAACGAGATTAGGGTAGAGTACGACAGAGCTTTTAATCTGTGGGTAGAACCACTACCTTCGTAATGGGTCTGGTAGTGATACCTTTTGCCGTGCGAATGTCGACCACACGAGCTCTAGAGTCTGAGCCTAAGTTAACCTTAGCAATTCTACCTAAGTTCCATTCGTTTGGAGGCAAATTTTCGTGTCGAATGACAACGAGATCATCAACATTGATAGGATTTTGAGGGTGTTTCCATTTATGTCGTTTATGGAGTTCTTTGAGATACTCATCTTTCCATCTTTTACAGAAATTGTGATGAAGTATCTTTAATTTTTGCCAACGGTTTATGACGTTAGGCATTGAGTTACTTAAATCGGGTTCAGCTGGAGTGAGTAACGGGGTACCAATCAAAAAATGTCCTGGGGTTAGAGGCGATAAATCAAGAGGATTTTCGCTTGAAGGACTTAGAGGTCTCGAGTTAAGGCAACTTTCGACTCGAGCGAGTAGGGTAGAAAACTCTTCGAAAGTAAACTTTTGATTGGTGTATGCCTTTTTCAAGTGCGTTTTACAACTTTTCACACCGGCTTCCCAATGTCCACCCATGTGTGGAGCGCCGGGGGGTATAAAATGCCAGGTTACGTCTTGGTGACTATAGTTGTTAACAACTTGGATCTGCAGTGCCTTCATGAATTCTCGCCGATCTTTCTTCAGCATTTGCGCTGCTCCAACGAAATTCGTTCCATTGTCGGAGTAAAGAGCGGCGGGGCATCCGCGCCTTGAAAAAAATCGGGAAAAAGCTGCTAAGAAAGCTTGGGTAGAGAGATCACTTGTTGCTTCAATGTGTATTGCTTTCGTTGCAAAACAAATAAAAACGCAAATATAGCCTTTCGTTATTAAACAGGCTCGCCCGGTGTAATTTTTGATTTCTACGGGTCCTGCGAAATCTACACCTGTATTTGTGAATGGGCGGTCAAGAGTAGTGCGTTCTGCGGGTAGTGCAGCCATTATTTGGGTTTGTAGCTTTTTTTTATGTAAGACACATGTTTTGCAGTTATGAATGGATGTTTTAATGAGATTCTTGAGTTTGGGTACCCAGAATTCACATCGAATAAGTCTTAACATTAATTGGTTACCGCCGTGTAGGGTGACCAAATGTGTCATATCGGTCAAAAGTCGTGTAAATCGGCTTTCATATGGCAATATTATGGGGTGACGCTCATTAAACGTTAAAGCTGGTGATTTGACTAAGCGTCCATTTGCTCGAATTATTCCTGTCGAGTCCAGAAAGGGCGTAAGGGTTAAAATGGAACTCTTTGATGATACCGGCTGTTTGGTTGCCAATGAAGTATATTCTTCTGAGTATCCATTTTTCTGGCTTAATATGATAAGCTTCTCTTGAACTGCTTTTATCTCGAGGGATGTTATATCCAATGTCGTGTGATTCATTTGTGAGCGACGTGAGGGTGAAGAGTTAGAGTAAAAACGATACACATATGCAATGACTCGTAAAGCTCTTGGCAGCGAGGAGAACCTAATTAATATTTCGTCTTGGGTTGTTGTGACAAACGACTTAATGGGTTTTAAGTCAAGGGTAGTGTCGACGGGATCTTTGGACTCGGGCCAGAATTCTTTTTCATGTTTGAGCCAATTTGGACCGTGCCACCAGAGATGATGATCTCTTAGTTCTATGGCAGAACATCCTCGACTGGCTAGATCTGCTGGGTTGTCATGAGATTCCACGTGGCTCCAGTTGTCGGTTCCAACCTTTTCCATGATCGTTGAAACACGATTGGCCACAAATGTGTTCCAGGAACAGGGTTGTTTTTTAAGCCAAGCCAGAACGATGGTAGAGTCCGTCCAAAGATACAATTGGTATTGCTTCAGATCGAGATGGGGTACGATAGCATCGACTAAATTTGCCAGTAAAACAGCTCCACAGAGTTCAAGCCTAGGTAAAGATATTGTCTTTACTGGCGCCACTCGTGTTTTAGCGACTATGAGCTTAGTGTGGGTTTCACTATTTTTATTTGAGACTCGCAAATAAAGTGCGGCACCATAGGCTTTTTCTGAGGCATCAGAAAACCCATGAAATTGAATAGTTGCTTTGGGTGTGAAGTGGGTCCATCTTGCAATCTCTATTGTGTTGATCGAAGCGTAGCCGTCAATAAATGTTTGCCATCTGTGTTGAGTTAAGGGTTTCAGGGTCTCGTCCCACTCCGTTTTATCTAGCCAAACTTGTTGCATAATAATTTTAGCAGCTATCACAATTGGCGCTAACCAGCCAGCAGGGTCAAACAACTTGGCTATGGATGATAAAACTTCACGTTTTGTATGAACGGGTTTGTGTTCAATGGGTGGAACGAGAAAAAAGAACGAGTCTTTTCGTGCGTTCCAGCGAATACCTAGGGTTTTGGCGTTGCCTTCACTTGGGTCAGACAGATTGAGTAGATCAGTCGTCAACAAATGATCTTTGGGTAGATCGTGTAATATTTGTGACGTATTTGAAATCCACTTTCTGAGTGTGAATCCAGCAGATTCTAGTGCTGCTATGAGTTCGTCACGAGCTATCTTTGCAGTTGTGAGTTGATGCGCTCCTGCCAGTACGTCGTCCACGTACATGGAATTGCGTAATATATATGACGCATGAGGGTGTGTATCGCGCATATCATCTGCCAATTGATGTAGAGTTCTGATGGCGAGATATGGGGCGCAGTTGACTCCAAATGTCACCGTTTGCAGCTCATAGTCCTGAATGGGTTCTTCAATAGACTTTCGGAACAAAATTCGTTGATAGGCTGTGTCCTCTGGGTTGACTTCAATTTGCCGATACATTTTCTCGATGTCAGCGTTAAAAACGAACTCATAGAGCCTCCATTTGCTGATCAACAAGACTAAATCAAGTTGAAGTGTTGGACCAATGTGGAGCACGTCATTTAAACTTTTGCGAGTTGTTGTTGGGTTCAACGCGTTAAATACAACTCGCAATTTCGTTGTAATGCTGTCTGGTTTGATCACTGCGTGATGCGGTAGATAATAATGTTTGGGTCTATCCGTGTTAGAGTGTGGGTGTTTGATCGCTTTCATATGGCCGAGTTGCAAGTATTCGCACATGACTCGATCATACTCTACCTTGAGTTCAGGCTTTTTGAGTAATGACTTTTCATTGCGTAAATATTGCGCCATAGCGGCAGGCCTTGAGTTGCCAAGTTCCAATAAGTTAGGGTTCTTAAAGGGTAATTTTACAACATAACGCCCATTAGGGATACGGCGTGTTGTGTTTTTGTAAAACTCTTCGCATTCCTTCTCTTCAGCTGAGAACGAAGATGTCTTTGGAACCTCTTCTACTTCCCAGAACCGAGCCAAAAAGTCATCAGGGTCGACTTTATTGTAGCATGCAACAATATTACTGGGTGTTGACTCAGGTTCGTGAGGAATGGGTCCTGAGAGAATCCATCCAAGTTCAGATTCTTGCGCCAAAAGTAATCCACAAATATTGCGTTTAACACCACTGCAGATGATCTTTGGGTAAATATCACAACCAATTATGATATCTACGGGTCGAGATTTATAAAATTCTGTGTCTGCCATTTGAAGGCCAGCCAGATCTTTAGCAAGGTTTGCATCTATCGAGTGTGTGGGCAAATCGCTTGTTAGAGTTTTCAATACTAGAGCTTGGGTTTCTACTCTAAAATTAGGGTTTCTAGAAGACCGTATAGTTAATTTGCAGGCTTGGGTAGGGTTTGCTGACACTGTCTGGTTCAGACCAGTGACTTGAGCGCCAACAGTTTTTGTGGGTAAGCCAATACGTTTTCTAAGTTGCTCCGTTAGAAATGTTGCTTCCGATCCTGAGTCTATGAGGGCGCGTGCGTCGAATATAGAACCTTCGTGTTCCACGTTCACCATTGCCGTTCCTAGAAGGATATTCATTCTGCTGGCCGCAAAGTGAGAGTTCAATACTGGGGTTTCGAGGTCTTGTGTGTGGGTAGGGTCAGTGGACTGTATCTGGGTCGTGAATGCTTGGCGTGTGGGCTGTGACTGCTGAGCTGCTCCTTTCGCCTGCGCATTAGTGCTAGGATTCATGTCCAATGTGCCTTTATGCAGTAAGGAATGGTGTCTCTTATTGCATATCCTACAGGTATAACTGCTTTTGCAGTCTTTAATACCATGAGACACTGCTAAACAATTGAAGCAACATCCTGCGCGCTTCACTGCTGTTGTCCTTTCCTCTACTTTCATGGATATGAACCTTGGGCACTCTCGAATAGGGTGATTGCTACTGCAAATTCTGCAAATAGCACCATCAGATTCCCGTTGGGTACTGGAAGTCGATGGTTTCGGGTCGTATTTGATGTTTGCGACAGCAAATTGTTGAGTAGGGTTTTGGGCAGATGCTGGAGAAACATTCATATGGTAAGAGTTTACCTTTTTTTCTCCCCATCTGTTGGGTCCATTTTGAGTGGGACCAATCTGTTGACTTGGCCTTGGGCCTGAAGCAAAAGAGAAAGCCTTTATATCGCCAACAGATTCCAGGGTTTTAAACTTATGCGTTAGAAAACTATCTAAAATTTTCCATTCAGGAATTGTCGCATTATCTGTTAGACACTTTTCAAAGTCTTCTAACGTACTTTTGGGTAGTTTGGTAGAACAGAGATACACCAAAATAGGGTCCCAACTATTTGTGTCTATCCCAAGACTTTGCAGGGTGAATAAAGAGTTATTTATCGACCGCTGCAACTTTTTAATAGAATTCCCTGTTTCTATGCTGACCGATGGCAAATTGAAAAGGGTCTTTAGCTGAGCATTTATTTGCATTCGCTTATTCTCATACTGGTCAATGAGATTCGACCATGCCATAAAAAATCCTTCATTAGTTAACGGAGCGGTTTTAACTATTTCTAGGGCTTCACCGCGGGTTTTTTGCAGTAAGTGGAAAAGTTTTTCCACGTTACTTATGCGGGAGTTTTTTATGTATAGGGCCGTAAACAGGTCCCTGAATGTGGGCCATGTGACATAGTCGCCATGGAAAATGTCCGTATCACAGGGTGGGAGGTGTATCATTGGGTGATGTTCCCCTGCTGAGTTCATTGCTGTAGGCGCTGGCTTGGGTTCCATCACAGGTGCCTTCAATGACTCAATGTGTTCACTCATTGAAGCAGAACAGCGTGCATAGGACTGATATGTCTTCCTATACCTCTCCTTAAATTTGTCCTTATCCAAGGTCTCAGGTGAAATTTCGGGTTTTTCACGAATTTCCTCGTATACCGCTTGAAATTTATCGAAGAGGTAGTGCAGCTGCTTCCTTTGTAACTCCAGGAAGTGTTGAGTTTGATCTTCCACTTGAGTCTCACTATGAGCTAGCTCAAGCTCAATTATGTCATTTGAAAAATTAACAAATGTTTTGAGAGACATGATGTTGTCTTATATTGATATGAATAGGGTTGGGTTGGGTTGGGTTTAAGCTATCAATTGAAGTATAAAGTGCTTGAGATTGAGTATTTTCCTCTTTTGTGTTGAGTACTTTCGCTTAAAAAATTCTCCGATTTTATTAATATTTTATACAAAATTAAAAAAAAACTCTGTAAAATCTTCAAATTATTGGGTGGGTCGAATGCACTGAATGGGTTAATCAGAGCACCAAGGGTAAATGATTTTACTTTACTAAAAGAGTTTTTTGAAATAAAATAAAATCTTCAATTTCGAAAAATACACGTAATTAGGGTAGAATTCGGGTTCCACAATTGAAGACTCCGAAAGCCGTTTAAAATCTGTTGAAACAGTGCCCAAAAGTCACTTCTGCGTCACTTATTGTACAAAAATACAATTAGCGATATATTCTCGAAGAGAGTTATCGAGAAAATATTCGACAAAAATTTTATGTTTGTTGGGTTTAAAGCGAACAGCAAGGGTTAATGGGTTAATAAATTTGTAAAAATTGCAAAAAATTATAAAAAGGTTAAATGTGTCCCCGAAGGGTTAAGTGGAACATTAAATTTCGTTGAAGCAGCAAGGGTTAACAATTTGCAACAGCCAGTGATTTTTTCTTTCGAGTTAACTTCTCGATATATTTTCGACAAGAGTAAGTTTTTTTTTTATTTTTTTTGGGTCTGCAAGGGTTAAGCAGAACCTCAAGGGTTGAATATTTGCAACAAACTATATTTACTCAAAATTTGGGATAAACTTGTGTAATCCCACAAAAATCCCACAAATTTGCCGATATGGTATCACACTTTTGCTTTGCTCAATCTGGCAGCGCCTTCGAGAGAGTGCTTATATATTTTATATATATGTATGTGTGTGGTGATGGCAAAGCACGAAATGTCAAAATGTATCAGCAAGTGCTTCTGTTGTGGAGGTTTAAGTATTAAATTGTGAACATTTAAGTGAAATAATGGTGAAGTTATAACAAAATTTGTGCATAAAATTATTGCTTTTATTACGAGTTCTTAATAATCTTCGTGTGCTAGTTGCAGCAGCAGACTCGCACTAGTTTTTTGCTTGTTTAAGCCGAGCTTATGTTTTGTCTATACGAATGTAACTACTATATTTTGTGCACCATTATTTTAAGGTGTGAAAATTTTCATGTGTATTTTATGGTGTAAATTTTAACGTTTATGTTTTTATTAAGAACTGATTAATAAAACGAACTAAATGCAAACTCACTTTGATTATTTCCCGGGGTGATGGGTGGGTGTTGTTTTGCGTTTTTCTGCAGCTTCTGGGTGATGGGTGGGTGTGTGTGTGTGTGTGTTCCGTTTCTCAACTTCTGGGTGCTGCTCTGGAATTGTATTAATCACTCATTTATAATTGTCCAAGAATTTCCAAGTCTAAGCCAGTCTTTTTCGGCTCGAAATGACCAAATGTTCGGGTGATGAACGTCGGCAGATAGACAAGAAATAAATACAATTATAAATGTGGATTTTCCAGTGTTTTGTTTTTTTTATTATGTTTTACCTTTTTTTTACAATAATAATTGTTTTATTGTAGTTTAGTGATGTTTTGATACTTGTGTTGATTTTTAATTATTTGTTGTGTTGTCCCTTGAAGGTGAATTTTTATGGGTTGTGGTTTTGATGACTTCTTCGGGTTTTTTTTGGTTGCGATCAAGATGTCCGTCCGCCCTCTGATTGAGCCGACAATCTTCTTCCTCGGCGGCTAGCCGAACACCACACAGCTTCTTGCTGCTTGAAGCGCCTTTTCTTCCACCACGGCAGACATACGGTGCAGCTGTGTTCAGTGATCACAGGGTTACGTGGTCACGTAAACACTTTGTAAAATCAAAACTAAAGATATGTTATTTGATAAAAATGAAATTAAAAAAGAAACAGTTACTTTAAAAACTGAGTTTTCTAATGCATCTGATTCGAACAGCGATTTTCCAGTGGCAGTGTTGGTCAGCTATCTTCGGTGCCAATTACAAATAAAGTTAATGAGAAATATTTAAACGAAAGGAAAGCGTGATGTTCAAAACCACATAACGATAATTATTTGCAAACAAGCAGTGCAGATGAATTCTTTTTTACATTATGCAAAATAAGCATTGATGATTTGCAGATTGATGCAAACTTTTCTCCACAGCTTTCAAACAAACAAAGTGAAAAATTTAGAACTGTAATTACTGACTGTTATTTGCAACCAATTGACCTTATACGGAGACCTACGGATTATAAGATGAAAATTAGATTAAACACTGATGTTCCATTTTACTGTCCACCTCGACGATTATCCTTTCATGATCGATCCGAAGTCCAGAAAATTACTTCAGATCTACTAAAGAGAAAAATCATTCGACCTAGTCAGTCTCCTTACGCATCAGCTATTGTGTTAGTGAAGAAAAAAACGGGCGATACTAGAATGTGTATCGATTACAGGACACTCAATAAAACACGATACGTGAAAATTTTCCATTACCCTTGATCGAAGACTGTATTGAGTACATGGCGGGGAAATGTTGGTTCACTTTACTTGACCTAAAAGACGGGTTCTACCAATGTGCTATGGACGAAGATTCTGTTTCATTTACGTCATTTGTTACTCCTAATGGGCAATTTGAGTTCTTAAGAATGTCATTTGGCTTAAAAAATTCTCCGGCAAATTTTCAGCGATTTGTTTATAATATTTTTCGAGATCTAATTCATCCAAACAAAATTAAAGTGTACATTGATGACATATTAATTGCTTCTGCTGACTTCGAGTCACATATCCAGGTAGTTAAGGAAGTTTTAAGTCGCATTTATGAAAAGGGTCTTGAATGAAGTTAAAAAATGTAGGTTTGGCTTTAATGAAATTGAATATTTAGGCTATCTAGTCACTTTACAGGGTATCAGACCAAGTAATTCACACATCAGTGCTAAAAAAAGTTAACCAATACCAAAAAATCACAGGGAGTTACAAACTTGAATTGGTTTGTTTTCCTACTTCCGTAGGTTTGTACCATCCTTCTCAAAAATTGCTAAACCTCTATTAATATTAATACGAAAAGAAGTGCCATTTGAAATGTCCGAAAGTTGCCTTAATGCCTTTGAAGAGTTGAGAGATAAGTTGACTGCAGCTCCAGTTTTGGCAATTTATAACCCAAAACGTAAAACTGAACTCCACTGTGATGCAAGTAGTCATGGCTTTAGTTCAGCACTAAAGTAACGACAAGATGACGGAAAATTTGACCCTGTCGCATATTTTTCTAAATCTGCGTCAGAAGCCGAGTCGAAATATCACAGTTTCGAGCTAGAAACTCTTGCAATAAAATATGCACTCCGTAGATTTCGTGTTTATTTAGAAGGAATACCGTTTAGGATTATTACCGACTACAACTCACTTACTTTGACATTGAACAAGAGGCAAGTGAATCCACGGATTGCTCGATGGGCTTTAGAACTAGAGAATTACAATTATTCTATTCAGCACCGAGCAGGAAATAATATGGGCCATGTCGACGCTTTGAGCCGATGTTCTTTAAACTAGTGTAGTAATGATGACATTTTAATTCAAATGCAAGCCGATAGTATAAACTCATGTGTAGCAAGTGTTAGCAGTGAGGACTTAGACATTCAAATAGCTCAGAGTCGGGATAAAAATATTCAAGATTTACTTCAAAAACTAGAGGCAACAGAGGTCTATGGATTTGATTTGCAGTATGACTTGGTTTTTCGTAAAAATACTAATAATAAATTGTTATTATATGGAGGAAATGGAGGATAACATCATCAGAATGATACATAAGAAAATTTGTCATTTGGGGGTCGAAAAAACTTACGATGAAATCCGGCAGAATTATTGGTTTCCAAAAATGAAAGCCAAAATATCTAGCTTTATCCAAAATTGTATTAAATGCATCATTTATTCAGCACCAGCTCGAATAATCACAATCTGTAAAATATTCCGAAAGAGCCAGTCCCGTTCGATACAATTCATGTAGATCATTTTGAACCCCTTCCTTCATTAATATCAAAAAGAAAACATATCCTTGTAGTTATAGATGCATTTACAAAATATGTCCGCTTAAACCCTGTAAACTCAACAAGTTCTAAGGAAGTGTGTTGCGCTTAAGACAAGTATTTCTGCTATTATAGTCGACCCAGCTTTACTTTACATCAGGCGAATTTAACCGCTTTTTAGAAAACAATAATATACTTCATGTTAAGGTTGCTGTTGCATCTCCTCAAGCAAATTTTCAAGTGGAGAGAGTTAACAGAATTATTAAGGCCATGCTAAGTAAACTGAGTGAACCGATTCAGGAGGCTGATTGGTCCCTTAAGCTTTCCCATGTTAAGTACGCTTTAAACAATACTATTCATGGTACAACAAAATATACACCCAGTCAACTATTATTTGGGACAAACCAACGTGGAAAAATAATTGATGACTTGACAGAATATCTATAAATAATATAGAAAAGACACAAGAGTATAATTTACAATACAATAAAACATGTTGATATTTTCGTTGAAATCAACAAAAAATTTATTCAAAAATATCGTGGGCCATATGCTATATCTAAAGTCTTACCCAACGATCTTTATGTGGTTAGAGACATTGATAATTGTCAGATGACCCAATTACCATACCACGGTGTGGTTGAGGCTTTGAGAATGCAAAAGTGGTTGGCACCAGGAAAGCCTTAAAACATTTCTACTGATAAACGTCAGCCACACATAAGAGATATAATATATATATATATATGTGGTGACTCAATAACTTTAAGTTGCATCACCACATTAGTTGAATTCCTAACTTCCATTTTACTTATCTTCCATTTTACTTATCTTCCATTTTACTTATCTTCTGTTACATTGATTTTCAACTTACATTTTACTTACCTTCTCGTTGATTCTTAACTTACATTGTACTTACCTATTGTTGATTATTAATTTACATCTTACTTACCTCAACTTAACATTTATATTATTCTTATGTTAATTTATTTACACTTTGTTATAAATACTTGTTATTATAAAAACATTTGTATAAATATTCATATTTGTATCAATCAGAAATTTTCATTTGAAAATTTCAGTTGAATAAAATATTTTCAAATAAACAGTTATAAAAATATATATAAAAATAAAAGATATAAATTAAAATTTAAAAGTTTGTTGTGCACCAAATACTGGCGATCCTGCCAGGAGACGAACTACAAAAACCAACAACTACAAGTATCGGCATTGTGCGTCCAAAATAGCAAAAACAGCAGCCGCAGTTACAACAGCATCAAACTTCATTGCCAGCACCGTTGCTCTGGCAAACGCCACTGCTTTTGGAAACCATAGTGAGTCCACCAACATCTCCGGCCTCGCTACCATCGCCAACGCCTGTAGCACCTGCTCTCCCTAATATATCAACAACCTTGCCGTCCTCGAATTTCCATCATACTACTTTTGCACAACATTTGCAAAAAGTTGGCTGCATACGGAAGTCGCCTCCTACGCATACGTCCAAGGAACGCATTAGTCTCAACTCTCATGTCATGTCAGCAAGCAGCCAGACTTACAACAACAAATGCAAGTGTACCAATAAGAACTCGTGAGGATCCGTATGTTTTCACAGATACAGTGTCAACCACGCCGTCAATATTATTCAATATACAGAAATCAAGAGGAAAATTACCAGAATCGCTTAATACAACTAAATTTATACATCAAAAAATACCCGTCAACGCCACCTCCACTTCAAGTTCCTCATCAGTCGTCGCTTCCACTAGCCAAAGCCACAACAACAACAACAACAACAAACTAAACTAAAAAACAACTACAGTAGCAGTAATAACAACAACATCTACAACAACAGCAGCAATAAAAGCAGCAACAACAACATTTGCAGCAGCAACAACAACAACATTAACAGCAACAACAACAACAACATTAGCAGCAACAACAATTTTCTTTCTACATAAAAAAATATTTTTGTATACTGTGTTAAATTTTTTTTGACAATTTATGTAAATCCTTTTTGTTTGTTACATTTTATAAAAATTTTTTCAGGTTGCCTTGTTATTCTAGTTTCTCACGAGGTACACACTTAGCTTCTTTTAACGAATATTATACAATCGGGACGTAAGAAACCAATTGTATCATATTCGTAGGCACTCCACTGCACTAGGGCAACACAAGTTAGGAAATACACTAATAGGCATACATTTTAGGAAATTATGAGCCTGTCACACACACCACCACCCGTTCCTAGGCAAACACCTATACCTTCACAAACTTCTGACCCTCTCGCTCACTTTGGCGAAGGCGACCATCGTCCCCTTATACATTTACAGACTGATTTCGTCAATCCATTTGACACTCCAATGCGGTCAGAAATTCAAGCGGCATCAGTTAAATTGCCATAATTTTGGACAACGCATGGTTCGTACATGCAGAAATTCAATTTCAATCAAAAGAAATTTTTACTGACAAAACAAAGTACGAATACCTGGTTACAGCTCTACCTCAAGAGGTAATCATAACGGTGCTCGACTTTATTCAAAAACCTCCGTCTTCAAATTTATATGAAGGTTTAAAAAGAACATTAATCGATAGACACACTCTGAGCGAGACTAAGAGGTTCGACAAAATTCTGTCTGGCACCGAGATGGGTGACCAAAAACCATCTCAATTCTATAGAGCAGTACTCATGTTGGCCGGTACCACAGTTGATAGTGAATTAATCTCTAAAATTTGGCTAACGAAAGCTCCCCAAAAGTCTCAATATAGCATTGACCGGATCTTATCACAAAGACTTAGATGAATTATTGAGATTAGCTGACAAACTGTGGGAAGTTATGTCAGAAACAGAAGTAGCTTCAGTTGGCAATGATACCCAACGCATCCCTAAATCTACTGAACTCACTATGATTACGCAATCGTTTGCCGAAACGACCTCAAAGATTCTAACAAGTTTCAACAAATTGGCAATTGAGGTCCAAGAACTAAAAAACGATCGATATCGTAATAATTCACGAGAAACAAATTACCAAAGATACCCAAAACGTAGATCCCCTTCAAGAAGCATATCACGACCTGTCAACTGGGTATGCAGATACCACTTTAGATTTGGTAGGGCAGCTAGACGATGTGAACAACCATGTTCATTCAGACAAAACGACACTCAACACAACACAACACAACACAACACAACACAATTTGACAAACTAGGTGACTCCATAATTGCGACGGCTAATAATGGAAGTCAAACAATTCTAACACGCCGTCTTTTTATTTATGACAATGATAACCATATAAATTTTTTAATAGACAGCGGAGCTGAAGTATCAGTACTTCCCGTAAATAAATTTAGACCCCACCAAAAAAATTCAGACTTAATACTGACAGCAGCTAACGGTAGCACGATTGCGACTTTTGGCACGAAATTACTAAACGTAAATTTAAAACTAAGACGTGACTTTCCTTTTACATTCATATTAGCAGACATCACACGACCGATCATAGGAGCAGATTTTTTAACAAAATACGGACTCCTAATAGACTTACAACACAAAAAGCTCATTGATCCACTTACACAATTAACAGTCAACGCCATCACAGCATTCACAGAAACATCATTACCTAAACTAATTTCACTAGAAAACAAATACACAAATATACTCAAAAATTATCCATCACTGACTACAGAAGCAGACTACAACAAACCAGTTAAACACAAAACAGTACACCATATAACTACAGAAGGACAGCTACCTTTTTCCAGACCCAGACGCCTTGACTCTAACAAATACAAAATTGCTAAAAAAGAATTTGATTTTTTAATTAAAGTAGGCATTTGTCGTCCTTCAGACTCCATGTCAGCGTCTCCTCTACACTTGGTACCTAAAAAGGATGTGAATGACTGGAGACCCTGTGGTGACTATAGAAGACTTAAAGCAATTACAATTCCAGACCGCTACCCTTTACCACACATACACGACTTGAATATAGACACATATACACACAATAAACACATATTTTCAAAATTAGACTTAATCAGAGCATACCACCAAATACCCATGGCTACAGAAGACATACATAAAACTGCAATCACCACACCGTTCGGAATGTTTGAGTTTCTAAGAATGCCATTCGGTTTACGAAACGCAGCTCAAACATTCCAACGATTTATCAACGAAGGACTGAGAGAACTAGACTTCGTTTTCGTATACCTTGATGACATTTTAGTGGCCAAGAAGAACACATTAGACACCTAAATTTAGTTTTTGAAAAACTAGACAATTACGGACTAAACATCAAACCCAATAAATGTATTTTCGGCGTGGACAAAATAAATTTTCTAAGTTACACAATTTCAAACAAAGGCATACAACCATCTCCCGATAGAATTCAATGCATAAAAGACTACCCAAAACCAGAAACAGTCAAACAAATGCAGAAATTCATCGGGATGATTAACTACTACCACAGATGCATTCCAAAATTAGCACACACACTCACACACATTTACGAAATGGTAACTACAGCAACAAAAACAAAGGACAAACACTTAACATGGACAGAAAACACAACACAAGCATTCGCAGAGATAAAAGAAAGTTTCGCTAAGGACACACTACTTAAACATTTCAATAGTAAAGCAAAACTTTCTATCGCGGTGGATGCATCAAACACTGCTATAGGCGCAGTCTTACAACAAGAACATAAGCAAAAAACAGAACCACTGGCATTCTTTTCAAAAAAATTATCTACTACAGAAATAAAATACAGCACGTTCGATCGCGAACTACTAGCCATTTACCTCACAATTAAACACTTTAGACACTATTTAGAAGGACGCACATTTACCATATACACGGATCACAAACCACTAACTTCAGCATTACATTCAAAAACTGAAAGAAGTCCAAGACAAATACGACATTTAGAATACATCGCACAGTTTTCCAACGACATCAGACACATTAAAGGTACAGATAACACCGTAGCAGACGCACTTTCAAGAGCTGAGATAGAGGCTTTCACAACCTCAGAGATTAATCTCAAAACTCTACACAAAGAACAAAATATAGATTCAGAACTACAAGAAATACTAAACAAACATATTTACAAACTAGAACAAGTACACATACCAATACTTAAGATTAAAATTTGGTGCGAACAAACTAATTCAGAAACACGTCCATATATCCCACAAACATTACGCAAACAAATTTTCGAACAAATACATAACATTTCACACTCAGGTACACGAGCTACTCGAAATCTCATTACACAAAGATATTTTTGTCCTAAAATGAACGCACAAATCAATAAATGGTCACAAGAATGCATTAGATGCCAACGAGCAAAGATACACAAACATACGAAGACAATCCCACAAAAGATAGACATTCCACACGGACGTTTTGAACACGTTCACTTCGATATAGTTGGTCCCTTACCAATATCACAAGGTTACAGATATTTGCTTACCCTAAATGACAGAAACACACGTTGGCCCGAAGCGTATCCAATTAAAGATACTAACGCTAACACTGTCGTAGATACACTCCAAAAAGAATACATCTCACGTTTCGGAGTTCCTTTGGAAATTACCACTGATCGAGGACCTCAATTCACGTCCACAACTTTTAGAAACTTCGTTAAGAATCTAGGAAGCAAACACATTACCACTTCTGCTTATCATCCACAAGCAAACGGGATTGTAGAAAGGTTTCATCGTCAACTGAAGACGTCTATAATAGCAAGCAACAATCAAACAAATTGGTACACAGAGTTGCCACTAATTCTTCTAGGACTCAGATCCACGGTCAAAGAAGACATTAAAGCTTCACCCGCTGAGATAGTATTTGGGCAAACACTCAGGCTACCACAGCAACTAGTAATACATAGCAGTCAGAATTTTAATCCATCGGACACCTTAGCCAAACTTAAAGAGGTAGTAGAAAACAAAAAGTCAAACATTACGCATCATAACACTAACTTCCAATCGTATATATCTCGAGCCCTCAGTACTTGTAACTTTGTTTTCGTACGCAACGACACGATCCGCAAAACACTACAAGAACCGTACGATGGCCCCTTCAAAGTGGTTGAGAGAACACCAAAATATTTCACAATTCGTAGACATAACACTAACACAACAGTCAACATCGAAAGAATAAAACCAGCCTCCCTAGACACTGAGACAGCACAGACACAGTTAACCAAACATAAAGATACTAAAAAAGTACACTTTAACCTGTTAGCGAATACTACCAAGATTTTTTTTAAAAAGGAGGGGGAATAATGTGGTGACTCAATAACTTTAAGTTGCATCACCACATTAGTTGAATTCCTAACTTCCATTTTACTTATCTTCTGTTACATTGATTTTCAACTTACATTTTACTTACCTTCTCGTTGATTCTTAACTTACATTGTACTTACCTATTGTTGATTATTAATTTACATCTTACTTACCTCAACTTAACATTTATATTATTCTTATGTTAATTTATTTACACTTTGTTATAAATACTTGTTATTATAAAAACATTTGTATAAATATTCATATTAGTATCATTCAGAAATTTTCATTTAAAAATTTCAGTTGAATAAAATATTTTCAAACAGTTATAAAAATATATATAAAAATAAAAGTTATAAATCAAAATTAAAAAGTTTGTTGTGCACCAAATATATATAATTTGTATTTGAGTATATTAAGTATATTTGTATTTGTTTGAGGCCAATCAATATGTCAGATTGGTCGAACTGTAATATGCTTGTATGTTTCATTTATGTTTGTCATTCCTGATTTATTTCGAAGACAATGTTTCAAGAACTCAAACCCATCGGACGTGTTTTTTAAATAGCTCCGCAACCTCGCTCACCATTCTTAATATAAAAATAAAAACAAATATAAAAGCCCTAACTCTCTGTGCAAATTCTGTTGACCTAGTTACAACAATTAATTATTGCGAGAAACGCAAAGAATTAAAAAACACAAGAACAAATTAAGTGTCAAATTGCAATTCAGCAAAATAATTTCTTTGTGACAATCCAGAGCTGCACCAAAATTAAACTAAAAACAAAAATAAAAAAATAAAAAAAAACCAAAACAACAATAAATAACTGATATTCGGCTAGAACTTATTATTAAAGCAATTTACCGATTTTGACCTAATTATGCTAAAAACAATTAAAAAAATTAAATATATAGAAAAAACTGTGCTTCATCTCTATGCACCGTAGAAGACCACAATGCTACAAAGGTGGCCTGTGTGATAAATCTTTGCACGCCTGTTGTAAAGGCTTACCTAAGAGAAGTCTCACATATTTAAATGACTACCTTGCGATCTTTTCATTTTACTGCGATGAGTGCAAGGATATTTCACTCTCACACGTCCTTCTTGCAGTAAAGTGCCTAAGTGATAAAACAAACTCGCTACGGTCTGACACTAAACAATGTTTAAAAAAATAAGTGAGCAAGTTACTAAGGTCGATGGGGTCTCAAAACTGCCAAAGATCTCAGCAGCTTTATTGAGTCCGCAAAATCTGACCTGGATATAAAAATATCCAAACTTTCAAGTAACCTTATAACAGTCACGGACACCATAGCTGATTTAAAAAATAATGTGTCATCTTTTGAAACCACGATAACCGAAATCAATAACTCGTTTACGCATAAGTATAAAAAAACTGACAACGAAAAACGTGCAGTACAAAACATATCGGAAAATCTCGCTGTTCTTAGAATGGATGTCGACACCATGATACAATCCAATTCAAGGGTAACTTTACCACCACCTCAGCAGCCAGATCCACTAATTGAAGTTTTATACCATAAGGTAAATGAAACGAGTGATGATCATGAAATATTTCGGGTGTCGCTTGCTGAAATTACTTATTATATCAGATATGCTCCAGAAAGAGTTCAGAACATCCCAGAATCACCCCATCATAACGCTTCTTCTATCTTTGAAGAAATCATAGAAGCTACCGATCCTACTTCACTGGTACATTCTTTGCGCTCACCACCGGCGTCTCTCTCTGATAAAGAAATGGGGCCACCTATTGCTATTCCTGTGGCTTCACCGCGAAAATTGATCCACAAGTTTGGAACATCATGGACATCATCTGAATGGGATAACCGTATCAAAAAGCTGAAGAGTGTGAATGATAAACTAAAAACGACATTGTTTGTTAAGGGCCTCCCAGTAAAAACTACGGTATCCTGGCTGCGTAATCATTTTCAGAAAAAATTCGGTGTCGCAATTTCTGACTGCATAAAAATGTCCATCAAGGCCAGAAAATTCTGCAGTTTTAAGTTGGACATTCCAACTCAATATGTATGGATGTTTCTGAACATCTCTAGTGGCATAATGATGCATGGTAAGTGGAAAATCTCCGAGTGGATAGACAACCCTGAGAAGAAGCTGAAGACACCTAGAAATAGCAGCGATAATAACGATGATCATCATATAAATAGAACTATGAGTAAGAATGTAAATAATGATAATTCTTCTAAGCTTAATTCAAAGTCCATTAAAAGTAAAGCATCAATCAATGATGGCAATGTTCATCATAAAATAAGAACTATGAGTAATCCCACGAATAATGTTTATTCTTCTAAGTTTTACTATAAGTCTAATAAAAGTACTGCTCCTAATAAACCTTTGCCAGATTGTAACTGGTCTTATAAAAGAAATGTCTTTCCCAAATTTTCTCCTTTTCCAAAACATACTTCAATTCCTCCGTCCTCTTCCGTTTCGTTAAAAAATCATTAAAATCTTAACGCGTCTCGTTTAACCTTAACCCTGATTCTGACTCCCCTACATTAAAAATACACCTAAAATCCACAGTACATCCTATCCTAATTTCGTGCACTCTCATACTCTAAGCCCATCTCCATCTGATCCAATTAAAATTGAGCCCTCAAACCAACCTGGCAGTCTGAAGTCATTCCTAGACCCTCTACTACCACCAAGAGTCAAATTAACGTTAAATTCTTGCGCAGACACTGAGAGTAGATATGCCCTTTCTCGCCTTAGAGAGAACCGTGTATTTAATAACGTTCGTCTGTATCTCGCCTACATGCACAAAGCCCCTGATTCAACATGCATTGAAGGCAAGACTAAAACTAATCTTAAAGTTTTAATTCAGCAAGAAGGTCTACCTACCGATGTTGATGACTTGCTTAACTTATTTATTCGTTTTCACGACCAATTCGGCGTGACGATCGATCAAGTCAAGGTGGATCTTGATACCTATGGTACTCACGTCAGGACTAAACATGTCTCCCTTCTTCAAAAATCGCGTACAGACCAACAACAATATTATCGTCCCTAACTCCCATTTCTTAAATATATTTTACCATAACTGTAGCGGCATGAGAAACAAATTAAATAAACTTTATGTTGACGCCAAATCATGTCACTTCAATGTTCTAGTATTCACTGAGACATGGTTAAATGATACCTTCAATAATGAAGAAATTCTTGTCTTTCTAGAGGAGGTGGCGTTCTCATAGCAACTCACAATTCTCTTTCAAGTGTGCTAATAGATACGCATACCCATAAACTTTTTGATCACCTGATAATTAAAGTTTGTTCAGGAAATAGTCTTTGTATGTACATAGGTGTCGTTTACATTCCTCCTGGCTCAAGTGAAACAACATACAAAGATGCTATGTGAAACACTGTCCTCCTTTACATTCACTCTTAAAGAGGAAGATAAGGTTGTTATTCTTGGTGACTTCAACCGTCCAAATATCTCTTTTGTCGTGGATGAAAATGACAAGTATCTTCTTCCTGTTAACCTTTCTAATGCCATAGATTTCTCATTACTTAGTACCTTTTATGGCAACGATCTTCAACAAGTTTCTTCTGAACAAAATAAAAATGGCAGATGGTTGGACCTTATCTTTACAAACTCGTACGATGAAGTGAAGGTTAGTCCATGCACTGAAACAGAAAATTTTTTACTAACACAGTTCACAATACAGCTTTAACAGTTGCTTTCTCTGCTAACGACATTACTTTTACCCAGTCTTATAATAACTCCATTGCACACGATTACCTCAACGCCGATTACGAAAGTATTAAATGTTATCTAAATGCTCTAAACTGGAATAATATTCTATCTAACATAGATTTAGACAGCGCTGTCTCAAGATTTTATCAGCACATTTTTACTGCTATCGAAAATTATGTGCCAAAAATAGAGAAAAAAATAAGTTTTCGGAGACATGGCTAGACAAAAATCTCAGATTTTTGAAACCAAAGAAACAAAATTTACAAACTTCTCAAAACCACCGATAATTTAAGCGATGAACTGAAGCTAAGATATGACAAGCTATCTAAAGAGTTCTCTATCAAGTCAGAAGAAGCGTATAAGTTGTACACTAACCTTATCGGCGAGAAAATTGTCGAAGAGCCACAAAAATTTTTTGACTTCGTTAACATGAAGCGAAAATCTAGCGGCTATCCATCTTCTATGTTTAAAGGTGATGTCAATTCCTCCAACCCTCATAAAATCAGCAACTTATATGCAGACTATTTTAAAGAAGTTTTCTGTGTTTTCACAATAAATACTTATAGTTTCCCTCCCTTTTCAGGAATTTGCCTTATAATTAATCTTATATAAACTAACGCGTGATGAGATATCTAATGCGATTAAAGAAATTGATACAAATAAAGGACCCGGCCCAGACTTGTTACCCCCGCACTTACTAGTCCGATGTTTAGACAACCTTATCATGCCTTTATATATAATATTTAACAAATCTCTGCTCCAAGGATCTTTTCCATCGTATTGGAAGATATCTCACCTAACTCCAATATATAAAAATGGCGATAAAAGGTCTGTTGAAAACTATAGAGTAATCGCCATATTATCGGCTATTCCTAAATTGTTCGAAGAAACTAACATCTATTAAAAATCCTTTACTCAATGAACAGCAACATGGTTTCCGTAAAGGTAGATCAACCATAACAAATCTAATGACTATGATCTCTGATGTTTTAAGTAAAATGGAAAAAGGACATCAAGTGGAGGCAATATACACCGACTTTAGCAAAGCTTTTGATCGAGTCGATCATGATATCTTGGCTTCCAAATTGAAAAAGATTGGTATCTCAGGATCTTTGCTCAGTTGGCTGAAGGCCTATCTCCACGACAGGTCTCAAATCGTAAAATTTCAAGGTACCCTATCCAAACAGATTTTAGTTACATCCGGCGTACCACAAGGTAGTCACCTGGGTCCACTTCTCTTTAATATTTTTATATCAGACCTATCTGATATTTTTTGCGATATCCCACATCTAATGTATGCAGACGACCTAAAAATGTACCATGTTATTAAATCGGAAACAGATGTAATTTACTTACAGTCGAAACTGGTGCAATCAAAATAAACTTAAGCACTGGTGCAATCAAAATAAACTTTATCTTAATGTTAAGAAATGCTGCGTAATAACCTTCTCCCGTAAAAATTTGGTAGCAAATGACAGTTACTTCCTCAATAGCATTGAACTTAAAAGAGTAAACCATATTGTTGATCTTGGTGTAGTCTTGGACAAAAATTTGCGTTTCAACTTACATTATGATAAAATTGTATCTAGGGCCAGCAAACTACTTGGTTTTATAAAAAGGAGTGCAAAAGAGTTCAAACATGTTTGGGTCACGAAGTCATTGTAGTGCGCGTTAGTGCGCCCTATTCTTGAATATGGATGCATTATTTGGAATCCTGCTCTCGAATCACACAGTGAAAGACTTGAATCTATTCAAAAGAAATTTCTGCTTTTTGCGTTTAGGGACACGTATAACCCCGTGAGTACAATTTATTGCCACCTTATGATTTTAGGCTTAGCCTTCTGAATTTAATACCCCTTTCAACAAGAAGGACTTTACTTAGTTCATGTTTTACCTTCGATATCATTAACGGTGTTCTTGATGGCAAGTATATAACAAACAAGATACGATATAATGACCTGATCAGACGTACACGGCATACATGACTATTAAATTAATATCAACATCACACTGTGTACGCAAGAAATTAGCCGATAAATAGGTGCTGTAGAGAATTCAATAATATCAGCGAGTACTATTCACCCCCTATGTCTAAATTAACTTTAAATAAATATCTTTCCAAGTCCCTATTTCCATCACAATACCTTCCTTCAAGCAACTCAGTTTGAAATCTTAATCTATAATTAAGCATGCCCACTCCAAATTTTTTTTCCCTACTAAAAACCCAATAATCCTGCACTCTTCATTTATTGTCCTTTTAGACATAAAGAATTAAATGCTATGATAATAAATAGCCAGTCAAATTCCCTATTGCCTTCTCAGATCTCTCCTATTCTTAGCTATACTACTATGTATAAATATGTTAGCATGTAAGCTCCTTTTGTTTTTTCTTTTCTTCTCTCCTTTTCTTTTTGACGTGTAATTGAATTCATGTCGATCAGGTGGGCAGATTACGCCCACTTTGATTTGCATATCTTCGAACACCAAAACAAGGAAATGGGAGAAAGAAGAAAAAAATAAACAAACCTGTTAGATTAAGTAATTTGCCTTGCTTGGCCAATAAGTAAATAAATTTAAGAAACCTTTCACTATGGCAATACCATTTTGTATAATAAGTAAATTTAAGATGGCAATACCATCACGAAATGTTATAGAGGCTGTTGGCAGAACTGATGTGTGGTGAATGCCATTTTTAAAATT
Organism: Dichetophora obliterata; assembly: GCA_963920525.1. NCBI lineage: Eukaryota > Metazoa > Arthropoda > Insecta > Diptera > Sciomyzidae > Dichetophora > Dichetophora obliterata. Next base: position 140,400,385 of record OY986437.1, read on the forward strand.
GTCATTGTCTTTTGGATTTCCGGCGAGGTGAATGGAAAAGAAAAGAAAAAATAATAAGTCTTACCGCATCGTAAGAGGCTATGACTTTTATACACTATTATACATAAAACAAACATTTAATGGCTAAAAAGAAATTATAAACAGGAAAACATTTTGCTTATTTTCTTCCTTTAGCTGAATATTAGATTTAAATTATTCATTACTTAATTCAAATGAAAGAAAATAAAAATTGAGTAGCTAAGTCCGAACAAAACAAAATCTTCGTGTGCAATGCTAATAAAAAAGTAATTATCATGCATTCTATACAATAAAAAACTTGATTTCAACTCACTTCTTTTAACGGCGCTGCTCCCACGATGAAAGATCTTTCAGCGTTGTGCTGCGAGAGAGCATTTGATGATCTGGAAAATTATTTAAGAACATTTTTCTCTTTCATTGCAAAACATGGCATAACCACATTTGTAACACACATTCGATAAAAAAAAAATCATTAAATGTTCATATTAACTCTACACTATGGCAATTAACTTTGTTAGCATTATTGTTAACATGTATAGAAAAAAGTAAAAAAAACCTACATTCATGTAATTAATTTTTACATTCATGTAATTTTAATTTTTGAGAATGTTAATCTGTATTTTTTCATTTTTTTCTAATTATTCACCACATTAATATTTCCTCCACTTTTTACTTAAGTAGTTAAAAAGTTTCTTATCTTTGGCTTTAAGTGTGTATATAACAGAAATTGTTGTTGGTTACATGAATGTATGTTGTTTTTTTTCATCACTTATATTAGCTTATGACGTTTTAATTTTGCAAATTACTTTACTTTACTTAGTTGGCGCTGCAAGCGTATGCCGGTCTTGGCCTCATCTAAGAATTTGCGCCAGCCATTTCTGTCTTTCGATTGCTGGCGCCAGTTGGAAATTCCAAGCTTCGTCAGGTCTTTCCAACGAAGATGCGGTCGTCCTCTTCTGCGTTGACCGTCGGGTACCGAATCGAATGTTTTCTTCACTGGAGTATCGTCTTTCATGCGCTGAACATGACCAAGCCAGCGAAGCCGCTCGATTTTAATGCGCTTGACTATGTCGATATCAGCGTACAGCTCATACAGTTCATCATTCCACCGTATTCGGTACTCGCCATTGACGCAGATTGTTCAGTAGATCTTCCGAAGAATCTTTCTCTCGAATGCTTCTAAAGTCTTTTCATCTGAACTGCTCAGCGTCCAGGTTTATGATGCATAAAGTAGGACGGGCATGATGAGCGATTTATAGAGCGTGATTTTCGTTCGTTGAGAGAGGGCTCTTCTTCTTAATTGCCTACTGAGCCCAAAGTAACACCTGTTGGCAAGAGTTATTCTTCGTTTGATCTCAATGCTGATGTCGTTGGTTGAGTTTATGCTGGATCCCAGATAAACGAAGTCCTTTACAACGTCGAGGGAGGTATTGTCAACTGTAACGTGGGTTCCAAGATGCTGTGACTGTTTGTTTGTTGACATCAAGTATTTCGTCTTATCTGCATTCACTGCCACACCCATTCGACTTGACTCTTTTTCTAATCTAGAAAATTCTGCACTGACTTCGCGCGTATTATGGCCAATGATATCGATGTCATCAGCATACGCAAGCAGCATAACACTCTTGTAGAATATTGTGCCACTACATCTCAGATCAGCGGCTCGGATGATCTTTTCCATCATTAGGTTGAAAAAGGCGCACGATAAGGAATCACCTTGTCTGAAACCTCGTTTGGTTACAAATGGTGGGCAGAGGTCCTTCCTGATTTTAACTGCGCTGCTGGTGTTGCTCAGTGTCATCCTGCAAAGTCGTATTAGTTTTGCAGGAATACCAAATTCAGACATGGTGGAGTACAGGTGCTTCCTTATTGGGCTGTCGAAGGTGGCTTTGTAGTCGACAAAAATATGGTGGGTTTCGACTTGTTTTTCTTGAGTCTTCTCCAAGATTTGTCGTAGCGTGAAAATCTGGTCGATGGTGGACTTTCCAGGTCTGAAGCCACACTGATAAGATCCGATCAGTTCGTTTACAATGGGCTTCAATCTTTCACATAAAACGCTCGACAGGACCTTATATGCGATATTAAGAAGGCTTATCCCACGGTAATTTGCACAGATAGTGGGATCGCCTTTCTTGTGGATTGGGCAGAGCACACTGAGATTCCAATCGTTTGGAATGCATTCTTCCGACCATATTCTGCATAGAAGCTCGTGAATGCATTTAAGTAGAGCTTCGCCTCCGTTCTTAAACAACTCAGCAGGCAAGCCGTCAGCTCCTGTGGCTTTGTTATTTTATAGCTGTCAGAACTTCATCATAGTTGGGCAGCTGACCCTCGGCGCTGTCATCCGAAATTGGGGTTTATGGAATATCAGCTCTATTGGCGGGATTGTTGTCAGCAACGCCATTTAGAATCTTAGAGAAGTGTTTCCTCCATAACGTTAGTGTACTCTGGACATCTGTCACTAGAAACAAGGATAAGAAGTTTCCGTCCTTGCAGGAAGAGTAGCCGGTTTTAAAATTATCGACAAGGCGTTTTATTTTTTCGAAAAATTTTCGGGCCTCATTCCTGACACCATACATCTCAATCTTCTCCTGCTCGTGCTTTTCAGCCTTTCTTTTTTTTCCGCCTGAAAATACGTCTCTCTTCCCTCCTCTTTTCTTTGTATCGCTCCCTAGTAGCGTGCGTTACAACCGATTGCAGGGTGGTTTTATAGGCGGAGTCTTTCTCTGCAGTGGCGTCGCGACACTCCTGGTCCTACCACTGGTTTCAGTGAGGGCGGTGGTAGCCAATCACCTCTTCAGCAGCCGCACGCATGGAGTTGGAAATGTGAGTCCACTGCGCGCATATATCATCGATTGGAGGAGTGCATTGAAGCAGGAGTGAGAGTCGAGTGGCGAAAGCATCGACTGTCTGTTATGTGGCGTCGCGACACTCCTGGTCGTACCACTGGTTTCAGTGAGGGCGGTGATAGCCAATCACCTCTTCAGCAGCCGCGCACATGGAGTAGGAAATGTGTGTCCACCACGCGCATATATCATCGATTGAAGGAGTGCTTTAAAGCAGGAGTGAGAGTCGAGTGGCGAAAGCATCGGCTGTCTGTTATGTCCGTTATTGACCAACTTTTGCTTGGAGTTCGAAAAATCTCCAAAAAACCTTATTTTTAAGGAAAAACCGGGTAGCGCACCACAAAACCTCATAAGCTTTCAAAAAAGCTTGATCAAAAATACAAAAAAAATTTTGAGACACCCTAACATCCACCTTTTACTAAATTTCTATCATGTCTAAATACATTAAAACCATTTATATCACAGATTGAATCACATATGTTATTTATTTGGCCAAGCAAGGCAATATACTTATTATAACAGGTTGTTTTTTCCCCTCACCCCTTTCCTTGTTTTGTTGTACAAAGACATGCTAATCGAAGTGGTCGTAATCCGCCCACCTGAATGACATAAATACAAGAACACTTCAAAAAGGAAAGGAGGGAAGAAAAGAAAAAATAGAAGGAACTTACATAATAACATATTTTATACAAAGTATTAGAAAATATGACTAATAAACTATTAACTACTGTGCTATCTTATAATTAATAGGGAACAGTTAAAGAGGCATGGATGGTGATTGATGATCGTGATAAGGATAGATTCTTTGGATGTAAAGAGGTGATTCGAAAGGGTACGCTTGAATATTTATTTATTTAATTATTGTGAAATATTTTACAAATTAATTTATAAAATATTTTATGGTGCAGGACAACTAGGGCCATGTTGCACCGATTTTAGATTAGACTTCGTGGAGCAGGTTTTGCTTATTTAGTGCACTTTTTATATTATCAAAGGCTTCTTTTTTGCTGCAGTCGACAATAAATTCCAGTTGTTGGTTACATTTTGATAGAGGGCAATCCATTAAAATGTGCTGGACAGTCAAAGTGGTAGCACAAATGCTGCATTGCATAGGCATTGTGTTTGTAAAAAGATGTTTTGTATTAAATAATGTTTTGCCTAGACGTATTCTAGCCAGCGTTATGCATTCTTCTCGCGTCAAGTTGATGTTATAATGAGGTCTTTATAATGCTGTATTGTGGGTTCTTAGGAAGGAGCTGGAAGACTCCCAGGAGCGTCGTGCCTCAAGTTTTTGAGTACCAAAAAAAGAATTCATAATAATTAAGCCCAGACAAGGCACTTCAAATATAAGAGGGAGCAAGAGTGCTTCTTTCGCAGCAGCATCAGCTTCTTCGTTTCCGGGAATACCAATATGCCCAGGAATCCATATAATTTTAATTGGAAAAAACATTCTATGTTATTGAAAACAAATTTAAATGAGTCGTTATTTTTATTGTTAAGAGCCCTTATAACACTCAAGCTATCGGAACATATGAGAGTTCTTTTCCTTTTCTGAGCTGCGTAATTAACTCCAAAACGTATCGCTGCAAGTTCTGCAGCAAATATACCAGAGTTTACCGGTAAAAGAGCTTGTTTTATCTTTTCAATGCTATTGAGGTATTTTTTTTTTTTTTTTTTTTTTTTAGACTGAACCAACGCTCAGGGGATGCCCCCTATAAATGCATAAGCATTGTGTTGATTCGAAAGATAGGTAATAGTTAGTTGGAGGGTGGATAGATGGAGTAGTATCGGTGAAGATTTGTTTTAAATTTGCACAGCTCAAAACTGCCGGGAAATACGCTCGCAGGGAGACTATTCCACAACCTTACCGTGCGACTAAAAAACGAATTCTCTCGGTAATGCGAGGTTCTGTTGGACATCAAGGCAATGGTAAAGGGGTGGGCTTGAACAGCTGCCCGAGTGGACCTGGGAAACACACGAGCTGGTGGAGTCAGGCCATGTATCTCCCTTGAACACTTCCCATGGTAGTACCTGTACAGAAGGCTTAGGCAACCAACATTGCGTCGATGCCCAAGAGAGTTGAGAGTGGATGAAATACTTTCATCCCCTATCAAATATATCGCACGACGTTGAATTCGATCCAGAAGCTCCAAATAAGATCTTGAAGCCCCTGCCCAAATGTGCGAATTGTACTCCATTTTCGGCCTAATATATGAGGCGTAGATCATGCGAAGATCAGCTGAAGTGAAATATTTTTTGCACCGTTTTAAAAAACCTAGGCACTTGGCCGCTTCTTTCGACACATCGAAAATATGATCATTCCAACGAAGATCACATTGGATCGATATGCCCAGAACGTCAAGAGCGGTTGATTCCACAAGATCCACACCATTCATATAGAGGGGAGCTAATGGGCAATCCATCCGCTTGTGGGTTAACAGGCAGCACTGGGTCTTGCTTGCATTGAACTCTACTCTATTTGCAAGACCCCACTCGGAGATTTTTTGTAGATCATTTAGGAGTGTGTCATTCATAGTTTGCCTTTTTCTCTCAATCTCCATAGAGCTTGGGCGTTTTTTGAATGAATATGAATGACAAATGCTGCTGTCGTCCGCAAACGAATGTATTGGGTTATGCGTCAACGACAGAAGTTCGTTGATAAAAACCAGAAACAAGGTTGGCGATAGGACTGAACCCTGTGGTACTCCTGCGTTGATGGCGTGCTTCTCGGACGAAATACCGTCAACTACGACCCGAATCGTTCTTTCTTTGAGGAAACACGTGATCCATCGAGCAAAACCATCACCAAAACCATATGCACCAAGTTTTGACACGAGCGCTTTATGCCACACTCGGTCAAATGCTTTTGAAATATCAAGAGCAACAACCCTGCTCTCGCCGAAAAAGTGAACGCATTGGTTCCATTCTTCAGTTAAGAACGCCATAAGATCACCAGTAGAGCGAGCCCTACGGAAACCATATTGACGATCACTAAGCAGTTGGTTGAGCTCCAGATAATTCATGATATTAAAGTTTATTATGCTTTCCATAACTTTGGAAAGCGTAGAGCATATCGCAATGGGTCGGTAGTTTGCAGGGTTCGTGGCATCGCCCCTTTTTGGTACCGGCTGGACATTTGCCACCTTCCAACAAGATGGAAATACTCCTGTTCTGTAGGAGATGTTGAAAAGGTTGCGCAAAGGCCGAGCCAGCGAAGAAGCACACATTTTAAGCACAATTGGCGGTATGCCGTCAGGACCAGAGGCTTTGTTTACGTTGAGATTTGTAAGGACCCTTTTAACTGCTCTCGTTCGAAAGTATATCTCCTGCATTGCAGAAGATCCACCCCCAACAAAGGGCAGTGGCTGATTGCTATCTGAGAGAGTGGAATTTTGAGCAAACAATCTAGCCAATAGGTTCGCTTTATCAGCCGAGTCAGTGAAGATTTGGTCATCTTTCAAAAGAGTTGGAATCGATGATGATGTCTGATTCTTCACTCTTTTAACAAATGACCAAAAATTTTTGCTCCCTTTGGGGCAGAGAAGAACCTGTTCTCGAATGCGAGCTTCGTGCAGAAACTTTTCGCGTTTTAAAATTGCATTACAGCGATTCCTTGCCTCAATGCGAAGTCTTTTTGTATTAGTATTCTTGTTAGAACGCCAATTCTGAAAGGCTTCCTCTTTGGACCTGACTGCAATCCTGCAAGTCTCATTAAACCATGAGTGATCTTTTGGTTTAATGCTTCTCATCTTATTGGGAATGAAAGACCGCATACCCAATAAAATAATTTCTTGCACCATGACAGCCGCGGCATTCACATTTCTATCAGCGAAACATAATTTCCAATTGAAGCTGCGATAAAAATTATTTAACGCAGTCCAATTTGCCCTTCCATAAAACCACGCAGTCCTCTTCGGGGCTTTAGGCGTAGAGGTGCAGGGGTTAGAATATGGAAAAACAGCGGAGATGGTACAGTGGTCCGAGTTACCAAGAGGTGCGTTGACACTCACATCATATTTTTCATGATGCGAAGTCAGAAAAAGGTCAAGGATGTTATGGCTATGCATATCACTTTGAGGAAAAAAAGTGGGTTCCTTCACTAGTTGAATCAATTGGTTCGATTCAGCAAATAGCTCAACATATTGCCCAACAGGTGTCAGTGGGCCCGAGTGACGTAACCAAGCCGGGTTGTGGACATTGAAATCGCCTGCTACAACAATCTCACTGTCAGGAAACAACCCCAAAATGTGCGTAATTGAATCAGAGAGAGAGTCCAGTTTGTTAAAAGTGGGCTCCCTCCCTAGATTCGGACTTCTATAAATAAAACAAAAATGTAGCAAGTGCGCGCGAAGCCTGAACCTAACCCACATTGAGCTAAACTCTGGATCGGTCACGTTCAGACTCCTCTCACACTGGTACGCCACATCCGTTCTTACAAAAAGCGCGATGCCCCTATGCAAAGAAAACAATGGCAGTAAGCGATACCCAGGTATATGAAAATCCAGTGGATCTGCATCCTCGGCCACCTGGGTCTCGCTCAGTGCCATTATTTGAGGCCTATGAAGAGTACAATGTACATAGACCGAGAAAAAATTCGCTCTCAGCCCACGAATATTGCAGAAATCTATGCGAAAATGACCCGACATTTCCGCACCATGCAAACATCAAACAAATAAGGGCATATAAGGTGATTAGTTACGGCTGCAAGAGAATTGCACAACATGAGCAATATGAAGAGTACTAAAGCAAGTGTTATGCCTTTACTTCAGCACAATTCAGCCCACTGTGCAACCCTACCTACAAACGTAACTAATGGGAGAGGATAGCGGAGAAGACGGACACGAAAGTAACAACAATAACTTACACAGCGAGGAGCATAGAAAAGCCCCTCGCGTGGTCAGCAAAAAAAACTAATTCAGTCCAGCGATGTTGATCTGCATCTGGCGGCCCTCAGCAAAACAGGTTTTACTGCTGTGATGTTGTTGTTGGTATTGTTGAAGCTGCTGAGTTGTTGTTGTTAAGTTTATGATTTAATTGCTTTCTTTTTCTTTGTATTTATTTTTCTTTGTTTTAGGCACTTATAGTTGAATTTTTCTGTTTATTTTTATTTTAATTAAAGTTCACGGAAACACTTAGTTTTAACACGTTTGACACATTGTCAGCAACAATAAACACACGACGAAACATTTTAAACAAACAATTAAAAACAATTAACTAGTAAAAATATAAATTAATAATTAAAATTAAAGGGACGGACGGACGCACGTTAACACCCTTCCAGTTCACAAACGCAACTCAAACGCAATGCAAACGGCATATGATGTTGCACCTCCCTGGAATGAACCGTCAGTGTAGAGTACCATATCAGACCCAAACTCAGAAAAAGATTCAGCAAATGATGTTCGATAAATCAAAGGATTTGTATTGTTTTTCGCGTACTGACATAAAGAATTGTCAATGTTTATGTTATGGTGGAGTAAATTATGGGGTCTAGAAATTGGTTGTTCTGGTATAGGGAAATTATACGTAACCATAAGATTTAAAATATTTTTTACTGCACACATATCTCTTCCATTAAAACCTACTTCCAAGTATTCGTTTAAATTTTCCCAAAATATTTCATGCAGACAATCACTTGTTGAAGTTAAGGATTTCGAAGCCAGCTTAATACTTCGAATGCTTTGTAATGTTCGGAAATCTTGGAAACGAGCTTCAATTCTAAAAGCATCTAAAGGTGTTGGTACAAGTACTCCAGTAGCTGCCCTAAAGCACTTATTAAGTGCCACATTAATTTTTCTGATATTAGATTCACTGGTCCAACTGAAAATGGTAATACAGTGTTGAATTGCACCCACAAATAAAGATCTGCAAATTCCAATTGCAGTTTCAATATGTGGGCCTTTCTTTCTAGAACAAATAACTTTAAGTAGGTTGTTTATTTTACTTAATTTATTGACAATCATTGTTGTTTGCTCGTTCCATAATAAAGTTTTTGAGAAGGTCAGTCCCAGAATTCTTAACTTATTTTTGACTTGAACACTTAATCTTACTGTAGAACATTTGCAGCTGTGTTTTCGACAAACATGAAGTAGTTCAGCTTTTTTTACGGGTATTGTAGCTCCTCTTTGAAGAGCCCATTGATCCATTTTTTGTCGAATGAATTTAGGTTGCATGCAACCGTGTCTGTTGAACCCGTTGCAATAGCCATAATATTATCTGCGTATACACCAATAAAATCGATACCATTTGAATTTTTCAATGATTTCAATAAAGAATTCGCGTACGCGTTGTATAAAAAAACTGACAACGGCGATCCTTGAGGTAAGCCATTATCGAGCGAAAGTTTTCGTGAAAAGTTGCCATCAACTCGAACTGTTATTTGCCGGTTAGTAAGAAAAGACAATATAACCTTTAGCATTTCCTTAGGAACCCCCCCATTCATGTAGTTCCTTAATGACAAAACTTGATACCACTCGGTCAAAAGCTTTTTCGAGATCTTCAGATAGCACAATGCTATGTTTTTTATTTCTTAAGTTCTCTTTAAGTTTTGTTTCCAATAAATGGCACAAGTGTGAACACCGTGGTTAGGTAAAAATGCATGATGTCCTTTCTGAAGCTTGTCTGCGGAACATTCTATAAGGCGTTTAGAAATAATTTTTTCCAAAATTTTGGATAACACGGGAAGCAGTGATATGGGTCTATATCCTTCCAATTGGTTAGGATTGTTTCCTGGCTTTGGAATTGGTGATAAAATTCCATGTTTCCAGTCATGTGGATAAACACCAGTGCTCAAAATGTCATTGTAAAGCTTACATACTCTCCCTTTAAGTTTCCTTGAAGCATTTTTTAGCATAGAGTATGTAATTTTGTCCCCAATCGGACTAGTTCCTTTTGCGGTTTGAAGAATTAAATCTAACTCAGAAATTGTAACTTTTTGAATTATGTTAGTTAAAGAAGGTATGACATCTGGTAGCATGTCAATATTTAGTCCAATTTTGTCATTGATAATATTTATGTCAAATGAGCTATTTGCCCCAATCGAACACCAGAAAATTGCAAATTCGTCAGCTATCTCCCTAGGATGAGAAATTACCCTACCTTGTTTAAAATTAGTAGGAAATTTGTCGACTCTTGTAGTTCTAATGCTGGCAACTTTTCTTTAAAGCATCCTTATGTCCATCATAGGATTAAGATAGTTAAAAAAAAATTGCCATGTATTTCGTTTTGCTGTTATGCATTCCCATTTTACTTTAGCGCTAATCCTTCTATAATATAAGCAACTTGATGGAGTTCTCACCTTTTTAAAGTGTTTCCATGATTGGTTTTTTTGATTAATCAAATTTGCTATGTCTGAATTAAACCAAATTGGACTTTTCCTATTTCTGGGCTTGCAAGTGCTTGGCATTGATTGGTTCGCCGATTTCCTAATAATTATTTTAATTTGCGCTGCCTCTTTATTTATGTAGTCTTCACAGAAATTAGAAGTATTGGAGCTGTAGCTGGTCCAATCTGCTTTTTTATCTAGAAATCTGGATACATACTTTTTTTTGTTTCTAGCAACACGATTAAAAATAAAAATCGGAAAATGGTCACTCGCATCCGGCTGCGAAAGACAAGACCAGGTAAGAGTTGGAGCCAAGTCAACAGTTGCTATTGCAACATCGACTGCAGTTAGCGTATTTCTGGTGCTTAAGAGAGTAGGTGATCCATCGTTTAGAATTGTTAGGCAACGGTCATGTAGTATACCACACTATGCTTAGTGTAGAGTATTTTCCGTTATTGTTATTCTTGCTATTACAACATTTGTTGTTTGAGTTACACATTCTTTCACAGCAAGCATGACTAAGATTTGAATACGAAAATTGAGCTGTGTAAAGTACTGAGTAAGCTTTTCTTACATTTTGAAAATATGTGACGCCCCAAAATATATCATGTAACCAATAGAATGTAAGCACTCAATATCTTTAAGTTATTTTCTTTAGAACTCAATATTTTGTAGAAAACTATTTTTGTAAAAAACTCAAAACTTTGGTCGCGAGCCCCTATAAAAGCATGTGCTCGTTAAATAAAGGGAAGAATTGAAGTTAAGCATACTTACGGCATTGTTGCCATTGTTTTTCTTTCGGTTTTAAAGAGCGGCCTTGTGGCCTAATATTGTGGCGTGACTCGCCTTAAAGTCACAAGTTAGGGAACTCTAATAAAGAAAGGACAATCTTTTACAGTCATCTACGAAGTTTTCCCAGAGAGTACCACTTCTAGATGTTCTTTGAGAGCCCCATATGGTGTTATTCGAGTTCAAATCTCCAATTATAAGATGGTGATCGAAAGAGAATTTTGGAATGTCCCCAACTAGTTCAGGTGTCAAATAAACATCACATTCTTTATATATATTTGTAATATGTAAGTCAGAATTAGCTTTTATTGTAATGGTGTGAAACAGAAGATTTCCTTGGGAAACCCTATGTTGAGATACGTTGAAATTGTTTTTAACCAGCATAGCTACACCGGATTAAGCGTACGAAAAATCTTTGTTGTGGTTGTAAATATTGTAACCAGGAAGGTGCAAATAGTGCACATTTTTTAGTATTATATGTGTTTCCTGAATGGCAATTACGTCAGGTTTATGCTTGCTTACTAAGTTTTCAAGCGCAAATTTATTATTAATAACTCCCTGTATTCCACTGTAGAATTTTTATGTCTAATCCAAAATTCATAAAAATGTATCTTAATAAGTAAAAGGTAAATTTTTAATTTGCATAGTGTTTATGTAAAGTTAATTGTTGTTGTTTGTGTTTTGGGATGCCATGGTTTCTTTTAGTTTGTTAGGTGTTATAATTACGTTCAAATTGGGAAATTTTTTATAAAATTGTGAGCATGGTGTTAGTTCATTTTCGTTTTTATTATTTGGGTTACTTCTGGTGGAGAGTGGTTAACTTCGTATGTATCCATTTCATTGTTAATTGTGTTTTTTGTTGGTATATAATTTGTTGCTGTTTGTTTTATACTGTTACTTAGGTGTTGTTTTTATAAGTTTTTCTGAGTTTCGTTTTTAGTTGTGTTAGTGAGTGTTTTTTTATTGTTGGGTGATTTTATTAGTGTATTTTTTTGTAGTTCTTTCGTAGAATTTGCTGTTATTGTGTTTGGTAGTTTGTTGTTTGTAGTTTGTTGTTTTGTATTTATTGTTGTATTCTTTGGCTCCGTTCCAGTTTGAGTTGGTGTGTTTTTTGTTTGTGAGGAGGCTAGTATAAATTTTTTTGCGAAGTGTTTGGTGTTGTGGTTGTAGACGCATTTTTTAGAACTTCTGCCGTTGCCGGTTTTGTTTGTTTTTTAAAAGTCTGAAGTTTATGAGCATCAGGGTTATCGTTAAAAACTCTCCACGCATCGCGTACAGTACACCTGTGGTCAATCTTAATTTTATTGACCGCTTTGTGTTTTAGGAACGTTGGGCAAGATGGTTCGTACGAGGAATGCTCCCCATTATTATTTATAAGTTGTAAAGCGCATTCTTTGCATAGCTCAACGTTGCGACATCGGTTTTTTGAGTTTCTTAATTTTTGGCAATTAACGCAACGCATGGGATTAGGAATGTGCTCCTGAACATTTACTTTTTCCCAACCCAATTTAAGACACTCCGGACGACGAATCAAATCAAACGTTATAATAGCAGTACCACTAGGAATTGGACTGCCATTATCGTTTCTAATAATTTTTCTGACGCTGATTACTTTTTGATCAGACAAGGATCTTCTTCAGAAATATCAATTATTTTCCTGGAAAAAATACGGCCTTGAATCAGGTTGCTATTTTAACTGGAACACTGTCAACCAATGTTGCTTTTAAAAATTTATTTTAAGCTTTAAGGTCTTTGGTTATTAGAAGTAAATTGCCTGAACGTAGTTCAGTCACTTCCGTATAGTCCCGTGAAATAAATTTGCGTCCCTTTTCGATTTGAAATACGTTATAAGATGCTATAGGACGGGTATCTTCATTTGAGTTACCTATGGCAGATATTACCAAGTAACGTGGTATATGGTCATCATTTTGCCTTATATTTGGGAGTGGAACGAAATCTTCGCATCGTAAACGTTTCTTCTTATTGCCTGTGAAGCGCAGATTATGATCAGGATCAGGATCCAAGATACTGAACCTGTTGTTAAAGTGAGGTTCAACCCCGTTCATTTTGAGAATTTTAACACTCCGTTTTATATATAAATGTTTCCAATTTACTCTAGCAAAAATTTAGTCTTCTTTATTTTGGTTAAAAAAAGAAAAGAAAAAAACTAGTTATTATAACTGCTTGAGAAACGCAACGGGAGATCACCACAGAAAAAAAATTGAGTTTTGAAAACGCGATGAGAGAAACCGTGGCTTACGCGGCGATTGCCTGAGCAAGACTGACGCTTGAATATATATTTAGACGTAGGTGGTATCATATCCAAGTTAGAATAATCGTTAGTTAGAATAATCGCGGGGGTTAAAAGTGTCTCTCAACGCAAAAAGCAAGAATTGTTTTTGAATGGACTCAAACTTCTCAGTATGAGATTTAAAGGCTGGGTTCCAAATAATGCAGGCATATTCTAGAAGGGGTCGGACCAATGCACAGCATAAGGATTTAGTGACCCATATGTTTTTAAATTCTTTTGCACGTCTTTTTATAAACCCCAGTTGTTTGTTAGGCCTTGACAAGACTTTATCTTTCTCCATTTGATTTAAAGCGTCGGAGACCATGATCATAAGCCATGTTGCTGTTCATTTAATCGGTGATTTATGAGACACGACAGTTTATCGCATATGATTTTTTCAAATAATTTTAGAATTGCTGATAATATGGCAATGCCTCTATAGTTTTCAACTGACCTCTTCTCGCCATTTTTATATATTGGTGTCAAATGGGAGGTTTTCCAATATGTTGGAAAAACACCTAGCGATAATGATTTATTAAAAATTATTTGTAAAGGAATTTTAAGTTGGTTTACGCAATGAACTAGTAAACTTGTTGGTATGAGGTCTGGTCCTGGTGCTTTGTTTGAATCCAGTTCCTCAATAGCCTTAACAACGTCAGCTACCGTCAGCTACCGTCAGACTGATATTATTAATTATCGGTGGCGCGCTTGGACATGGAGATGAGTTAAGAGTCCTGGTTGTAGGTATACAAAAAACCTCCTTAAAATGGTCAGCGAAAAGATTGCAGATCTCTTGAAGGTTTGAGGAAACCACGGCACCTTTAAACATGGATGTTGGGTAACCGGATGATTTTCGTCAAAAAAATTTTTCGGGTCTTCAATGATTTTCTCTCCAATGAGGCTGATGTACATATCATAAGCTACTTTTGACTTAATAGCGAAATCTTTTGGAAGTTCTTCATCTCTCGTCTTCTCTTCATTTCTTACATTAACGCCCCTTTTAATGGCTTTATATAGCTTGTTTCTTTGATTTCTCATACGTTGGAGACATTGATCAAGCCATGGTTCTGCCAATTTATTTTATTTCTTTATTTTAGGCACAAATCTTTCAATGCTTGTGGAAAGGCGGTGATAGAAAAGTAAGATAGCACTATCTAAGTTTGCATTGAGAGATCGTTCCAGTTATAAGCATTCAGATCAGTTTTTATATTGTCGTATTCAGCATTGAGGAAGTACACAATTGTGTTATTGTATGTATTAGTAAAGGACATAGTGTTACAGGACAGCTCAACAGTTAAGGCATTGTAGTGGAGGGAATTGCAAAATAAATTTTCCACTGCAATAGTTGGACCAATCGTTATTTCATCATACGAATTGGTAAAAACTAAATCCAACCACCTGTCGTTCTGATTTGGGGTAGGGTTTACTTGTTGCAGATCATTGCCATAAAAGGTACTAAATAGGTTGAAGTCAATCGGGTTTGAGAGGTTGATCGGAAGAAGATAGCTATCATTCTCATCAATGACAAAGGAGATATTTGGACGGTTAAAGTCTCCAAAAATTATAACTTTATCTTCTTCACTTAGGCTCGCGGTTAACGATGAGATTGATTCACATAACTCGTTATATGTATATTCATTAGAACAAGGAGGGATATAGATGACACCGATGTAGGTGAATATATTATTCCCTGAACAAAGTCTGATAACTTGGTGCTCAAAAAATTGTTTGGGATTGATTTCGATAACCTCACTGGGTAGGGAGTTGTGAGTTGCAATTAAAACACCACCTCAACGGGATAGACCTGAGCTTGAATAATCTCGATCATTTCGGTAGACTGTCCAGTTGCAGTCGAGAATTTTTTCATTTATTTCAACCAGGTTTCAGTGAAAACTAACACATTAAAGAGACAAGATTTAGAACTAGAGAATTACAATTATTCTATTCAGCACCGAGCAGGAAATAATATGGGCCATGTCGACGCTTTGAGCCGATGTTCTTTAAACTAGTGTAGTAATGATGACATTTTAATTCAAATGCAAGCCGATAGTATAAACTCATGTGTAGCAAGTGTTAGCAGTGAGGACTTAGACATTCAAATAGCTTAGAGTCGGGATAAAAATATTCAAGATTTACTTCAAAAACTAGAGGCAACAGAGGTCTATGGATTTGATTTGCAGTATGACTTGGTTTTCCGTAAAAATACTAATAATAAATTGTTATTATATGGAGGAAATGGAGGATAACATCATCAGAATGATACATGAGAAAATTTGTCATTTGGGGGTCGAAAAAACTTACGATGAAATCCGGCAGAATTATTGGTTTCCAAAAATGAAAGCCAAAATATCTAGCTTTATCCAAAATTGTATTAAATGCATCATTTATTCAGCACCAGCTCGAATAATCACAATCTGTAAAATATTCCGAAAGAGCCAGTCCCGTTCGATACAATTCATGTAGATCATTTTGAACCCCTTCCTTCATTAATATCAAAAAGAAAACATATCCTTGTAGTTATAGATGCATTTACAAAATATGTCCGCTTAAACCCTGTAAACTCAACAAGTTCTAAGGAAGTGTGTTGCGCTTAAGACAAGTATTTCTGCTATTATAGTCGACCCAGCTTTACTTTACATCAGGCGAATTTAACCGCTTTTTAGAAAACAATAATATACTTCATGTTAAGGTTGCTGTTGCATCTCCTCAAGCAAATTTTCAAGTGGAGAGAGTTAACAGAATTATTAAGGCCATGCTAAGTAAACTGAGTGAACCGATTCAGGAGGCTGATTGGTCCCTTAAGCTTTCCCATGTTAAGTACGCTTTAAACAATACTATTCATGGTACAACAAAATATACACCCAGTCAACTATTATTTGGGACAAACCAACGTGGAAAAATAATTGATGACTTGACAGAATATCTATAAATAATATAGAAAAGACACAAGAGTATAATTTACAATACAATAAAACATGTTGATACTTTCGTTGAAATCAACAAAAAATTTATTCAAAAATATCGTGGGCCATATGCTATATCTAAAGTCTTACCCAACGATCTTTATGTGGTTAGAGACATTGATAATTGTCAGATGACCCAATTACCATACCACGGTGTGGTTGAGGCTTTGAGAATGCAAAAGTGGTTGGCACCAGGAAAGCCTTAAAACATTTCTACTGATAAACGTCAGCCACACATAAGAGATATAATATATATATATATATGTGGTGACTCAATAACTTTAAGTTGCATCACCACATTAGTTGAATTCCTAACTTCCATTTTACTTATCTTCCATTTTACTTATCTTCCATTTTACTTATCTTCTGTTACATTGATTTTCAACTTACATTTTACTTACCTTCTCGTTGATTCTTAACTTACATTGTACTTACCTATTGTTGATTATTAATTTACATCTTACTTACCTCAACTTAACATTTATATTATTCTTATGTTAATTTATTTACACTTTGTTATAAATACTTGTTATTATAAAAACATTTGTATAAATATTCATATTTGTATCAATCAGAAATTTTCATTTGAAAATTTCAGTTGAATAAAATATTTTCAAATAAACAGTTATAAAAATATATATAAAAATAAAAGATATAAATTAAAATTTAAAAGTTTGTTGTGCACCAAATACTGGCGATCCTGCCAGGAGACGAACTACAAAAACCAACAACTACAAGTATCGGCATTGTGCGTCCAAAATAGCAAAAACAGCAGCCGCAGTTACAACAGCATCAAACTTCATTGCCAGCACCGTTGCTCTGGCAAACGCCACTGCTTTTGGAAACCATAGTGAGTCCGCCAACATCTCCGGCCTCGCTACCATCGCCAACGCCTGTAGCACCTGCTCTCCCTAATATATCAACAACCTTGCCGTCCTCGAATTTCCATCATACTACTTTTGCACAACATTTGCAAAAAGTTGGCTGCATACGGAAGTCGCCTCCTACGCATACGTCCAAGGAACGCATTAGTCTCAACTCTCATGTCATGTCAGCAAGCAGCCAGACTTACAACAACAAATGCAAGTGTACCAATAAGAACTCGTGAGGATCCGTATGTTTTCACAGATACAGTGTCAACCACGCCGTCAATATTATTCAATATACAGAAATCAAGAGGAAAATTACCAGAATCGCTTAATACAACTAAATTTATACATCAAAAAATACCCGTCAACGCCACCTCCACTTCAAGTTCCTCATCAGTCGTCGCTTCCACTAGCCAAAGCCACAACAACAACAACAACAACAAACTAAACAACAACAACAACAAAACAACTACAGTAGCAGTAATAACAACAACATCTACAACAACAGCAGCAATAAAAGCAACAACAACAACATTTGCAGCAGCAACAACAACAACATTAACAGCAACAACAACAACAACATTAGCAGCAACAACAATTTTCTTTCTACATAAAAAAATATTTTTGTATACTGTGTTAAATTTTTTTTGACAATTTATGTAAATCCTTTTTGTTTGTTACATTTTATAAAAATTTTTTCAGGTTGCCTTGTTATTCTAGTTTCTCACGAGGTACACACTTAGCTTCTTTTAACGAATATTATACAATCGGGACGTAAGAAACCAATTGTATCATATTCGTAGGCACTCCACTGCACTAGGGCAACACAAGTTAGGAAATACACTAATAGGCATACATTTTAGGAAATTATGAGCCTGTCACACACACCACCACCCATTCCTAGGCAAACACCTATACCTTCACAAACTTCTGACCCTCTCGCTCACTTTGGCGAAGGCGACCATCGTCCCCTTATACATTTACAGACTGATTTCGTCAATCCATTTGACACTCCAATGCGGTCAGAAATTCAAGCGGCATCAGTTAAATTGCCATAATTTTGGACAACGCATGGTTCGTCCATGCAGAAATTCAATTTCAATCAAAAGGAATTTCCACTGACAAAACAAAGTACGAATACCTGGTGACAGCTCTACCTCAAGAGGTAATCATAACGGTGCTCGACTTTATTCAAAAACCTCCGTCTTCAAATTTATATGAAGGTTTAAAAAGAACATTAATCGATAGACACACTCTGAGCGAGACTAAGAGGTTCGACAAAATTCTGTCTGGCACCGAGATGGGTGACCAAAAACCATCTCAATTCTATAGAGCAGTACTCATGTTGGCCGGTACCACAGTTGATAGTGAATTAATCTCTAAAATTTGGCTAACGAAAGCTCCCCAAAAGTCTCAATATAGCATTGACCGGATCTAATCACAAAGACTTAGATGAATTATTGAGATTAGCTGACAAACTGTGGGAAGTTATGTCAGAATTCAATAAACAATCTGTTTAGTTTTCCTCGCATCCCACCACAATTGTGGTAAAATATGTTGAACGTTGGTATTGAAGGGGTGGGTAGAATTGATCGGGAAGGTACAATTGAAGGCGAAGGTAAGCAAGGGTCTTCGGGGTTTGATAATTGACTTTAGTTAGGAGCAATAATAGTTCTTGAAGTTGGAGCGAGATTTTTTGAGGTTCCAAAGATGCTTTGAACTTATGTCAGAAGCAAAAGCTGCAAGATCCTTTTCAACATCGGTAGGCGAAATGTTAAATTCTTCGTGAAAGTGAACAAAAATTTTCTTTAACTCAATAGCATCAGTTGGCAGGCCTTCTTGTGGAATAGAGACCATAACGCTATTTTTGGTCGTGCCTTCGATGCATATTGACTCAGCTTTGTTATGCAAGTAAGCAATATAGAGACGGACATTTTCGTATAATCTACAATCTCTTAGCCTTGACATAAGAAAGCGGCCTTCGGCACTAACATCGGCGAGGTTTTTTGTAAGTTTGACTTTCGGTGGGAGAAGCTGATCAAATACAGGATTCACAATAATCGATTCCGTTGAAATGATTGGATTTGAATTCGTGGGGAACTGAGTAGAATTTGAAGAGGTAATTTGGCCAGTTGGGATGAAAGAGTTGGTTGGGGAAGGGTTAAGAATATGCGATCGAATGAAATTAGGGTATGGAGAGGTAGGGGACGAATTGTTGCTAGATGTTGTTTGATTCGGAAAAGGAGTATCGTCGGGGGATTAATTAAATGAAATGCGATTGCGTTGAGGATTCTGTGTTGAATTGGGTTAGTTCGAGAAGGGAGTGTAATGTGGAGTAGTTAGGTCAGATGAACATCTGGGTGGAATAGGGTATGAATTGTTTATATTCGGTGTTTGACTGGATTTATTCGAGAAGGTGGTGTGCTGTGGAGTTTGGTAAGACGAAATTATAGAGAAAATCGGTGGTGGATAGCCTATTTGCGACGAGAAAATGGGATATTAGGATGTTAATCTCCAGTTTTGATTTGGGGTTTGGTTATTGATTTTGGAATTGTTCTGTGTTTTTGGGTCCAGTTTGGACTTATTTCTGACTTTATTATTATTTTTTTTTGTTTAATGTCTTATTGCTAGCTATTTAATTACTGAATTTATTTACTGTCTTAGTTGCAGATTTTGGGTTTTTATTAGAGTTCATGTTCTTTGAGGGGACATTACTTCCATTATTAAAATAGTTGGTTTTATTTTTTAAATTTCTAGTATTTAAAAGCTTATTATTAGGATTATTTTTTCACTTACTAATAACTTTTTTACATTTTCACGGCACATTACCAGCGTCATTTGGCCTAGCGTGACACTCTCGTCCACGGAAGTCAGGTATATCCAAACGTACTTTGAAGGCATTTCTAGTTGAAATTTGGTTGGTTTAATACTTGTGCAGTTCGTAATCTTTAAAGTTGTGTTTAAAATATTCACGGATCCCTGCAGCGTCTGCTAGATGTGGAGTACCTTCAATAAAGAGTGCAGTTTGTAATAATTCTTAATTCGTTTAGCTTAGTTATTTTCTTTTCCCATTCAGTAGTAGTCCACGATGTGCCAAATTTAGTAATCAGTTCTCTGGGTGCAGCAATTGGGGGGCGGGTGATAGAGCTAATTGAGGATTCGAACAAGCTGCAGGAGTGTTTCGGTTTGAAACAGGCGCTGAGGTATGAAGCAATTGTGGTGTTGGAGAAGACGGTTGGGACAGTAGTGCAGAAGTTTACAGTAGTTCACCCAGAAGTCATCGTTGGTGATGTGAAGTTTGAACCGATTCTAGTTGAATATTCTCCGATATGTAATCGATATTGCTTGAAGCATGTCTTAGAACATTGGTTACATCAGCAATCTCTGGCCGAGTGGCTACCATTTCATTGCCAACTTCAGTGATTTGATCTAGTAGAACCGGGAGAAGTGGGTCAGATCTTGCTGTATCTGCGAAGAATTAGATTTTGAGCTCTGAATTAGACTATCCAAATCGCTACGTACTCATCACAATATCGGAACTTTTTTTAATTTCATCCGCTATTTAATTTTTAATGTCTTAAAAGTTTTTGAACGTTCTTGCTGTTTGCTTCACTTATTATCTTAGATGATTCTAAACTGCCACTTATTTCTTCAATACTATCGTCAGACTTTGTGAAGCGATCTGTAATGGTTTTATTGAATCATTTTACAGCAAGAAAGACATGCGATAGAGATATCTCCTTGCACTCATTGCAGTATTAACAAAAGTTATTTAGATAATCACTGAGATAGTTTATGCTATTCCTAGATAGTGCAATGCAAATGGCATGGTATGATTTACCACAGAGGCCATTACAAGCGATCTTGGTTGCATTGAAGTCTTTTACGGTGCAAAGAGATTTGTCACAGACTGCTTCTATTGTTTTGTTTTTTTTTTATTATTATTGATTCACAGCCAACACAAAACAAAAAATTGTTTTTCTTTTATTATTCTTTTATTTGCTTAATGCCAAACGTGTCGAACAACTTGAACTAAATCTGCTGGGTCGGCAAAAGCACGTTGTTAACTTAGTGAATATAGGTACTAATTTATTGAATCGTGCAGAATTGCTGTTTTACGAATTTAAAGGGGTCACTTAAATCCGGCGATCGGACTGAGGCGAGCAGTGAAATTTGTTTTTTATATATATATTTTTTTTTTCGAAAAGCGAATGAGCTTGCGGAACTGGAAAAAAGCACGTCCGAACGGTTTGAATACTATTTTATGTCTGACATTAGACATCCACGTTCCAGAAACACAAATTATATCAACTAATGACTTATCAAATATATATTTAATGTAGTCAAATTTTGCAATATTTAAACTCCGTTCATTAAAGTGAATAATGTTAATACCTCAATGTTGCCTACACAAAACATTATTTAAAGATCTTTTACTATATTCTGGAGATCTTCTTCACATCTAATTTTAATACCTTCAGCGCCCTTAGACATGCGTATATAGATGGAACCACGAAAATTAAATGCGTTAAATAAACGTTTTTTGCGTTTTAAGGCGATTGCAGCTTGAAGAAATTTACTGGTCTCCATAGTAAGGCTTTCATGAATAAAAACATTGCAATCTGAGCTAAGACCATCATCCCTCAGATTAACAGCTTTCTGTGCCCGCCTACGGTAATTATCAAAATCCTTTAACACACGATTGCGTTCAAAGGGCGTATACAATTTAACAATTACCACAGGGTAATAGTTGTTTAATAGGGGTTTACACCGAAAGATGTCTTTCACTGGAGGTGCCATGAAATCTATAGATCGGCATATCAAGTTAAAAATTACTTTTAGATTTTCTTCACTTATAATCGGTATTCCAAACAAGACAGCATCAGAACTATGGGCAATGTTATTCTTGTTGTTGGTGCTGGAGCTACTATTTTTGTTGTTATTATTGTTACTAATCCTGCATAATTTCAATTTTAAATCATCGTAGATTAATAAGAGGGCACTGACTTGATTCTCTAATAAAAGTATTTTGCCGTCATACTCAGAGAATCTGGTATTAAGTTGTTTTTGCATAGAGCTCACTTAGTTTTCCAATTTGTTAAACTTACTAGCAAGATCTAATGAGAGACGCTTGAAAAAATTATCAGTATGCTGTCTGAGTCGACTTTCTAGTTGGATTTTTGTCTTAAGCATTCGCAGTAAGTCACTCGTCTAATTCCTTAAGTTGAGTGCTGAAAAATAAAGCCCTGCTGCTCTGACCAACAGTACCTATTTTTGGCGTTCCTTCCGTCCTATTGACAACACGTTGTTGTTGTTGTTGTTGTTGATCACGTTGTTAGCTAGTCTGCATTAACAAAGGCTTCATATTCTCAAAGTTATCGACAGCAGATTATGTGACAGAGAAAACAATTTATTTAGCAAAGGCGAAGAAGTAGAGGTGGCGTAGAATGATATAGCAAAGACAATACAGCGAAGTAACCGAAAAGATTGCAGCAGTATCACGTGCAAGCCGTGCGAGCCCAATGTTGGTATGAAATAGTGGGTGTTTATTTTATTTTTCTTTGTATGGTCATTCTATTTTCGGTTTTGATTATACGACCACTGATTGGACTGACATTTTAAGGTGTTCAGTGATATAGCAATTTCAATGGTTTTCTTGTCCTATTTGTCTTTTACAGTGATTTTTGGAAGAAATTCTGGCTTTGTTTTTAGAAAATTGTGGGAATCAATGCACGAGTACTGTTGATTTTTGAAAAGTTTGTTGAATAAAACAAAATTAGTTTTACACTAATTTAAAGGTCGTGTTTTATTGAGCTTTAAGTTTTAATTTAAGTCCTATTTATAAAATTAAGGAACAAGCAGTTTATGATCTAACACAAAAAATAACATAACATGATATTAATATAAATAGCAAAAATAACATTAAACATCAGAAACATATAAAAAATGTTGCACACAATTGAAACATATATTATGACCTATATTCAAAAAATATGACAAAAAAAGAAAAAATCAATATCGCCGTTCATTAATTTTATATTTTTTTCTGTCAGAGCTGTCGCAGTTTCTTTGGCATTCTAAAATTAGAAATATTTTGTGCCAACTCAAAATGCCAAATCGAAGACAGAAATATTCCCAAGATTACCTGCAATGGAATATTTATTTATTTATTTGGTTGCTAAACCTTGACAAGTTTTATAGCAAAATAAAATTATAAAATAAGATATTGAATACAATTCAAAAATATAAAATATGATTTCGATTGAAATCAAGTATTATTAACAAATTAAAAATTTTTAATAAATTGGAAAATAATGCTAGCATAATAAAAAAGTTAAGTCAAAACGATAATATCAGTCATCAAATCAGGGTTGCGTTTTCAAGACAAACAAGCTCATGTTAGCAACATTACAAATATCACGTTATCAAGACTAACAAAGTCAAGTTAGCAACGATTTTTGTATCCTCACATCGGCGGAGTCGTGTAACAAACAAAGTCTCATACCCAATAAAACACCACTCCAATAAGTACATATATAATATATATCGTTCTGTCTTCCTGAAGCCGGTGGGATCCTGGCTTGACAGGGTGGTTACTCGACAAACTAGGTCAACTTCACCAAACCGATATTCATAAAACAAAGAAAATCAGTTGCGAACGCATTCATCAAAACAAAGTAGGTCTTACCGGCCACTAATATTAATGTTACAGGCATGCTACACAGGCCAGTATACTGGCTCTGTAGTTCGAAAAACTCAATACATTCACACTTTTTTACATATATACTCACACTGGATTCACTTTCACGCCACTTTCATTGCTACTGGCAACGAAATTTCAGAGCCAGTGGATTTTGACAGCAGCGGCCAGTGTATGTCAAAAAGGGGATATCAGTGCTGTTTTTAATTACTTTTGGATGGTTTATTTCGGGTTTTCGTCGATTTCGTACAGGAAGCAACACTAAGGGTATTCACGATTCAGTGCACTTGCCTGTGCAGTTGAGGACTTGAGGACTTGTGTACTTTACAAAAACAAAATGTACTTACGTCAAAAATCTGCACAAGTGCTTTTCTACTATTGCCTTAAATTTGAGGACTTGAGCAGTTGCGCACTTGTGTGCATTGAAAAATGTTGACAGCCTTAAAATAGTGATAGTGGTGTGTTCACGAAAACCTAACTACACAACTGCACAACTCCTCAAGTCCTCAACTGCACAGGCAAGTGCACTGAATCGTGAATACCCCTACTGATAGCTTGTTTACAATTAAAAGAAAAAAAAACAAGTAAAGCACACGCAAACTGCAATAGCAGCGAGAACCTTCGCATTCGATGGAATTTTTTTAATGAACTTTCACGTGCATGTGTAGCACTTGCTACTAGCATGAAAGTTCGAAATTTTTCGAATCATTCGAACAGTACACGTATTCTTTTGCACTTTCAATGTCACAGGCCTGTGTAACCGGCCTGTTACAAATTGATCTAACGTAGTGTTTCAAGGGGTAAAAACCAAGACACCACGGTACCGTCGACAAATGTAGTCACATTCATCATGAAGATATACGACAATTGAAGATCCACTGATTTAGGTCCATTCAGATTATTTAGATGTACATACACCAAAATTTATCCATTTCAGGCTTAAGTCCATTTATACATTTAGATTATTCTATTAATGTGTTCACAAATATCACCAGATGCATCAGATATGTGTTTGAGAGAACGTTATCATAATCAACGACGTTACTGCAGATAATCTATAATTTTTTTTCAGATGTTACATGCAATAACAATAGATTTCAGCTACCTACTACTGCTTTTTCGCACTTTCTCCGCATTAGACCATCTTAAGAACCAGCCCAAATAACATCAAAACATCTCAATAAGGCCATTCACAGTTCGAATACGCTGGTCTGCCATTTGTTCGATTTGCTATTTGTACGCCAATTTACGAAAGCGTATTTTGCTTTGTTCTTGTTTTGCATACAAATGCAAATACGCAGGCACGCGTAAATAAAAGCAGCCCTTGGACGTGTTTTTTGTACCTCGTATTTTTATGCTCTGTCTACAGCCGCATAATCACATACATCACAGGGTTGCACAATCTTTTTATACGACAGTCACATGGCGAGGTGTTCACAGTTTGAACAATAACAAATGCTATAAATACAATTTGTTAAAAGTACGCTCAAACCGTGAATAGCCTTAATGATATCGATAAGAGTGGTCCAAAACAATCCAAAGTGAGAAAAATTTACCCACCATAATATGGGTTGGGCTCAGGGACAACACAAGACATAACAACTAACCATGCGTTTACATAGATCCAATCATACATTAGTTTTCAATCTACTTTTGAGTTGACCTTTCGATAAGTTAACATCAAAAAAGCTACAGTTGTTAACAAAGGTACTCATGCGATGTAAAGGAGCAGTAGCCATATAATTTGTTCTACTAAAAGGTAAGTAAATTAAATTGTTAGCATTTCTACTGCTTCTACGGTTAGTGTTAAAATTTATAAGAGTTAGGAGTTCTGGTGAATCGAATACACTAGTTATGAGTTGGTGTAAATAGACGATATCTGCAGACTTCCTTCTCTCATTCAAAGATTGCATTTTTAATAGTTTTAAACGATCCTCATAAGGAGGAAGGTTTAAAGTGTCAGTTGCACTTAAGCCCCTTAGAGCAAACCGAACAAAACGTTTTTGGATTCTCTCTATACGTTCAACATGTACATTGTAACTTGGGGACCAAACTTGACTTGCATACTCTAAGTGAGGTCGCTCAATTGCATAATACAGCAATTACATTTTATGTTAATTGAGTCCATGGTTTCACTTATGGCCGATTTCTTAAACCACGGATCAGTGAAAATGCATTTCTTCACCGAGTATTAAGGCGCTAATACTCAGATTTTAGAACTTTAGGACTAGTTAAACCGTGGATTAGCTGGACTTCCGAAATCGGAGTACTAACGCTCTTAATACTTGGTTTATGCACAATTTCATTTCTTCACCACATAAAGTGTCAAATCGTTGTTTACGAGTTTATTTGTATAGGCTTTTATTTAACTTGCATCGTTCGTATGTATGTGTGTCCGTCAAAATTTGCAAACCATTTTTCGACAACTTATTGGTATACGATTAAGCTGAAATTTAGCATACATATGTAAGTCAGGATACAATGCAATAGTATGAGAACTTTTTTCTACACCCCCTTTTACTGCCCACAAATCAGTAAAAATGCTATATCAAAAAAACAGCTAGGCCGATTCAGATGAAATTTTGGCAGTAAATTTCCTTCTAGTAGAAGATGGGGCTTAGGAAAAAATTTGGCCACTCTTATTTTTACCGCCCACAAATCAATGAAAATGCTATATCTCCAAAACTACTAGGCCGATTCAGCTGAACTTTTGACAGTAATTTTCCTTCCAGTAGAAGATGCCCACCAATCAATTAAAATGATATATCTCAAATTTGAAAATAACAACTTAAAAACTTATTGACAGCATATGACAATAGGTCTCTTTCCTTACTCGATTGTTGGAAATTTCAATGTGCTAGAACGTGTGTCCGTACTTTTTCTAACTCAAAAGAGAGAAGAATAACAAGTATAAAATCGCTCTCTAGAGCTCGAATTTGCTCAAAGTGTGACGGAAAAATGTATTATGAGAATAAGCATAATAATAAACATCAAGAAGAACAAGATAATGTCAAATTAATGTTTCTTGTTTGCTTATGATTTGCGGCGAAAAATAAATTTACAAATTGTTATATAACATATTAACCCTCCATTACTAACGCAGGGTGAATTACACCGATATGTTATATAAAATAGAAAAAGCTAATTGATAGGTTAATGGTACGGACATTTCTCATGTAATCTCTTTCTATATATTTTGCTATATATTAAAACAAAATTTAGTACTTTTTTATAACTAAAATATAAAAAAAAACAACTGATTTTAAAAAGTAATGGGGGACGTTAGTAATGGAGGAACAAGAATTTCGGGTGGTTGACACCAACGTTAGTAATCATATTATATTATTTACTATAAACGTGTGATTTGTTTCTCAAGTAAAATAAAAAAGGTTTTAAATAAAAAACCTCTCCTGAGCAACACAGGAAATTCAAATTTAAGATTTAATCTGCTTACGTTTGATAGGTGATCAGCCGTTTTTGTGCTTGAAACTAGCTATGTGTCGTTTTCATACTTTTGACACTATTCTCAAATTACATTTTACTCTCTCTCAGCTTCAACTTAAACGTCCGTGAAGTTAGAGACGAATTGAGTTAGCGACGAATTTTTTTTTGGTGCTAGCACAGGGTGTTTCAGTAATAGAGATAATGATCATTAAGCATTAAGTACAACTCTTTATTTTATAAAATAAGACGTATTTTTTTAAAAAAAGTATAAGAAATCAATAATTAACATATAAGAAACTTTTGAGAAACAAAATAATGATTTTATTCTTTTCGGTTTCTTTAATATATGCATAACAAAAAGACGTTCAAAACTCGAATATTTGATATGTAATAGTTATATGTAGGAGTTTTATGCACATATGACACCTATAAAGTCATAAAGTTGGTATTTTTTTAAAAATGTTTGACACCAAAATCAACCCTCTAGCTGCATCGAAACAGGTTCCCTACCAGGTCGTAATCCATTTAAATAAAAATCGTCGCTGGTGCTCTCACGCATTCCAGGAGTTTTCTGCATATAAGACACGTATGCAGTAGCAAAGCGGATGTTTCTAAGAATCTTTTGACACCAAAATCA
Source organism: Dichetophora obliterata (assembly GCA_963920525.1). NCBI lineage: Eukaryota > Metazoa > Arthropoda > Insecta > Diptera > Sciomyzidae > Dichetophora > Dichetophora obliterata. The sequence continues at coordinate 140,428,265 of OY986437.1, forward strand.
ACTCTCTAGCTGCATTGGAACAGGTTCCCTACCAGGTCGTTATCCGTTTAGATGAAAATCGTCGCTGTGACTCTGATGGATTCCAGAAGTTTTCTGCACATATGACACCCATGCAGTAGCAAAGTGAATGTCTTTTAAAATCTTTTGACACCAAAATTAACTCTCTAGCTGCATTGGAACAGATTCACTACCAGGTCGTAATCCATTTAAATAATAATCGTTGCTGGTACTGTCACGAATTCCAGGAGTTTTCTGCACATATGACACCTATGCAGTAGCAAAGTGGATATTTTTTCGAATCTTTTGACACCAAAATCAACTCTATAGCTGTATTGGAACAGATTCACTACCAGGTCGCAACTCATTTTTAAAAAACCCATTAATAGGATCCCTGAAGTTTTCTGCACAAATAACACCTCTATAGCTTCAAAGTATATATTTTTTAAAAATTTCTGACACCAAAATCAACTCCCTAGCTGCATTGGAGGTCTTTACTAGGTCAATTTGAGGTTAAATCCGATTTGGGTCACTTAAGAGTTTTCTGCACATATGATATCTATATAGTTGGAAAGTTGGTATTTTTTAAAAATGTTTGATACCAAAATCAACTCTCTAGCTGCATTGGAATAGATTCCCTAACAGGTCGTAATCCGCATAGCAAAATTGTCGCTGGCCTACAACGCTTTCCAGGAGTTTTCTGCACATATGACACCTATATAGCCGTAAAGTGGGTATTTTTAAGAATTTTTTGACACTAAAATGAAGTCTCTAGTTGCATTGGAACAGATTCACTACAAGTTCGTAATCCATTTAAATAAAAATCGTCGCTGGTGCTCTCACGCACTACAAGAGTTTTCTGCACATATGACACATGTGCAGTCGGAAAGTGGATACTCTTTAGAATCTTTTGACACCAAAATCAATTCTCTAGCTGCATTGGAACAGGTTCCTATTAATGGCTACAGATATTGAAAATGTGGGAATTTTCTAAACACAGATACAAGTTTGACAAGCCAAAAAAAAGGTTGCTACAAAATATATAATACATACTAGTGTAGTACCCTTCTTATAATTCCCTATTTTTCCTTCCTATATAAGATTCATTCTTACTTAACGTAGAACAGAACTTACACTCAAAAAAAAAAATACTGTAATAAAATTTACTACACAATGTGTATTTACTTCATATATATGTAGCAAAAAGTTTTATATCTTTTTAAATACATATCTAGTTATTTAATAAAATTTTACTGAATTTACGTTAAAATAATTAATACTACACGAAGTAGTTGTATGTATTAAGAAGATGTTTATATACATTTATTTAAATAAAGAATATCTACACTCAAAGATATATTCTTGGTGAAGTTGATACATAGCGAATAGAAGTGCTGCATTTTTATTCCACAATATTGAAGAGGAGCATAATTGAGCTAGCAATCAGGTTGACGGTCGAACGGACAACAACACCACGACGGTAAGTGTTCCAAATAACCTACCAAAATATCCTGATTATAGGCAAACTTCAGCGGCACAGAATGTCACTAGACCTCAGAGCCTTGCTTGTCTTATTGATAACTCTGCACGAGCCGACCACCAAGTGACTCATACTTTTCCTTCACGCTTTATGGCCGAAGCGCATCCCATATGCAACTCAGTCTCGCGTTGAAGTCCAGAAGTTCTACGCTTGCCTTGCAATTAGCAAAATCCTCTCTATAAGAATTCCTATTACAGGCAAGTTCAGCGGCACAGAGCGTCACTAGACCTCCGAGCCCTGCTTGTCCTTTTGCCAGTTCTACACGAACCAACCCCCGTTTGAACGCAACGGGCGGACGGACCGGCGAGACAGAAACGGCCGTCACCCAGAAACCAATTATCGAGTGGACCATGTGACGAACCTTTCCGGCCGAGGTATCGCTCGCCGGTGTCCAGGGTCCGTGTCTCACAAAACAAAGCCCCGCTGTAAAAATCAAACAAAAAAAAACTCACGCTTAAGTTTTTTTATTCAAACATACAATGTTTCGTTTATTGCTATAAGCGAAATTTTGTTACATCTTAGAATTACCGTGTCTTAAAATTACTTTATGGTTTACTGTAGATATCAGAATAATCAAAAAAAACTTAAAAAGAAATCATTGATGTTTAACAAAACCAAATTGATCTTAAAACTATGGCTGCGAGAGTTAAAAAAATTCACCTAAAGACATCCCACAACACGGGGCTAACTAAAACTATCGGGAATTGAAATAACCTAAATTAAAATGTAGCAAGTTACCGCGCGCGGCGTAGTCGAGATATAAAAAAAATAACCTAGAGACATCTCGGAAACGCATTCAACAGTGGGTGGATAACTATGTGGCGAGAACGCGTCGACGGGTTTGTTTTATGTAGCAAGTTACCGAGCGCGGCGCAGCCGAGATATAAAAAAAATAACCTAAAGACATCTCGGAAACGCATTCATCAGTAGGTGGGCAGCTGCGTTGTGGGAATGAGTCGAAGGGCTTGTTTGTCTTGTTTCTCTTCCTCCAACCAAAGAAAACAACTCGGCACGTGCCAGGCGGGCCTGTTTTTGGAATTGCCCCAGTACTAGTTGATGTGGTCGGTACTTGACTTCCACTGCCGGTTTGGTTAGGATTGGTTTCACTATTATCCATTTTGCTTTGTTGCCTAGTGTGAACCATGCCCCAAGGAATCGTTATTAAAAAGAATCAAAAAAATAACAAGAAAATTGAAAATGCTTCAAACACCTAGGTTGTTCAAATCAACAAACGAGAATTCGCTGAATCAAAAGCAGCGTCCGTTAGGACCTGAGAAGCCAATTTATTCAAAAACGAGAAACTTTAATTATTATTTTCGAACCAATGGTTTCAATGCGCCACAGTTACTTAACTGTTGTTCGCCAAATGCCAAAACGAAAGAAAAAAATTTAAAAAAAATAAGATCAAAATAAATGTCCTGTAAAGACGGTGGTTGCAAAACTTAGCAAAAAAAATTTTCAAATAATAATATTAATAGTAGTATAAGAAATGATAATAATATATATAGTAATGATGTGCAAAGGAAAATAATATAAAATTTTATCATAGTATGTAGTAAAATAGAAATATAGGAACGTGATATCAAAAGAAAAAATTTTGTAACTATTTTAGAGTTACAATCTTAGCTGTAGTCTAAAATTTCGCAACTTATCAAAAAATTAAAAGTTTAGATTTATTTTTATCTGAATATATATATATATATATATATATATATAAAGACTGAATATATAGATATATATATATATAGATATATATACACAAAATTGACTTATTAAAGCTTGTAGATAGAAGTAAACTTAAAGATTTTTTTTTCAACCCGAAGGTAAAAGAATTTTTTTTCTTTTTAAGTTATTTTGTTTATAAAGATATAATATATAACGAGGGAATAATTTGGATAATCAGAAGAACTTGGCTATCGCTTCAAAAAAATGTATACGTAAAATAAAAAGGAGACTAACATCGGTGAAGTTGAATAGTCTAAACAAAAAAATTATAATTCCGAAACCGAATAATCAAAATACTAGAATAGCTGATAATAATAAGTCAAAAAATATAGGCATTAAATTTGGATGGTGGCGTAAAACAAACAAGAGTGGCGTAAAATTAACTTCGACGAGACCAGCGAAAGCAACTTTCTTTATCGTGCTATAATTGCACCCTCCAAATCGAGGTTTTTAACCGAAAATTCCCACAATAATTTCCTATGCTGAGGTCGCTCGGGCATATTCGCTTCACCTAATGGTGTTGTGGTAGTTCATCCCGAGTTGGAGTATTTATTCAAAACGAAAAATTTTATATTTATATTTATCCCTACTCAAGAGTGCTTTGCAACTCTATACCCCCTTAATTCAGCCGCGTCTAACTCCAAATCGAGATATTTTTTACTTAGCTAGCCTGTCCCGTTTATGACCCCTCTGGTCAGGCTGCTCTTCCCGATAAGGAGCGATTTAAAAAAAAACAAAAACAATTTAATTTTAATTTAACCTTCCTCTAAGCCCGCACGCAGTGAATCATATGAGCCGCACTGTGCGCAAAAACAAAACTGCAAAATAAACGCGTGCGAAGAAACGAGATGCGCTCACTGTTCGCTGATGCACTCATAAGAAAAACGCTTTGCTCACAGTCCAGCCCATATGCTTCACTGTGTGCGCTGCCTTAGAGTGTCTCTACCCCCCTTTTTGTACACTAGGTGCACCCTCCATGTCGAGGTATTTTTTTACTTAGCTAGCCTGTCCCGTTTATGACCCCTCTGGTCAGGCTGCTCTTCTCGGTCAGGAGTTTTTTTACAAAACGAGATTTTTTTTATTTTTATTTAGAGGTTTACATGCATAAAATCCCCTGCATGATAGGGATTTTTCACCATACGGTGTTAAAAACAGCCGCCCAATCTGGGTACAGACGCGTGTTGGGCTCGCTGGGGTACGCGGTTGCGCTACTCCCGTCATCCTACATATTCCACGCAGGATGACCCTGCGGGTTTGAATATAAAAAGAAAGATTATAAAACTAACAAAAATTTCAGTTAACACTCATCGGCCTCCAGTATCCGTCGCAACTGCAGTCACGGTTCAACGACCTTCACGCTGCAGGACTTACGGAAACTGCAAGCGCGATGTGAACTACAAAAAAAATCCTAAAATTATTTCCAACTCTTAGCCCTAGCAGTAAAAATCCTATTGTTAAGAACCACGTCGCAACTGCAGTCGAGGCGCTGTGGCCTAAACGCTGCAGGACTTACGTGATCTTAACCTAAGAGGACCTGCTTTGGGTCTAACAAAAAAAGCTATACAAAAAACTTACACTAAGGCCCGAAACGAGATACTTTATTGACTTACAGTTCGGCTCCTTCCGCCTTGACCCACGTCGCAACTGCAGTCGAGGTTCAAAGACCTAAACGTCCCTGTCGTCCCTCTGGCAGCGCTGGTACGCTGGCATATTGCGCGGATAAGGCTCGCCGGATGGGGTGGTGTCCTTGCCAGCCCGGACTGACAGATGGAAACTTACTAGAATGAAAATCGTACCAGCTGAAATTTAACAAAACATACCGCCTGGTAAAAAAAACCCGAAAAACCATACAAAAAGATTAAAATCTCGAAGGGAGATACCAAAAAAACCGATTATTTCACGTGAAAGTGCTGAAAACGAAGAATACGATTAACCGGTTGCTAGCTGCTGCCACGTTGGCACGTCTCGTGGGTCGATCTTTTGCTGTAATTCGATCGCCCTTGTCTAGCCCACCCCTTCTGGCCACAAAAGACCAGCTATGGTTACCCTGCGCCTGGGTTTAGGCAACCCCAAAAACTTTATACTTACGCCCACACTACGTCGTCTACGCCATCTGTCCCTTTTAATGTAAACACTAATGGTTAATATTTACATAATATTTATAACATTTAATGTTGCTAGTAGTTTATGGAGAGAAAAAACATTTTTTCTTTTACTACATATAGATGTACATACATACATCTTAATAAATATCCCGACATAGGAGTGGCGTTATTTTCAATTCGAAGTAAATCCTATTTGGTATTTAGAAATAGCTTTATTCTAAGTTCGAATCAAATTTTAATTCTGCTTAGAATCCGATTCGGACCTGTATTTAGAATTGAATTTAATTTTGTTTTGAATTAGATTTTATTTTGTATCTAGAATTAAATTCATTTTACGTTCGAATTAAATTCTAATTCGTATTTAGAATTAGATTAATTTAAGTTGAGAATTAGATTTAAATATCGAATTCAGAATTAGATTTATTTCAAGTTCCAAGACAAATTCTAATTTGTATTTAGAATTAGATTTTTTCTGAGTTTAGAATTAGATTTAAAGCCGAATTTTAGAATTAGATTTATTTCAAGTTCGAAACAAATTCTAGTTTGTATTTAGAATTAGATTTATTTTAATTTTCGTATTAAATTTTATTTTAAGTTTTGAATTAGATTTATTTTTGTCTCTAATTGGATTTTAATTTGTTTTAAGATTTAGATTTTACTTTACTTTCGACGTAAATTTTATTTTGTATTTAGAATTAAATTTATTTTAATTTCCGAATTAAATTTTTTCTCTAATTAGATTTTAATTTGTATTTAGAATCCGATTTATTTTAGTTCGATTTGAATTTTATTTTGTATTTGTAATTTGCTTTAATTTAAGTTTCGAATTAAATTTTAATTCGTATTTAGAGTTAGATTTATTTAAGACCGAAGTAAATATTATATAACGTTTTAGAATTAGATTTATTTTTGTCTCTAATTAAATTTTAATTTCGTATTTAGAATTAGATTTACTTTAATTTTCGAATTAAGTTTTATTTTAGGTTTCGGATTAGATTTTATTTTGTATTTAAAATTAAATTTATTTTAAGTTCGAATTAAATTCTAATTCGTATTTAGAATTAGATTTATTTTCATTTTCGTATTAAATTTTATTTTAAGTTTTGAATTAGATTTATTTTTGTCTCTAATTAGACTTTAATTTGTCTTTAGAATTAAATTTTAATTTTCGAATTAGGTTTTATTTTAGGTTTTATATTAGATTTATTTTTATTTTGAATTTGTACACGTTTTAATTTATATTAGTTTTAGTTTGAAATAGTTTTGATTTATATTCGGTTTGATTTGTATAAATTTTAATTTATATTAGTTTTACGTTATATTAGTTTCAATTTGTATTCGTTTTGATTTATATTAGGTTAGATTTATATAACTTTTCATTTATATTAGTTTTAATTTGTATTCGTTTTGATTTATATTAGGTTTGATTTGTATAAATTTTAATTTATATTAGTTTTACGTTATATTAGTTTTAATTTGTATTCGTTTTGATTTATATTAGGTTTGATTTATATAAGTTTTCATTTATATTAGTTTTAATTTGTATTCGTTTTGATTTATATTAGGTTTGATTTATATTTGGTTTGATTTGTATAAATTTTAATTTATATAAGTTTTACGTTATATTAGTTTTAATTTGTATTCGTTTTGATTTATATTAGGTTTGATTTATATAAGTTTTCATTTATATTGGTTTTAATTTGTATTCGTTTTGATTTATATTAGGTTTGATTTATATTCGGTTTGATTTGTATAAATTTTAATTTATATTAGTTTTACGTTATATTAGTTTTAATTTGTATTCGTTTTGATTTATATTAGGTTTGATTTATATAGGTTTTCATTTATATTAGTTTTGCGTAATATTAGTCTCAAATTAACTTAGTCTTAGTTTATATTAAGTTTGATTTATATAAGTTTTAACTTATACTAGTTTTACGTTATATTAGATTTAATATCTACATAGGTATATTTCTAAAAACTTGAATACTGATATATACTAAAAATTAGATAACTTTAATACTGAATGTTTTGTTGGTCTTGATGCAATTTTTAATTTAAGTACACAAAAAAAAACCCGAGAATACATCGTATTCCAAAGCAGCGAACTGCTTAACTTAGCTTTAAGAAAAAAACTTAACTGAGCAAGTTATGATTAAATTCAAAATTAAGTAAGTTTAGAGATTACCACTACATCTGTAGGTCTTGCATTGAGAAAAAATCTAACTGAGATTTAAATATATAGTTTTTAAATCTTTAAATTAAGTTGTCAGGTTAAACAAAAAAATTAGCTGTTGAAACAGACTTTGGTGCTTCTTTACATGGTCTTAACTTATTATATCGTATATAATAGATAAATCATCTAGATAAGTATAGATAATAAATTAGTTCAAATGTTGCAAAACTGCGACAACATGAAAGAATGTCATATTTAAAATTTTTTTTTACTAAATGGTGACTTTGAGATTTGCAAAAGAAAAAAAATCCACATAGTAGATAGGTATGTGTTCAGTTTGCCAAAACAGAATATATAAAAAAATATATATAACAACCGCTTACCAAGCCCAGGTAGACCTGTCTCAAACCTGGCGGTGATGGCCGTGTACGCTGCAGTTGTTGGCGTAGGTGGTGTAGGTGTTGCGTTGTCCGAGTGTCGATGCTGAGTGGGGTGCCAGGTGGTTTGCTGGGTGTTGATGCGGTTGGTGATGTAGTGGTGGTGATGATGTAGATGGTGTAGTTTTTGTTGGTGCGATTGGTGGTGTCAGTGGTGCGCTGATGTCGGCGGTGTGGGTAACGCTGCCGCCCTGCGGCGAAACGTCAGCGGTAGTCTGGGTGTGGGCTAGATGGTTGTGGTGGTGTGTTGCAGCGAGAAATTTGCCGCGGCTATCTGTTGGGGTTGCACCCAAGCGCCGGTGATGCTGTTTCTGTTGTTGACTAGCGGTTCGTTGGCTAACGTTGGCGTTGCTGTTGTAAAATTACAATGTTTTAGTGGCTCTCGCCTGTGGTGAAGAGTTGTCACTTACCGGCAATTAGGGATGGGGTGCCTATGTTGCTGTCTTTTGTTGGGTGTTGTGGTAGTGTTATCCAAATAACCGGCGCTGGCAAAGAGCACAAAAACGTCGAAATTGGGATTATGTAGTGCCGCGGACTCTACGGCACATGCCTGCCTGGCATTAAGACCAACAATGTAAACTCCATGCGGCAATGGCGAGAGTGTTGTTCCCGATGCTAACGCTGCTTTTGAGCGAACCACCGAGCCAAACGAGTCAAAAACAGAGGCCTTTGACTTCAGCGGCAAGTGACAACTTGTTTCATGAAAAAAAAATGCTCCTGCCCGGTGTAGGCTTGCGATCAGCCAACAGTATATCTTCTAATCAACGCAAACCTAGCGCGTCGTATTCGTTTGTGGTGTGATCCGATATATTAGATGGCAGAACTTTATTAAATACGTTGGCAAGATATGCTGCACCTTCATGGTTGCAACGCAGGATTCAATTTAATTTATGTATTGCATTATGAATGATAACTGTTCACTCTCTCTTTTGTAATGGCGATCCTCTGCGACAGAAACGTCTACACAGGGTTGCGTTTTTTTCCAGTTCAATGATTTTAGGTACTTTGGCCGGGGTTGCCACATGTCATCAGTTAAGGTAAGTACGCATTCCTTTTCGAGACATTTAGACGGGCAAACTACCGATGTTTTTCCAACTTCGCTCCCTTTTCGGTGGAATCGACCATAACCGAGGGGAGTAGGTAATGGTTGGTTTAGACTTTTGGATGACACGTCAAAACATGGCCGTTAACCGACGCTTGTTTCGGTATTCCCATTGGCTACTGATTCAAGCGCGTGTCGGATCACGCCATTTTTCAGACCGGTTTATTCGCGCCGATACTAATTTTGCTATTGTTGTTGGTGTTTATCCACCTCAAGCATGTTTATCGCCATTTTGTTCGCCCGAATGTTCTCGAACCTCACCGAGATGCCACATCTAAATGAGAACAAAAATTGTGTGCACTGCTACGCTAGAGGGCGCTAAGGAAAATACCAGGGGTATTCATAATAAATGCTATTATCCCCTATATGCAGGTGCCCATGACAAATGACTAGTAATTCAAAAATAAGACTTGTAGCGTGGGTTTCGAACATTCCTTCTAACGTTGAAGTTTGATCGATCCTGGAAGCTGAAAATAAAAGAAAATAAGTATAAAAAATTATATAAAAATATGAAATTAGAAAGAAAATAATGAAATGAGTAAAACCAAATATAAAAAACAGGTAACCTGAAAATAGAGAAAAATGGAAAAATTAGTAAAGAAATTATATAAAATTTACCTTGAAGCATGACTTAATTATTTATTTATTAATAATTAAATCATGTCTGAAAGTAAAGAAAACAAGAAAATTATTTTAAAATAATATACTAAACATGCCCTCTTTTCACTGTCGTCCGTCCGTTGCCTTGCCTGAAAGGAAATAAAAAGATAGGTTTAAATGTAAATCCATTCAACAAATTAAGAACACATAAACAAACTGACGTTCCGAGTCCCATCTTGTTCGTCTGAAGAAAGAAAAGAAATTGCTGTTCCACAATTGCAGTTTGTTTCAACGAACTGAGCAAGCATTTCGACCCCTTTATGTTGTTTTTGTCGTATTTGAGAGTAGAACAATCAGCTTTATTAAAACAATAATATGTTTTCATTAATAACATTAACAAATCATTATTATTATGCTCCTTAAAGACTAGCTGAAAATAACAAGTTTATTAGTTTTGCCAAGCAAAACAATTCACAGCACAACAGAATGCGAATGCTTGCACCGCGTTTTACAGGTTGTTGCTGCTGTGAGTTGAACACATTTTCTTTTGTGTACACTTGGTATACAGATTTCATGCCACTTACCTGTGTCCTGCAATGCCCCTGCTGTTTTCTACGCTATATTTTTGCAATTAGGGAAATTTAATTAATAATAAAAGAAAAGCATTAAAAATGCTGACCGAAGAAAATTTTCGACCTTATTTTTTTTTGACAGCTGGTAGTATGTTCAACATTTATGGACGTTCCGCAATTGTGAACTTGCCTTCGCGGCGAATTTACAGTGAGCCTATTTACACAAACAACGAAGTAAAATAGGTGTGGGTGGTGATGACCTACATAAAATCATGCGTGCCTGGTAGAAACAATCCCAAATTTTAGTTTAAATAGCGGATAAATGCGTGAAAATGGTAATTTGGTTATTTTTTAAATTTTCAGGGATAATTTATTTAAGACTGGTGAAATTTTGTGAAAAAAATAATATATAAAAAAAAACGTAAGAATTTCATAGTGAACAAAGAGAAAACCAGAATTTTTACCAAGTTATTCTTCATAGGAGCAAAGTAACCAATAGCCCCGGTGTACAAACATGGTAGAGCGGAAAAGGATACTAGAATATTGAGGAAAGGCAGAAAAGAGTTTAAAAATTTAAAAAATTCAAGAAACACAAAAGTAATTCGTGTTTTATTTTGCCATATAGCTTTCTATGGTGGTGCCCACGACGTTCTTCAGTGTTGCTCGAAGACCAAAGCCAAGAAAATATACAAATCCTGAATGCTAGGAAGAAATATATTCAAAAATTTAGTTCTTGGTCAATATCCATCGCTCAATATACGGTGAGTTTTTTTATTTCAACCCGCAAATATTTTAAAGTGATTATTATTGAGACCATGCAAGAAACGAAGAAAAAAGCGAGATCTAAAATAAAAAAATATTTAAAAAGTTTTTGTACCTGCAAAAAAAAAGAAAAAAAAGAAAAAGAAAAGTCATAATACCTGAAAAAAGAGTAAGAAAAGTAGTTATACCTGAAAAAGAAAATCTATTTAACCTGAAAAGAAGAATAAAAGTTAAAATACCTGTAAAGAAATGATAATAAAAAAAACTTGCAAGGAAGAAATGTTAAAAAACCTGTAAAAAAGAAATGTTAAAAAACCTGTAATCGAAGAAAAATTACAAATCGTAAAAACAAGAAATTTAAGAAATTTATGTTAACAAGTAACTTGCATCACGAAAAGGAAGAGGAGATTAAATTTATGTTAGGAAGTTCAAATTTATAGTAGGAAAAATACTTGCCTTTGAATATTTTTATGTGCTATTTATTTATTTATTCTTAATCTTCGTTTAATATTTATGTACTTACCGTTTATTTTCGTTCTGATTGTTCAGCCAAAACAACCCGATCAATAATCATAAAGATTCATTTCCGTTTCCGGAAAACATATTTTTGTTATTGCCCCTCTAGAGAGCTCTGTCGAGGTAGGAAAACATAGCAAACATTTTAAATCAGTTACGTTAAGTAAGGAGTGTTGTTAAGGACCTGTTATCGTTTAAAAAAACTAATATTAGCCTACCATAAATATTAACGTAATATTTAAGAAATACATTTAGTTATTATTTATGTAAATTGTTTTGATTTTCAATGTAATGTATTTTTAAGTGTTTATTTTTTATATTAAAAAAACAACCTCCTCATTCAATCAGGATAGTGAATCCTTCTTTTTCTTATTTATTAAACTAAATTTTGATTGATTAAATAAATTATTGTACTTAAGTGTCTTGAAAAACTAAATTAGTTCATGTTTTCTTTTTGTTGATTGGTCACCTTACTATCATGTTTAAAGTTTTTCTTGCAGCGAATTAACGAGACAAAATGAGTGGCTAAATTCGCTACGATGGGTTTGTAGTGGCGCGGTATGGTAGAGTCGTGTGCATAATCTTCATAGTGTAGGTGTAGGGTGTAATGATTTTATGGTAGGTTTTCAAACGTAAGTTTGAAATAATAATGCAAGACCTTTTCTTTTGTTTGTTAACTTTTGTGTTTCATAACTTTATTTATTTCGTAATTAATATTTTTTTGTTAACCGGCCGGAACCGGATGTGACGGGTCGTACCTCCCCTGAGTGCAACCAGAGCTGCTGGAAGGTCACATTCGGTAAATAAAAACAGAGCCGCTGCAACTTCTGGGCCCAAACACAAACTTCCAGAAAGGACGTGTTACAGACTGTTGAAATAGCACAGCAGCATTACAGAAATTATTTATTTTTGAGAAGGCTAAGAACTTCCTTACTTTAATAGCTTCTGCTTGCGTAGCTGTTGCTGCAGCAATTGCCTTAGTTGCTTCTGCTAACATCTTTACTGATTTGGCCTGCGCTTGAGCAATCACATTTCGGTTTCTTAATTCTGCAATTGAGTCCTGTTGTCTTTGGATTTCGAGTCGAATCAACTTCACTTGCTCTTCCAACATATTTCTCTTGCACTTCATGGGCTTTGAGTGACTACCTTAATTTTCAGGTTGCTGTTGCACAGGTGATTTTGATGATGTTGCTCGCGTTGGCGTTACAACTGCAACTGCATGAGCTCTCCTTGGTGGAGTTACGATTGCTACAAAATCGGTCGATTGGTCGCATGGTAGGGCGGACGGCTGCAAAGCAGGTAAAACTCCAAGATCCAATCTGCCTGGGTCTGATGCAGTTGAAATTAATAGAATGCGGTCGATTGTTTGCTCCATTTCTGTAAGTGGATTAAAACGAAATGGCCCACCACCTGTTTCACGGATGCTTTTGTGGTTCTCCGATATTTTCTTTTTGGTACGGCTTTTAAGATCTGCCCAAATCTTTAACGATTTTAATATAAAATAATTAAAATAAACCTTATATGCACAATAACTTTCTCCACTCCATAACACTTCTATTTGGTGGATCATATTAATTGATCTTCGAAGCAATCAAACTCCAATTTTCGTCAACTTTTATCCTGCTGGTACCAAAAACTGGAATTCCTCTTGCAAGCTGTGGATTTCTATCCATTTCTTGCACCACAACTCCAAATTGCTCGCTTGTGGTTTTTTTTTTGTGCTAAATATAAATTAATTGATTCTAAATTCTTGCATTTTTTAATAAAAGAGTACTTACGATTTATTTTCAGCAACTTTCATATCTACAAATTTCTAAACGATAAGAAAAGTTTCATCGTCTGTTCGGGTAGCGAACGATCGTGGGTGCAATTGGCAGAAAAAGGGAAACAAATGGGTTAGAGTGGGTTGGGAACAATTTAATTTTTATTAATACCTTTTGGTAAAACAATTGTAGTGTTTTAATATGGTTGATATTGAGTGTTGATGGGTGTTTCTATTTATTTCTTGTTGATTCGTTGATTGTAATCTTTCTTGTTGAGCTCATGGTGATGTCTTTGTCCTCTGGATGGGTGGGTTGTTGCAATGTTGATTGATGTCCAATTCGTGTACGTGTTGTACATCAATGTGTGCCTTTGATGTAATGGATGTTTTCTTGTTGTAAGTTCTTGTGGGTGGGTTGTTTCCGTTGGTGGGTTTTATAAAAACGATCTTCACTTTCTGTGCAGTCAAACGAATCAAGATACGCTGCTCGCGCAACGTTGCTGTAGCCAAACGACAACTGTCAGCGCTCGTGCGACTTACAGCAAGTAATTGAGCAGACGTGTTTAATAAACACGATGTTTACGTTTGACGTAAACATCGTCTATATTTGATGTTTCGTTTCAAATTTTTTTAATACATCAAGCCAACTTTTCGCTTCTGTTACGTTGTCGTTCATTTCTGAATCAGCTGTTCTAGTTGGGCTAAGAAATTATTTTTATATCAAGCGAAGACAGCTGATATTCGGCTTTTGGACGAAGCCTTCGTTAAATGTACGTTACGTTCGTATTACAGAAATATGCTAAAAGTTGCATATTTTATTATTTGTGGCATTAAGTTTTTAAACATGCACTTGGTTGTGAGTTTCAAACCACGCAGTGAATCTCAGCTGATCGTGGTTCACCGCGAAGTTAACCAAAAACTGGCCTTTCAAACCTATTAAATTTATTATAAAAGCATCCACAAAAATCTCTTAATGTTGATTTTCTATGATTTAAATACAAATTCTAAATGTTTGATAGTTTAAATCATTCTTGATTTTAAATACAAATTCTAGTCGTTTGATATTTTAAAATCGTTTATTGAGCTTTAGGTCAGGTTAGAACAATTAATTGCTCTAACGTATTTTTCCCAAAGAAACAAAAACAACAAAATTCTTCAATATGAAAAGGAAACATCACTACCTGATTTTATTGCAATTTCGGCCCTGCTATTGGTTTCAGAATGATTAAAACTATGAAACATTTAGAACTTATATTTAAACCATAGAAAATAATTATAATAAATATAAAAAACTTTTAACTAAAATATTTTAATTTCAGACCACAAGAAGCATTTTTTGGACGCAAAATAAATATAATTATATTAATTAAAAATATAAATTTTTTTAAATTTATTACAAGTTTGTAATAATTAATTTGAAATTGAAAATTATTTTATTAATTTAAAAATTTTGCTTTTCCTATATTTTTCTACCATTATTTCCGCAATTTTTTCTATTCATTATATTTTTAAAAAATTTAAGTTGTTGATATGGCAAGTTGCTATAAGTGCGATGAATTTTTTCCGATTTTAATTATTTTTTGGAAAAATTTTAAAAATTATCACGATTTCTCCAAGACGCGGACTCGATTTTTGTAGTTTGGTACTCCATTAAACTATTTTTTAACTCATTTGCACAAGCGTTGATTAAATTGTTGAAAATGTATTTAGTTTTTAATATTAAAGGTCCAATAGAATCAAAAAACTTTTTTTGTTAATACAAAGAATTCTTTTAAATTTAATGTTGCCCGATGGCAAAATAAACAATTCCATTATCTCTGTTAAAAGCTTCATTACAGCTAATTAATATTTTCAGTAATTCCATATTTCCATTTTTTTATATTTCAATTTGTTGTTTATAATATTTATTGTTTAAATTTCATGTATTGATTAAAATAAATTCATCATTATAAAAATAACAATAGAAAAATTAAAGAATAATAATGTTTCCTTTAAGTATACAGAATTTTTTGGGTGTACATGTAGTAAAAATTAATATATGTAGTAAAAATATCTACATGTGAAGTAAAAAGAAGTTTAAATAACTACATAAAAAATTCCATATTAAGCATTTCAATTAAATACAAATGTAGTAAAATTTATTACAGTTTTAGTAAAACTGTGGCAGCAAACGTTTTGCAGTTTTTTTTAATTAATAAATGAAAAACATTTAATTTTAATGTAAATGTATTTATTTTCTGTAGTTAAAAAATATGTAGTAAAAGTAAATAATTGAAAATAGTAAAAATAATTGCATTTTTATTTGGACGGTGAGTTACTAATTTGCATTTGTTTTAAATACATTTTTATTTATTTTTACTACAGGATTTTTTTGGATGGACCTTTAAAAATTCATATCAATATCAAATTTTTTATCGTGATATTATTACATCCGTTAAGTTTTTATATTAATTTCGCTAACTTTTTAAACTTTGTATGTAAAGATTTTTTATTTAGCAATAATCTCTTAAATGTGTTGAAAAAGTGATTTGGCTTTCATGCTCTGACGAAGGCTCACGAAGTGAGCCGAAATATCGAAAAATAGGATAGTAAAAAAGCAAAAAGTTAATAAAAAAAACAGTTTGTCTTTTTATAGGGCCACAGCCAAATTTATAATAGCAACAAACGATAGAAGGACGAAACAACAACATTTGTCATTGTTATATACATATTTACAAAAAATTAATTCTGTTACTCCACGCCACATTACAATAAAAAATAAGTAAATTTTTCCATTTATTAAAATGTTAACCATTTCCAACACAAATTTTTATAAATAGATTTACGGTTTTCATTTAACTTGCGTAAGTGCAAATTAAAAAATAGTTGCAAAATACGTTCCGTATCAGTTTGGTATAACAACTAGACCTGAATCCAATTATAATTTTAAAATTTTTAAAATTATTTTAGCTGTCAGTCTATTATTTTTTTTTTCTTTGGTTTCCTTTTATCTGAATCAAGGCTTTTTCACTATTACACTTTTTCTCGAAATTTTTATAAGCAAACTTATGAAATTTTAATTGCTCAGTCTTAATTTGAACCTAATTTACTATTGCTTTTTATTTGTCCTAGGAATGAACTGTTGTATGTTAACATTAAGGCGCGTTTACAGAGTCAATTTTTCTCGCGCAAAATAGGCATTGCACGTAATTTTGAAAGAGTAAACATTTAATTGCACGTCATTTGTGAAATTGCATGCAATCGAAAAAATGTTGGTTGACTTCCAACTTTTCTTGCGCAATTTGGTAAATTGATCAAAATTTTTGACGTTTTGTTCTGTTTATTTCCATCTCCTCTCTATCGTTGTTTTGATTTTCCCAGCGGTTCAATTTCTGTTCAGTAACTTTTTATAAGATAAATTATTAAAAAACATTGAATATAATTAAATATTTTTACCAAAAAGTGGAGTGGAGACAGAATCATACAATTTCTGAAGGAATACGAGAATCACAGTTGCTTGTGCATTCTCCACTGTAAAAAAGAAGGCAATGTGCATGACTGCTCCGGATGCCAAGACAAAGATTCGCTCGATAAGGACGTCTTACGCCGCAGAAATTGCGAAGATAAAAAAGAGCAAAAGTCGGGGGCTGGAGCAGATGAAGCGTATGTGCCGAAGTTGTCCTGGTTCCAGGTTGCACATAACATAACAACTTTTTTTTCAATAGTGCCTGCTTCGTTTAGTTATTTTTATAATTTTATTTTCGCATTCTCCTTTGTTATTTTCTTGTTTTTCGCCTTTTATCTGCTTCGCAAAACAAAACCGATGACATTTGCATACAAAATTACTTTGAGCTTGTAAACAAATTTTGTATGCAATATCCAACATTTCATACAAAAATATTGAATGTGGAAACGCGCCTTTATAATACATTTACACAACAACTAAAACACGTTATATCGCTATTGTGTTTTATCTTAAAACACGACGGTTTACACCGCATTTTTCACGTTTTAGTTTGACGTTTATGTTTTCTTACTGTTCCATTTTTCTTTTATTCTGCTCATTTTCGTAAAAAATTAAGCTTTGACAGCTTGAGGTGCTGCCACCTTTCATTTTTACCATGATATGTTTCGACCTTTACAGTGTTTTAATGGTGTTTTATAATAAAACACGCTGTGAGAGGTGTTTTAAATTTTGTATGGTAAAACACTCAAAGTAAGTCGTGTTTTGGCTCTTAAACGCGATAAATGCATAAAACACGTTTTGAAGGTTTGGTGTAAACATACTTTTAAGCAAATCAGAAAATTTGCTCTATCTTGCTGGCTGACGTGAACCTCTTTTATATTCATTCAAGAATAAATTTGATACGAAAAACAGAACTTAAAATTTCTCAAGAACGTGGTGATTAAATTAAATAAAAAAATAAACTGACCATTTCAGCCCTTGGAAGAACTTCGACCTAGCTTCTATTGATCAATTAAGTTGTGCGTGTTATTAAATGTTTGATCACAAATGACCGAGAACTGGACCTACGTGTTTTTTTATGCCGACTCCGAACGGCTGATGTTCTCAAGAAGTTTTACATGGCAATTTTTACTATCTGTGGTTTGCCATTGTCTGCAGAGAGGTGACGACCGAACAAAAAAATTAATTCAATTGAAAAAACTTTCTGTCTGAGCTGGAATTTGACCCAGGCTACTGCGGTCAGCAGTCAGTTAGCTTAGGGGCCACGCACGCTACCCACTAGGCTACAGCCGCCACAACATGGTGATTGCTTTCCATTAATTTAAATGCCAACCATTTGCAATTTAAAATTTCTATTGATACATAATATTCATTTCAGAATAACTTTGATAAGAAGAAAGGAATAATTTAAAATACTTTATAAATTTTAATAACAATACGCTTAAAGAAATTTTATATTGTGGAAAACTTTGCACCAGAGAAGTAAATACCAACACATAAGGGTATTCATAATGTGGTGTATTTGCCCTTGTATTGTGTATTTTTGATAAATTTGATATATGTAGTAAATTTTGTGAAATTACAAAAACAAAATTTACAGTATTTAAAACAACCCTGTGACAAAAATACAACAATTTTACCCTATTGTATTCTTTGTAAATTTCGGTGTGTATTAGATCAGCTGATCGCAGAAGCATTTCAACTCAGCATGGAGGAAGCTACCGGCAACGCTGTGAGTTTTATTAATAAAAATATATATAATAAGTGTTTTGTTTCAATTTTTGTATGATTTCCTCAAGTTAAATGATGATTTAAATTAATATTTCTAAATAAAAGAGCATATAAGATCAAATGATTTTAAAAAATACAATGCTTTAGTACAAATAACACAAATAATTTGACAATTAGGGGCTTTCAGACGATCGTACATGTGCGATGATTTGGGCATGCTCGACGACATGTACGATCATTCGAAAGCAAATGAGACAGTCAGACCGACACGTCGGACGAAAATCAAAAATTTTTTAATTTTTCTGCCGGTCGGACCGACATGTTGGCCATGTGAACCCAAGTCGATCCGACTTACTGCATTTTTTCATTTTATTAAAAGCGTCAGCGGGTGAACAGCAACGAAGCGGAAAAATATTAGAGAAAACTAATATGAAAAAAGTTTGAAACATTTTATAATTGTTTATAATTAATTAAAATTGAACAGCAATTTTCTAAATATGGAAAATTACTGCTAAATCATAAGGTCATCATAAAATTGTTCAGCCATTACGCCGATGTGTTCCATTTGAGAGCTCGCAATGAAATGAAGTCATCGCACATGTACGATTGCTTGAAAGCTCAACAAAATATTCCCGTTAAGGCCGCTTTACATTATCCCACTGTGTGTTAACACATGTCAAAATTTTCATGTGTGATAGAAAGTGAGATGGTGTAAACAACGGAAAGCAATGTGTGTTCTTATTTTTTTGGCATGTCGTACCACATTTTATTTTTTGGTTTGTTTCTAATTTCATCACACATTCTATCCCACCAGAGATGCATTTTACCATAAACTTACTTGAAATTTATTATTTAGGTGAGAAAATTTTAAGCTCGTAATGTATTTTCAAATGGAATAACAGAAGGAAGCAGTTTTACAGCTTATTGAACTTTGTAGGGGCTTTAAATTGATTAAAAACCGATTCATTACTCAAATTTTCACGTTTTAGTATAGTGTAAAGTATAAAAATGCGGTGCGACTCTGTGAGATAGTCTAAAAGCGAAAAATTAATTTCTTCATACAAAAATTAAAAATGACAGCATGATGAAATTCAATTATACTTTCTATCTCACATGTGATAACACACAGTAGGACAATGTAAAGCGGCCTTTAGTTTGTCGTCGTACATGTCAGCGTAAATGTACGTTCGTCTGAAACCCCCTATTGATTTGACCAACTGAATTTATATGGATTTGATGGCGTTGGTCAAATCGTTTGATGTAAATCAAAATTTTTTGATTTTTCTGCTGATTTGACGAACGATTTGCTAATTTGAAGTGTAAACACTCATCAAATTGCCCTGCAAGACACTAATAACCGAAACTTTAACACATTCACAAAAAAATTTTAGTATTCACTAACACATATACATGGTATTTTGTTATTAAAATGGCGGTACAAAACACTATAAGTTATTAAACCTATTATTTAACAAGCAGCAATTCAGTTGTACATCCCTGTTTTCTCTTATTGGTATGGTAGGCAAAGACAAATGATTTTTGTTGTGTTCTACTTGTCTTTTTCTTGTTTTTATGAGAAAAAGAAATTTGATGTAAACACAATTTAGAAAATTGTCAAACGAACGGTATATTAAATAAAATAGTATATATTGTAAAAATAATTATATTTTAACACTTTTCTAGTTAAATAGAAGAAGCTGGTAGTCGTCAAGTGCAGGGGATAGTTGCTGTTCCGAGTGCTACTGGCATACCATTGACTGTAGCTCCACAACCGCAGGCTCAAGCTACACCAGCACCTACCTCTACGGCTCAATAAAATGGAATTATTACGACGAC
Source organism: Dichetophora obliterata (assembly GCA_963920525.1). Lineage (NCBI taxonomy): Eukaryota > Metazoa > Arthropoda > Insecta > Diptera > Sciomyzidae > Dichetophora > Dichetophora obliterata. The sequence goes on from OY986437.1 coordinate 140,448,571, forward strand.
TTGCTTTGCTTACTGCTAACTTTGGCACTCAGAAGCAAACCTTGGTTTAACAAAATGCTTCGCCAACAAGTGTTTGACCGCCGTGGCCATAGCCAATGCAATAATTCTTCCCCAACAAGCAGGAGCTGCTAGCATGCCTATCACGAATACTTTTGCTGCTATTACACACATCATTTCCAAGTGGATTTGTTAACGGAGCTATGCAGCAACTTTCAATATTCAATTAAAATTAAAGAAATACATGTGTTCATATAGTTTAAAAAATAATAGGGAATTAACCAGGCATTTAAATGGTAAATATAGCTGGTGTACTTGGTATAACAAATAGTTAATTACTTAGTCATTTCACTGATAGCTGCGACTGGTATTTTTGCCATATAAATAAGTCACTATTTAATTGCTTTAACTGGCAAGTTTGACAGATATTTTCAGTTATTTAACTTATTATTTAACCGATTGGAATAAAAGGCATATAAAATGTGTAAGCGAGATGACTATGAAATTTTAACTTCTGAATAAGTATGTGCAAGAAAAGGATACAAAATTACACGTACACAAATGTTTTGGTAAGATTTTTCACATGGCTCTTAAGAGACTGAACGAAACTTCCGTATTGTTTCTCTTAATATAACCAGTAATATAACTGGTTGTGTTCTTGCAGGGTGTGTAGTACGATTTTCTCAGTTCAAAAAAGGTTTCAACCTGAGCACATCGCGGCAAAAAAGGGAACGGAAGAAAATAATAACAAAATAATAATAAATAACTGTTGCAAACAATTTATACTAATTTATAAAATAATTTTTTCTTCTTCCAATACGATTTTAATTACAAGTGGTATTAAAATTTTTCCGTCATCGCGATGTGCTTACTTCGGTGTTCAAGATAAAATTAAATTTGACGAAAAATTTTATGAGTCTGAACCATGATACAAAGAACTACAGATAAAGTATTCCCGGCGTAACGAACAACATTGACTGCGCACCTAGTCATTGGTGCTCGTCAAATGTGACACTTGATGAATACATCCAAAAGAAAATGTCAAAAAGAGACGAAAATAGCAAGATGAAAACGAACAAACAGTCAAAATTCTGTAAAGCACATCAAGCACCGTAGCCGCTTTTTGTGTAAATCGGTAAAAAGGGGAAAAAACACCCCAACAATATATGCAATTTTTTTCACAAAACAGTACTAAAAAATATATTTAATTTATATTGGACATGTGATTCATTTAACAATATTTATTTCATTTCAGTAAACCAAGCTTTCATAAGAAAATTTTGGCATTTTAAAATCTGTACACCCTATGAATAAATTGTGACTACGTTGCAAACAATGAGCACCTTGCACGTCACAGCAAAGATGGCGGACATGCGAAATACTTTACCAGTAGTTCTTTGTATCATGAGTCTGAACACTTCCGTGGTCAAACGATTTGACAAATGATTTGATGAGCGGTTTGAAGTGTGAACAGCCCTAATGTGAACAGCCCTATTAATAAATATTGCATTGACCGTATTCATGCCGAAAAAGTGTTCAGGTAGCGAAGTAGCATAAAGTGATACTTTCTGCTGAATGGGTTTTTTTGCGAAACGTCAAAAAGCAAATAGCTGTTCGTCATTCGTTGTTTTTTTTAGCATCTAAAATTTGTTTATACTATTATGTATTCGTTTTACACAAAAAATCATTAATAAACAGCTTTATTGAAGAATAATGTTCTAATAATTAATTATTATCTATTTTCATTTCACACCACAACTTCAGCAACAATTACCAATTTGCAGCCATGTTTTTTTAGCCGTCAAAATGAAAAGAGCATTGTTGAGCTACTACCAAAGTAGCATACAATTTTTTCGATACCTAAGATGGCGACCAATCGAGGAACATGTTGTTTGAGCACATTATGATACATACCATTCAGCCCGAAAGTTGTGGAATAGCTACGTAGCAAATTTTCGGCTGAATGGGGCCATTGTATCCAACAAACAAATAATTCAAAAAATGAAATGACAGCTCATAAAAATATACAGGTGCGGCACCTGTGTATCAAATTTTTAAAAGTCTATATCACTAAGGATAGCAAAAATAATCCTATTTGTTATAGGATTATTATTTTTGTTTTTGCTTTGCATGTAAAATAATATAAACTGGATTCTTTTGAAGCACATGGAACGCAGCTACTATTGTGCATTCGTTTCACACAAGAAATCATTAATTAACAGCTTTATTGAAGAATGATAGAATAATCTTCTTATAATTAATAATTATCTATTTTCACATCACAGCACAACTTCAGCAACAATTAACAATTTGCAGCATATTTTTTTAGCTGTCATAATGAAAAGAGCATAAGCAGCTCAACCAAAGCAGCATACAATATTTTCGATGCCTAAGATGGCGACCGCTCGGGGAACATGTTGATTGAGCGCATTATGATACATACTATTCAGCCCGAAAGTTGTGGAATAGATACGTTTACTTTTTTTCCGCTGAATGGGGCCACTGTCTAAACGCATGTGATAGTCAATGCCGTGGCTATGCTAGCCAAACATGATTGCCGAACATTTTTTGTTGTTATTGTTTCACGTATAAAATGAAGAAATTAACTTTTTCTCATATTCATTTTCTCGCCCTCGGACCGAACATTTTGATTGCTGATTGAAACGCCAAACATGCCGAACTTTCCAGTGCTGGCTGTAGTCATTTTGTATCATAGCATCAAAAAAGTAGGTAAACGTATTAAAAAGTGAAGTTGATTGTGTCTTCAAGTAACCCTTAACAAAAACAGCTAGCTAGCATGTCAGATATTATAATAAAAATTCAGAGTAAGTAATATCAGTTCGTTTATTTTAATTCGTTAATTTTAAGTACAAAAATGCAAATTAGGGTTGTGCTTTTTTGTGTTTTGACATACTATTACATATAATGCAACTGTACCACCAATCATAGCATAACCACCAAACAAACATTTCAGCGAAGAGAACAAATTAACAAAAATGAACACCGAACATGTTTGGTTAGCATAACCACGGCATAAGGTGCCTGCTACACGCTCAATATATATTAGGGGTATTCACGATTCAGTGCACTTGCCTGTGCAGTTGAGGACTTGTGCACTTTAAAAAAACAAAATGTACTTACGTCAAAATTCTGCAGAAGTGCTTTTCTACTATTACTATTGCATGAAAAGTACGAAGTTCTATAAATCAATCTAAATTAAGAAAAATATGTTTGTGTTCGAAAGCAAAAACACATATTTTGAGAAATTTTTAAAATATTTTCTTTTTTCTTCTAATAGTTATTACCTTCAACTTGAGGAGTTGAGGACTTGGGCACATATTTTATGATGATCGTTGATCGGCGTTCAATGAACACTTTTTTACGCTCTTTTACATATTGATCGTTGGTAGGTCACATGATGATCGTTTCATCGCGATCAAGTCTTGTTTTTTTCTTTATTCCAGTAAGAATTCTTGTTAAAAATAAGGGTTTCATGCAACTTTTTTTTAATACCTTTCAGTCCAAAAGCAGTACTTCTAGTACTTTTTAGCTGCTTAAAGTAAACACATCTTAAATTTTGCCACCCAGCAACACTGTTTCGATTGTGATTGCTGTCATGTACAACGTTCAAAAATGAACATATCTTGATCGCCCTAACAATTGTTCATCCGCTCTGGCTCTCAGTGTTTTTTGACAGTTTCGCATTGAAAGCAACAACAAAAATATTTTGAACGCCGATCAACGATCATCGTGTAATATGTGCCCAAAGCAGTTGTGCACTTGTGTGCATTGAAAAATGTTGAAAGCTCTGAAATGGTGATGGTGGTGTGTTCACGAAAAACTAACTGCACAACTGCACAAGTCCTCAACTGCACAGACAACCCTACAAGAAATAGCTAACCAAAACTCTAACACAATCACATACATTTTTCTGTTTACAACCACATTCGCATACTCATTTCAGTGTCAAAAATTGTGAAACAGGGAAAAATATGAAGATTTTAGCAAGTGCATGTGAAAGAAAGAGAAGGTATCATTATTAAAAATCATGTCCAATTTTTGCATATCTGCCATTGTAGTTTACCATTCCTGGTTTCGCTAACAAAAACCAATTTCTGCAATAAAAAAATTAAATATCTTTAAATTGCTTACTGTTGGAACGCTGCTACCCATCAAAGAAGGATGAGCGAATAAGCACGCTTGCCAATATCAAGAATGCAGTGAGCATTTCAACATTCGCCACATCTAATTCCACTCCCAAAGTCGTCGGCACAGAAGTGGCTCGCAGTAGCAGCAATAACAGTAAGAACAACAACAACAACAATAAAAAATGTTATAATAAATTAAAACCATTTGTTTCAAGACACCAACGAATTGCATGCATTTTTATTTTTTAAGAGGTACGTTAGATAAAAATGATTTTTACGTTATTTCTAACGGTTACATATAACTGAGTTTTCGGTTAGATTTATCTGGTGAGATTTGGTTACATATAACCTGTATTTATGTTAACCCTAACTAGAAAGAGAGCGAGACGGCTATATTTCAATGGTATTGGAAATTGATACGTGTGAAAAAGGGATGCCAGATCACACGTATACACGAGTTTCGGTTAATTTCTTCCCGAGGCTCTTCCTAGCATAACCGAAACTTGGTATGAAGAGGTAACCGATATTTCAGTTTAGAAAAACCGTTTTTGATTAGTTAAATAACCGATAGTCTTCTAGTAGGGAAGTGCACTGAATAGGGCTGTTCACATTTCAAACCGCTCATCAAATCGATCATCAACTGATTTGACAAATGATTTGACCAACAGAATTTGTATGGATTTGATGGCGATTTGACGAGTGTGAACACTCATCAAATCGTTGGTCAAATCGTTTGATGAAAATCAAAATTTTTTGATTTTTCTGCTGATTTGACGAATGATTTGACGAGTGTGAACACTCGTAATCGTGATAGCCCCTATTGATTAATATACAGTAAAAGTGCTTCTACACTATATGTTTCATACCTATGCCACGTCATTAATTAGAAATAGTTTTTAGCAACAGATAGTGTGGAACATATGAATATTTCGTTTTGAAATGTCGTTTGTATTTGCGTCTGTATATTTTTGAATTAGAAAAGTCTCTAATTTCGTATGTTTTTTTCATTTGTACAAAATGTCAGTTTGATAAATTTTTTATGTGAAAATAGAAGAAAAGGCAAATTTTAAGATATTTATTCAATAAATTTATTTTTAATGAATTTATTCTTAGTTTGAATGGCCAAAGGTGGACACTTTAGAGCTTTACGGCTTACAAAAATTTCAAAAGCTGTATTTTATTTTCAAATGACGTGTCAGATAGTGTGGAGACAAAAGAAAAAACTGAATGACAAAAACTAAATTTTGGCACACAGATGAAATTCGGTATGTAAAGGCTTGATTACCCAAGCGTAACGTGAGGTGGCGCAGCGGGATGTAGCGTAGTGCGACGTTGCCTCGAGGATAAGCGATTACTGAAATCGTAATCCAACGTAGTGCAGGCACCGTAGTGCAGGGCACTCATTTTATTATAGTTGGCTTATTTACTTCTCCTCGTCAACAAAAGATTGCATCCTTTCTTATATAGTATTAAAATTTACAAAAATATAAAGTTAAACATATTTTTTCGCTTGTCGAACTGTCAAAAATCGTAACGTTGCGTAGAAATCTATTTTCTACAGACTTCTACGCTGCGTCACGCAACGTTACGATTTCGGTAACGACTTGTACACATTTATCATTAAGCAGATTTTAGCTTGACAATTGGCAACGTCGCGCTACGTTACCTTACGCTTGGGTAATCCAGCCTTAATTTTTTTTACATGTCATCTGTATGAAACATATAGTCTGGGGGCACCTTAACCTGATATTTATTGAACGTGTAGCATGCAGCACTGACGGATCGTGATCAATGGTCGCATTCAGCGCAGACAACTGTTGTGAGCTGTAATGGTAGCGCTACCTTAGTGCATGATACAAAGAGCTACAGGTAAAGTATTCCCGGCGCAACAAACAAAATTTACTGCGCACCTCGTCATTGGTGCTCGTCAAATGTGACACTTGATGAATACATTCAAAAGAAAATGTAGAAAAGTGACGAAGATAGCAAAATGAAAACCAACAAACAGTCAAAATTCTGTCAAGCACATCAAGCAACGTAGCCGCTTTTTGTGTAAATCGGTTAAAAGGGGAAAAAGCACTCCTACAAAATATGCAAATTTTTCTTCACAAACAGTACTAAAAAATATATTTACTTTATTTTGGACATGTTATAACAATATGCTTTATATAACAATATTTATTTCATTTCAGTAAAACAAATTTTCATAAGAAAATGTAGGCATTTTAAAATCTTTATACCCTATGAATAAATTGTGACTACGTTTCAACCAAGGAGCACCTTGCACGTCACAGCAAAGATGGCGGACATGCGCAATACTTTATCTGTAAATCCTTGTATCATGACCTTAGTGCGCGATTTTTTCTCTGAATGTGTTGCTTCTTTACACGTCAGAAGTTAGTTTCAATTTAATTTATCAATTTATTTAAAATATATAATTTTTATGTAAATTTAATTCAATTGCAATGGTTTCTCACTTAAATTTGCTGCGTCCTTTCTGTGTTTATTAACTTAACAGTGTCAGTAGCAGCATCTGACAGTTAAGGAAACAGTTGTATTCATGTAGCATAGAATTTGTTCGCTCGATTAAAAGGCATCCGCTACCTATAAAGTTTTAGTTAGCGCTCCCAAAATTCGACCATTCAGCGAATTTTCACACAACAGTTGCCAACTGTTGTCTGCGCTGAATGCGGCCAATATCGCAAATTATTTAAATATTTTGAAATCTTGATCGCGGATCTCAAAACTGTCAATAAATATTAAACGCGTAGCATATTTTGTGTCATGAATACACGATACAGCAGTAGGTGGTGAAATAAAAATTAGTGGTATTCACGTTTCAGTGCACTTGCCTGTGCAGTTAGGTTTTCGCGAACACACTTAGCAAAAACCGTATGAATACTGACGCGATAAATATTGAACGTGTAGCACTCAAACGCGATCCATCGATCCATGAATTTGGATCGCGATCGAAGTATCACAATAAATATTGAACGTGTAGCAGCGCCTAAGTATGTATTTAATTTTAACCAATTGTTTGTATGAAACACAATTTTATAGTGAATTTTTATAGGTAAGATAAGCTATTAAGCTACAATAAATTTGTTTGAAATAGTTGCGGTTTACTGTCCACGCGTAAATAATTGTTTTCTTGTTTTAAACGTATTTTATCAAAAGTGCAAAAATGTCGATCTTGAATGGCTTGGGAGATAAAATTCGCAAAAGTTTAAAAATTCAGTGCAAAATAGGAAGTGTGTGGAATAAAGTCAAAATAAAGAATGAAATATTCCACAAATTAAAAAGAATTGTGTGAAATATGAAACTCTATTAAGTAAAAAGAGAATTTTATCCAGAGGTACTGGCCGCCCAAGGTTCATTTATATAAATGAACTTTGCTAGCCGCCTATTCATAAAAGTATTTAGTTTTTTTTTCATTAAATTTAGAATTTAAAAGATAAAATTATTTGCGCTTGTACGTAGTATTAAAAACAAGCCGTCTAGTTTAGGAGATAAATTTCCCCTTTTAAGAAGAACTCGCGGCGAGATAAATACATGCAATTTTTGAAATAAATTATATTTCTTACAGCCCTATTCTGGCAAATTAACAATTGAAGCACAGCCGGGAATAACGTTTTAGGCGACAAAAAGTATATTGTTCACAATACGTAAAAACGGTTTAAAGGCAGCAGACATTTTCTAGATACTTGTTTTGGATATATTATGGAAATAGGTAAATTAACTATTTTGGTAAAAAAAAATTATTTATAATAATATTTGGTTAGTAAATTAAATATTATTAATGTTTAAAATGGGAAACGTTACATATCCAAAACCCATTGGTTAGAACGTTATTCCACGTTGCAAAGCAGAGTGCGATGGATTTTAAAACGATATTAGCGCAATTAAAGCATACCCATTTAAGAAGACTTATTTGATTAGATCCTTTTCGTGAAATGAAATGTAAACGATAGAATTTAAAAATTTATTTATGAAAGAACCCTAAATAACAAAAACAAAAATTCATTTGAAGAAAAAAGAAAATATTTTAAAAATTTCTCAAAATATGTGTTTTTGCTTTCGAACACAAACATATTTTTCTTAATTTAGATTGATTTATAGAACTGCGTACTTTTCATGCAAATATGAAGCCATTGCAAGGAGATCCTTTTTGTTTTCATTACTTACTTGAATCTTGTTTCGAAGAACTGGCATAGCATAATTTGCCAAGTTTTGAGTTCTTATTTTTTCAATTATCTTATTTCAATTTTTTCTTTATGTTATTTAAAATAATGGTCCTTTTTTGCACTTATGCTGATTTTTTTTTTAAGAAAAAAAGCATAGATAATCACAAATCTATATAATAACAATTCAATTACCTAAAAACGTAATGTGAACTAACAACGTTATTCTTTTTTATCTGCTCTGGGGCGTTTTTTTAAGTTATACTTTTTTTTTTAAATATATTACCACAATTCTTCAATCTATTATTATTGTTATCAATCCAATTTTCAACATTTGGCATCCTTTTTGTGCATCTTATCAATTACATAAGGTAATTCGACTCTAATAATTTTGTGTGTAACTTAAAACGTTCTTCCACTGACTCACACTTTATTATTGCTTTTTGATAGCGATAAGGTACATATTTTTGGGTGACTTGATAGCCTACGTCTGCGAGACGTATGCTTCTAAAATTTGTTGCTCGCGTAAAATGCTATTAATGGCCGCATTCTAGCCGAAAAAGTGCTCAAGTAGCGAAGTAGCATAAAATATTTTCGCTATATAAATTGTGACATCTCAAGGAACATGTTCTGTGAGAGCATACCATTCAGCCCGAAAGTTGTGGAACAGTTCTTTCCGCTGAATGCAGGCAATGACATTTTTGAAATTTTTAATAACATGTGTTTGAATAACAAGAGAATATTTATTTATTTATCTGTTTATTTATTTGTTTGTTAACGTCTACGGATAATAATCCTTACAGACTAAGCAAAAATAATTAAATAAGTAATAAAAATAAAGGTTAACAAACTAGTTTATATTTAACAGTGTAATAGCGGTTTTAAAAGCAACTTTAGCCATAGAAAAATCGAGTAAGTTATTATTATAGATACTGTTTAAAGCTATAAGAGTTCTATTAATTGGCTCATTAGTGGCATAATTAGTTCTATGATAGCTAATGTAAAAATAATTCGAGCTCCGTAACGACTTTTGCGGAATATTAAACGAAATTAATTTAAGTAATTTTTTACAAATAACATTTCCATTAATCAGATCATAAATAAACATGATACTATGCACTAGTCTTCTTTCTTCGAGAGATGATAGAGACCAATAAGCAACCGACGTGCCCTATATAAGGGAAGAGATTCAGGAAAAATAAAAGAGCGCAAAGCAAATTTTAAGAAACTTTTTTGAACTTTTCCAGTCTAGCAATATGTATCGAGTAAAAAGGACTTCAAATAAATGAAGCGTATTCAAGGCTAGATTTAACAAGGGAAGTATATAATGTTTTTAATGTGTAAGAGTCAACAAACCCAACACTGTTTCGCCTAAGAAACGCTAAAAGCGAATATGCTTTGGAAATAATTCTATTTAAGTGAGAGCTAAAAGTTAAGCTAGAATCAAAAATTACGCCAAGGTCACGAATTTCTGATAATCTGGCTAACTTAGGGCCAATTTTTCAATGCGAGTTTAAGCTCTAGTTAAATTAAACTAATGTTAACTCACCAAAATTGGACGTTTAAACTCGGTTTAACTAGATATTTTAGTGTTCGTTGAAGTATAATTGACTTAAATCATCACATAATGTGTTTCTTTTTTGCCTAAACCGAGTTTAAACGTCCAATTTTGGTAAGTTAACATTAGTTTAATTTAACTAGAGCTTAAACTCGCATTGTTTAATTTAACTAGAGTTTAAGCTCGCACTGAAAAATTGGCCCTTAGTGTTATCAAAATTATAATCAAAAATAGTTGGTGAGTGGAGCTTGTAATAAGAGACAACATAACATTTTCCGAGGTTAAGAGATAATTTGTTTTGTTTAAACCAGGAAAAGACATTATCAAGACCAAACTGGAGACGAGAAGCGTCGCAATCACTTTTAACTTTAAGGAAAACTTAAGATCATCTGCGTAAAGTAAAAATTGAGCATTAAGAAAGCCTAGAGATATCATTAATGAAGATAACAAAAAGTAATGGTCCAAGGATGCTACCTTGTGGAACTCCAGACACTGCTAAAAATGGCGAAGATTTTACATTGTCAATGACAACATAAGAAACCCTATTTGAAAGGTATGAACTCATCCAAGATAGAAAAATGGAATGGAAACCAAACTTGGCAAGCTTGAGCAATAAAATATCGTGTGACAACCTGTCAAAAGCCTTAGAGATGTCAGAGTAAACGACTTAGATTTGGTTCAAAAGAAGAGATGCAATAATTTGTGAAGACACTCAGGTTAATTGTAGTTGACCTGTCAGATACAAATCCATGTTGGTTTGGACAAATTGAGTTTTTTATGGCAAAGTACATTTTATCTTTAACGATTGTTTCGAAAAGCTTTGAAACGTTAGTCAACTTTGAGATGGGTCTATAGTTTAGAACATCGTGCATGTTGCCAGCCTTGAATATGGAAATGATAAGCGAAACTTTCCATTTATCAATGAATTCACTAGATTTTAATGATTTATTGAAAATTATATAAATAAGTGAGGATACCGAATGAACACATTGTTTAAGCAAATAAGCACTAAGACCATCTAGATCGCATTTAACTGAATTTTTCAGGAAGACAAAGCTGTTTTAACGTCAGACAGGAACCGATAAATAGCCAAAGTTTACGCAAGAGTCAATATTATCCACAACCTGAGGGCTTACAGAAGCCGGATTTTTGTCAAAATTAGACTTAAAATAGGCAGCGAACAATTGAGCTGTTTTAGCAGCAGAGTTTGATTTTTTATCCATATAAAACATAGAAGAGGGGATATTTTTAGATTTAATAAAGCTCCAGAAGGACTTGGCGTCAGTTTGTATGCGATTTTCAATGCTAAGGATGTACTGCTTATTTGTTTGTTAAATTTGTTAAAAAATTAAATTCACGAGCGAATGTAAATAATTTGCTTTGCAATCGAGGTTTCCAGTTCGTCTAAATACATTGAAAGATTTATTCCTTAAATTTTTCAGAGTTTTCAAACCCCTAGTATAAGCTTATGTATTGGGGGTTGGAATTAATTTTAAAGGTTTTTTTCGGTTTTTGAGCATTTATTTAGAAACAACGGTACAATGTATATTATTCAAAGTATTGTCCATCGTTAGCTACAACATTTTCCCATCTTTCTGGCAGCATATGGATTCCGCGCCGGAAGAACGATTCGTCTTTTGAGGCAATCCACGAATCGACCCATTTTTTGGTATCCTCGTAAGAAGTGAAGCGCTGCTCAGCCAAGCCATGCGTCATCGATCTGAATAGGTGGTAGTCGGAAGGGGCTATGTCTGGGCTATAAGGCGGGTGGGGTAGCACATCCCAACTCAGCGCCTCCAACGTTTCCTTGACGGTTCTTGCAACATGTGGCCGTGCGTTGTCATGTTGAAAAACCACTTTGTCGTGTCTTTTGGCATATTCCGGCCGTTTAACCTTTAATGCTCGGCTCAATTGCATCAATTGTTGTTGGTAGCGTTCCCCAGTGATGGTTTCGTTAGGTTTTAGCAGCTCATAGTACACGACACCCTTCTGATCCCACCAAATACACAGCATAAGCTTGGCCCTCGATGTTGATGCATGGCCGGGTGGTCCCCACGATTTTTTTCGCTTAGGATTATCGTAATGGATCCACTTTTCATCGACAGTGACAATACGATGCAAAAAACTCTTCCTTTTATGCCGTTGAAGCAGTTGTTCGCACATGCAAAATCGCCGTTCAACGTCTCTCGGCTTAAACTGGTACGGCACCCAATTTCCTTGCTTTTGAATCATTCCCATGGCCTTCAAGCATTTGCCGACCGTTGATAAGTCGACTCCCAATGATTCTGACAATTCTTGAAGGGTTTGACACGGGTCTTCATCGAGCAAAGCCTCCAATTCCTCATCTTCAAACTTTTTCGGCTGGCCCGGACGCTCTTTGTCTTCCGTCTCAAAATCACCACTTTTAAACCGACGGAACCAGTACTCACAAGTAGAAATCGATGGAGCATAGTCCCCGTAAGCCTCAGTAAGCGTGCGTTGTGCTTCAACCGCTTTTTTCTTCAAATGGAAGCACAAAAGTAAACCTTCCCGCAAATTGCGTTTTGTTGGAACGAAAGTCGACATGTTCACAGAGAAAAAAAATATATGTTGTTTACACTTCAGTGGAATGACACATACTGAAAAATGAAGCTTAGACAATGTGCTTTGAAATGAATATAGTCACAGGTGTGCCCGATGCGATCTATTGATAGTTACGCCATCTCTTAGAAAACCTTTAAAACTAATTCCAACCCCCAATAATTTAGTCTTAAAATGAATGTTATTTGCAAAGATATTAGATAGGTGCTTAAGAAAGATATCATAGCTACCAGAAGCATCCAAATTATCCAACAACGATTCCCAATTAATATCAGTAATGAGCCGATTAATAGTTCCAAGATTACAATTTTTAAAATCATAATGATGTTTTGTAGAACTTGTAACACTGAGAAATTCATAAAATTTAATATTAAAGGCAATGGCCTTCAGAAATAGGGAATACACACTCATATAAATCAAAGCTAGGTGACTTATTTATAAAAATTAAATCGAGTAAATTACGTAATTTATTGAAAATGGTATTAATTTGTATAAGATCCAAATTGAAAAAACTATCGATGAGATGAGTGTCATAAGCATGGTTAACATTTGTTGGTAAGTATACGTTGTCATCGGTTAAAAAGGCCCAATTTAATTTGCTGAGGTTAAAATCTCCAACGACGCAAAAATTGTTGACATTCATCATCCGCGGATAGTGTTAATATATTGTTGACGTGAGCGCTATATATTTCATTAGAACTGGTTGGCGGGATGTATGAGGCACAAACAAAAATCTTTCCTTTAGGAAGAAGGATGAAAATGCAAACCTGGTCAATGAATCCATTCAACGTGTCAATATTGCAAAGCGATGAACATAAATTTTTTCGGACCATAATAACAACTCCCCACCTCTAGAGCAACCAGTTTGAACAGCAGGACGATCCTTACGATAAACTTGCAAGATAGATGGGTCAGCAATCTCCTCATCAAAAAAATCATAAGCCAGGTAAGCCAGGTTTCAACTAGTATCAATATATCAAAATAATTTTTAGTGCAAAAAGAGTGCGTTGTATTAAGTTTAGAGCGCATCCCAGACAAATTTTGGTAGTAGAACTTAATAGAATTTTTCTGTTGACAGTGTTGCCGTTTCCCAGCGTCTTTGAACCCACGTTACAGTTGACAATACCTCCTTCAAGGTTGTGAACGACTTCGTTTATCTGAGATCCAGCATAAACTCAACCAACGACATCAGCATTGAGATCAAACGAAGAATAACTTTTGCCAACAGGTGTTACTTTGGGCTCAGTAGGCAATTGAGAAGCAGAGCCCTCTCTCCACGAACGAAAATCTCGCTCTATAAATCGCTCATCATGCCCGTCCTACTTTATGCATCACAAACCTGAACGCTGAGCAGTTCAGATGAAAAGACTTTAGGAGCATTCGAGAGAAAGATTCTTCGTAAGATCTACGGACTAATCTGCGTCAATGGCGAGTACCGAATACGGTGGAATGATGAACTGTATGAGCTATACGCTGACATCGACATAGTCAAGCGCATTAAAATCGAGCGGCTTCGCTGGCTTGGTCATGTTCAGCGCATGAAAGACGATTCTCCAGTGAAGAAAACATTAGATTCAGTACCCAGCGGCGGTCAACGCAGAAGAGGACGACCGCATCTTCGTTGGAAAGACCAAGTAGAGGACAACCTGACGAAGCTTGGAATTTCCAACTGGCGCCAGCAAGCGAAAGACAAATGGCTGGCGCAAATTCTTAGATGAGGCCAAGACCGGTTGTAGACGGTTGTAGCGCCACCTAAGTAAGTAAGTAAGTAAGATCAATTAGGAAGAGCTAAATACTTCAGCACACTAGATTTAGCTAAAGGTTTTCAAATTTCTGTTAAGGAATCTGATAAATGCAAAACTGCATTCAGTACACCATTTGGACACTATGAATATAACCGAATGCCATTTGTGTTAAAAAATGCCCCTGCAACGTTTCAAAGACTCATGAATAACGTACTAATGGGGTTGCTAGTCTTCGAATGTTTCGTTTATGTCGACGACATCGTAGTTTTCGGTTATGATTTAACAGATCATAATAAAAAATTGATTAAAATATTTGACCGATTGAGGCAGCACAGCCTTAAATTACAACCTGACAAATGCAATTTCCTAAAGAAAAAATTAACGTACCTAGGGCATATTATATCTGAAAATGGAATAAAACCCGATCCTGAAAAATAAAGGCAGTAAAAACCTATCCAATTCCAAAAAACGTAAAAGGAATAAAATCATTCTTAGGATTCGAAGGATATTACCGCAGATTTATTGAACAATTTTTAATTTACATACAAATCAGAGAACAATCGTGGAGAATGTTGAAGAAATTAACGAAATTTTAAAAGAATACCATGAATCTTCATTCGGAGGACACTGGGGCATAACTAGAACAATGAAAAGAATTAAGAAAAAGTACTACTGGCCAACGATGAAAATTGACATAAAAAATTATATTACAAAATGTGAATCATGCCAGAAAAATAAGCTAAACAAATCCCCGAGGGTGCCAATGAAAATTACAACTACGAGCTCTTCGCCTTTCGAAAGAGTAGCTTTAGACATAGTTAGTTATAAAAATAACAAATATATCTTAACATTTCAAGACGATTTAACTAAATTCACTGAAGCCATACCACTAGAAAACGCAGAGGCAACCACTGCTGCTAGGGCTTTCGTAGAACAAATACTCTGTCGATTTGGATTCCCAGATTCTTTGCTAACCGATCAAGGTACAAATTTTCTAAGTGATCTATTTAAAGAGATATGCAAATTATTAAAAATTAAAAAATTACAAACTACTCCATAACATCCACAAACAAATGGAGCTCTATACCTACGGAATTATGCCAACAATGACCCCCTCACTTGGGACGGCTGGATACCTTATGCAATATTTGTTTTTAACAATACACCACATAGTAGCACAAATTACAGCCCTCACGAATTACTTTATGGATTTCCCACCAAAATACCTTCTACTTTGCAAAAAGATCCATCTTTAAATTATAATTATGAAAATTACGCCAATGAATTAAAGGCAAGATTACAACATGGATTTAAAATCGCTGGACAAACACTACGAACAAAAAAAGAAAAATCAAAAGAATACTATGACAAAGGTTCCAAAGCGAAAACATTTAATGTCGGCGAAAATGTATTGATTAAAAATCAAACTAGAAAAAATAAATTTTCATCACTATGGGTAGGTCCCTACGAAGTATTTGAAATAATATCACCAGAGAATACAGCTATAAAGATCCGTAACAAAATTAAAGTCATACACAATAATAATCTAAAACCATTTTCTGATTAAATCACCACACACACATCAAACACGAACATACGGGAAAGATGAGGTCACCGCAGACTTCACGGCGGAGTACCAGTTGGTCCTAAAAGCGCAACAGCGGCGCGAAAAGAGGTACAGAGATGTGCTGTACAAATAAACAAAATTTAAAAACAATAATATATATACCTAATGAGTACATAATAAATAAAAAACAACATTTTTAAAACCATTTGTTAAAATTTTTTAGAAAAAAAAGATCAGTTTTTTTCACGCTCTATTTCAGCCGTTTCCTTCGCTAGCCCTTTTCAGATCCTTAAAAGATTAATTTTCAGCAACAAAAAGGTTTCTTTTTCTCAAACAGTTTTCTTTGATCGTTGCTACACAAAGTTGAATACACTCATTTTTAAATTAAAAAATATATAATGATGTTTAACAGCTTAAAAGAAAAGTTCCACATGCAAATATACAATCAAAAGATATTCACAAAGACTATTTAAAAGCCTCTACAACCGACCAAAATAAGAAGCCTCCATTTGAGCAAATTTTTAAATGATTATTTACCATTCGCTGCCCAATATAACCTCGCATTACCGTGATAATTCGTTCTTTAGTCGCACGGTTTAGTTGTGAAATAGTCTCCCTGCGAGTGTGTTTCCCGGCAGTTTTGAGCTGTGCAAATTTAAAACAAATCTTCACCGATACTACTCCATCTATCCACCCTCCAACTTACTATCACCCATTAGTTAGTTTAGTCTAAAAAAAAACATCACTAGCTGATTTTATTAAAATTTCTAAATTATTAAAATTTCATCGATCTGGCAACCCTGTAACAGTTGTTAACTTTTTACTTGCCTCCGTATAAATTTTGTTAAATAGTGTAATTTTTATATAATTTAACGCGAAATTAATTTCTAATACGTGTTTTCGGTAAACTTCAACATCTTCCTCGACTAAGAATCACTTTAACTTGGTCAAATACTTCAATCCTACAATTTCTTTGCACATCATCGTAGATCATCGTGCTTAACCTCAAAATCAACAATGACTTGCTGCGAAATTTGTAAATCCCAATGGAGTACTGTGGGTAAATTCATCATTTGTTCTGGTTGTACCAAACACTTTCATGATAAATGTGTCAAAATTAAAGGGCTTATTGCGGAAGCACTTCGATGTTCCGAATCAAATGGCCTTCAATGGTTTTGCACTTCATGTCGGAATTTCTCAATGAATGTGCTGCTTGCCGTGATGGAAAAGAATAAATCATCAGCTGCGAGTCTTCTTGATGAAGTTGCTCGCCTGCAGGCACTTGTATCAGACATGAACTCGTCGTTTGATCTTTCATCTACTAATATTCCTGCTGCATCAATTGAAGTAAATCCTGCTTCAATTGGCACTGTCTCATCAAGACCGAAACGAACTAAAGCTAAAAACTATAATTTGGCTCCTGTTTCTCCTAACTCCGGATCGTCTCATCCTGCTTCTGAATCAACGCTTACGATGTCAACCTCATCGATTTTGGTTTCGCCCTTGCCTCAGCATGGATCTCCTATTTGCACTGTTGATGCTGATTTAACTATCAACGCGGAGGAACGCACTGTCGATGACCAAACTATGGCTGTTGCAACAACCACCGTAGCTGTGGAACCTGCTGCTGTACCACCTGCTTATGCTACGTGTAAAACTAAAACCGTGCAACATATTGCTGCTGAGCAGCAGGCTAATGCCCCATCTCCAGTTGCCGTGCAAACCACTGCGGTTGATCAATTTACTGCTGCTACATCTACCACTGCTGTGATGCAATATTCTGCCTCTGCGTGTACTGCAAGTCTGCAAACTGCAGCTGCGGAGAAATTGTCATCTCAGGCATCATCCCATCATCTAATTCATCCTGAGATTCCTGCGATTTCGACAAACTCTCAGACAGATCATAATTTACTATCATCTTTTTCCCAAACTCTGCAATCTTCTGTTCCGCCCTCCGTATCCAATGGATTTTCCACTTCATCAGCGTCGTGTGGTCTTACGGTGGTGCCGAGAATTCAATGGAAGACAATATTTCTATCGCGCCTAGAAGAATCTACCTCTGTTGATGCTGTGTTATCATTCATATCGAGTAAGATACATCTTGCTACCTCGTATATTAAATGTATTAAACTTAACTCGCATACTCAGAGGGAAATCTCATCGTTTAAAGTCTTCACTCCTGCAGCAATTTTCAACACTCTTATTTCTAAAGACTTTTGGCCTGAAGGGATAGTGGTCCATGAGTTCGTCCTGCGAGCTAAAATTGGCAAATCTCTTCCAAAAAACTAAATTATTTGGCACCTAGTGCTCAGTTTATATATAAATCTAACTTAAGTTATTCTTTATATTATCAAAATGTTGGAGGGCTTCGTACTAAATTGAATAATCTATTCGTATCTTCTCAATCTCTAAATTATGATATAATTGTATTTACTGAAACATGGCTTACGGAAAATCACTTGAGCTCTGAATTATTCCTTAGTTCATCCTATAATGTCTTCCGGAAAGACCGCTGTAGTAATACCTCGGGACTCTCACGGGGTGGAGGTGTGTTAATAGCCATCCGCTCTAATCTTTCGTGCTCTCAGATATCCCTACCCCATTTAAATGCAAATATTGATAATACTTTTGACGTTGATCAATTAATTGTAAAAGTAGTTTTGAGTAATAATTGTACTATCTTTGTAATGGTGAGCTATATCCCACCAAGAAGCCCTCTCGAATTATACTCTATTCATCTCGTTAATATTCGTCCTTTTCTTGATAACTTAAGTCAATCTGATCATGTTATTCTGACAGGCGATTTTAACCTATGCAATGTTAGCTGGAATTATGTTTCTGATGAATTTTATCTCTTACCGTTCGATTTTCTATCGGAATTAGACGCGCGTATAATTGACTTTTTCTTGCAATACGATCTAGTCCAGATAAATGATAAATTTAATGATCTTATTGGGGGTTGGAATTAGTTTTAAAGGTTTTCTAAGAGATGGCGTAACTATCAATAGATCGCATCGGGCACACCTGTGACTATATTCATTTCAAAGCACATTGTCTAAGCTTCATTTTTTAGTATGTGTCATTCCACTGAAGTGTAAACAACATATATTTTTTTCTCTGTGAACATGTCGACTTTCGTTCCAACAAAACGCAATTTGCGGGAAGGTTTACTTTTGTGCTTCCATTTGAAGAAAAAAGCGGTTGAAGCACAACGCACGCTTACTGAGGCTTACGGGGACTATGCTCCATCGATTTCTACTTGTGAGTACTGGTTCCGTCGGTTTAAAAGTGGTAATTTTGATACGGAAGACAAAGAGCGTCCGGGCCAGCCGAAAAAGTTTGAAGATGAGGAATTGGAGGCTTTGCTCGATGAAGACCCGTGTCAAACCCTTCAAGAATTGTCAGAATCATTGGGAGTCGACTTATCAACGGTCGGAAAACGCTTGAAGGCCATGGGAATGATTCAAAAGCAAGGAAATTGGGTGCCGTACCAGTTGAAGCCGAGAGACGTTGAACGGCGATTTTGCATGTGCGATCAACTGCTTCAACGGCATAAAAGGAAGAGTTTTTTGCATCGTATTGTCACTGGCGATGAAAAGTGGATCCATTACGATAATCCTAAGCGAAAAAAATCGTGGGGACCACCCGGCCATGCATCAACATCGAGGGCCAAGCCGAATATTCATGGCGCCAAGCTTATGCTGTGTATTTGGTGGGATCAGAAGGGTGTCGTGTACTATGAGCTGCTAAAACCTAACGAAACCATCACTGGGGAACGCTACCAACAACAATTGATGCAATTGAGCCGAGCATTAAAGGTTAAACGGCCGGAATATGCCAAAAGACACGACAAAGTGGTTTTTCAACATGACAACGCACGGCCACATGTTGCAAGAACCGTCAAGGAAACGTTGGAGGCGCTGAATTGGGATGTGCTACCCCACCCGCCTTATAGCCCAGACATAGCCCCTTCCGACTACCACCTATTCAGATCGATGACGCATGGCTTGGCTGAGCAGCGCTTCACTTCTTACGAGGATACCAAAAAATGGGTCGATTCGTGGATTGCCTCAAAAGACGAATCGTTCTTCCGGCGCGGAATCCATATGCTGCCAGAAAGATGGGAAAATGTTGTAGCTAACGATGGACAATACTTTGAATAATATACATTGTACCGTTGTTTCTAAATAAATGCTCAAAAACCGAAAAAAAAACCTTTAAAATTAATTCCAACCCCCAATAATAGAATCTTAGATTTAATTTTTATTGATAAAGATTTTGTTGTTAATCTCGAATCTCCTCAAGTTGAAATTGTAAAGAAGTCACAGCACCATGTGCCCTTAATGCTTGAATTTATTATCTATAATTATAAAAAATCATCTACTTCTGCTGTATCCTCATATGACTTTAATCGCGCTAACTTCGCTGCTATACAGGCAGGTCTTGAATCTATTCATTGGTTTAATGCTTTTTCGGGTTTTGACTTGCCTGAAATGTATGGGTTTTTTTGTTCCGTCCTCGGCGATCTGGTTGAAAATTTTGTCCCTAAGAAGCGCACTCGTAGATCTAATAACCCGGTTTGGTTTAATCGTAGACTAGGCCATTTAAAGAACAAATTGAATAAAGCCTATAAAAGGTTTAGATTTTCTAAGGATGACCTGCAACTCAAACAGTTTTATTTGACTTGTCTTAATGAATTTAGGATTCTTAACAAATTCCTCTTTAAATCTTATATCATATCAATAGAAGATAAACTTAAAGAGAATAGCAAATTTTTCTGGTCTTTTATAAATATGAAGAGGAAATCATCTGGTATTCCAAATTCCATGTGTTATAAAGGATCCAGTTCTGAGGATACTCTTACTATATGTAATTTTTTTGCGGAGTATTTTAAATCTGTTTACTCAGTAGCACATGACCCTTCTGCGTCGTCAGTTAGTTCTGATCGTAGTTCTTTATTGAATTTAGGTAACCTCTTCATAAGTGAATCTGAAGTTGTAAGTACTCGATTGAACATTAAGTCAACTTCTACGGCCGGTCATGATGGTATTGATCCGATTTTACTAAAAAGGTGTGCGGCTACAATTTCTTGCCCATTGACTATTATTTTCAATAAGTCGCTTTCGAGTGGTACGTTTCTGGACGAATGGAAAGTATCTCACATTGTTCCTATCCACAAATCAGGGCCGAAGCAAGATGTCTGCAATTATAGACCTATAAGTAAAATTTTGTGTGTGCCCAAAGTCTTTGAAAAAATTGTTTACGAAAAATTATCTTTTTACGTAAAGAATATTATTTCTACAAATCAGCATGGCTTTATATCTGGAAGATCAACAGCCACAAATTTAAATATTTTTTGCTCTTTCATAGTTCGTAATTTCTCAAACAGTTTACAGACTAATGTTATCTTCACGGACTTCGCAAAAGCGTTTGATAAAGTCAATCACCAAACGCTTCTCCTTAAGCTTTCTGCGCTTGGATTCCATTCAAGTCTCTTCTCATGGCTTAAATCTTATCTCCTTAATCGATGGCAAAACGTCATAATTAATGAATGTTTGTCTTCGGCTATTCAGGTCACATCGGGTGTACCCCAAGGGAGTCATCTTGGCCCTCTTTTATTTCTCCTCTTCATCAATGACCTACCTGCTGTCATCGAGCACTCGAGATGCCTTCTGTTCGCCGATGACTTAAAACTTTTTCGGTCAATCAAATCTGACAACGATTTTAGACTACTTCAACAGGACCTTAACTCGGTTGCTAATTGGTGCCTTATTAATAATCTTCCACTTAACATTTCAAAATGCCAGTGTCTTACTTTTTCTAGGTCTTCCTCACCTATCTATTGGAACTATTCCATTAATTCTACTTCTCTTGAAAGAGTGTCCTGCAAAAAAGACTTGGGTGTTCTACTGGATCCGAAACTATCTTTCAGAAATCATATCGAACTAATTATTGCTAAAGCAAACTCAATGTTAGGCTTTCTAAAAAGAAATTCAACAGATTTCTCTGATCCTTATACTCTTAAGACACTTTATTCCTCATTAGTGCGTCCGCATCTTGAATATTGCTCAACGATTTGGAACCCTTGTTACCAACTTCACTCCAACAGATTAGAATCGGTCCAACGTAATTTCACTAGATTCATGTGGCACAAATTAAATTGGAACCTACCCTCAGTGCCTCAATATAGTACCCGGTGTGCCTTAGTTGGCCTCACCCCTCTTTCTGTTCGTCGCAAGATTTTCTCTGTTATGCTTATTTGGGATCTTATAAATCATAACATTCAATGCCCCGAAATGCTTTCTCAGCTGGACTTCTATACTCCTTCTCGGTATCTTCGTAGTCAATTCCACTTCCATGAGTCGTTCCATAGTTCAAATTATTATCGTAATATGCCTATGGCACGCTGTATTCAGGAAACCAATGAATTGATTAATGTAGCTGACCTATTTTGTAATACTTCTAGAACTACTTTTAAAAATAATCTCGTACTAAGCATTATGGCTCGTGTGCCTTGATCTTCTTTTCCTTTTTTTTTTTTTTTTTTTTTTTTTTTAAATCTTTTTCAATTTATGAACTCAAATTTTGTATTTTTTACTATTTTTGTTTATTTTTCTATTTCCTCAATGTAAATAATTATATAAATATTAACATGTTCTATTTAATAAGCATTATTGTAAATTAACTCATATGTACATAATCTTCAGTAGTCTATAAGAGCTTGGACTCTGCTTGACGTAGAATAAATATATTTATAATAAATAAATAAATAAATAAATAAATAAATAAATAAATAAATAAATAAATAAATAAATAAATAAATAAATAAATAAATAAAATTTCGGCCCTGCTAAAGGCTTCATCAGAAATCTTTGTGATGCCGGCAGGAATCGATCCCGGGCAGTGCTTGCCTCGTGCAAGTGCATCTTAGCGCAATACACTAAAAGAGGCGGTGAGATTTCTGTTTCAATTTCTCAGTTTTTCTCCCCTTTCTTGTTGTTGCTTTTAATTGCTTTACTTTAGTTTATGCTTATATTATTATAGGGAGTTCAACAGCTTGTTGGAATTCACCACCAACAAAGCATGGTTACTGTAGTTGTTTTTAGTTTTGCTGACAACCTGATTTGTTCTAACCTGACTTAAAACTCATAAACTATTTTAAACTATCAAACAACTACAATTTGTGCTTAAAATCAAGAATGATTTCAACTATTAAACATCTAGAATTTGTATTTAAATCAAAGAAAATGAACAATTTTAAAAAATTTTAGAAGTATATCTGAAAAAACGTGTTTCTTTAATTTTAGCAATAATATGGAATGATCGACTTTATCGAAGGCCTTAGAAAAAAATCTGATATATCACATCAAGTTGACAGCGATCTACCATGGCATCAACTATATTTTTAGATGCTTGTATTAAGTTAGTGGAAGTTAATCTACCTTGTAAGAACCCGTATTGAAAAATTTTAGCAAATGTTAATTGTTTAACAATAGCTCTGTAATTGCACACATGCCGCGGTCGCCAGATTTAAATATGGGGATAATAAAGCAGGTTTTCCAGTAGTCTAAGAATTGACCTGAATTAAAGTACAAATTTAATAAGTATGTAATGGGTTTGTGTATATTTAGTTTACAGTTTTTAAAAAACAGGAGGGAAATCGCCAATCTCATTTTTAACGCTTGGTTTTAAGCCTTACGGCCGTTTGACGGTAAGTCAAAATTTTGAGGATGTTAGACAATTTTTATGCACAGTTTCGTGTTAAACTCGACCAGACCTACAACTTACACTAGATCATTTGAAAAGTGCATGCTTTTAGTAAATTTTATCGCACTGTGTAATTGAAGGCAGCTATTTAATAGAATTTGTTTTTATCAAAAAGTTAATTCATAAAATAAAATAAAATTATATCTCATTGAGTATTTCAATACCCTAATACACGATAATATCACAGTGGAGCTACAGCCTGCAACATAAAAATATTTAACAACAAAAATTTAAATTTCAGTTCTTTTTACAAAAATTCTTTCTTGGGCGTACATACAATTTTTTTTTAAATAATTGCTTACAAGTCATGATTTATTTCTTCCAATTTATTTATTTTATTCGTTTTTTCTCTACGCCCATTCCAAGCATAACGCAAAAAGGGTCCGTCTCATGGCTTTCGATTTGTTTTATTTTTGGATTATAGGCTCCTATTAAAATTCTAAGAATATAAGTTCATTTATTTTTTTTATCGCCATTCGTTAAGAAGTTATTGACCTTTCAATTCTGCAAAACGTCCGAAAACGCCAGGATTGGAATATTTTTAATTAATTGTATCTACGTTAGTTGTAATCCAATTTTTATAAATGAGGTACCGTTAGAAAGGTATTATAAAGTAGTTTCTGGTAAAAATATATAATTTTAAAATTTTGGATGTTAGGGTTGCCAACATATTTAAAAAAAAATTATTTGCTAATTTCTCAAAAAACGCGTAATATTTTTTCGATTTTTTAAATTTGAAGAAGAATGTTGCCTTTAAGTCAAACATAATTTTATGATGGAGCTTTATATGTTTTTTTCGCAATTTCAATTTTTGTGCACATACTGTATCATTTTGAGGCAATTTATCGCCTATCAATTTCATAACGGTAAAGATATTTGCAAAATTTAATCTGCAAAATGGTTTGTCTTATAAGGACCAACATTTTATTAAAAATTTTTGATGACCTTACACTTGACCTTGGTAGAGAAAACTGGTAAATACCGAAAAAAAATGTTTTTAATTTTTTTTATTTTTTTTTATTTTAAAAAGGTGAACAAAATTTTGTTTCAAGATTGCCATATTGAAGATTATTAAATTCTTACTGGTTTTGTTCCAAAAAGTTTGAAAATCGGTCACAAAACAAAAAAGTTACGATGAATTGATCAGCTGATATATTAAAAAATCCTCTGAAGCTGAATATCGTTGAGTTTTAATCTCCCTATTATTGATGGGAATAAAACTGAGTATTAACTTTTGTGTGCCGGTTAAAGCTTGCACATTTTTAAATTTTGACACCAACTCAGCTTCAACATTTTCAAAAGACTCTTTTGAGCAAAACCGATAACATATTGTTGACTCCTTTATTATAGCCCATTCGTAAAGCTCTCTCGCGTTTGTTAATTAGCTTTCAAATGGTCTTTGAAGACTGGCTTTCATGGCATTTCGTTTAAAAAACCAATTTGGAAAATATGAAGAAGTCAGCAGATGTTTTTATATCGGAATTCAGCGAACAAGTTGAAACCACACAATTTCATCGCTAAAAAACAAGCGGATTATTTAAAAATGCAGAATGAAGCATTAAAAACAGGAGAATTTGCTGTAATATGTGATTTTTCAGAAAATTACATTTTTGTCATTCAGTTAAAACTAACGTTAACACTACAATTCCTTAAATACTTGATCCTCTCATGATCAATGCACTAACTATCCGTTCTCCATTTATTTCAAGGACAACAGCAATGATGTTGGAAATCTTAGCGTTGTCATAATAGCCGAAAGTTTGATCCACAACTTCAGTGCGGTGTTTCAATTTCAAAAAGAATTGCAACTGATCTTACGAGCTCGATTAAACGACATCAAAAGAATTCGTTTTTTTTCCGATGAAGCTGCATCGCAGTATAAGTATAGAAAGAATATCCACCAGCTTTGCCAGTGGAAAGAAGAAGAACATTTTGACGCTGAGTGGCATTTCAACAATTATTTCAATATCATGCGATGTGTAAGGGGCCGTGTGATGGCATCGGTGGAGCTTTTAAACGAAATGCCATGAAAGCCAGTTTTCAAAGACCATTTGAAAACTAATTAGCAAACGCGAGAGAGCTTTACGAATGGGCTATAACAAAGGAGTCAACAATATGTTATCGGTTTTGCTCAAAAGAGTCTTTTGAAAATGTTGAAGCTGAGTTGATGTCAAAATTTAAAAATGTGCAAGCTATAACCAGCACACAAAAGTTACACAGTTTTATTTCCATCAATAATATGGAGAATAAAACTCAACGATATTCAGCTTCAGAGTACTTTTTAATACATCAGTTTTGAGACAGATTTTTAAACATTTTGGAACAAAATCAGTTAGAATTTAATAATCTTCAATAAGGCAATCTTGAAACAAAATTTTGTTCACCTTTTTACAAATAAAAGTAAAAAAAAAACTAAAAATATTTTTTTTCGGTATTTACCAGTTTTCTCTACCAAGGTCAAGTGTAAGGTCATCAAAACTTATAAATAAAATGTTAGTCCTTATAAGACAAATCATTTTGCAGATTAAATTTTGCAAATATCTTTACCGTTATGAAATTTATAGGCGATAAATTGCCTCAAAATGATATAGTATGTGCACAAAAATTTAAATTGCGAAAAAACATATAAAAGCTCCCTCATAAAATTGTGTTTGACTTAAAGGCAACATTCTTCTTCAAATTTAAAAAATCGAAAAAAATTACGCGTTTTTTGAGAAATTAGCAAATAAATTTTTTTTAAATATGTTGGCAACCCTAACATCAAAAATTTTAAAGTTATAATGGGCGTTAGACAAAGTTAGAATGGGCGTCTAATTGTCAAAAGGACAAAAACTGTCTTTATGCGACTGTAGAATAGTTAGGCAAGTATAGTAAATTAAATACAAAACTTGTAAGTTCTGGGAACATTTGTTCGCCTTGTCCATTTTTAATGAAAAAGACTTTTTCCAATAAGGAATCGATATCACATTTTAAGTTGTTTCCTTAATTTAAATAAAGTCCATTCAGTTACGATATTATCACAATCAACATTACATATGTCTTCAAAATACAAAATTAGTTCCGAAATTTAATTGGCATTGTATGATAAAACTTCGATTGGAGTTATTATTTTTAAAAGTTCCAAGTATTTTCTTGTGAAATCAAATCTTAATTTGATTTGCTCTTAAAATTCAAAACAATTTAAGCCTGTTGATTAGACATAATATACCTATTAATATATTTTTCCATTTCACATAAGCTAACAAGTGCTTCAAGCGTCCCACATAATCATATTGATAGTGTAATAGTATTAAGTATTTAGTAGTGTTAATTATTACACGGCAGCCCTGCAACTGTTCAGTTCTTTTGTCTTATTTTATTTGGTCTTTGTTTGTTGTGTTGTTGAATGCATGCACACATATGTGGTGACTCAATAACTTTAAGTTGCATCACCACATTAGTTGAATTCCTAACTTCCATTTTACTTATCTTCTGTTACATTGATTTACAACTTACATTTTACTTACCTTCTCGTTGATTCTTAACTTACATTTTACTTACCTATTGTTGATTATTAATTTACATCTTACTTACCTCAACTTAACATTTATATTATTCTTATGTTAATTTATTTACACTTTGTTATAAATACTTGTTATTATAAAAACATTTGTATAAATATTCATATTTGTATCAATCAGAAATTTTCATTTGAAAATTTCAGTTGAATAAAATATTTTCAAATAAACAGTTATAAAAAAATATATTAAAAAAATAAAAATTATAAATCAAAATTAAAAAGTTTGTTGTGCACCAAACATACATATACGCTTCTACGTATTTTGTGTGGCACCATCAAACAACGGATCAGGCCGAACGGGATTTTTGGCAGACAATTTGATTCTGAACGCGTGCAAGAGTCGATTTTTTATTTAAGCTAAGTTAGTTAAGAATTCTGAAAAGCAAATAAAATCACTTGGAGGAGTAAGTTAGAACTGTCTACATCTCAGAAATGGGATTATTGTATATATATTTATACTATCACTCAGTATGGCCTACAACAACTCAAATTCCAAAACAAGCTCAGTCGATGGTGAAGACTTCCGAGGGTTTCCGGATTCAGGCGCAACAAATGTAGATGCAGCTACAGAGTGTACGATAAATCCAGCTAATACGAAATCTGCTTTGGATGAGGAGATGCGTGAACTGAAAAACGCATAGAAATCGCTGAGTTGCGCAAGCGGTTGGCAGAATTGGAAGGCGCTCTGGGGGCATCCAGTGTTGACTGTATTCGTGGTGGTGGCAGGGTGGACTTCAGCGATGTGGAGTATGCTGTGCCCAGTTTCAGCGCATGTGGTCTTTTTGAGGCTGACAAATAGTGAAGCGATTTCGAAAAATGCTGCGATTCTCTGGGTGTTAACGATCAATTCCGTCTGCAATGTGTGCGCCGGCTTATGAAGAAGGGTACGCCCGCTGAGTCATTTCTGCGCGTTGACAGATCAACATCATAGTCCGCATTCTGCGAAAATTTTTTGGCGAATTTTAGCTGTCTGCATTCCGATACGGAGATAAAAGATTATTTGAGGGAACAAAAGTACGACCCGGTTAAGACTTCTGTTCTGGGCTACATTCTACAGATGGAGGAAATTGCTTCCCGTTTCGAGATTGATGAACATCACGTGGTTCATGCAATAATTAGTGGCCTTGAAGACCAAACACCATGTGTTGCCGTGCTGTACCCTGCAACGAATTTACTACAGCTCAAAAAGCTTGCCCAGCGCTACGTCCAGCTGCGCAAATCATCAAATCCCGCACCGATTCCGAAAAATAATTATTCCGTCAAGCCAAACATTAAAAAAGAAATCTCTTCAAGCCAAGTTCAGTGCTTTAATTGCTCCGGCCTTGGCCACTTTGCAGCAAATTGCACCAGACCTAAACGGCAAATTGGTTCCTGTTTCCGCTGTGGGTCGGGCCAACACGTTCTACGAAATTGTCCGAAGCCAGCACCACCCCCCAGCGCAACGCGAGTGGCTTTATTGGAGGATGTCGACGAAATGAATAAACTAAGATCAGCTTTTTCCGAATTGAATACGGTAAGTGTTGCTTTTCCGACAAATTCTGTTAGACACGGTGTATTTCAAAATTTTTTTCTCTCTTATCGATACCGGCAGTCCGGCTAGTTTTGCGCAACGTTCCGCAATTCCGTCAAACCTTATAAGTGGAAACGCAGTTTTCTCTGGTTACAAAGGCATAGGTAATTTCAAGTTGAATTCTTTTGGCCGCGTGCCAGTTGTGATTAATTTCTTTGGGATCAAACGCGAGCTTAACATTTTTGTTATTTCAGACGAACTACTATCAATTCCATTTCTACTGGGAAGAGATTTCATGAAACTATTTCACATTTCTTTAAGTATTCCGATTTTTAATAATATTATTAAGTTTAAAAATGTCAATGAAGATATTAATAAAATTGAATTAAATGAGACATTACTTCACTTTGAGTTTGATCTGGTCGCCACTAAGGTTCCGAGAGCTAAACATTCCGAATCTATCGCAGACCAAGTTTTCATTAAACAAAAACGAAAAATTCTGAACAAGAAAACGAGATAGAGAAAACCGTGGTAACTGGTAGTTGTCATGATCACGAACACAATTTTGTACCTGATATATTCGCAATAGAGCCTCAGTCTGATAGTGAAAGTGATGAAATCAATATCTGTAGCAAGTTAAATTCATTCGAAATCAATGGTTTAAACCAAATTTTATGCGACAAATATTTTGACTTAAATAACATCCCGGCAGTAGAAAATGACTACGAAATAAACATTCGGCTAACTTCTGATACCCCCATTAGCTTTACACCCAGACGACTATCCTATCGTGACAAACTAGTAGTGACTGAAATTATTCAGAAACTCATTGACGAGGGGAAAATAAGACCTAGTAATTCTCCGTATGCCTCGCCAATTGTTTTGGTTAAAAAGAAATCGGGCGAGACTAGAAAATGTGTAGACTATCGTGCTTTAAATAAAATAACAGAAAGAGACAACTATCCGTTGCCACTTATTGATGATTGTCTAGAACGTATGGAGGGAAAAAAATATTTCAGTATTTTAAATCTTAAAAACGGATTTCATCGAATTCGTGTTGTCGAAAATTCAGTTAAGTTTACAGCTTTTGTCACACCCATGGGCCAGTATGAATATATTCGAATGCCTTTTGGGCTAAAAAACGCTCCTGCGGTATTCCAGCGATTTATAAACCATGTTCTTAGACCATTTCTTGACGAGGGCATAGTTGTAGTCTATATGGACGACATTACGATTATGAGTAACACTATTGAAAAGCATTTCAAAGACTTAAGCCGTATTTTAGAGAGGTTGTCCCAATTTCGTCTAGAATTAAACTTACGTAAATGCCAATTTTGTTTTTCCGAAATAGAATTCCTTGGGTATTGTGTCTGGTAAAATGGTGTGAGACCTAGCGATAAACATCTTGAAGCAATTACGCACTTTCCAGCTCCGGCGAATACACGCGAAGTGCAACGATGCTTAGGACTATTCTCGTATTTCCGTCGGTTTATTCCGTAATTTTCGAGAATTGCTAAACCATTACTTGATTTAGCAAAGAAAGAGTGTGTTTTCGTCTTTGATGATGATTGTCAAAATGCATTTAAGATGCTGAAAGCTAAACTTCTCGAAACACCAGTGCTATCCATTTATCATCCAATGAAGGAAACCGAGCTTCATTGTGATGCTAGTTCAGTTGGCTTTGGTAGTGTGAATTGGAAACACTCTCTATAATTTATTCCTTACGACGTTTCCGAATTTACTTAGAAGGGATTCCATTCCGAATTGTTTTCGACTGTAATTCACTAACACTAACATTAAACAAAAAAGTGTGAACGCCAGAATTGCCAGATGGGCTTTGGAATTGGAAAACTATAATTATACCATTCAGCATAGAAGTGGTGCTAGTATGGGGCATGCCGATGCCCTCAGTCGTAACCCAACTGTTTTAGCCATTAACTCCGAAGATATTGACATTCAGCTACAAATAACGCAAAACCGTGATAGTGAAATTGTAAAATTAAGAGACCTCTTAGAGGAGGGCGTTTTGTGCCACTACTGGTTCCCAGACATGAAAAACAAAGTAGATAAATTCATACGAAATTGCCTAAAGTGCCTCTTATATTTAACTGCTCCTCACTTAAATGATAGCAATCTTTATAATATTCCGAAGAAATCACTTCCGTTCGATACGATTCATATCGATCATTTTGGCCCTCTTCCGGCTATTGCCTCTAAGCGAAAACATATTTTAGCTGTTATTGACGGTTTCACAAAATATGTTAAACTTTATCCGACAAATACCACAAGCACTAAAGAGGTATGTACTGCACTAGACAGATATTTCGATTATTACAGTCGTCCCAGGCGTCTTGTCAGTGACCATGATACGTGTTTTACGTCCTTGGATTTTAGTTCTTATTTAAGGGATAAAAATATTGAGCATATTAAGGTGGCTGTGGCTATGCCTCGGGCTAACGGCCAAGTGGAAAGAATTAATCGAGTTTTAAAAGCTATGCTTGCGAAAACCACAGAGCCAGTACAACATTCCGATTGGGCGCGTGTACTCTCCGATGTTGAATATGCAATATATAATTCGGTTCACTCAAGTACCAAACAGACACCAAGCCATTTGCTTTTTGGCGTTCCCCAACGCGGACGCGAAATTGACTTACTTATTGAACATCTTGATGAAAAGTTCACGAGCGGTTCCGAAAGGCGTCTAGATAATTTACGATCAGAGGCGGCAGACGCCATTAAAATTGTTCAACAGAGAAATTCTTAATATCATTTCGAAAAGCATAAACCACCCCCCGAATTTCAAATAGGCGAGTTCGTTCTAATAAGAAATATCGATTCAACAGTAGGCACAAATAAAAAGTTTATTCCGAAATATAAAGGTCCTTATAGGATACATAAAGTCCTCCCACATGACAGATATGTGGTTCGTGATATTGACAACTGCCAGATCACTCAACTACCATATGATGGTATCATTGAGGCCTCCCACATAAGAAAATGGGTGGATTGGCGTGGCTCAGGAGTGTGTTATTTAAATTAGACTGGCCTAAATTACCGTTGCATAAAGAGGAAATACACTGTCTAAAGATGAATTTGTCGTAGCAACACTTATTTAATCAATTATTATTCAACAGATCTAATATTTATTTTATGAAATTATTGTAACCCTTTTAAATCTTGTCGATCGAGTCGATCGAATGTCAGAATGGCCGAGATGTAATAGTATTAAGTATTTAGTAGTGTTAATTATTACTCGGCAGCCCTGCAACTGTTCAGTTCTTTTGTCTTCTTTGATTTGGTCGGGGGTTTCCTGTCAAGCGTATTTGACGGCAGACGTGTTTTTGTCAAACTTTTTCTTTGCTAAATAGCAAGCTTAATTTTTAATTGTTTATATCGTCATTTTTGATTAAATAACCAAGTTTATTTGTTAGCGGGGTTCCGCTCGTCATAAGGTATACACTCCAGAGGTTGTTGCTTCGCTTGTGGAGGTGGTGCAGCCCGATTAGTTGTTGCGGCCAATATAGCTGTGGCAGCGTGCTGAGCTACGGCCATTTTGAGTTTTCTCACGTTGCTGGAGAAGACTTCTAACACTTAGCAGCTGTTTGTCGTGCTGCAGTTTTGAGAAACGTGATTTTGATGAGCTCTGGTGAAGCTCGTAGTGACGCTGGTGCTCTCGAACCTGGTGGAGGAGTTGTTGTTTCATCTTCACAGGGGGGCCAGTCGCCAATTCTAACAAGCTTGCATTCTGATGCAAACGTTATTCTTTCGCAAACTGCACAGCCCCAGGAGTGCTCTGGTGTAGTTGAACATCAATTCGAGGTTATGTCTGGCGCTGCCCAATCACAACGATGTTCTGTCATTACGCTTTCTCAGCAACAGCACCAACAACATTTGCAACATCAGTTACAACAACAACAACAACAACAACAGTTACAACAACATCACCAGTTACAACAACAACAACAGTTACAACAACAACACCATTTGCAACATCAGCATGGTGATAAATTGCTTCACTCTGATCTTCAGCAGCAGTTACATCTGCATTGTGCACAACAACAGCAGCTGCAGCAACAGCCGCAGCATTATTCTTTACATCAGCCTCAACGAGCTCAGGCTCAGACAATAAGTATTATGGAAACAGAAATTGTGGTGTCTCCAGGTTCCTTGGCAGCAGCCGAACAGTTGGTTAATCTTCAAGAGGATGGATTCAGCATAGTCCCGAAAAGATTCAAAAGATCCAATGGAGGGACAGTCAAAAACGTCGACCTTGATGAGTTCCAGGCTAAGGTAGCTAGTAATAATTTCAATCGTTTTGCAATTTTAGGAGATTTAAATATTGATAAAAATATTGTTTTAAATGATAAGGTAAATCAATTAAAAAATACCACTAAATCAATCCCAGTGAGTGGGAAGGTAAGCTTTTGTCCGCCGATAATTTTACGGAACGTTAATATTAACAATTTAGTGATTCAGCTAAAAGCTAAGTGCCCGAACGTGAAGTTCAAGATAGCTAACAAGTCCAAATTTAAGAGCAAGCTATACCTTGAGGACATTGAGGCGCATAAGGCTATGATGGCTCTTTTAAAAGAGAAGGAGATAGACTCTTACTCGTTCACTCCTTCTCTTTTGAAGCAACTACGTGTAATCATTCGTGGGTTATACTTTGGCACTGATATAGATATTTTGAGATCGGCCTTGGAGGAGGAGGTCCCAGGCTGTATTGACAGAGTAGGTAAATTTGTGACGTCGAAGTCATCTCGTAACAACAATGACACGGGTCTTTTTGTTGTAACATTGGTCCCAGGCAAAAAGTTGTCTGACATTAATAAAGTCAAATTTATCCTAAGTCAGGTCATCTCCTGGGAGGCTCCAAAGTCCAGGTCTGGCCTTATTCAATGTTTTCGATGTCAGTTTTGGGGACACGGCGCGAGAAATTGCAACAGATCTGTTGCCTGCGTTAAATGCGATGAGCCTCATGGCCTTTTTGAGTGCCAAGTTAAAAGGGACTCAGATTCCTCTCCGTTCTGCGTCAATTGCAGGCAGTCTGGCCACCCAGCCAGTTACAAAGGTTGCCCAGTGTATAAAGATTATCTTGGGAAGCTTAAAAAAAGGTTGCTGAGGCAAGAGAAGCCAGAGTCAATGCCGTAGGGGCGGTAAATGCGGTGAGTAGGAACCTAGTGTCTCCAGGTAAGACCTTTGCTAGTCTTTTTAATTCTGCGAAGAATTGTGTAACTGAGCCAATCTTAGTTAACAGTAAGCCGTCCATTGTTAATGAATTTTTAAAAATGGCAGAATTTTTCCTTGAGCCGGAGCCAATGTCACTGGAGGTAAAACTGCAGGGTTTTATTGACAATTATCGTTCGATGCCCAGAGTGCAAGCAAAGGCAGAGTTTTTGAAACTACTGAAGGAAGTCAAATCAAAGTATGGCCCATAGATTTTTGAGATTGCTGACCTTCAACGTGAGATCTCTAGTTGATGTAAGCAGAAGAATAGATTTATTAAAAATTCTTTATGAAAATGATATAAACTTTGCTTTTATACAAGAAACTCACTTGCAATATATTGGTCCCTCTTTTTTTGAGGATTATAATTTTATTCAGGACTCCTCTTCACAGGGTACTGGTATTGCCATTAAAAAATCTCATTCTTATTCTTCTATTTTCATCACAGACATTCTGTTTCCTGCTGTCTTCATTAAAGTTGATCTCAGGTTGAATGGTCGGCTTAGGTCCTTTCTTTTTGGTAGTGTTTATTTTCCCTGCAACAGTTCTGGCAGTGTTTTGTTTGATGGTCTTTCTAAGATAAAGAGCTTTTCCAAAAATTTTGATGGTACCTTTATTGGTGGTGATTTAAACGCCAAAAATCGGTCATGGGGGGATTCTATTGACAACACAAATGGTAAGGTTTTGTACGATTGGCTACTGATTAATTCTTTAGATTTTAGTAGGGTATGCGACTCTAATCCGTCATATCCGAATGGGTCGTCTTTTTTAGACCATTTCTTGATCAGCTCGAATATCATTCATCTTATCAATCCAAATTTTACGATTTCAAGTTTAAACACATTCTCTGATCATTTTCCGCTAAAACTCGTTATCGATTTAAATGAATTTGTTTTTCCGTTGAATTCTCCAAGGTCGATTACATCTTTTCTAAAAACCAACTGGATTGATTTCCAATCGGATTTAAATTCAGAACTGTCTGGCAACTTTCCTCCTTTCGATCGTAATTTAAATAATTCGGAGATTGATAATTTCATTGAAAACTTTTCCAATATCGTTACCTCGGTTGTTTCCTCACACTCGGAATCTTTGGTGTTAAAAAACAAGAAATATATTATTCCTGAACGTGTTAAACAACTTTTAAGAATTAAATATGCTTGGCAAAAAGCATTAAAAAGAATTTACCATCAGAATTTTAATAGAAAGAGTCCGAGTTACCTGCTTCTATCGAAACAAATTCAACTTCTATCGATCCTTATTAAGGAACAAATAAACATTAGCCGGGCAGAGGAACTTAATAATAAACTCAAGAAGATTAAGCCTGGGCCATACGCCTTTAAAGAAATCTATGGAATGATCAGTAAGAAAAATAGAAATTGCTGTGATAAGATTACTGTAGACAACCTGATTCTTACTAAGGATGTGGATAAGGCCGATGCGTTTAGGCAGCATTTTGTAGATATTTACAAAGAAAAAATTCCAAGTTTTGCAATCACTGAAAACATAAAGTTTTCTGTAGAAAATAGTTTAGCGTCAGTCCCTGAGTCAATTTATCACTTTTCTTCTGACTTCACTTCTCTTAACAACCCAGATAATGTTCATTTCATTACTTCTACTTCTCTTATGAATCTCTTGAGTGATTTAAATTCCAAAAAATCTTCTGGCTTGGACAAAATTTCTAACTTCTTGATTAAAAAATTCTCCTCTTCAGCCTTTGATTTTCTTGCATGCATTTTTAACAACTGCATAAACAATGGTTATTTCCCTTCTGCTTGGAAAGTAGCGATTGTTTTTCCTTTGCAAAAGAAGCCAGGTATCTCGGACATTCATAATTTTCGTCCAATTTCCATGCTCTCGAATTTGGGGAAATTGTTAGAACGTGTCATCAAACTAAAAATGGATTATAATATTGCTTTCGATTACATTCCTTGTCATCAATTTGGCTTTAAGAGGGGCCACTCAACTTCGCATGCACTTCTTAAATTCCAGAATGATGTGATTTGCAATTTACGGGAGAGGCAATGCACGGTGGCGGTTTCCCTTGATATCGAGAAGGCTTTTGACAGTGCATATCAAGATGGTATTCTCTATAAAATGATTAATATTGGTTTTGACCCATTTATTATAAAGTTACTCAGGAGCTTCTTTTGTGATCGAAATTTTATGATCCAGCTTAATGATGTCTTTTCTGATCAGGGTTCTGTGAAAAGTGGGGTTCCGCAGGGCTCTATCCTAGCGCCGCACATGTATAACATTTTTATTTATGATTTTCCTCATGAGGTGAATTTTTCGAAAAGTAATCTTTATGCAGACGACTCCCTGGTATTTATTTTATTTTATTTATTTTATTTTTATTCATTCAGTTGTAACACAAAAGCCTTATTGGCCAATTATTATATTACAAGTCATCTCAATGTTCAAGTAAAACTTAATAACAAAACATGCATGCACCTAAAATGTTCGATTTCCCTATCACATATATAAACACATAATACAACACAAGACAACTGTTACCAGTAACCATAAAATCATTAAGATAAAGCAGAATGCTGGTATATGCTCATGCTGTATCTCCCCTTGCGGCATTGAATCTGGTTTCTCTCCATCTTTCTGAAATAAACAAGTATTACAAAAAATGGGGCATTAAAATAAACGCGGCCAAGTCTGAGGCTATATGTCTGAGAAATGCCTCTGGCAAGTGTGCATCATTCGTGGTTCCTGAAAGTAAACAGTTGTCTCTTTTTTTAGACGGTGTTGAAATCCCCTTCAAAAGCAGCTTTAAATACCTTGGTATTACGTTTAATAAACTGGTTATATTCAACGAGCACGCAAGGTTAACCTTGAGAAAGGCTAATAAAATTAAATCAATGTTTGCTAACCTTTTAAGCAAGAAATTTTTGAGTCAGGAAACTAAACTATTGATATATAAAGTTTGTATTAGATCAGTCATCGTATACGGATTCCCTATTTGGTTTTACTTCTCTCCCTCGGTTGCTAGGCAACTGGAAATTTTTGAAAGGAAAATTTTAAGGCTTTGTGTCGACCGTAATTTTGAATCTAATACCAAAAAATACTCTAATAAATTCATTTATAATAAATCTGCTATTGTACCTCTTTGCATATATGCCTTATCTCTATTGAAAAGATTTGTTGACAAACTTGAATTTCACGAAAACCATCTTATTACTGATTGCTTCAACAATCAAAAGTTTTTAAGTTAGTCTGACTCTCATTATTTATCTCCAATTGGTATTTTAAATGTTGAATCTAACTCAGAAATTGATTATTCGGCATCACTTTTGCCTGAGTTCTACTTAAGAACTTCTGACAACCATAGAGGCTAGTCTTTATATTATTATCCAAGACGATTTAAATACAGACTCTATAACTATTTTTACTTGTAAAAATTGTATTGTATTGTTGCGTATCTAAGGATTTATCCCACTTGACGTGTTAAACATGAATAATAGTCTGTTTTTTATGTTAAAAATGTTCTTTATTGTTCTATGTATAAATATTGTTTCTTCATTGTATAAAACTGTGAAATAATTAGTTATATTTTACACAAATTAATGTTCTCAATATATGTAACATGTTTTATATAATTTGTAAATATTTAGTTTCTTAAGTGTATTTTTAGTTTTATTGTTTACGTTTATTTTTTTTTTTCTCTTTGAGCACTAGCCTCTCATGCAATCTTTTATGTGTCTGGAGCAAACACAACCATCCACTAAATTGAACAACATATTCAATATCTTCCCACTCACTTTATAGCACGTAGCGTTCTCTCTTTTTAACTTCATTGGAATAATACTTATAGTTCTAAGTTTGACATGTAAAAGAATAGACATATATATATATTTCTGTATAAGTTTGATGAAAAGTCTCAGTAAAGTACTTACTTACTTACTTACTTTGATTTGGTCTTTGTTTGTTCTGTTGTTGAATGCATGCACACATACATATACGCTTCTACGTATTTTGTGTGGCACCATAAAACAACGGATCAGGCCGAACGGGATTTTTGGCAGACAATTTGATTCTGAACGCGTGCAAGAGTCGATTTTTTATTTAAGCTAAGTTAGTTAAGAATTCTGAAAAGCAAATAAAATCACTTGGAAGAGTAAGTTAGAACTGTCTACAATAGTTTTGACATATGGAAAGGAAAATGTAAAATTTGTGTACTGACAATTGATTTATGTGCTAAAGGTTGAATACAATGCACCTAAGGCATGAACGAAATCTTATTTCTGTGTTTTTACTTATAAAGTGT
This sequence comes from Dichetophora obliterata, assembly GCA_963920525.1. NCBI lineage: Eukaryota > Metazoa > Arthropoda > Insecta > Diptera > Sciomyzidae > Dichetophora > Dichetophora obliterata. The sequence goes on from OY986437.1 coordinate 140,486,682, forward strand.
TCCTTTTACAATTTTTTCTATTAATATACAAAAAAATTATTGAAACTATGAAAATGTAGCCATTTAAGAAGCATCGTAGCATTGTAGCTTTTCATTTTAAATGTAGCCAATTGGCTACAATTGTGGCCAAACGGCAACGCTGGTCTCATTCTAGCTGGGTAGCCGTTAGTTTTACGTTTCGCATTTAAGTAAAGCCAAAACGCCTTAGGGTTAGTTTTCAATTGGGTTTCAGTATTTAAAATATATTGAGTGTATAACAACTTTTGCAAGAAATTGAACTCATTTCTCAGTTGAATAAAACGTAAATAATCCGAATTATTATTAGTATGTTTGAATTTTTTAAGTGCTTTATTTTTGCCATTTTTTATATTCGAAAGGCCAAGAATTAACCAGGATGGTTTATTATTAAAAACAACTTTCTTAACTGGAATGTATAAGGATCTCGCAAAAAACTTATCGCAAATGTAATTATACACTGCTAGTGGTTCATTCATAGAATAGAGAATTTCCAAATTGCAGTAGTACAAAAAGTTATTAATTAAATCGAAATTCCCTTTAGAGAAGTCAAGCCAGTCAGAAGTAACTGGTTCAGCTGCACTTAGCTTGTAAAATTCAAATTTAATTGTCAATGCTTATGATGTATACTGTTATTAGAAATAAGCGACAAATTAGCAATTAGCTTTTAAATCATTTGTGACAAATATTAAGTCTAAAATTCTACCAATATCGTTTTTAATGTAATTCAATTGATTAAATCCATTAGACAAAAAAAATGTGATAAATAGAGTTTATATTACCGAGGTTAAAATAAATAAATCAGAAATAAAGTTAATATTGTCTAAATGACTTATACAACTCATAAGAACTATTTGGTGGTATATAAGAATTTATAAAGAATATTGAATTGTTATCAAAGAAATCAACTCGCACCAGATCTGTTCATTGAGTCTATTTGAATCTTGAAGAGTTATGATATGGTTAGAAAATATAGTTATTACTGCAATTAGTACGCCTCCACCTCTATCACGGCTTGATGAGCAGCGATCCAAGCGAAAGATATTGTAAAAATCGCCGAAGAATTCAGAATTATAAATGTTTACATGAAGAAACGTCTCTTCAATTACGACGATGTCATAATCCAGATTAGACAGCCAGGAAAAATTTAGAGGATTTGGAACGAATGTCGCTTGCATTTTGATAATATATTGAGTACGTAGATTGATGACTATTATTGTGATGTGGTAGATGAGGTGTAGTAGATGTAGCAAGTAATGATGATGATGTTGGTCCTCTTGCTGCTGACACTACTGTCGACATTTCAGTTGTTAATGTTGATAGTGTTGTTAACTTCAACATAGTTAATGTAGTTGATGAAAATGATGACGATGATAGCAATGATGATAAAGCTGATGATACAAATGATGAAAATGAAAATGCTGTAGATGCTGACAACGATGATGATGATGATGAAAGAAGAATTGAAGGTGATAGTAATGTTGATGATGATAGTAAATGCTGATAACGCAGAAGATAGTAGCGATGGAAATTCTGGTGTTGCTGAAGTCGGTAATAGTGGTGTAGATATTGCAGAAACAGAAAATGTGGCTGATGATTCCATTGGTAATATCGATGGCAGCGATGACAATGCCAATGAAACTGATGATGAGATTTTCCTTAAAATTGATGGAACTATTGATGGGAATAATGATTGCGACGAGAATGATGTCTGAGAAGATGGATATGACGGCGAGTCTGATGACAATGCGTTGTAATGAGGACGATGTTATTATCATTGTTGGAGGCAGTGATGGTGGTTGAGGTATGGTTAAAGTAGATGAAATTGTCAAAGTAATAGCAACAGTTGGTTGATTTATATGAGATGAAAACGGAGTTGTTGAAGTCAATTCAAGAAATAAAGGTGATAATGATGATGAAGATGTGAGAATGGTATTAGCAGATAATGGTAGTGGTGAAGTATAATAGCATAATGTTGAAACAGACAATGGAGAATAATCAGAGCAAGCATAGCTTACTAGTTTTTTGACTGAGATGACAAAACAATAGGTTCGATATTTGCTAACGGATACTGCGTTATTGTAACGTATTCGTGAACAATAATGCCATTAAGCCCAAAATCCTTCGAAAGAATCTCATTAAAAATTTCAGTTGGAACGATCAATTTAAAAAACAAAATTTGCCGCGGTCAGTTAAAGTTAAACTTCCTGCATTTTAACGTATATGAAGAAAACGGCTGATCTGAGACGTAGTCGCACAAAATTCTACAAGAGTGTTAAGCTGCTTGCGTATGCTGATGACATCGATATCAGTGGCCATAATTCGCGCGAAGTCAGTGCAGCAATTTCCAGATTAGAAAGATAGTCAAGTCGAATGGGTCTAGCAGTGAATGCAGATAAGACGAAATACTTGGTGTCAACAAACAAACAGTCACAGCGTCTTGGATCCCACGTTACAGTTAACAATACCTCCTTCGAGGTTGTGAAGGACTTCGTCTATCTGGGTCTAGTATAAACTCAACCAACGACATCAGCATTGAAATCAAACGAAGAATAACTCTTGCCAACAGGTGTTACTTTAGGCTCAGTAGGCAATTGAGAAGCAGAGCCCTCTCTCGACGAACGAAAATCACGCTCTATAAATCGCTCATCATGCCCGTCCTACTTTATGCATCACAAACCTGGAATCTGAGCAGTTCAGATGAAAGGACTTTAAGAGCTTCGAGAGAAAGATTCTTCGTAAGATCTACGGACCAATCTGCGTCAATGGCGAGTACCGAATACGGTGGAATGATGAACTGTATGAGCTGTACGCTGACATTGACATAGTCAAGCACATTAAAATCGAGCGGCTTCACTGGCTAGGTCATGTTCAGCGCCTGAAAGACGATGCTCCAGTGAATAAAATATTCGATTCGGTACCCAGCGGCGGTCAACGCAGAAGAGGACCACCGCATCTTCGTTGTAAAGAGCAAGTAGAGGACAACCTGACGAAGCTTGAAATTTTCAACTGGCGCCAGCAAGCGAAAGACAGAAATGGCTGGCGCAAATTCTTAAATGAGGCCAAGACCAACACATGGTTGTAGCGCCAACTAAGTAAATAGGTAAGAAAAAGACAGGAATCTCTGTCTGATATAGGACAGAATAGACTCTTCAGACGTGTCCGCAGCAAGTCTAGATAGAAATATTGATTTATTGCGAGTGCGTGGGATGACCACCAAGTTGGCTAAGGGTGCATCACTTTCAGGCAATAGTTCCGTGGCTGAGATTAGGGCGTCAGGGTGACCGGGTTGGAGAGTAATATCCGGAATAGATTTTTTGATAACTCTTTTTTTTCACCTTTTTCGATTTTTCACCTCGATAAATTTTTCAGAGCCAGGTTGCGTAAGCTAAGGGCTGTCAACACGAGTTTGAGATGAAAGGATCGAACACTCTGAATGAAAAAGTTATTGCCCGTTAGCATTATTTATTACAGCAGATGGCGACGCAAAAGCAACCATTTGAGCTCAAAAGCGATTTTATGAAGAGGCATTCTCAGACATACAGGTGGAATGAGCAGATGTTAGAGATGAAGTGTTGGTCATTGATACAGTAGGTTTTGGTGCACAGTCCGGAGGTTAATTCAATTAGCTGTAGCGAAGTAGATAACTTATCTTCGATTATGATCATAAGCTTATTTAAATTTTCCTCAATTGCGTCTTTAAAGTCCGATATATCTTTTTAAGAGAGACTGTTTTACTGTCTATATTAGCTGTAAGCCGCTCAAATCCCACTTTTAGCGAGAGTAAAGACATGTCTTGATTCCTTATTATTTTGCCCGATATTGAGACACAATCAGAGCACTAGTATCCCAAATAACGATTTGATTTAAGCATCTTCACATCATACTCAGTAAGTTGGCAATCGCAGCAAGCCCAATGGTAATGACGCTTACAGAATCCACTGCATGACACGATGATGAACTCATTAGCGTTTCTGGCAAAGCTTTTATCGCATTTACCACAGAAATCATCCATCGCAGCAGCAAATGGCCGACTGGCAGCCACCCACAAAGCAACAAGAAACTCGCAGCAACCTTACCAACTAATGAGTTAGAGCAGTACGACTATACAGCTTCAGCAGCATCAACAAAAGAATCGTTCATGTAAAGTTAACAAATTACAATATTAACAAAACATTCTATGCACTTGTAAAATGTGACAAATTTTGTCCTTAACGCTTCAAGCTACTTTAAGTAAAGTTAATAACTAGTACCAGCAATATAAAACCAGCTATAAACAATAAAATTCGATATTATTTCACAACTAAGTAAACTAGCACAACTTTGTAGATTAACAGCGTAGCCAACTTTTTGTTATTTAAACAAAATTTTAATGCTGTTATTTTAATGCATTTACGAGCTTCTATGCAGAATATGGTCGGAAGAATGCATTCCGAACGACTGGAATCTTGGTGTGCCCAATCCACAAGAAAGACGATCCTTCTACTTGTGCCCATTACCGTGGGATAAGCCTTTTTAATATCGCATGTAAGATCCTGTCGAGGGTATTATGTGAAAGATTGAAGCCCATTGTAAACCAACTGATGGGACCTTATCAGTGTGTCTTGAGACCTGGAAAGTCCACCATCGACCAAATTTTCACGCTACGAAAAATCTTGGAGAAGACGCAAGAAAAACAAGTCGACACCCACCATCTTTTTGGTAACTACAAAGCCGCCTTCGACAGCTCAATAAGGAAGTACTCCACCATGTCTGAGTTTGGTATTCCTGCAAAACTCATACGACTTAGCATGATGACACTGAGCAAAACCAGCAGCTCAGTTAAAATCGGGAAGGACCTCTCCCAACCATTTGTCACCAAACGAGGTTTCAGACGAGGTGATTCCTTATCGTGCGACTTTTTCAATGATGGAGAAGATCATCCGAGTTGCTGATCTGAAAGAGTTATGCTGCTTGCTATATTTAAATGCGCTTCTTTTTATTTTCTATATTTTATAACAAATTTTAAAATTCATGCCGCTTTCGACTTCCTTCACGCTGACTGCTTCTCTTCACAGTTAATACTCTTCCACGGTGAATTCGTTCCTCCATTTTTTTATCTATAAAAATATGCATTCAGCTTTGGTTTGCCAGGATGGTCTTCAAAAATTCTACTGGTACAGTCTTTATCATTGTCATATAGTGGATCCAAAAAACCTTGTTGACAAAATGCGTAACTAAAAAAAATTTTCCCAAAAATTAAATTCCTAAAAAGGCTTCAAACGAAACTTAAACCTTTATATCACGAATTCCACCAAAAAGTCAACCGCATAGGTGGAAAACCAAATTGCAAAGAGAGAAGAGAAATTATATAGAATATATTCTATCGAATTCCGACAATATGTTCCAAGTTGAATTTTTCAAGATAACGGTAGTTTTTATTTGCTTTCTTTTACTTTCACGTGGTGAATAAGTTGAGCGAAAATTTTGCAGTTTTATCGTGCTATTTGCCGTGAGTGCCGCTTAGCCTCGGAATTCGGTATTCGACAATTTACACGTGCCGCTTCGCAGATAAAATTTTGTGAGAGTTGGACAAGGGGGCGTGGCACCTCCCATACAACCCAAATTTGCGATATCGAATAGCTTTGGAGTTATAGGCCGCACATCCTTGGAATTCGAAATTCGACCACAATTTTTGGGCATTTTTTGACCAACGGCGGCAGTATTTGCTATATATGGTATTAGCATGAATAGAAATACGTACCAAAAGAAAAGTGGGCGGAGCACGCCCCTTTGTTTGCGATATATTGGAGGCTGGACCTGATAACCGATCTTAAATTTTCACAGCGTTCAGCTTTGACTCAGGAATACTTATTACATGATAATATTTTTCGACCATGCACACTTCTGCACCTACTTTTTTACTACGTTTATTAACGGCTATACCACAAATCATGTCATTAAAATCATTAAAATACATATTAATTAAAATAGTGGGGTAGCTCAATTCTCTTTCTTCTACCACTGTCTTCAAAACAGCTGATTTTATAATACGTGTTAATTAAAATAGAGAGTGGGGTAACCCCATTCTCATTCTCCCACAACAGACTGCGAAACAGCTGATTGTGTAATTGCTGCTTTTTGATTGGTCTAAAAATAAAAAGGGGGAGCATGAAGCAAATTACATGCGATTCAGCGCTGAATTCTAATTGGTTTACAACAAAAAAAGAGGCGAAGCATTGCAATAATTAAATTAAATAAATAAATTTTTGTAAACATATAAATACTTTTCATTTTATTTTAAACGAGGGGGTAGCGAAGCACACCGGGTTCAGCTAGTATAGGTATTAATAATTATCAACGCCATTCCGTGGTAAGTGCAGTTAAACAATTGAAGAAAATATGTAGCATGTGCGTGACAAAATTGATATATGTTTCAATGCAGACTTTAATGTAAGAAATTTGTTCCAGAAAATGCTGTTATGTGTGGATATCTAGATGGCAAAGCCGATTTAAACAATTTTTTTTTACTATCTCCACTGAAAAAAATTCCACGCGTTTCGCACATGTTACACTATTTTCTGTATTACAATGTACTATTTAGACATTTTTGATTTTGATTATAGAAAATGAATGGAAAGGAACGAATGAAACGTTTTCGTAATAAAAAAAAAAAAACAAAATGAAATAAAATGGGAAGAGCATAAAGAGAATAATCGCCAACGAATGAGAAATTACCGAGCTAAATTGAAAAATGAGCCAAGAAAGAACATAAAAAGAGCTACAAGCAGAGAGCAAAAAAATAAAAATAATGAAAGAATGCGTCAGTATCGCGCTAAAAAAAATATTTATCTGAACATCCGGAGTCAAATTGTATGCCCTATAAAAAGAAACAATCTTTTTTTAAAGCAGTTAGTCGGGTTCGCAAAACTTTACCTGAAAGCTTGCACCGAAAACAAATAATAATAAAACAGCTATGCGATGAATTTTACCCCGAACTGTCGTCTGAATTAAACAAATTAGAAAATAAAAAGAAAAAAGATCACGCGGCTATTAAAGCAGAGAGGGCTTTGCACACCAAAGTTGTCCAATTTTATAATGAAGATTACATTTCATACCAAGCACCTGGAAAATCTGATGTAGTTTTGGTAAAAGTAAACAATAACAAAATTTTAACGCAAAAACGGTACATGATTATGTCAATAAACGAAGCGTATGAAATATATTGTGAGGACATTAATGTAGCTGACAAAGTAGGGCGTTCAAAATTCTTTCAATTACGCCCCCAAAATGTCATCGTTGTGAGAGATACACCACACAATGTTTGTGTCTGCCAAATACACGCTAACTTTATAAATTTATGCTTAGCCCTAAAAAACATTGACGGGTTTCCATTGACGTATAAGCAACTTTTAAACGAGGTTTGTTGTGATGTGGACAATGAAAATTGTATGTTGGAAAGATGCCGCGATTGCGAGGATAATGTCAACGATGTGTTACCATTACTGTTTGATTACGATACAAACATATTTTGGGAAAAATGGGAGAAAAATAATGAAAATGGTCGAGTTCAAGAAAATGAATTCAAATCATCTGTAGCCAGAGCAATAGAAGAGCTGCAAGCACAACTGCCAAAATTCAAGATGCACTGTTACGTAAACAATGTTCAGTCAAAACACTTTAAAAATATAAAAGAAACAATTAATCAAGACGAGGCTATAATTCAAGTTGACTTCGCAGAAAATTTTTCTATAGTTTTGCAGGATGAAGTGCAAGCTGCTCATTTTTCTTATGAGCAAGTCACAGTGTTCACTTCTTGCGTCTGGACGGAAAATGAGACTCAGTCAATTGCCATTATTAGTAATGATTTGAGTAATGATAAATATTCGGTATTCACCTTCATAAGAACAATTTTAGATTTCTTGATTATGAAAACTCCTATATTAAAGAAATTATACATTTTTTCTGATGGCTGCGCTGCTCAGTTCAAAAATAAATTTGTTCTGTCAAGTTTAATAATGCTTCAATCAATTTACAATGTTGAAATTACTTGGTCATTCTTCGCAACATCGAACGGCAAGGGTGCTGTTGATGGTATTGGAGCTATCGTAAAAAGATGTGTTTGGACGCAAATAAAGTCGCGCCAAACAACAATTCATACTGCAGAAGATTTTGCCAATTGCGCAACCGACAAATTAAAAAATATTAAAATATCCTATAAAAATAAGGAATCCATAATAGTTACTCGCATACAACTTAATCCAATATGGGAGCATTCTCGTTTGCCCGGAATTCAAAAGCTCCAATTAAAACACTTTTTGGAAGTTTCACACAATTGTCTTTTCTCTCGCTTTACTTACAAGTCCACACAATGCTTCAAAACCGAATATTTGAATTACATGAACATTTGAATACATACATACTTCAAACATTTTTAAGTTTTATGTTGTTATTTTTTAAGTTTGCTTAATGAATTATTGTTTTTTTTTCCAATAAAAAAAATTTAAAAAATAAGAAAATTTTCAAAATTTCAACAAAAAAAAAAGTTGGCAACGCGATGCGCAAGTAAGCAAAATTTGCTGGTCGGTTAGAAATATCGCTAAAGTTATTAAAAAAAAGGCACAAAAACTATTAAATGTGAAATAATATATTATTAGATTAATAAACATCATAAGTTCCTGAAAAGTTCTAAAATATCCTTGTAAACTTTATTACATTATCTAATTTGCAACTTTTCTGTCTAAGCGTGGTTAACATAACCTCACTATTTATGTGCCGTGCGTTCTATTACAGAATAAACTATAGTGAAGAAAAACTATTTCTCATAAAACTCTGCTTCAGCCTAAATAAAACTTAATACACTAGTCTGCTTCATATCGCTGTGGTTCCTGTTCATGATTATTGCAGTGCTAAATACTAAAAATCTTAAAACTTCTTGACATCTCAATGTGGATGTCAACATAACCTCGCTGTCTTTGTCTGCTTACCAGTGTTAAGTTACACTGCTTTACTTTGCTGTTGCTGTGGTTCCCGCTCGCTGCTATTTCTGTGCTGTTGTATCGGTTGTTCCTGCTCCTGCTCCCTAGCTTCTTTTCTTGGTGCTGTCATATTGCCCGCTACTTTTAATTGACCTGTTCAAAATGTCATCTAAATCTGGTAGTCACTGCATTTGCAAAAAAAATATATCAAGAGGGCAAGCGAGTGTTGGTTGCATACTATGTGGACAATGGTTTCATTCTTCCTGTGCTGAAGTAGGTGCTGAAGAAATGAGTTTTTTGATTAAAAGTAAAGGCTCATTCGGATTTACTTGCAAAACCTGTATTAGTGATCCCCCAAAAAAAGCTACTAATGAGGAATTGAGTTTTCGAGAGGAGTTGCGCTTGGGCATGGCCAACGTACAAACAAAATGTGACCAAATCATTGAACAGCTTAAGAGTGATTTGTCAAAACAACTAAATGAAGTTAAGAATGAAATCCTTAATTGTACCAAAATGGTAAAGCTGGTTGACGAATCAACTTCTAATAAGATTTCAACCCTGGAAGCTGAGAACGAGACACTACATAAAAGACTCAATCGAGGAGACATCATAATATCTGGTCTGCCAATTCCTTTGCTTGACCTAAATAATTGTGTAATTAATGTTGGAAAAGCTTTGGGAGTAAACCTAACAGAATATGATATTAATCATTACTGCTTTATTAACAACAAAAAATCGCTCCTAGTAAAATTTAACTCAGTGTATAAAAGGGATGCGCTTATGAGAAGTTACTTTAAAAATCGCAACCTTAAGTTGGATGATGTAATAGAGACTGATATTCAGTCAAGGCTTTATTTGAATGACCACCTTACACCGGATACTAGCAAGCTTAACTTTTTTTGCCGGAACTTACGTAAAGTTAAGAAAATTATCAGATTCAGGTTGATGAATTCGAATAGGCCTAGAGTTAGGATTCTTTTGAGTGACAACAGGGAGAGGGTTTTTACTTTGATTGTTGTTGGGAGTATGATCATCGTGGTGCGACGTGAGTTCTGGCGGAGTGAACGTTTTCTCCGTGTTGTTGTTCGGGAGGGTTTTGGCATTGGGTTTGTCAGGGTTCATCGGTCTGAGTGTGATAATTTAACTTATAAATTTATAAACTCATAATCGCTTACTTAAATAGTTTTGAATTAATTATTCATTTCCTCTTTAACTTTGTTTTGCTACTCATATCTGCTATGTATAATTAATAATTTTAAATTGTCATTATTTCACAATATTTTAAATTTCTTTATATTTGCACTGTTATTTATGTACATGCTTGAGATGGTTACTAATTCACATTACTTTAAATTGTGTAAATTACATCCATTGCTTTTCTATACTTTCTAACCGACTGTTAACATTAATGTTACTTTTGAATTTTGAAATTAAATCGAAGTTGTAAATTTGAATTGAATTAAATTCTTCGTTTGACATTGTAAATGAATAATAAATTTTTTTTTCCCCTATTAACTTAATTATTTCTGTATTCTTACTGTATCAAAGTATTACAGTATTCATTAACAGTAACACAGTAACACTAACACACATAAGTATTTTATTATTAGTTAATTTACTTATCTTTCTTTATTTTTAAAACATGTTCCCAATAATTATAAGCTTAGTTTTTCACAGGACATCCTCTTTTCCTTTTAATGTCAATTAACTATAATCTTGGACCTGTTGTTAGCGACAATTCACAGCTGCGTTTAAGCTTATTAAGTAGAAAACAAAATTTGAACATTGGACATATAAATGCACAAAGTTTGAGACCCTCTGTCCGTTCGTCTAAATTTAATGAAATAAGAAATATTTTGAAGGACTCATGCTTAGATGTGTTTGGAGCAGGGGTTGAAAATAAACTGTACGAAAAAACAAACTCTTCATCTGCTAAATCTGCGAAAGCAAACAGTTTCACTATCTGCTTAGGTTTGGATCTTTGCTACAAACAGAAATGCGTACCAAAGCGAACAGAAAATTAAGAGAGAAAGAAAACTATTGTTTTGTGTTCTAAGAAAACAACAAGTATTTCGTTTTTTAGATTTTGTTGTCACGATCACAACCACAACAAGTAACAAATGTTGTGTTCGTTTTACTACGGAAATTCAAAAAGAATTTCGTCATGTTTTAAGCAGCATTTTTTTTTTTTTGGAAGCTAAGATTTTTTAAGTCTCGTTCTGTTGATTTGCTTGCATGAAAATTTCAATAACCGATAGATTTGTACGACATGGTTTTAGTGACATGATTGTTTGTATGCGGACACCCAGAAGGGTGGCAGGTGGAATGTAGCTGTTTTCAGAAGAATTTTTGAGGGGGAAAAATTAATATGACCAGCTCATACATTTCACGCTCCTAGTTATCGAATTTTTTATATCTTTCTTATACTTTTAAACGAGCAATATTTATTTGTTTTTTTATTTGTTTATATGTTTGTTTGTAAACGGCCCAAACGATTTTGATGAAACTTTCAGTATAGGGATTTACAGGGGCGAAAAAGCGAAAATTCGTTTAGCACCGCACGTAGGGGTATATGACCGATTTAGGCAGCCAAAATTAATTTATTCGGTAAAAATTTTCTATTCAAGTCTGTTATTTGATTTTAACCCTGCACGACCACTGGGACATATGCAACACTATTCAACATTGCAAACAAATTTGTTAAGCAGTGCTCATTGGGGTTTTTGACCGATTTAGGTAGCCAAAATTAATTTATACGGTTAATAGTTTCAATTCAAGTCTACTTTTTGATTTTAACCCTGTACGAACATTGGGATATGTTAAAGCAAATGTTCCCTTAGGCGGGAGACAGCTAAAAATTAAATTTTTTTACAATAACGCTAAGAAATGAAGCAGAACATTGATTTTGTGCTGTTGACATACATAATCTCTTAAGCGAATAGGCAGCTAAGCGATTATACTGAATATATGTACATTTATTAGACGATGTGTTTGTTAGAAAAACAATGTTCGAAGTGAGAAAATAACAAACATACATTAAAATTCTGCTAATAAACTACTATTAATTAAAGTTAAAAAAATTTGCTAATAGTAAGAAATCTATACTTTGCAGTGTTTAGCCATAATAGCGTAAAAACTGTGGCAGTCTCATAGCGTAAAAACTGTGGCTTTTACGATAAAACTGTTAATGGTCTTTTTGAAGATAACTATCTGATTTGCAATTTTGTTGCAAGCATATTTTACCTCTGACATAAAGGAGCGGAGATATTGGCGAATGACTTCGGTGAACTTTGAGCACAAATATCTTTAAGTGCGTATATGGTATCAAAGGGAAGTAATTATGTAGTAAGAGGTTTTCATTCACAAAAACCCTCGGGCAAAGTCTAAAGTTTCGTCACAGAAAAATACCAAGGATGCAGAAGAATTGGTTTTGACGAGTAGTTTTCAAAAATATATTAAGCCGGTGAGGTTAAAAATTCGTTCCACTATAATGCACTTATTAAAATCATACTTTTTTATTCAAATAAAATAAGTTGAACAATTTTGTCTTTATTCGTTTTCAATAAAGAACTAGGTATGTGACGGATGTCATTTTGCGGATGCGGATGCAGACAATTGAATCCGTGGCGTATGCGGATGCTCTCAGTTAAATTATAACTATTGATTTTTACATCATTTAAAAACAAATTCCAATTTTTTGATAGTTTAAATCATACTTAAGTAAATATTTTTTTATTATTGCTAATATTTATTTTTTTATGTAAACCTTTTTAAGGAATAAAATAACAAACTCATTAATTACAAAAAAAAGTATAAATATTAAATTTAAAGGACTTTTATAGTTATTTAGTTCAACTAGACAAACTTAAAGCAGAACTTTAATTATTAAGATTATTTTAAAAATTATGTTAATACAGTACCTCAGAAGTTAGAAGCTGTTTTTAAGTCGGGATTTTCTAATTTCTGAAATCTTATCATTTCGGAGTTAAAATTTGTAAAGTTGAATTTACAAAAATATTGCTCAAGCAATAATTTAAAGATATAGTTACTGGATAAAAATAACACACTTATAATGTGTAGAAAATTATACACATTTTTATGTAAATGGCCTTATTTTGTAAAACGTTCTTTTGTCTGGTAAATTTCGTTTTCATATGAAGCAAAACAAAGTCTTTTTCTCTCACTGAAATTTTCTTTTAAAAAGAAAAAAAAAAGAACTCTAATACACAAAAGAAAAAATTTAATACAAAATAAAGTATTACTTGAATATTGCAGTATATAATAAATAATTGAAGTTTACTAAAATAATAAATGAGTCATTTTTTTAAATTTATTTTTTATTACTAAAGTATTGCCTACTTTATATCTTCCGTACACACTCAAAATAGTATGCACCTACAATGTACATTTTTATAGAACTACAAAGCAGTCTTTTTGTTTTTTTTAAGGTTTAGTGTTATAAAAATGGAAATATTTGGTTTTCTTTTCCTTTATTCCACACACACAAAATTCGTTCGTAAGTTTAATTAACAATTTTGGCTTCAGTACCTATGAAACTTTAATATTAATTACAATAGGTATGATAAAATCGAAAACGATAATATCGAATTCATTAAATTAACCAAAATATTTTGCGTTGACACGATAAATCAAATAATAGACTAATTCATAATTTTTGATTAGTACAAAGTGTTGTAAATATTTTTATTAAACCAAACATATGTATTTGAATTAAATAACTGATGCAAGAAATTTTTACCAAAAATACCTCAATATGGCCTCAATATAGCACAATAGCCAAAACAAACAAAAAGGGCCGAGACTGGCCGTAACCGAAACCGAAACCGAATATTCTACACTATAATAAGGTCACAAGCTTCATTTTAAATTTTTCGTAGAAAACGCTGCACTGTTAAATATAAATTGCACAAACAATTACCTCGGAAATTAAAATACAATCTTCTAATTTCAGAAGCTTTAATGTTTTCAAAATTCAACTTCTAATTTCTAGATGGTTATAATTTTATTAGCTTCTTATTTCTGAGGTTTTACTGTATTTAATTATAAAAAGGGTAAATTGTATTTTATAAAAAGTAAAGTATATACGTGATGGCTTCTTAGTTTTTTAACTTCTTCTTTTTTTGTTGATAATAAAATACAGATCTTAGATGCGGATGCGGAGGCGGATATCAAAAAATTAATAATGCAAAAAGTGCATATTATTCATAAATATAATAATAATTTCGTTTTTAAACACTCCTTACTCGCAAAAAATTAGGATAGAAATTAAAAATGTCATTTCTAATATCTAAACCATTCCTTAAATTTGAAATAACCTATCTTCCCCGCTGTGCACTGTCCAATCGCCGAGACATTGTATTTTTCACGAACAAAACGTTACCTCATATTCATATGCACAAAAGCACAACGCATCTATATAAAACAACAAATTCAATAAAAGCAACAAAACAAAGAAAAATTCCAACGTAATAACTTTTTCAACACAAAAAAAAAAAAGTCGCATCATAAATGAAACGAACAAACATTGCAGACCTCTCTTCGTATTTTGGTGCTTCCATCAACCTACAAGAGATCGCTAAAGATACTTTACTTTGATTGTTTTTGTGCCCACGATTCAAAAGCATAACATCGAGAGGAAGTTTTTTCTATTTGAAAAAAGAAACATTTCATTTTGCTTTTCTCTCTTATCTCTGCTTGCTTCGGTTTGTGCTACTTTTTGAATCGGAGAGAGAAAACTAAACAAACCAAAATACTTGTTGTGATCTTAAGAAGAAACAAACAGAACAGAAAAATACTTTTCTTTAGAGTTTGTTTGCGAGCCCTGGTTTGGAGTATCTGAAACTTGGCTAAAACCCTATATTTCGAATACAGCTGTTAAGATTCCAGGGTTTAACTTTTTCAGAAATGATCGCTTGAACATGAGAGGTGGTGGTGTTGGAATATATGTAGCTAATAATATTAAAACTAGAATCATACATGAGATTTCAGTTAGTGGAACTATTGAGGGTATTTTTGTTGAAATTAACTTAAGGTGTGCACGTATTCTTGTTGGCTGCATATATCTACCACACGGCAATTTTTCAAATCTAAGAGACATCCTGTGTGATTTATGCTGCAGATACGAAAATATTATTTGCATGGGTGATTTTAATTGTAACCTTTTTAATTCCTCTGCAGTAAGTACAATGAGAGAGGTGCTTTCCTGTGCAAACTTGTCTTATGCTCACAATAACCTACCAACACATTTTGATCACCATTGGAATTCAGTATCGCTTATTGACTTCTTTTTACTAAATGACATTAGCAAGCTTAAGTACTCTGGTCAATTTCAATGTCCTAATATATCGCGGCATGTTTTTATCTACATAAGCGTTGATTTCCTTGCCGAAAACAAACAAAGATTTATTGAATATCGTGATTATAATGCTATAAATTTCCAACAACTAGAACGTCGAATAAATAATACAATCTTAAACTACATTTTTGAAACAAATAGCGTAAATGAGCAACTGCAATACCTTAATGACGTAATATCTGACTCTTTTTCTATAGTACCTATCCGTAAAAAAACTCTGAAAACCGGAGATATGGACCCCTTCATGAAAAGACCAGATGTAGTCTATGCTATTAGTTTGCGTGATTTGGCTTATAAATTTTTTATTGAAAATAACTGCGAAAGTAACTGGAAGATTTTTTCAAAATATAGGAACAAAGCGAAGTCTATAATTCGTAAAGCAAAAATCCAGTATGAAACTGCACGTTTCCAAAACGTAAATGGAAAGCAACTTTGGAATATGCTGAGAGGAGATGGATGTGGGAATGAAAATAGCTTCTCTGATGATGTTGATCCAGATATGCTAAACTCTTTTTTTGTCTCTTCTCAGGTACGCTCCAATAATGCATATAGTGATTTTGACGCTGATTCAAGCACAGGATTTATGTTTAGAAATATCACTCTTAATGAGATCTACTTAGCGACATATCGAATAAAGTCGAACTCCATTGGTTCTGATAATATTCCCATAAAATTTATTAAGATAATATACCCGTTTATTGAGCAGTATTTATTACACTTTATTAATACAATAATTACTACGTCAACATTTCCCACTGCTTGGAAAACAGCAAGAGTTGTTCCGATTAAAAAGAAAGGAAATTCCTGTGCTTTTGAAAACTTTCGGCCTATAAGCATTCTTCCATCACTCTCAAAAATTGTGGAGAGTATTCTCAATGCCCAAATATATGATAATCTGAGCGATTTAAGTAAACTCAGTCAATGTCAATCTGGATTCCGCAATGGATATAACACAACTTCTATGGTACTAGGACTAACTGAAAAGATACGTCACAACTCCAATCAGAACAAGCTCAGTGTACTACTTTCTCTTGACCTGTCTAAGGCATTTGACTTAGTTGACCATAATATCTTAATCCATAAACTTGCACAAGATTTTCTTTTTTCCAGCTCTGCATGCTCCCTTATTAAGTCCTTTCTAACTGGTCGAAGACAATTTGTCTCTTGTGGCAATCGGTTGTCAAATACTTTAGATGTGTTGAGTGGAGTCCCTCAGGGCTCTGTATTGGGACCCCTATTATTTATGATTTATATTAACAGTCTTGTAGATCAAATAGGTATAGATAGTTCTAATATCTATCTGTATGCTGATGACATATACCTGCTCTTCTCTTCCAACTTTGACTTTGTTGACTCGCTACAAGCTTGCATTAATTACACAACTGATCAGATATTATATTGGATGGATGTGAATAAATTAGTTATCAACTATAGCAAAACAAAAGCTATTATATTTAATATGCCTTATAATAATAATGATGAAATACCTATTTCAATTTCTATAAATAACATTGAAATTGGATTCGTAGAACACTTAAGATGTTTAGGCATTATAATTGACTCCAACCTCAACTATAAGGCTCATATAAACAAGTTAAGTAATAAGATCAATTTTATGTTACATAAATTATATAGCATGAATACCTACATGCCAACTCCAGTTAAACTTAGTGTTGCACAAGCACTACTTATGCCCCATATCATATATGGGTTAGAGGTTTATTCTTGTACTAATCTGTGCAACATTAATCAACTGCGTCGCATCTTTAATAGGATTATTCGGTTTGCTTTCAACATCCAAGTTCGTGATCATGTTTCGGAACATGTTCTTATGTTTCTTCATTGCAATTTTATTAACTATATTGAAATGAGACAAATTTTGCTATTTTACAAAGTTATTAAAACTAAAACTCCAATTTATCTTTGGAATTTATTTAGTTTTACTAGGTCTCGAAGAAACACACAAATATTAATTCCTCGTATCTACAAATCTGTTTTTGAGCGGTCATTTCTTATCAAGGTTGCACGTGTATGGAACCTTTTACCTAGTAGCTTTAAGCAATTTTCAGACTCATTAAATACTTTCAAACGTAAATATTTGCAACACGTTAGTGAATTGGCTTAATCGTAACAGCAGGTTTTATTTCTTCTGATATAGGGATTGTCTTGTGAAAAATTAAATAATTAGGGATTTTAGATTTAAGGTTTCCACAATTTTTTATTTGTATTGAAATTGAAAAATAAATATACTATATCATATTGAACATAAAACTATAATATAAATTTATAAACATTTTTAATGTAAAATATAAACTTAGACTTACTTGTACAATTATTTAATTGTAATCATATTGGCCTTAATTGGCTTCGATTATACACATGAAATAAATAAATAAATAAATAAATAAAATTTTAATCATTTTGTATTACATTTTCGTTTTTAGTAAATGTACTCCAAGATAACAAGTAATATCAACGTACGGAGTAATTGTGCGTGACGAATGTAACATGTGCGTGACGTTGTTAAAAGTTGAAAAAATAATTTTAGAAATTTTTTTTTCAAATAACTTCACTACCAATATAATCTAAGATAACCTCTTATAGCTGTAAAAAAATGTGAAAATTCTATCTGAAGTCGATTCGCAGAAATTTCAGATAGAAGCAGACATCAAATTTTTCAAGGGTAAATTTTGTAGCACGTGCGTACGCTACATTTTACTTAATATCACCGAAATTCGCAAGCGGATTGAAAAAACCTTAACACGTTTTAAATAGAGCGTAAAATTAATTAATAAAAATTGCAAAAAAAAATTTCGCAAAAATTTCTTCTTAACTAAATCAGTTACAATTATTCGCACGCTGTAACAGTGCGTGACATGGAATTCGTGATATACAAAAGACTATATTCCTACCATCCCCTTTCCGAGAGGTGGTGGAAGATGGATCCGCCATCAATAATATATTTCCAGTAGGACCCACGCCAGTCCTACTGCCACAAAAATAAAAATTCCACAGAATTTTACGCCAAAAACTAACATTTTGCCCAAGAAAAAAAAATTTTTTTTCAATGTTTTCAACGGTTTAACTCCATAGTTTATCGTCATGAATCCTTTTTCATTATTTAAAACATAAAACATACTTTTTTTAAATGTCCTATCAAAAAATTTATACTCTTTTTAAATTTTACAAAACTTAAAAAAATTATCCTTCTGGTTCCTGTAACAATAAGGATCCTATCAAACATTAAAATTCCATAAAAAAATGTTAATTTCACAATATCCTTGTTTTTCCTGTAACAACAAGGTCCCACCTTGTTTCCTTGTTTTCACAAAAGGAAAAATATCTTTTTTAAACCACCTTTGCTGTTCCTGTAACAGAAGAATCTAACAAAAATTGTACTTCTCTAAAATTTTTTAAAATTAAACAAACAAAGTTGTCCTTATTGTTCCTGTAACCATAAGGATCCTAACATCCTTGCTGTCCCCGTGGACAGAAGGATCCTACCGGCTGCGCCATTTTTATTGCATCCTCCCACTTGGATGCCCGTAAGTTCTCCTGTTTTTCAAAGCCCTACTTGCCAGGCTGGGAACTTGTCCCACGCCCGAGTTATATTTGCACACCTTATATTAGTAGGCATGGTGTGATATGCCGGTCGGTAGGCAGCCGTGAGGTTGCCGGAATGTTAATACTTACTGTAACTGTCCATTTGAACTCCGCTCGAAAAGTTGGATAGTCCTTAGGTCGTCCAATATGTTCAAACCAGGAAGAAAGTAAACGCTTCTGTATGTAATTTTTCACTAGTCCCACCAGCGACTGAATATCTTTATTTTTACGATCACAAGTATATTGCTACTACTCACAATTCAAGATAATATTACACACTAAACATTAAGGCGCCTCAACTTGTATGGAAGAAAAAAAAGTTGTCCGGGTCACCTCCTGAAAACAAACTTTGATTTATTTTATGATGATTCCCAAAATATTGCAACTCTAGCTTTAGCCGTTCGTGAGCTGGAATGGTTTGAAATAACCTCTAAAAATCGCGTTTTTGATTAATACTATTTATACCACACTACCTTCGGTCAAAAAAATTGTCACAAATAGTGTAAATCGATGAAATACATAGTTTTGTTTTTTTATTTTTTTTTAAATCTGCCCACACACTTAGTTATTGAGTTATTTGCAGTGGTTTTTTCAATTTTTTTTAATGCAGTTTTTATAAAAATATATATAACTTCCCCATTTATAGCCTGATTTACCATTCCGTGGTATCATTGGAAAGGTATTGAATGCTGCTTTTCATTTCTGTCGTTAATTAACCCTTATAAGCACTTTTATAAAAATGCATTTTTTATCAACATGATAAAAAATTTGTGGTTATTTATTAAGTCGCTAATTAAAAGATAAAAAAAAAACAATTTAGAGTTTTATCAAAGAAATAATTTTTTTTTATTCCAAATCTTTTCGTGATTCAATTTTACAGTAACGCTTGCGCGATTGAATTTTGTTTGCAATATGTGCAGGTCTGTTCTTATCAATTACCGAAACGCAGGATTGGCTTACCACATGTACAAAACGTTCCGTATTTTGTGAATGACATGGAAATTCTGAAAATTGTTTGTTAAGAAAAGCATAACAATTATTTTAAAAACTTTTCATTACCAGGAATTTTTACAATTTCATTGGAGTCGTGTAGTTCTAATAAGTATTGTTGAGTATAGAACTGGATGCATGGCAGTTCTGTATTAGCTCTTAATTCATTCCAATCTATCATATTTTTATAGGAATCACAATTGAATTGTATCTTGGGGACATTAAATTGGCGAATTCCTTGTGTGTCATGAGCACGCGATTGTAAAATAATATCGTAGGCTTCCTTTCGTGTCGCCTTGCTCTCATCTGTAACCATTGCCAGTAAAATATTTTCTGGGTGAGCAAAAAATCCATTAATTTGAACAGAGCGTTGTACAATAAATTGCATATCTGCCGGTAATTCGCGCGTCCACTCAATGTATTTAAACAAGTGGCGGCTGCCATGAATGGCTTTTGGTTGGCTTTTTATTAAAAACCAAAATGGTGCGTAGACCCTCATAACAAAAAATGCTAGCTGCTTTAACTTTTCGCAAGCCACAGGCTTCGTAACATATAGCCGCAAAATTCTTGATGCTGTTGTCAACCAGCGTGAAAGATTGAGCGGGCCAGGTTTAATGCTGGCCAAATGTTCATCGCACGCCCCAGCATCAACTGCTCGTACCATATCATAAAGATATTTTTGATCAGCTCGCAAAACCCAGTCATCAATATTTGTGGGCATACAGCCCATCGCAATTGGATCAAAGTTATGAGCAATCTAAAGTTAATATTTTATTGAAATTAACAGTTAAAAAAAAACAACAAAATAATTGAATACAATTTACCGGCACATCTTCGCAGCCCTGTAATGTATGCCCAATTATTCCTGGCCAGTTTTGCGGCCCATTAGCTTTTCCTAACATTTCTTTGAGTAACGCAGTGAATGGCAACTCGTTAAAATGAAAGAGGCATATTAGCCACTGCAAAGGGCGCTGCAATTGTCCTTCTAGGTTACAAATCGCTCCATTAAATTTGCCTGTGTTGGTGCTGGTTCCGTCGCAATTTACAGCGACAGCGACCACGTGCTCTAGTGAAAACTTTTCAGCTTTCAAGTAATTGACAATATCGTTTGCGATACCAGCACCGCTTCCGTCTACGGGAGTTAAGTAACCAATGTAGTTTGAGCTGGGTTCGCTTACCAGAGTTATATGCTCCTCCATCATTTTAACGTTGCGTGGTTTGCCATTCACAGTAACTTGTTTCAAAGTGCGTTCCCTTTTTCCATCAAAAGAAATGCATTTTAGTATTTCATTGTTTTTTATGTCTCTTAGTGATTTCGCCCTAGCTTTAGTTCGCTCCCTTTGGATTTTGTGCTGATCAATAATTATGCCTGGAATGTCCAAGTCTTTTAGCAATGTTGTTGCGAGCAGAGCCCCAAAGCGATTGGATACACTGGCACGGTCCAACGCAGCACTGAATGTTGGTAAGGAAAAACTTTGTACGCTTGGTCCAAGATCTTTAAGATCTTCCTCAGACGATGATGAATATGGATCATCCACATCCATTTCTCTTAGTTGTGGTACAAAAGTGACTGTTGCAATACTTTCGTTTTCACTTTCGCTTTCGAAGTCCGTAATAGAATCACATGGGATGTGGTTTTCAACGTCATCTAGCGTGAGCAACCTTCGGCTCGACTGATCAAGGTAAAAATTCCAAACATGCAATGGCATTTGTTTTTCACCTGGGCAACTACAAGACACTCTAATTTTTAGAGCACATTTGCAAACAGAAATTGAAAATAGTTCGGCCCACTCGCTTGCATTGTAATGCGATGGATTTTTTGTGATATCCCGATATAAAAGCGTTAAATTTTGAAGTTTTTTGCGGATCGCAGTCTTCGATATAACCGGAATTTCTGCTCTTTTCCAAATTTTGCTTAAATCATTTAGCATGTTTTGATGATAATTAGATAGTCCGTAAGACCGATTATTATTTTTTTCGCGCAAAAATAATAAATGTTTTATTACATCACTTTTTGTTGGCAATTGATTTTTATTTAACTCGCGAGAAACGAAAAGCATTTTTTTATGAATAACGTGAACAATTAAGCGATCACAATTCAAAAACTCACATTTATATAATATAATATAACTCATTGTCAAACCTAAAAGTCATGTAAAAGTCATGAGTGACTACTTATAAGAACTGTGGTAAAATTTACTCTTAGCTGTTTTGTCTAAGTACAATAAAGTATTTTCCTATACTTTATTCCAAAGTCCATTTAAAAAATGCATTCTTTATCTACATGATTTAATTTTATTTCTCTTATATTTGAACAAATTCAGGAATTGAGGCAAAGGCAATCACAAAAAAATAAAAATAAAATAAAATGCATTTTTATAAAAGTGCTTATGAGGGTTAATTAACGACAGAAATGAAAAGCAGCATTCAGTACCTTTCCAATGATACCACGGAATGGTAAATCAGGCTATAAATGGGGAAGTTATATATATTTTTATAAAAACTGCATTAAAAAAAATTGAAAAAATCACTGCAAATAACTCAATAACTAAGTGTGTGGGCAGATTTAAAAAAAAATAAAAAAACAAAAATATGTATTTCATCGATTTACACTATTTGTGACAATTTTTTTGACCGAAGGTAGTGTGGTATAAATAGTATTAATCAAAAACGCGATTTTTAGAGGTTATTTCAAACCATTCCAGCTCACGAACGGCTAAAGCTAGAGTTGCAATATTTTGGGAATCATCATAAAATAAACCAAAGTTTGTTTTCAGGAGGTGACCCGGACAACTTTTTTTTTTTGAGGCGCCTTACTAAACATTCTCCTAAAAATACTTACGCTTAACACCTCAGTCTTAATGCTAATTACCTGCACTCAGCATTTGTGAAAGATTGCCTTCCGCATCGTGCACAATAATTTGTATTCGTTTTGTCTTAAGTATTGAGTTCTTAATCTAGTTTCTTAACATAATTTCTTAACTCTACTTATTGATACATTTTATTTGTGCAAGATAGTCTTCCGCATCTTGCATAATAATTTGACTTAGTTTAAGCTCATTATTAAGATCTAGTTTTTATAATTGTGCCATATAGCATTCTTTAAAATAAACATACTTACTAAATAACCAAGCATTAAACTGAATAAACGTACAAACATGTATAACATGTGTAATTGGGTCATATTACCCAATCGAAAAAACCAATTGAATTACTTGTTGGTTTCTTTTCAATATGTTTAAAAACAAAATACCACTTGCTATGAAAGCTGATCACCCAACTGGCGTCAGTGTTTGCTTTAATTATTTCTGCTTTAAATGTGCCGACCTTGGCATTGAATTAAATAGCGTCGTGCAACGAAAGGTGCTCAACTGATTTGCTTTTGCGGCAGATCAGTTTTCATTGTAGGCACCAGAGACCTGCAGCGATGAACTGCAACTGCTTTTACACTCAGTACATACTTGGTTTTTGTATGACTTCAATATCATTAATACCATACAACACATTCTACGCCATCGAGCTCACTTACAACATCAGGCATGTTGCATTAGCCAATTGTACCAAAGTCAAACACTGTGTGATGTGTGCTTCGACTTCAGTGGAAAGTATAGATGTTTGCATAAAATAATTATGTGTATAAACCACAGCGCACGAACGGCAATCGTTATAATTATTCATTATTTTGAGCTACTGCCTCGTGTACCATTGCAGGTTGATTTCAACTTCGGCTAAGCAGTGATACAAAAGTAAGCTTACGAACGATGAAATCAGCGCGTACACTGCATTTTTACTCAAGTGTTTGTAGATTACTTCAGTATGAATAGAGTAAATAGTTTTAGGAAGTTTTAGGGGTAACTTATTTCGAAGATGATGTCAAACTTTAAAATTTAAGATGGCGGATAGAGCTGCCACCTAGATTTTTTTTTCATTTATGCGAATTCTTGTAATTTTAAAATTCTGACAACGGATTTGATTTCGAATATAATGTCACAGTTTTAAAATTTAAGATGGAGGTTAGGGTTGCCAGCTAAATTTTTACCACAGTATTGCCACCTAATAATATGTATTTTTAAGAGTTTTAAACATCATTTATCAGTGTTAAGGGGTCGCTGATTTCGAATATGAAGTCAGAATTTTAAAATTCAAGATGGTGGATAGGGTTGCCACCTTAATTTTTTGTAGTTTTATGAATTCGGGGCTGGCAAAAAAAAAATGGTACACCAAAAATGGGTCGCTGAATCCGAATCCATTGTCAGAATTTCAAAATTATAAAATTTTGAAATAATAGGGTTGCCACCTAATAATATGTCTTTAAGAGTTTTAAACGTCATTTATCAGTGTTAAGGGGTCGCTGATTTCGAATCTAAAGTTAGAATTTTAAAATTCAAGATGGTGGATAGGGTTGCCACCTTAATTTTTTGTAGTTTTATGAATTCGGGGCTGGCAAAAAAATGGTACACCAAAAATGGGTCGGTGAATCCGAATCCATTGTCAGAATTTCAAAATTATAAAATTTTGAAATAATAGGGTTGCCACCTAATAATATGTATTTTCAAGAGTTTTAAACGTCATTTATCAGTGTTAAGGGGTCACTGATTTCGAATCTAAAGTTAGAATTTTAAAATTCAAGATGGTGGATAGGGTTGCCACCTTAGTTTTTTGTAGTTTTATGAATTCGGGGCTGGCAAAAAAAAAATCGTACACCAAAAATGGGTCGCTGAATCCGAATCCATTGTCAGAATTTCAAAATTATAAAATTTTGAAATAATAGGATTGCCACCTATAAATATGTCTTTTCAAGAGTTTTAAACGTCATTTATCAGTTTTAAACTCTTGAAAAGACATAATATTAGGTGGCAACCCTATTATTTCAAAATTTTGAACAATTGAACAAAAGTTGTAGCTTTATTAAAGATCTGCATGCATACAAAATCTTATCAAAATCAGTGATTAAAGGTGTTTTATAGTAAAATGGCGTCTGATATAATTTCTTAAAAAACTAAATTTAATAAATATCTTTAAAAATTTACTAAACAAATTTTTTTGCTCACTCAATTAAACTTTAGAATTTATTTTAAAAAAGAAATCAGCTCAATTGAACCATTAGCTTATGAGCTACAAGCTCTCAAAAGTCACGCAAAGTAACTGCAATGTTACTGCAAATACTATGTGTTCGGAGAACAAAATAAGCGCTGGTTTTACGTCTTTGTTTTGTTGCTTGTAAATGACCATACTTACCATTGCATACCAGAAGTTGAAAAGACCCTGCGCTGGTTGTCAAACCAACAACTCGAACATGCATTATTGTGGTCTTACGACACGCTCATACACAGTTGGCTTCAATGTTGCAAGTATGTTCGACACAACAATCGCAGCGCTTGCGTAGTGTGGTCAAACTGTCACTGTATTTGTTGAGGGTAGATTGCAAGCAGCGAAAATGCCATCGCTTGCAGATTACTGGTAGGCACTTGAACATTTAAAAGCAGATAACGTTTTGGGGAAGCCGTGTTGTGAGTCACAACAGAGTCACAACACTGATGACATCAATATCATTGGCTATAATACGCGCGAAGTCAGTACAGTATTCACTAGAATAGAAAGAGAGTCAAGTCAAATGGGTCTGGCAGTGAATGCAGATAAGACGAAATACTTGGTGTCAACAAACAAATAGTTCCCGTGTCTTGGAACCCACGTTACAGTTGACAATACCTCCTTCGAGGTTGTGAAGGACTTCGTCTATCTGGGATCCATCGTAAACTCATTCAACAACAGCATTGAGATCAAACGAAGAATAACTCTCGCCAACAAGTGTTACTCTGGGCTCAGTAGGCAATTGAGAAGCAGAGTCCTCTCTCGACGAACGAAAATCACGCTCATCATGCCCGTCCTACTTTATGCATCACAAACCTGGACGCTGAGCAGTTCAGATAAAAAGACTTGAGGAACCTTCGAGAGAAAAATTATTCGTAAAATCTACGGACCAATCTGCGTCAATGGCGAGTACCGAATACGGTGGAATGATACTGTACGAGCTGCACGCTGACATCGACATAGTCAAGCGCATTAAAAACGAACGTTCGCTGGCTAGGTCATGTTTAGCGTATGAAAGACGATGCTCGAGTGAATAAAACATTCGATCCCAGCGGCGATCAATAGCGGTCAATGCAGAAGAGGACGACCGCATCTTCGTTGGAAAGACCAAGTACAGGACAACCTGAAGAAGCTTGGAGTTTCCACCTGGCGCCAGCAAGTGAGGGACAGAAATGGATGCCGCAAATTCTTAGATGAGACCAAGACCGACATACGGTTGTAGCGCCTACTAAGTAAGTAAGTAAGTACATACACATAAAAATTTCGTTTCAGTTGGCACAACCTACTAGACAAATTTGTTTGTGGTAGAAATTTTTCGAAAAATTACTTATAATAAAACACAGTCAGCCTTATTCAGAACCGTATTTTAAAGGCTACGTATTTTTAAACAGGCTTTAGAAAACAAAACCTTATTCAGAATCATGTTTTTGTCTAAGCAACGTTTTTTAAAAGGTGCGTTACTTAAACGCCGAAATTGGCGTTTAAAGGTTGCGTAAGTGTCGCCTAAAAGTTTTTTGCAGCTTTTTCTTTGTTTATAAACGTCAATTTTGGTTCTCTAGTAATTGTGAAATATTTGTCTTGTAGTCTATAAAGCTAAAAATGTCTTCAAGATTTGAACATTTTATGAACGATATTAACATGAAAGACGGGCTTTATCCTGTGCAACAAAAAAAAAATTATAAAAACGGATTCAATGGAACTGAGGGAAAAAGCGTTTCGCCAAAAATAGCATTTCTCCAAAGCAAACATGGTAAAACTAATAAATATTGTGCGCTCGGACTTCAGTGACCACAAAAAGGGTGGTCATATTCCAGTGGAGCTTCAAGTCATGGCCGCTCTTCGATATTGGAGTCGAAACGAGGTTAATTATTCTTATTAAGGCTAACGCTTGGAATTTCTTCAAACTGCATTTTCTTATAGATCCAGGATGATGGAGCAAACATACACGGTTTCAGCCAGCCGACCCTCAGTAAAGTATGTAAAAAAGTTGCTATAACATTTGCTTCAAGAAGTCGGCAGTTTTCTGGCAGTAGCATCTGAACAAATAAGTGTCATGAATGGATTTCGTGCCATTAGAGGGTTTCCTCAGGTGATTGGTGCAATAGATTGCACCCACATAAAAATTAGAAAAGTTGGTGACTGGCAGGACAATACTATATTAATAGAAAAGGTTTCTATTATATAAATACCCAAGTCATATGTGACTCCTCACCAAAAATAAGGGATATAGCTTGTCGTTGGAGGGGAAGCACGCATGATTCCAGAATATATAAAGAAAGTCGTGTTAAAGAACGCTTTGAAAATGGACAATTCAAAGGACGATTGCTGGATGGTGGAGGCTATGCATGATCCAATTTTCTATTTACACCTGTCTTAAATCCCACAACCCATGCAGAAACTCAATATAACATTGCTCACATAGAAACACGTAATACTGTAGTGTGCTCTCGTTATACACACTGCCGACCCTAAGTTTCGTTGTTATAAACAGCAACATATTGAGTGACTAATAAGTTAGCACTGCATTATCGGCGTGTGCTGCACTCAGTGCATGCGAATATTTTTATTACTCACTCAATATTGTTGACCGTGCCAAATTATCATTTGTCAAACCAAAAATATGTAATTTGAATCCTTTCGATGATTCAAATTCAATATGCAAGAACGAAACGCAACATAGGTTATAATTATATTAATTAACTAGAGAAGTATGACCATAGATTAAGACTACTAAGTAAGTTTTGTAAAATGTTATAAAAGAGCCGAGATGGCCAACAATAAATCAGACTTTAATTAACCACACAAGCTGGCAGATCTCTGCCTTGTTCAGTTTATTTTAAACGTCTCTGTTTGCCTTGGACATAGTTCAAGTTGGCAAACACTGCAGTCTATAGCGAAGGCAAACTCTGCCGCTATAAAATAAATAAAACGATCCTTAAATAAATTATAACATGGCGATCCTGCCACTCCGACTTGGAGTCCTGTAAAATAAATGTTTTGGTGCATCGAAACTTTATTGATGGACGAGTACATCCCGCAGCCGACAACAATAGCACCGAAAATACCTGTTCCAGTCTATGTGCCACTACCCATCGGTCCAAAGGCACTGACGATAGAGGAGTACCGAAAACGCCAACTCCAACGAACCGAAGAAAAGCTGACAGCATACCCAAAAGTGGACATACCGAAAATGCAAAAAAAGCGCGGTGGCTTAAAAGTTAAACTTCGCAAACGCCTGGCGCACCTTTTGGCCATCACTCGAAAAGAACAACAACCAAGCTGGGACATCTCAACTGCGATATGGGCAGAAATTGACAATATCCGCAAGCAGCTCAACACAAAAAAATAAAATAAATGTACGTTCCTTTCGTGGGCACTATTTTGGCAACATCAGGAGCGGTAGTCAACTCGCAAACAGAAGACGCAGAGATGGTGCAAGAAGAGATAGTGATGATGAACGCTAACAACAATAACAGCAGCAGTAACAGCAACAAAACCGACACAATTAACATTATTGAAATAATATGTCTTGTTTTTATAGTTATAGTTACATTATAAAATACACCACAAATGAAAAAAATAATTAAAGAGGTAGAAAGAATTTATAAAAATATAAGAAAAAGTTATGTCAAAGGCTACACAAGAGCTACATTAATATCCAAACAGCAACAGCTAGAAAATTTAAAAGAACAATTTGACTTATTAGCAATTCAAAATAAAGATAGCAAAGAATTAGTAGCTTTAAAATTAGAGTTCAGTAACATTCATTTAAATTCCCAAAAAATAATTTTAGAACAACTTAAAACAGCTGAAGACCATAATAAATTAGAAGAAGAACAAGAAGAAGAAAAAGAAGAAGAAGAAAAAGAAGAAAAATCTGATACAGAACAAACACCAATAATGGCATCCTTTAGTTTAGAAACTGCCTCAAAGGCATTGCCGACGTTTTCAGGCAATTTTAATGAGTTAGATAGTTTTCTCATTACAGCTGAATTAGTAAATGAAACATTAAGTAGTGAAGGTAAACTAGATTTTTTACAGTATGTTTACCATGCAAAATTAACAGCTAATGTGCGCACCTCATTGGGTAGCTATTTGAAGCCATCAAGTTTTGAAATTTTAAAACAACAGTTGAAAGCTAGATACAAAGACAACACAACCATAGCTCAACTACAGACTAGACTTAACAATTTACAACAACGGAACTTACGAATAAACACCTACAAAGAACAATTACTAAATATAATAGAAGGTTTAAACAGACTAGGAGTTGAAAATTTAGGAACGCAAGCGACAGAAGCCGAGAAGAACGTCATAATAAAATGCAATAACAAAATTGCACTCGATGCATTTAAAAAGGGACTGAATGAAAACTTAAAAACAACCAT
Source organism: Dichetophora obliterata (assembly GCA_963920525.1). Taxonomy (NCBI): domain Eukaryota; kingdom Metazoa; phylum Arthropoda; class Insecta; order Diptera; family Sciomyzidae; genus Dichetophora; species Dichetophora obliterata. The sequence goes on from OY986437.1 coordinate 140,516,102, forward strand.
TTACGCGGCGCGACCAAAAGATTTATTAGAAGCAACAGAATTAGCACTCGAACTAGAAAATGAGTCAATGACTTCGCCAAATGCAATCATGCACTTTCAGCGGTCATTTAACCAACATCGAAACAATGTCAATAACCGCAGTAATATGAGACAGAATTTAAGCACACAACGCAATTTCAATTCATTCAATTCAAACAATAGGCACATAAACCCAGAAGGTATAACAATAATTTCAACCAAAATTACAATCAAAACGATTACTATGACAGAAATTTGAACCACAACAACAACGTCAATAGAAACCGTAACAACAGTAATCGTTCTAATCAAGACAGAAACAGCAACCAAAACAGAAATCAAAACAACAACAGCAACTATAATGGCAACAGATACACAAATAACCAAACAAACAGACACATACGCATAATACATAATGAGGGAAACTACCAAGGCTCGGAAGACACGGTTTTTCCAGACAGCCAAAAGTAAAGATTTTTAAAATTTCGGATAAAAATTCTAATTTTATAAAAATAACATACAAGAACAACATAATGACTTTTCTCATTAACACAGGTGCTGACATTTCTTTATGCAAGCTTAGTAAAAAACTGAATGACGATTTTTATAACCCAGACGAAAAATGCAAGTTAGCTGGTATTACAAACGAACAAATTTTTTCATTAGGTAGCATAAATCTAAAACTTAATTTTGGAGAGGAATCTTGCGAACATGAGTTTCAATTGGTAAATTCAGAATTTCCAATCGAAACCGATTGTTTACGTGAAACACGTAAACACCGTGTATATTAAACACGTCCGCTCGATCTACTCGCTACAAGTCGCACGAGCGCTGACAGTTGTCGTTCGGCAACAGCAAGGTTGCGCCAGCGTCTAATGTTTTTTTATTCGTTTTTGAGAGCTTGGAAAGACGGACATCTACAATTAACAATCGCCAAAGTACACAATCAACACTCAATTAGTATACATACATAAAAACTCTGTACAACATATAAAACATCGAAAACATATAAAACAATATTATAACACCACAATTGTTTTACCAAAAGGTATAGAATAATAAAATTGAATTGTTCCCAACCCATTTTAACCCATTTGTTTCTCTTTTTCCGCCAATTGCACCCACGGTCGTTTGCTACCCGAACATTTGGTCCACACGAGCCGGATAGCGAAACCAGCACCCAAAAATTGGCCAGGAAAATTGTGCGACTCCAACGTCCACAACAAAGAGACCCGCACCAGCAAAGAAAACAAACATAAGCGAGCAACAAACACTCCAGGAAATACAAAACTCCACCCAACCCTACCCAATTAAAGAAAACAGTGAGTAAACAAATATTCATCTTTATTCAGTGCCATAATTTCATTATAAATAAATTAACAAAAAATATTTGTGCACAAGAAGTTAAAAAAACACACACACACACAAACGCCGAAGAAAAACTGCACGGAAAAACTTTCGCTGCAAGAAAAAACACCGGCTCATATTATATTTATTTTAAAACATTAAAATCCAAAAAAGTGCACAAATATTGCAAATATTTCACTGAACACTTTTAAAATCACATATTGTGGATAACAAATTAAGAATAAAATTATATTAATTTTGCTCTGCAAGCTCTGTAACGAACTTTCGTTTTCCGGATTTTACAGCTGGGGTATACTCGCCGGTGTCCAGCGTTCGTGACAGAAAATTTGTAATTAAAGACCCTTTCGCTTTGTTCTCTTTAATATTTCTTTAGTTTATTCACAATTCAAATGGTCAACTAACAAAATCGTATGTGACTTAACACACACACACACCCACACAGTTTATGCGACGATGTTTGACCTGGTGGTGATGTACGGTGTCCTTGAGAACTCGGTGTGACGAATACCTTGACTCTGTGGCGTTGTACGAGGTTCCTGTGAACGTTGCGTGACGGTGACCTTGGCTTTGTGGTGACCTATGAGGTGTTGTCACGGAGACGAGCGACGTATGAGATTCCTGAGAACGTTGTGTGACGAAGATGAGTGACGCTAGTGTATCTCCTGGGGTGGTGGCGTGGTGGCTACTGACGACGTTTGCGCGACTCCTAAGGTTTCTCGTCAATGTCGAGCGGCAAGTGGTCAAACGTTGGACGTATGTTACGATCGGGTAGTAGAACGAATATCTCGCATGTGGACTGGGCTATCGTCCGCTGAGTGGTGTTACCTGGACTGGTGGAAATCTAATATATCGCTATTCTCTCACCTAACTTACTAGCTTCGTGCGAAACGTGATACCGAGAGCAAGGCAAACCAAAGGTTCGCGTTAGAAGGAAGCTTAACTAACGTAATCTGTCTACGGCTGTGCTTACTATGCTTACGTCCCTGAGAGTGAGGCAAAATATTAACGTTGGAAGGAGGCTTAACCAACGTAATATGTCTACGGCTATGTTACCAACACTAGGAGCGAAGCAAAATATTAACGTTGGAAGGAGGCTTAACCAACGTAATATGTCTACGGTTATGTTAACGACACTAGGAGCGAAGCAAAATATTATCGTTGGAAGGAGGCTTAACCAACGTAATATGTCTACGGTTATGTTAACGACACTAGGAGCGAAGCAAAATATTAACGTTGGAAGGAGGCTTAACCAACGTTATATGTCTACGGTTATGTTAACGACACTAGGAGCGAAGCAAAATATTAACGTTGGAAGGAGGCTTAACCAACGTAATATGTCTATGGCTATGTTGACGACACTAGGAGCGAAGCAAAATATTAACGTTGGAAGGAGACTTAACCAACGTAATATGTCTACGATTAATCAAATAAACACTAATCCCACCAGGTAACACTTACCACTTCCCAGACACGCGTTGCTAATCGTCCGATCCCTTTGACTGCACGATGACGGATCCGACGTTACAACTAATTTATGTCCAACCACTTTGACTGCACGATGATTACTAATACTGCACGTCCGTTGTGTTCGATTGCACGCGAAAACAAGAGCTTACTCAACGTCCGATACCTTCGACTTCACGCAAAACAAGAGACCGCGTTTATATCGTGACTCGCCTTTTATTGCCTTGCTCATAGCTGTCTGTGGCATCATGATGCTAAAACCGGTTCTCGTTCTCACTGTTGCGTGTTGGTGTGTATGCGTTGTCTTGCTCGTAGCTGCTGGTGGCGTGATGTTAAAACCTGTTTGGCTGCTACCAGTTTGTGTTGCTATGCCAGAGTGATCTTGGTATCAGCTGCATGTGGCGTGATGACGCTAAAACTGGTGGTTCACTGCTTGTGTTGCTCCATACCTGTGTATGTATGTATGTGTGTGTGTATGCAAAACTTAACCTAGTATGTTACAAATTAGAACAATAATTCACAATAATTTTTAAATTAATTCCAAGACGTGTTTTATTTAATTATAAGGCTAACAAAAATATTCACAATAAATTCAGATAATGTATTAAAGATTTAATAAAAGTGCATATGTTCGATTTAAATATAATGTTAATAACAGAATAAAAGCAAAGGAATTAAAATATTAAATGGAGGTTATTTTATAGGTTTTTCTTGTTTTAAGAGGAATATTTTTAGGATGTAATACAAATTTTTAGTGCAAAATTTAGTCATTACATTCCCCTCTTACTTCCCCGGAACAGCAAGGACGCTGACCTTTCCCGTTCTCTTAATATTCACTTGGTACTTGATACCATCAATTACCCGTGCAAACCGGACCCTGTGTCCACTTTTCCTGGTGTTCCTGCACTCCTCGATCTCCCGGTTGAGGTCTGCTGGGACATAGTTCACCCTGTGGTTTTGTGTTCTGACGACTTGGTCCTTGGTCACTGGTTCGCCGATGTCGAGGGGACTGTCGGCAGCGAAGGACAAGTAATCGGTCCAATCATCGACCTGCTGAGGTATTTCAATATCCAGTGACTCGATACTCGCGGCTTGTTCTACTGTCCAGGGAGAAAGTATAACTTCCAAGTCCAGGCAATCTTCGGTTTCGGACGCGGAAACAGAAGCGCCCGTTCCCATAGCTTCGGGAGATGCCCGAGGTCCATCATGGCCAACAAAAATCGTGTGGGGGACTATATCTGGCAGTTCTTGTTGCATTGCGCTGCTACCGCTGTGGACGTAGTATTGTCGCTGTGGTTGCACGCCGCTCTCGCAGTGGACGTGGAGTTTTTGTTGCTGTTTGCCACTGTCGCTGTGGACGTGGAGTTGTTGTTGCTGTGTGCTTCTGTAGCTATGGGCGTCGAGTTGTAGCGCGGCGCTGTCACTGTGGACGTGGAGTTTTTGTTGCTGCGTGCCGCTGTCGCTGTGGGCGTCAGGTTGTAGTGCGTCACTGTCGCTGTGGACGTGGAGTTGTTTTTGCTGTGTGCTTCTGTAGCTATGGGCGTCGAGTTGTAGCGCGGTGCTGTCACTGTGGACGTGGAGTTTTTGTTGCTGCGTGCCGCTGTCGCTGTGGACGTGGAGTTGTTGTTTTTCCGGGCATAATGAATGTATCACGGCCGCAATCTCCTTTCGCTTATTCTTAGCGGCCGCCAGAGGATACCACTGACCATGCTCCTTGGTAAAATCTCGCTGTGGTTCTTGCAGGAACTTGTCGGCGTTGTGGAGGAGGAATAACCCACAATCGGTGGTGTTATCCTGCTGTGGTACCTTGACGTTATGTGTGGGGCAGCTGCGCTCATCCAGAACAAGATGCGGTTTTAACAGCTCACACCCGAGGTAACGGCGCAAGTGGTTGGCCGCATGCCTGCGGGAAGCGTAGGCCAGTGAATCGAAAATTAAAATTTCAATACCTGTGATCCGTGTGCCTTCTCTCCTTATACGGACAGCTATAAGGTACCAATGCTGGTCTTCGCAGATTGGGATCATGATTACCTCCTTTTCGGCCCAGGCTACTCTCTTACCCCACTTCTGCACTCGGGCATGCTGCTCTTGCGGTGTCTCTGTCTTCCCACCTCGACTAAGCTCCTCGAAAAAATTGGTGGCGAAGATGTGTGTGCTGGAGTGCTGGCCTTCGGAGCATTGGTGGATTAGCCACTGGAGGTAAAAGTCAACAACGATGTCGTTGAGGTATTGTTTCGGGCGAAGACATTCGACATCCTCCATCCTCACGCTGATAGCGCCTCGTCCCGGCGGATAGTTCAGCGTTACCGTTGACTGTCCCTCTCCATCTTCGTCGTCGCTAATAACGATTACTTCCTCGACCTGGATACGCCCCACCTTGATACCTCCTACCTTCCGTACGTTACTGTCGCACTCTTTTCGTTTGCGGTTTTCAGCTTGCATTTTTTTTTCTTCTTCGCTCGACTCTGCTACTATTATTATTAAAAATGTTAGTTCGTTGTTTTTCTTTTTGTTTGTTTTTTTTTTCGCTACAAGTTCTCGCGATGTTAAGTCTGGCTCGGTTGGCGCCTACTGATCAACTGACTATGTCGGCGAGCCACAGGCAATGAATAAGGGTGGTCGGTCTCTCCTTGTTCTAGCCTATGAGTACTTGTAGAGTAGTCGTTGTCATGAGTATCTCCAGCTCTGGTGCATTTAGGGGGTACGGTCGCCTCTTCTGCACTGTAGAACGGCTTAATGTCACTGATGTGTGCTGTGCATGTTTGTCCGGAATCCGGTTTGTGAAGCTCCACTATGACGGGGGATCTGAATGAGATTATCCTATATGGGCCATTGTACTTCGGAGCCAGCTTAGCCGCGAACTTGTCGATGGCGCTCGATAGGGGGTGCTGCCTTACCCATGCCAGCTGGCCAATCTCAGGGGCCCACTGCCGACGTCGCAAGTTATAAAACCTTGCCTGGTCCTGTGCTGCTCGCTCCATGCGCCTTCTGACGATCTCATGTACTTCTTGAAGCTTTTCCTCTCTGCTAGTGGGTGTCTGGGGCTCATCACCTGTTCCAAAGGTTAATTGGTCAAAAAGATTACCTGGTAGTCTTAGTTCACGACATTGAGTAAGAAATGCCGGGCTGTATCCCGTGGTATCTGATTTTGCCGAGTTGATTGCTAACGAAAGTTCAGGTGTTCAGCAACAGGCTGTCTCCGACGAATTGGGCTATCATGGTCTTCAGCGTACGATTTGTTCTCTGTGGGGTTTTCTTGGGGTTTGTACGGGGCCGTGAATTGCTGCTTGGTACCAATGTCTTTGAGGAACGTTTTGAACTTGTGACTAGTAAATTGGGTGCCGTTGGCGGTGGTCAAAATCTTCGGAGCGCCAAATCGAGCAAGTATGCGTTCTCGAAACGCTTTGATGAGACTATCGCTAGTTGCCTTGCGTAGTGGGATAGCTTCGACCCATTTCGAAAATTTGTCCAACAGGACCAGAATCATGGTGTTGCCATGCTTGGAGCGTGGGAGTGGTCCAACAAAATCAGCGCTTACTAGGGACCATGGCTCCTCGGCGATTTGTGACAACATTTTGCCTGCGGGGGCTTGTTGAGATGCTTTAAATTTCTGACAGGATTCGCATCGGTGGACGTAGTGGCTAGCGTCGCGGGACATACCTGGCCAGTAGTAACGGCTTTCGATCCTAGCTATAGTCTTGCGGATCCCAAAGTGGCCCGAGCTCGGGTGGTCATGGCATTCGTGGAGGACTTGGATTCGCAAAAACGAGGGCACACATAGCTTCCACTGTCTGCCTTCTTCGCCTCCTGTGCGCTGTGGGATGTGTCGATAAAGTTGGCCGCCTTCCTCTGCATAATCAGGAAATTTTTCGGGATTTTTACGAATTTCAGCTCTTTTCTTCTCTAACCAACGACATGTTTGCACTTCGGGCGGGTTCAGCGTGGTTCTACGTAACGTCTCGAGTGGTTGGCGAGAAAGCGCGTCTGCGACTACATTTTGCTTACCCTTCCGGTATTGAATGTCAAATTGGTGTTGCTGGAGTTCCAGGGCCCACCTGGCGATCCGTCCGGAGGGACTCTCAATTGAGTTTAGCCATTTTAGAGCGAGATGATCTGTCAGGACCGTAAACTCGTAACCTTCGAGGTAGGGACGCATTTTCCGAATGCCCCAAACAATCGCTAAGCATTCCTTCTCCGTCGCCGAGTAGTTTCTTTCCGCATTATTAAGGCTCCGACTGGCGTAGGCTATTACTTTTTCGGCACCATCCACCTCCTGGGTCAGAACGGCTCCCAACCCGTAATCGCTGGCGTCTGTCTGAAGAGTAAATCTTTTAGAGAAATCCGGGCAGGCTAATATTGGTGCTTTCGTAAGCCGGTCCTTAAGGGTATCGAAGGCTTCTTGCTGCTCGTGGTTCCATTTCCAGTGGCGTCCTTTCTTTAACAGGCTTGTCAGTGGTTGCACGATGGATGAAAACTCCGGCACAAATCGACGATACCAAGACGCGATTCCTAGGCAGCGTCGTAGCTCTCGGACATTGTTGGGTGGTAGTAAGGTTTCGATGGCTGCCACCTTATTCGGGTCGGTTTTAATCCCTTGGTCGCTGACGACATGCCCCAAGTATTTTATCTCACTTTTGAAAAACTCACATTTAGCCGGGTTAATTTTTAGATTCGCTGCTCGAAGTCTTTCGAACACTTTCGATAAGTTGTCCAGGTGCTCCTTCTTTGTCTTACCAGTCACGACAATATCATCAAGATATGCGAAGGCAAATGGCTCCATCTCAGGTCCAATCACTTTATCCAGGGCTCGTTGAAAAGTGGCGGGTGCCGAGTGCAAACCGAAAGGCATAACCTTCCACTAGAAGAGTCCACGTCCCGGAACCGTAAATGCCGTGTATTCCTTGCTATCTTCCGCCATTGGTATCTGCCAATACCCATTCTTAAGATCCAGGCTACTAATGTAGTTGGCTTCTCTTAGCCGATCAAGAATATGTTGAATCCGCGGCAACGGATAGGCGTCCGGTATTGATCTAGAATTCAGTTGTCGAAAGTCCACACAGAGTCTCCAGGTGCCATTTTTCTTCTTTGCCAACACAATTGGGGCGCTGTGTGGACTATGGGATGGTTCAATGAGGTCCTTTTGTAATAGCTCGTCTATTTCTTTGTTTATTACCTCCTGCATAGCCGGGTTTCTAGGAAAGTACCTTTGCTTCATCGTCCGGCTGTCTGTAACCACCAGCTTGTGTTCGGCTATAGGGGAGACTCCTTGTAGTGATTCGAACTTCTTTAGCTCCAGTTGTAGGAATAGATCGATGTCTTCGGGGGTCGTTGGTGGTTCTTCTGGGGTGATTATTCCTATACGCGAGTCCATGTTTTCCTCTATCAGTTCATCCAGGCTGAGTTGAACGGTCTGCCCTCCACAGGTGATGGTTGTTCCAACGGCGGCTAAGAAATCCATTCCCAGGAGTATGTCGTCCGTGACTTCCGGAAGGACGAGGAAATTCACACTACACTGGGAAGTACCCAGTTTAGCGTCAGCGACTCCCTCACCCTTCTACATGAGCCGTCGGCCAGAATAACGCTTTTGTTGATCATTCGCACGTTGTGTCGGGTTTTCACTTCAGTGGCAAGTCGTGTGTTCAGGAAGCTGCAAGTAGCTCCCGTGTCTATGACCGCTTCAGCACACGACGCATCCAAAATCACAGTGGCGATGATACGGTTTTGATCTTGTCTTATTAGTCGGGGGCTAGAGGAGGTATTCTTTGTTTCGGCCGCGTTTCTCCTCCTTATTGACGCAGGCCCGTGGCGTTTCCCGAATTTCGTCGTCTGCAACACTCAATGGTTCGGGGTCCACGCTGTCACGTGACACGTTGAATGGAAGTGTCCATCTTGACCGCATCGTCTGCATGCAGTTCTGGGGTTTAGCCGTTCGGTTGTTTCTTGCGTAACTAGCATATGGCGCTCCGCCCTTGGGAGCGGACCTACCGTACGTTCGGCGCCTGTCTCCCCTCTAATGCTGTCGTAGTCGTCAGCCAAGGCTAGTAATTCTCCTAGGTGCTCAAAGTCTTTACGCTTTATGTAGAGCTGGTACTCACTGCGGCAATTCCGGAAGATTCTTTCCAGCTGTTGGGTAGGCGTATAATTGGAATGGCGCATCATGTTTTGGATATCCAGCACGTAGTCCTTAAAGACCTCTCGCGGCCTTTGATGGCGTCCCCGGATTTCGTCTTCGAGCTTCTCAAAGTAGCGTGCCGGTAGGAAGAACGTAAGAAAATCTTTCTTGAATTGGAACCAGGTCTGCCAGGGCACGTTGTTGTTCTTTAGCCAGACCAGAGCTCGGTCGGTTAAGAGCTCAGGCATCGTTCTTGGGAAGAAATCTGCGTTTAACCCGTACACCTTCGTCAGTTCCTCGACCCTCTCGATAAAAGTCAGTGGTTCGCTGCATCCGTTGAATTTAATAGGCCACTTGCGAACTTTATCGATTACGGTGGCATAGTTACCACCGCTTTTCACTGGGGCTGCCTCGTGGTAGTATTCCGGTGATGCCTCCGTAAGCTGCGATATGGTGTGTCCTGTTTGAAATTGCGTTGGCACCACTAATGGTTTCGGAGACGGGGCTTTGGTATGTCTTCGTTCCAGTTTTTCCAGTCTTAACGTGATGGATGGATCTTCTTGTTCGGTAGCAAAGTTCGCGAACCTTTTGCGAAGATCTTCAACAGTTCCTGCATCATCGAAGTCGAATTCACGTGCGTAAGCCGTAAGATCTTCTTTACGCAGTGAATATATCCATGTAGTCCTTACGATCTTGATATCTTTGTAACTCTCTTCCTGGTTGGTTTGAATTGTATTTTATTGTTTGTTTGAATTGTATCCGTTTTCTGCGTCAGGGTCCCTGCTCGGGCGCCACTGTAACGAACTTTCGTTTTCCGGATTTTACAGCTGGGGTATACTCGCCGGTGTCCAGCGTTCGTGACAGAAAATTTGTAATTAAAGACCCTTTCGCTTTGTTCTCTTTAATATTTCTTTAGTTTATTCACAATTCAAATGGTCAACTAACAAAATCGTATGTGACTTAACACACACACACACCCACACAGTTTATGCGACGATGTTTGACCTGGTGGTGATGTACGGTGTCCTTGAGAACTCGGTGTGACGAATACCTTGACTCTGTGGCGTTGTACGAGGTTCCTGTGAACGTTGCGTGACGGTGACCTTGGCTTTGTGGTGACCTATGAGGTGTTGTCACGGAGACGAGCGACGTATGAGATTCCTGAGAACGTTGTGTGACGAAGATGAGTGACGCTAGTGTATCTCCTGGGGTGGTGGCGTGGTGGCTACTGACGACGTTAGCGCGACTCCTAAGGTTTCTCGTCAATGTCGAGCGGCAAGTGGTCAAACGTTGGACGTATGTTACGATCGGGTAGTAGAACGAATATCTCGCATGTGGACTGGGCTATCGTCCGCTGAGTGGTGTTACCTGGACTGGTGGAAATCTAATATATCGCTATTCTCTCACCTAACTTACTAGCTTCGTGCGAAACGTGATACCGAGAGCAAGGCAAACCAAAGGTTCGCGTTAGAAGGAAGCTTAACTAACGTAATCTGTCTACGGCTGTGCTTACTATGCTTACGTCCCTGAGAGTGAGGCAAAATATTAACGTTGGAAGGAGGCTTAACCAACGTAATATGTCTACGGCTATGTTACCAACACTAGGAGCGAAGCAAAATATTAACGTTGGAAGGAGGCTTAACCAACGTAATATGTCTACGGTTATGTTAACGACACTAGGAGCGAAGCAAAATATTATCGTTGGAAGGAGGCTTAACCAACGTAATATGTCTACGGTTATGTTAACGACACTAGGAGCGAAGCAAAATATTAACGTTGGAAGGAGGCTTAACCAACGTTATATGTCTACGGTTATGTTAACGACACTAGGAGCGAAGCAAAATATTAACGTTGGAAGGAGGCTTAACCAACGTAATATGTCTATGGCTATGTTGACGACACTAGGAGCGAAGCAAAATATTAACGTTGGAAGGAGACTTAACCAACGTAATATGTCTACGATTAATCAAATAAACACTAATCCCACCAGGTAACACTTACCACTTCCCAGACACGCGTTGCTAATCGTCCGATCCCTTTGACTGCACGATGACGGATCCGACGTTACAACTAATTTATGTCCAACCACTTTGACTGCACGATGATTACTAATACTGCACGTCCGTTGTGTTCGATTGCACGCGAAAACAAGAGCTTACTCAACGTCCGATACCTTCGACTTCACGCAAAACAAGAGACCGCGTTTATATCGTGACTCGCCTTTTATTGCCTTGCTCATAGCTGTCTGTGGCATCATGATGCTAAAACCGGTTCTCGTTCTCACTGTTGCGTGTTGGTGTGTATGCGTTGTCTTGCTCGTAGCTGCTGGTGGCGTGATGTTAAAACCTGTTTGGCTGCTACCAGTTTGTGTTGCTATGCCAGAGTGATCTTGGTATCAGCTGCATGTGGCGTGATGACGCTAAAACTGGTGGTTCACTGCTTGTGTTGCTCCATACCTGTGTATGTATGTATGTGTGTGTGTATGCAAAACTTAACCTAGTATGTTACAAATTAGAACAATAATTCACAATAATTTTTAAATTAATTCCAAGACGTGTTTTATTTAATTATAAGGCTAACAAAAATATTCACAATAAATTCAGATAATGTATTAAAGATTTAATAAAAGTGCATATGTTCGATTTAAATATAATGTTAATAACAGAATAAAAGCAAAGGAATTAAAATATTAAATGGAGGTTATTTTATAGGTTTTTCTTGTTTTAAGAGGAATATTTTTAGGATGTAATACAAATTTTTAGTGCAAAATTTAGTCATTACATTCCCCTCTTACTTCCCCGGAACAGCAAGGACGCTGACCTTTCCCGTTCTCTTAATATTCACTTGGTACTTGATACCATCAATTACCCGTGCAAACCGGACCCTGTGTCCACTTTTCCTGGTGTTCCTGCACTCCTCGATCTCCCGGTTGAGGTCTGCTGGGACATAGTTCACCCTGTGGTTTTGTGTTCTGACGACTTGGTCCTTGGTCACTGGTTCGCCGATGTCGAGGGGACTGTCGGCAGCGAAGGACAAGTAATCGGTCCAATCATCGACCTGCTGAGGTATTTCAATATCCAGTGACTCGATACTCGCGGCTTGTTCTACTGTCCAGGGAGAAAGTATAACTTCCAAGTCCAGGCAATCTTCGGTTTCGGACGCGGAAACAGAAGCGCCCGTTCCCATAGCTTCGGGAGATGCCCGAGGTCCATCATGGCCAACAAAAATCGTGTGGGGGACTATATCTGGCAGTTCTTGTTGCATTGCGCTGCTACCGCTGTGGACGTAGTATTGTCGCTGTGGTTGCACGCCGCTCTCGCAGTGGACGTGGAGTTTTTGTTGCTGTTTGCCACTGTCGCTGTGGACGTGGAGTTGTTGTTGCTGTGTGCTTCTGTAGCTATGGGCGTCGAGTTGTAGCGCGGCGCTGTCACTGTGGACGTGGAGTTTTTGTTGCTGCGTGCCGCTGTCGCTGTGGGCGTCAGGTTGTAGTGCGTCACTGTCGCTGTGGACGTGGAGTTGTTTTTGCTGTGTGCTTCTGTAGCTATGGGCGTCGAGTTGTAGCGCGGCGCTGTCACTGTGGATGTGGAGTTTTTGTTGCTGCGTGCCGCTGTCGCTGTGGACGTGGAGTTGTTGTTTTTCCGGGCATAATGAATGTATCACGGCCGCAATCTCCTTTCGCTTATTCTTAGCGGCCGCCAGAGGATACCACTGACCATGCTCCTTGGTAAAATCTCGCTGTGGTTCTTGCAGGAACTTGTCGGCGTTGTGGAGGAGGAATAACCCACAATCGGTGGTGTTATCCTGCTGTGGTACCTTGACGTTATGTGTGGGGCAGCTGCGCTCATCCAGAACAAGATGCGGTTTTAACAGCTCACACCCGAGGTAACGGCGCAAGTGGTTGGCCGCATGCCTGCGGGAAGCGTAGGCCAGTGAATCGAAAATTAAAATTTCAATACCTGTGATCCGTGTGCCTTCTCTCCTTATACGGACAGCTGTAAGGTACCAATGCTGGTCTTCGCAGATTGGGATCATGATTACCTCCTTTTCGGCCCAGGCTACTCTCTTACCCCACTTCTGCACTCGGGCATGCTGCTCTTGCGGTGTCTCTGTCTTCCCACCTCGACTAAGCTCCTCGAAAAAATTGGTGGCGAAGATGTGTGTGCTGGAGTGCTGGCCTTCGGAGCAATGGTGGATTAGCCACTGGAGGTAAAAGTCAACAACGATGTCGTTGAGGTATTGTTTCGGCCGAAGACATTCGACATCCTCCATCCTCACGCTGATAGCGCCTCGTCCCGGCGGATAGTTCAGCGTTACCGTTGACTGTCCCTCTCCATCTTCGTCGTCGCTAATAACGATTACTTCCTCGACCTGGATACGCCCCACCTTGATACCTCCTACCTTCCGTACGTTACTGTCGCACTCTTTTCGTTTGCGGTTTTCAGCTTGCATTTTTTTTTCTTCTTCGCTCGACTCTGCTACTATTATTATTAAAAATGTTAGTTCGTTGTTGTTTTTCTTTTTGTTTGTTTTTTTTTTCGCTACAAGTTCTCGCGATGTTAAGTCTGGCTCGGTTGGCGCCTACTGATCAACTGACTATGTCGGCGAGCCACAGGCAATGAATAAGGGTGGTCGGTCTCTCCTTGTTCTAGCCTATGAGTACTTGTAGAGTAGTCGTTGTCATGAGTATCTCCAGCTCTGGTGCATTTAGGGGGTACGGTCGCCTCTTCTGCACTGTAGAACGGCTTAATGTCACTGATGTGTGCTGTGCATGTTTGTCCGGAATCCGGTTTGTGAAGCTCCACTATGACGGGGGATCTGAATGAGATTATCCTATATGGGCCATTGTACTTCGGAGCCAGCTTAGCCGCGAACTTGTCGATGGCGCTCGATAGGGGGTGCTGCCTTACCCATGCCAGCTGGCCAATCTCAGGGGCCCACTGCCGACGTCGCAAGTTATAAAACCTTGCCTGGTCCTGTGCTGCTCGCTCCATGCGCCTTCTGACGATCTCATGTACTTCTTGAAGCTTTTCCTCTCTGCCAGTGGGTGTCTGGGGCTCATCACCTGTTCCAAAGGTTAATTGGTCAAAAAGATTACCTGGTAGTCTTAGTTCACGACATTGAGTAAGAAATGCCGGGCTGTATCCCGTGGTATCTGATTTTGCCGAGTTGATTGCTAACGAAAGTTCAGGTGTTCAGCAACAGGCTGTCTCCGACGAATTGGGCTATCATGGTCTTCAGCGTACGATTTGTTCTCTGTGGGGTTTTCTTGGGGTTTGTACGGGGCCGTGAATTGCTGCTTGGTACCAATGTCTTTGAGGAACGTTTTGAACTTGTGACTAGTAAATTGGGTGCCGTTGGCGGTGGTCAAAATCTTCGGAGCGCCAAATCGAGCAAGTATGCGTTCTCGAAACGCTTTGATGAGACTATCGCTAGTTGCCTTGCGTAGTGGGATAGCTTCGACCCATTTCGAAAATTTGTCCAACAGGACCAGAATCATGGTGTTGCCATGCTTGGAGCGTGGGAGTGGTCCAACAAAATCAGCGCTTACTAGGGACCATGGCTCCTCGGCGATTTGTGACAACATTTTGCCTGCGGGGGCTTGTTGAGATGCTTTAAATTTCTGACAGGATTCGCATCGGTGGACGTAGTGGCTAGCGTCGCGGGACATACCTGGCCAGTAGTAACGGCTTTCGATCCTAGCTATAGTCTTGCGGATCCCAAAGTGGCCCGAGCTCGGGTGGTCATGGCATTCGTGGAGGACTTGGATTCGCAAAAACGAGGGCACACATAGCTTCCACTGTCTGCCTTCTTCGCCTCCTGTGCGCTGTGGGATGTGTCGATAAAGTTGGCCGCCTTCCTCTGCATAATCAGGAAATTTTTCGGGATTTTTACGAATTTCAGCTCTTTTCTTCTCTAACCAACGACATGTTTGCACTTCGGGCGGGTTCAGCGTGGTTCTACGTAACGTCTCGAGTGGTTGGCGAGAAAGCGCGTCTGCGACTACATTTTGCTTACCCTTCCGGTATTGAATGTCAAATTGGTGTTGCTGGAGTTCCAGGGCCCACCTGGCGATCCGTCCGGAGGGACTCTCAATTGAGTTTAGCCATTTTAGAGCGAGATGATCTGTCAGGACCGTAAACTCGTAACCTTCGAGGTAGGGACGCATTTTCCGAATGCCCCAAACAATCGCTAAGCATTCCTTCTCCGTCGCCGAGTAGTTTCTTTCCGCATTATTAAGGCTCCGACTGGCGTAGGCTATTACTTTTTCGGCACCATCCACCTCCTGGGTCAGAACGGCTCCCAACCCGTAATCGCTGGCGTCTGTCTGAAGAGTAAATCTTTTAGAGAAATCCGGGCAGGCTAATATTGGTGCTTTCGTAAGCCGGTCCTTAAGGGTATCGAAGGCTTCTTGCTGCTCGTGGTTCCATTTCCAGTGGCGTCCTTTCTTTAACAGGCTTGTCAGTGGTTGCACGATGGATGAAAACTCCGGCACAAATCGACGATACCAAGACGCGATTCCTAGGCAGCGTCGTAGCTCTCGGACATTGTTGGGTGGTAGTAAGGTTTCGATGGCTGCCACCTTATCCGGGTCGGTTTTAATCCCTTGGTCGCTGACGACATGCCCCAAGTATTTTATCTCACTTTTGAAAAACTCACATTTAGCCGGGTTAATTTTTAGATTCGCTGCTCGAAGTCTTTCGAACACTTTCGATAAGTTGTCCAGGTGCTCCTTCTTTGTCTTACCAGTCACGACAATATCATCAAGATATGCGAAGGCAAATGGCTCCATCTCAGGTCCAATTACTTTATCCAGGGCTCGTTGAAAAGTGGCGGGTGCCGAGTGCAAACCGAAAGGCATAACCTTCCACTAGAAGAGTCCACGTCCCGGAACCGTAAATGCCGTGTATTCCTTGCTATCTTCCGCCATTGGTATCTGCCAATACCCATTCTTAAGATCCAGGCTACTAATGTAGTTGGCTTCTCTTAGCCGATCAAGAATATGTTGAATCCGCGGCAACGGATAGGCGTCCGGTATTGATCTAGAATTCAGTTGTCGAAAGTCCACACAGAGTCTCCAGGTGCCATTTTTCTTCTTTGCCAACACAATTGGGGCGCTGTGTGGACTATGGGATGGTTCAATGAGGTCCTTTTGTAATAGCTCGTCTATTTCTTTGTTTATTACCTCCTGCATAGCCGGGTTTCTAGGAAAGTACCTTTGCTTCATCGTCCGGCTGTCTGTAACCACCAGCTTGTGTTCGGCTATAGGGGAGACTCCTTGTAGTGATTCGAACTTCTTTAGCTCCAGTTGTAGGAATAGATCGATGTCTTCGGGGGTCGTTGGTGGTTCTTCTGGGGTGATTATTCCTATACGCGAGTCCATGTTTTCCTCTATCAGTTCATCCAGGCTGAGTTGAACGGTCTGCCCTCCACAGGTGATGGTTGTTCCAACGGCGGCTAAGAAATCCATTCCCAGGAGTATGTCGTCCGTGACTTCCGGAAGGACGAGGAAATTCACACTACACTGGGAAGTACCCAGTTTAGCGTCAGCGACTCCCTCACCCTTCTACATGAGCCGTCGGCCAGAATAACGCTTTTGTTGATCATTCGCACGTTGTGTCGGGTTTTCACTTCAGTGGCAAGTCGTGTGTTCAGGAAGCTGCAAGTAGCTCCCGTGTCTATGACCGCTTCAGCACACGACGCATCCAAAATCACAGTGGCGATGATACGGTTTTGATCTTGTCTTATTAGTCGGGGGCTAGAGGAGGTATTCTTTGTTTCGGCCGCGTTTCTCCTCCTTATTGACGCAGGCCCGTGGCGTTTCCCGAATTTCGTCGTCTGCAACACTCAATGGTTCGGGGTCCACGCTGTCACGTGACACGTTGAATGGAAGTGTCCATCTTGACCGCATCGTCTGCATGCAGTTCTGGGGTTTAGCCGTTCGGTTGTTTCTTGCGTAACTAGCATATGGCGCTCCGCCCTTGGGAGCGGACCTACCGTACGTTCGGCGCCTGTCTCCCCTCTAATGCTGTCGTAGTCGTCAGCCAAGGCTAGTAATTCTCCTAGGTGCTCAAAGTCTTTACGCTTTATGTAGAGCTGGTACTCACTGCGGCAATTCCGGAAGATTCTTTCCAGCTGTTGGGTAGGCGTATAATTGGAATGGCGCATCATGTTTTGGATATCCAGCACGTAGTCCTTAAAGACCTCTCGCGGCCTTTGATGGCGTCCCCGGATTTCGTCTTCGAGCTTCTCAAAGTAGCGTGCCGGTAGGAAGAACGTAAGAAAATCTTTCTTGAATTGGAACCAGGTCTGCCAGGGCACGTTGTTGTTCTTTAGCCAGACCAGAGCTCGGTCGGTTAAGAGCTCAGGCATCGTTCTTGGGAAGAAATCTGCGTTTAACCCGTACACCTTCGTCAGTTCCTCGACCCTCTCGATAAAAGTCAGTGGTTCGCTGCATCCGTTGAATTTAATAGGCCACTTGCGAACTTTATCGATTACGGTGGCATAGTTACCACCGCTTTTCACTGGGGCTGCCTCGTGGTAGTATTCCGGTGATGCCTCCGTAAGCTGCGATATGGTGTGTCCTGTTTGAAATTGCGTTGGCACCACTAATGGTTTCGGAGACGGGGCTTTGGTATGTCTTCGTTCCAGTTTTTCCAGTCTTAACGTGATGGATGGATCTTCTTGTTCGGTAGCAAAGTTCGCGAACCTTTTGCTAAGATCTTCAACAGTTCCTGCATCATCGAAGTCGAATTCACGTGCGTAAGCCGTAAGATCTTCTTTACGCAGTGAATATATCCATGTAGTCCTTACCATCTTGATATCTTTGTAACTCTCTTCCTGGTTGGTTTGAATTGTATTTTATTGTTTGTTTGAATTGTATCCGTTTTCTGCGTCAGGGTCCCTGCTCGGGCGCCACTGTAACGAACTTTCGTTTTCCGGATTTTACAGCTGGGGTATACTCGCCGGTGTCCAGCGTTCGTGACAGAAAATTTGTAATTAAAGACCCTTTCGCTTTGTTCTCTTTAATATTTCTTTAGTTTATTCACAATTCAAATGGTCAACTAACAAAATCGTATGTGACTTAACACACACACACACCCACACAGTTTATGCGACGATGTTTGACCTGGTGGTGATGTACGGTGTCCTTGAGAACTCGGTGTGACGAATACCTTGACTCTGTGGCGTTGTACGAGGTTCCTGTGAACTTTGCGTGACGGTGACCTTGGCTTTGTGGTGACCTATGAGGTGTTGTCACGGAGACGAGCGACGTATGAGATTCCTGAGAACGTTGTGTGACGAAGATGAGTGACGCTAGTGTATCTCCTGGGGTGGTGGCGTGGTGGCTACTGACGACGTTAGCGCGACTCCTAAGGTTTCTCGTCAATGTCGAGCGGCAAGTGGTCAAACGTTGGACGTATGTTACGATCGGGTAGTAGAACGAATATCTCGCATGTGGACTGGGCTATCGTCCGCTGAGTGGTGTTACCTGGACTGGTGGAAATCTAATATATCGCTATTCTCTCACCTAACTTACTAGCTTCGTGCGAAACGTGATACCGAGAGCAAGGCAAACCAAAGGTTCGCGTTAGAAGGAAGCTTAACTAACGTAATCTGTCTACGGCTGTGCTTACTATGCTTACGTCCCTGAGAGTGAGGCAAAATATTAACGTTGGAAGGAGGCTTAACCAACGTAATATGTCTACGGCTATGTTACCAACACTAGGAGCGAAGCAAAATATTAACGTTGGAAGGAGGCTTAACCAACGTAATATGTCTACGGTTATGTTAACGACACTAGGAGCGAAGCAAAATATTAACGTTGGAAGGAGGCTTAACCAACGTAATATGTCTACGGTTATGTTAACGACACTAGGAGCGAAGCAAAATATTAACGTTGGAAGGAGGCTTAACCAACGTTATATGTCTACGGTTATGTTAACGACACTAGGAGCGAAGCAAAATATTAACGTTGGAAGGAGGCTTAACCAACGTAATATGTCTATGGCTATGTTGACGACACTAGGAGCGAAGCAAAATATTAACGTTGGAAGGAGGCTTAACCAACGTAATATGTCTACGATTAATCAAATAAACACTAATCCCACCAGGTAACACTTACCACTTCCCAGACACGCGTTGCTAATCGTCCGATCCCTTTGACTGCACGATGATGGATCCGACGTTACAACTAATTTATGTCCAACCACTTTGACTGCACGATGATTAATAATACTGCACGTCCGTTGTGTTCGATTGCACGCGAAAACAAGAGCTTACTCAACGTCCGATACCTTCGACTTCACGCAAAACAACAGACCGCGTTTATATCGTGACTCGCCTTTTATTGCCTTGCTCATAGCTGTCTGTGGCATCATGATGCTAAAACCGGTTCTCGTTCTCACTGTTGCGTGTTGGTGTGTATGCGTTGTCTTGCTCGTAGCTGCTGGTGGCGTGATGTTAAAACCTGTTTGGCTGCTACCAGTTTGTGTTGCTATGCCAGAGTGATCTTGGTATCAGCTGCATGTGGCGTGATGACGCTAAAACTGGTTTTGTTTTGTCTGCTGTTGCTATGCACGTATCATCTCTGTAGCTGCTGCATATGGCGTGATGTTGAAACCTGTTCGTGTTGCTATGCCAGATTGATATCGGTGGTTCACTGCTTGTGTTGCTCCATACCTGTGTATGTATGTGCGTGTGTGTATGCAAAACTTAACCTAGTATGTTACAAATTAGAACAATAATTCACAATAATTTTTAAATTAATTCCAAGACGTGTTTTATTTAATTATAAGGCTAACAAAAATATTCACAATAAATTCAGATAATGTATTAAAGATTTAATAAAAGTGCATATGTTCGATTTAAATATAATGTTAATAACAGAATAAAAGCAAAGGAATTAAAATATTAAATGGAGGTTATTTTATAGGTTTTTCTTGTTTTAAGAGGAATATTTTTAGGATGTAATACAAATTTTTAGTGCAAAATTTAGTCATTACAGCTTGCACTGAGTTAAAGATTTCGCAGCTGATTTAGTTGTTGCTAACTTCTTTGCTCGTTACCCACCCACTCTTTCGTTTATGCGTATATACATATGTACATACATAGTCTTTAAACAATAGAAAAGGTTTCTCATTTGGTGTTGCCACATCGAGAAAAACTTTTGTGATACCCAATCAGAAAAAAATTTACCCGGGATTTTTAAAATTTACCCGATATTGTTAAAAATTTATTTTATTCAAAAAAATTGTTAACCCATCGTGATTCTTTAACCCATTAAGGACCCTTAACCCTTTTTTAAAAATTTTTTCAATTTTTCTGGAATTTTTCGGCGATTTCAATATAAATTAAATTTTAAACTCCAAATTTGCAAAATTTTTGCATGCTAACCCATTAGCACCCTAAATACAAAATAATTAAAATCTTATTTTCTCTCAATTAAAGTAATTGGTGAGACCCTTAACCCAAATATTACTCTAAATTTGAGATTTTTTTTAAAAAAAAAGTTTTTTTTTAACCCATAAAATTTTTAACCCTCTACCACCCTTAACCCTTAAATCGCAAATTCTTAAAATGTCGCTGATCATATATGTTAATTTTTCAAATGACATTATGGAGTTGGAAGAGTGGCATACTAATACCCAACTCGCAGATCAGACATCTCATGTGCTGGAAGTGCAAAAAAAGCAGCTGCAATATTTGTTCGACAAATTTCAGGCAGCATACGAAATTGTGCGGGAAAAGCCTGAAGACCCACAAGCGCCTTTGAACACGGAAAAATTCAAGGCAAGGTACCGGAAGACGTACCAAGCATATGTTAACTGTTATGCCTCAATAACAGAGCATATTGAAATCATGAAGGCTATAGAAGAAAAACCCAAAACTTCACCCTCGAAATCGACCCCAGCTTCTGAAAATTACCCATCAATAAATCTTCCACCCTGCGACATTGACATTTTCAATGGGGATTATGCCACATAGCCAACGTTTAGGGACCTGTTTACGGCCCTATACATAAACAATACACGATTAAGCAACGTTGAAAAACTTTTCCATTTGCTGCAAAAAACGCGCGGCGATGCTAAGGACATAATAGAAAATGCCCCATTGACAAATGAAGGATTGTTTATGGCGTGGAGTAATCTCTTCGACCAGTACGAAAATAAAAGAATGCAAATTAACGCGCAACTCAAAACCCTCCTTAATTTGCCACAAGTTCTTATAGAGTCAGGAAGCTCTATCAAGACACTCCAAAGGACAATAAATAATTGTCTTTGGACCCTAAAAACCCTAGAGATAGATACGGATAGTTGGGATCCTATCTTAGTGTACATTTGCTCTACCAGACTACCCAAGAGTATCTTAGAGGACTTTGAAAATTCTCTAATCGATAACTCCACAATTCCTGAATGGAAAAGTCTGGACAAATTTCTGGGCCATAAGTTTAAAACACTCGAATCGGTTGGCGACATTAAAGGTTTTGTCTACACAAAACCTAGTCAACCAAACCCTTCCAGTAGCTCTGGACCCAGATGGGCAGAAAAGCGCATTAATTCGTACCACATAAATTTATCAAAAAATCCTGACACACAAAAATTCAAACCCATGAATGCCAAACCCGAATATGAAGCTGATGGAGCTATCTGCAGGCTTTGCAATAGCGAGCACACTCTTCGGGAGTGCCCAAGCTTCATCTCTATGAAAGTGGATGATCGCCTAGCCACAGTTCAGCAAGCTGGATGCTGCTTTAACTGCCTAGCAGTCTCCCATGGAATAAATGACTGTAGGAGTGGATATAACTGTCGATACTGTAATTAGAGGCACAATTCCTTATTGCACAGAAGTATCACAGAACCAGAACCCACCCCAAGCACGAGTGCTCAAGCCAAAGAAAGAGCTGAGCGAAAAAGCTCTACAAGTCAGGCATTTTCAACACACATACAATCCACTAACTCTATACTCACTAACCCAACAAATGAGCTCGAAGAATCTAAGGCAATTTCTTCACACTTTGCGGCCAGCAGAAAGAAGACTCTACTAGGAACGGCAATGGTCAGCATAGAACACCAAGGAGCCACACACACAGCAAGAGCCCTCATTGACTCTGGATCTGAGGCGACATTTATAACAGAGCGCCTGAGAAAACGAATTGGTCTTGCAACCCGATCAATAGGTGCGCAGATAACGGGTCTGAACCAGACAGTTTCTGCAAACCCGACAAAGTGCTGTGAGCTGACATTGCGATCCTCAATCAATCCAACCCTTAAAATTGAGGCCCAGGCCCTGGTGATGAAGACTCTCACATGTGATTTACCCACACACTCGATTGATTCGAGCATATGTGAGACCCTGTCTGGCCACAAATTGGCAGACCCCCAATTTTATATGTCTCGACCCGTGGATGTGATCATCGGCTGTGATGTCTATCCACTCATTATTCACCGTGGTGTTCAGCGCAATATAGGCGGATGCTTACTAGCGCAAGAATCCGAATTTGGATGGATTCTTTCTGGACCGGTTCTTGAGTCAAAACCCAACAAAATTGTGTCGTTACACAACACAATTAAAAGTAACGACTCTGTTAAAAAAAAACCGAAAGAAGAACCCAACCCTAACAAAAAGAACTCACATTGTAAAGAACGTAAGATCTCGAGACATATTGCTATGACAGAATATCTAAAAGCAGAAGACTGGTCCAATAACCCATTTGGCACCACCCAAAACTTTAAACCCAAAAAGTCATCTGCCATAGCACCCAAAGAAATCAAACCCAAATTTTCTTCACTGCCACGAGCTCCTCGAGTCATCGCAAATAACTCACCCACCCGTCGTTCTCACACGATAGATGAGAACTTCAATCAACCGACTAAGGAGAAAAAGGCGAAACGAGATAGGCTTAATCCACTTAGCAAGAAAAAACGATCTTCCGATAAATACACCCCGCTATTTACTCGGAATCCAATCTCGTCAAAAACAGCGATCCTAACCCAAGATCACTTTTTGGACTCGAGTAAAATAATTTAAGCCGAACCCGATATGAGAAACTCCACCCATAATAAAAGAAAATTTTACTCAATAAAAACGTAGTGGTTCTACCGTCCACTCAACTCTACTCTACTCTACTCTACTCTACCCTACCCTACTCTACTCTACCCTACTCTACCCTACTCTACCCTACCCTACCCTAATCGAAATAACAAGTGAGCAAATTACACTCGTATAAGATATGCACTGAATATTTGTATTTTACTCACTTAAAATATCTGTTTAGAACCCTACTAATCTTTTTTAGTTTGCAGACACTGCAAGGCGGGCGGAATGTTTACGTGAAACACGTAAACACCGTGTATACTAAACACGTCCGCTCGATCTACTCGCTACAAGTCGCACGAGCGCTGACAGTTGTCGTTCGGCAACAGCAAGGTTGCGCCAGCATCTAATGTTTTTTTATTCGTTTGTGAGAGCTTGGAAAGACGGACATCTACAATTAACAATCGCCAAAGTACACAATCAACACTCAATTAGTATACATACATAAAAACTCTGTACAACATATAAAACATCGAAAACATATAAAACAATATTATAACACCACAATTGTTTTACCAAAAGGTATAGAATAATAAAATTGAATTGTTCCCAACCCATTTTAACCCATTTGTTTCTCTTTTTCAGCCAATTGCACCCACGGTCGTTTGCTACCCGAACACCGATGGTATATTAGGCAGAGATTTTCTGAATAAGTTTCTTTGCAAAATTGACTATGAAACATTCGTTATTTCAATTTTAATTAATGAGTCACATATAATATTACCAATGCACTCGAAATCACATAACACACTAATAATAAAAGTGCCACCAAGAACAGAAATTATTCAACCGATCAGATTATAACTAACCGAAGATAAGGTGATTTTAAATAAAGAGATACAAGAAGGTATTTTTCTCAGTAATTCAATAGCTCCGAAAAACGGCATGACACACCTAAAATTTTTAAATACAACAAATGACGAAGTAATATTAAATGGTATTGAGTTGGAAACTGATTCTTTAGACAAATACGACATTTTGAATGATAATAACAAGAAACATACACACTCACAAAAACGTTTAAGTAAGATCTTGGAAACATTAGACGTACAATGTAATGACACAAAAATTAAAGACGAACTACATACTATTTTCAAAAAATATCAAGACGTATTCTACCTAGATAACGAACCTCTAACAACTAATAATTTTTATAAACAAAACATCACGACAACAGACAACATACCAGTATACATAAAAAACTACAGACTGCCACACATTCAAACAGACGTGATAAATGAACAAGTTCAGAAAATGCTAAAGGACGATATTATCGAACCATTGCTCAGTCCATACAATGCTCCACTCCTTCTGGTACCAAAAAAGAATACGGCGGACAAAAAGAAATGGAGACTTGTAGTAGACTTTAGAAAGTTAAACGACAAAATTGTCAATGACAAGTTCCCTTTAACGAGATTAGAAGATATTCTAGACAAATTAGGTAGAGCGAAATGGTTCTCAACACTCGATATGACCAGTTCATTTCATCAAATTGAACTAGAGAACGAATCACGACCCTTGACAGCTTTTTCTACGACAAACGGACATTTTCAATTTAAACGACTACCTTTTGGACTAAAGATCTCTTCAAACAGTTTCCAACGGATGCTCACTATTGCACTCGCAGACTTGGAATCAAATGCTTTTCTTTACGTGGATGACATAATTATCCATGGATGTAGCATAAATCACCACAACCAAAATCTAATAAAAGTATTAGAAAGACTTCAAAGACATAATTTGAAATTAAATGCGGCCAAATGTTGTTGTTTACGTCCTGAAGTAGTATATTTAGGACATCTTATCACAAGTGAAGGAGTCAGAACCGACCCAGCTAAATACGATACTGTAAAAAATTATCCAACTCCGAAAAACGCAGATTACGTTAGGCGATTCGTTGCATTCTGCAACTACTATTGAAAATTCATTCCAAACTTCGCAGATATTGCAAAGAGCCTAAACACACTCTTAAAGAAAGGCACAAGGTTTACGTGGTCGGAAGAACATCAAATAGCTTTCCACACATTGAAAGAAAAATTAATAACTCCACCTGTATTACAATACCCAGATTTTGACAAGCCGTTCATTCTAACGACTGATGCTTCAAATTATGCCTTAGGCGCTGTACTATCGCAAGGCGAAATAGGTAAAGATTTACCAATATCTTATGGCAGCAAATCTTTGCAAAAGCATGACTTGAATAAACCAGTTATTGAGAAAGAATTATTAGCTATACACTGGGGAATAAACTTCTTCAAACCATACCTTTACGGTAGAAAATTCACTGTTATAACTGACCACAGACCACTAATCTCGTTATTTTCTCACAAAAACCCTTCCTCAAAAATGACGCGGATTCGACTCGATCTATGTGACTACGACTATGACATAATATACAAAAAAGGTAGCATGAACACTAACGCAGACGCACTCTCAAGAATCCAACTAGACTCTGAAACTTTAAAAGAAATGATACCACAAGAAAACGATGACAAGATAAAAAGATCGTTAATTATTACAAGAGGCATGGCAAATAAAGAAGCCATTAAAAATAATGAGGCAAATGATAATAGCAATGAAAAAATCTTTGTAGATGGTGACAATACCCAGAAGTCTGATCAACTTCTGATATGGGATTGTACATCCATTAGTGACGTCAAGAATATGAAGAATTTAAAATTTTATACGGCCAAAAATAATGAAAATAAAATATATATTGAAAGTAATATAGTGCACGTAGCGATAAGCGATAATCCATCGAAACCAGTTTCGTTTCGGAGAAGCTAAGATCTAAACATAATAATTTAAAAATGCATGCGGGATACAGCGATAATTCAACGAATCTAGATTCGATTTTGAAGAAACTGATATCTAAAATGAAAAATGAGAATATTGAAGAACTAGCGCTAGCCAACAATGATAAAATATTCAAATTGTATACAAATAAAGAATTTAAAGAAGCTTATACAAAGATACAACAAAATATTCAAAAAAGAAAAAAATCCTCAAAGTCCTCAATTAAAAATACTAATTTATGACCCACCAAAAAGAGTACAAGATGACCTTACGAAATTCAAACTAATCAATGATTACCATAACACAGGCCACCTAGGTGTCAGAAAAACATTAATAAAACTAAAACAAAGATATGTTTGGAAAAACATGGGCAAGATGGTAAAGAACTTTGTGTCACGCTGTGATATATGTGCAAAAAGTAAACAAACACTTCACACAAAAGAACCACTCACGCTAACAGATACCCCTAGCAATAGTTTTCAGACATTGTCAATTGACACTGTAGGACCATTACGAATTTCAAACGAGTACTGACAATACAATGCGAACTGACAAAATTTGTAATTGCACACCCAATGTCGACAAAAGACGCAGACACTGTTGCAAGAACATTGGTTGAGCAAGTAATTCTAAAATATGGCCTTTCAGGTGTTGAAATCAGACAACGGCACTGAATTCAAAAATGAACTAATGCGCAAAATATGCAAGCTTTTGAAGATCGAACAAATATTTTGGACACCATACCATCACCAGACAATAGGCTCTCTCGAAAGAAACCACAGGGTGCTAAACGAATTTTTGTTGACAACAGCTACTGACCAGGAATGGGATAAGTGGATCCCATACTTCACATTTACGTACAACACGACCCCACACATAGACACAGGATACACACCACATGAATTAGTATACGGAAAACTAGCGTCATTACCAAATGACATTTACAATTCACAAACAAAGTTCTATGATTTCGAAAGTTACCTGAGCGAGATGCGTACTAGGTTGAATTTTGCTCTAAATAAGGCAAAAGAAATGCTCATACGAGCTACAATAAACAAAAGCGTACTAATAAGAATTTAGACTACACAAATACACTAAGAGCAGAAATAGGAGATTTAGTTTTACTTAAAATAGAAGATAGAAATAAACAACAATTACCGTATAAGGGCCCATTTAGAATATTAGATAGATTAGGAGTTAATACTGTAATAGATTATAATGGAGTACATAAGAAAATACACAATAACCAACTAAAACCATATAAGGCAATAATTTAATACTTTAGCAAGATAATTAGTCAAATACATTGAAAAAAAAAATATTATATTACGCTATATCATATATATATATTTATCATATTTTAATACTATTTTATTACATATATTTTGAGAATAGATAACGCGTTTAAGAAAAATCATTGTAACCCCTAATTTTTCTCTTAAGGATGAGGGTGTAGTGTGCTCTCGTTATACACACTGCCGACCCTAAGTTTCGTTGTTATAAACAGCAACATATTGAGTGACTAATAAGTTAGCACTGCATTATCGGCGTGTGCTGCACTCAGTGCATGCGAATATTTTTATTACTCACTCAATATTGTTGACCGTGCCAAATTATCATTCGTAAAACCAAAAATATGTAATTTGAATCCTTTCGATGATTCAAATTCAATATGCAAGAACGAAACGCAACATAGGTTATAATTATATTAATTAACTAGAGAAGTATGACCATAGATTAAGACTACTAAGTAAGTTTTGTAAAATGTTATAAAAGAGCCGAGATGGCCAACAATAAATCAGACTTTAATTAACCACACAAGCTGGCAGATCTCTGCCTTGTTCAGTTTATTTTAAACGTCTCTGTTTGCCTTGGACATAGTTCAAGTCGGCAAACACTGCAGTCTATAGCGAAGGCAAACTCTGCCGCTATAAAATAAATAAAACGATCCTTAAATAAATTATAACAATACTGTTGAAAGATGCTTTGGAGTATGGAAGCAAAGATTTCGAATTTTGCTTACTGGTATGAGAACCTCATTACAAACAATAAAGACGACAGTAGTTGCTTAAGCTGTTTTGCAACACTTAGCTGTTGACATTCAAGAGCAGTCGATACGTATTTATTGTCTTCAATTTTTACTATTTATACTTAATATAATTCCTAATATAATACAGATAATGACAACGATTTCAATAATATCCTCCAAGAAGAAAATGATGAATTGCTGCAACTTAATTGAAACCGAAATGCGTCCCGCAGTGTATTTATTTCACAACATTTCCAATAAAATTGACAACAACAGATTTTTATTTCATTTCATTTATTTTATTTCTTTCAAAAGAATTCATTTATAAAAATTAACTTAAAAAACTAAATTATTAAAATTTTTAGAAACTGTTGGGTTTTACGTCTCAGGGTCTCCGTGCTTTCACGTGGTGAAGAGAGACTTAGGGACGGGGAGCAAAAATAAGAACGAATGACTTTTTTAATACTAGCGTTTAAGCTAGTTTCTTTTATTTAATGTTTCAAAAGGCCCGCTGTCTAGGCGAGGCTGCGACCTTTGTGAAACTCGTTCAAATTAGCTCTGCCCGTTTCTGGTCGACCGCGAGGTTTATAAAGGAAAGTCTTCACTTTCCAATGACGTTCTTCATTTCCACACATTCCTATAATTTCCAATAAGTGGAAATTATTTGCCAATACATAATTGAAAAAGTGCCTACTCAATATGTAAATGTAAAACACAAATGTAAATTTACATATTGTCATTTTACTTTCCCCTTAGAGGTACGCGATCACGCACACTTTGTATGGTAGGATAGGTAAATTAACGGCTTTATGCTGACCGTGCAAGCTGATGCCGATGCACCCAATGCACCAAGACATGCAAGTGCAATGTCTTGGTTTTGTTGCCGCCGACGCACATTGGGGTATTTCATACCAATTTGTGTGATTAATTAAAAAAATCAAATCGAAGCTACCCACCCATGATTGGTATCGTTCGAAAGAGAATAGAATTCTACATCACTATGTGAAAGAAAAATTGAAAAAAAGTCAACGGTATCCGTGCACTGCGATTGCAAATTTGACGTTTTCTTTACTTTTGGTGCGCGCATAGAAAAAACACAAAAATTTTTATATTTCCAAGTGGTTTTTCTTGAAACATTAAATAAGTAAAATTGTTTGAGCAATGGAACCTTCTACCTCAGGTATTTTTGGAACGTCAAATGAAATAGATTAGTACAAAAAGTGTCTGTTCGTATTTTTAATGTTTTTTCTCGTGCTGGCTTATAAAATGTGTGTTTTTAGGTACATATGTAAGCATATAGTTGTGAATACCACTCAATTCAGTGAAATTTTTTTTTTTGTTTTGTTACAACAAATATAAGTGATAAGTTAAAAAAAAAAAAGTTTGCAAGTTTTCTGCGGTTTTTAAGAAAAACTTTTTTCATGCCCATGCAATTGAAATACATATATGCAAGTAATAGTCGAAAAATTGAAATGTGTACATGAAGTTAGTGTTACTATTGTTGTTGTTGCTGTTATTTTTTATTTGTTTTGTTTTCTTTGTTTTTATAAATTAATAAAGGTCAACAACAAGTGGCGAAGCAACTATTTGTTTATTGGAAGGGTAAAGGTACTCTGTGCTGTGTGTACGTTGCTGTGTTCATGTTGTTTTTGTTAGTGCTTTTTTATGTTTTGTTTTTTTTTCTAATAATATAATTAACGTCAACAGTTAGTGATGTAGCTTCAGTTTGTTTATTAGAGGGGTAAAAGTACGAAATATTTTGGTTTATATCACTATTCCGTAGAATAGTAATAGAATAGCAATATTTTTGTATTGCATATGTATTTCATTAATATTAAGGAAAAAAAAATAAAGTTCCATATATTAAATGGTTTTGTGATGCTTTTTATACTTTCTAATTGTTTGTTAACTAAAAAATATAAATTTCGTTACTAAGAGGCTTGACTCTTAGTATTAGTAATCACACTTTTTGCTATCAATTACCCCAGTTCGTATTTTTAATGTTTTTCCCGTCTAGGCTTATAAAATGTGTGTTTTTAGGTACATACTCGTTTGTAAGCATAAAGTTGTGAATTCAGTGGAAGTCTATTTTTTTTTTTTGAAACAACAAATATAAGTGATATGTTACCAAAAAAAAACGAAAAGTAAGTAATTTTAAGAGATTTTACGGTTTTCATAAAGCCATTTTATATGGGAGGTAGGCGTGGTTTTCATTTGATTTGGTTGAATTTCATACTTGAAGCGCATATTAAATATCAAAGCTCATATACAAATAAAAAGTCGATATATGAAGTTTTGTGGAATTTAAAGAGATATTACCGTTTTGAATGAAGTCACTTTGTATGGGAGGTAGGCGTGGTTTTCATCCGATTTGGTTGAATTTCATACTTGAAGCGGATATTAAATGTCAAAGCTTATATAAAAAAAAAAAAGTCGATATATGAAGTTTTGTGGAATTTAAAGAGATATTACCGTTTTGAATGAAGTCACTTTGCATGGGAGGCAGGCGTGGTTTTCATCCGATTTGGTTGATTTTCGATTCTAATCTTTATATTTTAGAAACAAGCTTAAATACCAAATTTCATTACAATAGCTTCAAAATGACGGCTTTTATTGTGTCGATAGACAGACAGACGGACAGACGGACGGACGGACAGAAATTTTTTTTCATCTTTGGACCCATTCTAACTAAAACACAAAGTCAAAAATTCCCTCCGTCTGCTAGGTGATTTGATCACAATTTTCAGGGTTCAATACCCCACTGTGCGACGTTATAGCCAGAAACACTTGACAACTAAAAACAAAGCATTGGTTTTGTTTGTTTGGTAATTTAAGCGTGAGCGGTTAAATAAGGCCAGTCTTTTTATTTTCATGAACGCCGGCAATTTGAGTCACCGTACTCAAATTGGGTCTCGGTCATTCGTTCATAATAATAAACAAAAGGTTGTATGTTATTTATGCGCTTGTACTAAGAAATCTGCTATACGGTGACGTATAGATTAAACAGATTTTTTGTACCGCATTCTAATTATGAAAAATATTTTATATTTTTTATTAGCTTTAGTTAAGTGTGTTTAGGAAAATCGTGTGAGTTTGGGGTGTACAAAGTGTACAGGAGAATGTTGTGGGATACAACAAAACTATAAATAAAAATAAAGATAAATAAAAATAAAGATAAACAACAATGATGTTAAATAAAGACCAACTAGTAGGAACATAAATATATATAATAAATAATATAAAATACCAAATTACAAGGTAAATTATTTAATCTATATAAAATGTTAATTTAAAAGCACCAAGCAATAACACAAAATGTAAGGAAAGCATAAAAGCAAATTAATCAATCACACACAAACGTAAACAAATCGTAAAAAAAATCACATATAAAAAATAAACATAGCAGAAAAGAAAATAAAACAATCACATACAACAAAGAAGCATACAAAATAACATTTAACACACACATAAAACGAAGAAAATTAAACTATGCAAATTAAATCGATTGCAAAAATTAAAAAAAGCACAAATTATTTACCGTTTCTCAAAAGATTTTTTAATCTTACGGTATGCTCTTTTTCCCGTCGCGCATTTTCTTCCTCTAAATTTCGGACTTCTAACTGAAGAATCTCCATCTTCTTCTCGTGTTCTCTCCTCATCTGCTTCTTTGAGAGCTCAAAAAGCTAAATTTTTATCTCCTCCGATATCATCTAAAACAAATGATAGTAAGAATATCAATAAGATTTTTGCTTGAAAATAAAATTCTTACTGCGGGAGTTTTTGCGCGCCTCTTCTTTGCTTGGGGTTCTGGAACAGCACACACTTCATCCTCCTTAACACTTTCACCAAAAAAGTGTTCGATTGCCGGCTCCTCAATGTCTTCAATTAAATATTCGACAGGTCCCTATGAAAAATATTTATACAGCAAACTCCTGCGGTAGCAGAACCAACAATTCTGCATCTTTCCTGTTTGGAGACTTTGGGGGGGGGGGGGTCCACCACCAGTTGCGCTTTGGCTTTTTTGTGCTCTGATAGGCGAGCTTTTGCCTGCATTTTACTGCCTCGCCACTGGCACTGTATTTGCGCTACAGCTCTTATGGCTGTGCTTGCTTGATTGAATCTAAAGAAAAATAATTTTAATTATTATATATTATAATAATTCAAACGACGATACGATTCTAGGACTTCCTTCCATGCTTCTCGCTTCTGTCTCGACGTGTTGGTATCCACACACTTATTTTCAAAGACGTTTATCTTCTCTGTTACAAGCTGCCGAAGAGGTAACTAAAATCACACAAAAATACGATTACATTCGTTATTAAAGTATGAAATAGATTAAATACTTTACCTTATCTGTAGAATCCCAATTTTCAGATCGCTTTCTCTTGGAATCCATTATTATTGGTTGTATTATTTATAAAATGATCCGTCAAAGTAGTTAACTCACGATTGCATTTTTGCAATCGTAATAGATTATTGTAATAGGTTTAGCTTATTTTTGACACAACGCTAGTTTAGTTACACAATGAATAAAAAATGATTATGAATAACAATTTCAGCAAGGCTGCGTAAAGAGTTATTAAAGGTTTAAGCAGTGCGTAACTAAAGAACCGTTGAAGTGTTGTTTAAGGAAATATATTGAATAACACTGAGTAAGTTTTATACACATATATGCCCAGTTTTAATGTGTATATCCCAGTAAACTATTTGAGCATTCAAAATATTTTTATTTTTTCAGTAACCTATACGAGCAATAAATCTCAGTAAGATAAATGTAAATAATCACATTCGTCCGTGTACTTTCCTATTATAATTTTACATATCCAACATATGAAGGGCTTATTGCAGAAACATGATAAGCCACAAAATAAAAATTTTGAAATAATCGAATTTGAATCTTTAAAAAATATATAAAATAGGCGTTCCATGTAATCGTACTTTTAATATTTGTAATTATTCGTAATGGAAGCCTTCTAAAACATGTTCAAAAATTAACGAAGAAAGGATAATGGAAACCAATTATTTAAAAAAAAAATGCGGCTTATCATGTTTTTGCATAAAATTTATTTTCAAAAATTAATAAAAAACAAAAACAAATTTTAACAAAAACGAAACAATATAAACAAATTATGTATAATTTTTCAACAATTTCTGGAATTTCCTTTTCGTTTTCTATGTTTGTTGATTTTAATGTTTTATAAAAGGAATGGTATATTGGTGGAAAATAGGGTAATAAAGATTTCACGTTTTGGATTTTTTTCACTTCTATTTTAACACATTCACGCGGTCTTACTTTTTAAAGTATATTTACTACTATATACTCTTGATTTACTTTATTAGTATTACTAGTATTATTAGTATTAGGTACTACAAATTTTAAAGTAAAAATTATTTCTGTAATCATGTTTTTACATAGCCATACAAATATGAAACCAAGTTTTCTTAGAAATAACATGATTATCAACAGAAATAAGAAAGAGGAAATATGCGTCGCTGGTTTCTCAAAGCGCTTCATCAGTTTTTATAGGTTATTTATAGTTACAAGCTTTCAAACAATTGGTTGTAGTTCCAACTAAGTAAGTAAGTAAAAATTAATAAATGTCTATGAAATACCAAGGACTCTTTTTTATCGGCCCAGTAGAGACTTGGAAACTTATAAAGAAGCGAAATCTAAAATGCAAATAAACTAAGGATTCATGTATGTCTGTTCTAGACCAAGGACTCTTCTTTATCAGCCCGGTAGAGACTTGAAAACTGTTAAATAAGCGAAATCTATAAATTACAGTGTGTTCAGAAAAAAAACGTGTTTGGCTGTTGATGTTAATGCATATATGTTAAAGCATATATTAAAAAAAAATTTTATATTAAAAGTACATTTCATTGTCATAGTCGACACATTTTTAATAAACCGTCCAGTCACCTTCATTGTCAATAATAGCTTGACATCTTTGGTGGCCAATATTTCAGCATATTCAGGAGTTAAAGACTTCCAGATATTTTTAAGCAATCGAACGAATTGTTTTGATGATGTTATATTTTTTTTATATTTTAGCTTTCATGATGCCCCATACATTTTCTATTGGATTGGCATCAGGTGACTGTGATGGCCAGTTCAATGTTGTAATATTTTTTCTTCTTTCCATTTAGTACAGAGTTTACTCCTATGTTTTGGATCGTTGTCCTCTTGTAATATCCAATCGGTGTTATTTTTTCAATATAACTTTTCAGCAGACTTTAACAACCCATCTTTGTACAATCCCAGCATTCTTACTGCATTAAGGTTATGGGTGAAGCACTTTAAAACGCCAAATCCTTGAGCTGAGAAACACCCATAGACGTTTATTTTTTGGGGATGTTTAACACTACGCTGAATTACTTTTTCACCTTTTTTACCCAATCACGTTTTATTCATCTGTGAATATTATTTTTGTCCAATCGCGGTCGACATTTTGATGAGCCCATTGCAAACGCTTTTCAACGTGCTTTTGCGAGAGCAAAGGCTTCGACAAAGTACTGCTTCGCTTTATGCCTGTTCGATGAATTCTCTCCAGTATCGTATTTAGGGATATATCCAATCCTTTTGCCGATAAAAATTTTTTAGCTTCTCTCAAGCTCATGGCTGGATTTTTTTCAAATAGTCCCATAATGACTTTATCTTGCTTTTTGGAGGTGATGGTCTTACGACCTCTCCCTGGCTCATGGTCAATGTTTCCAGTTTTGCAAAACGATCACACCACCTCTTAACAAAAGCACAAGTAGACTTGAGGTATTTTACAGTCTTTTGAACAACAAAGCCAACACTCCAAGGTCCATTTTGGACCTTTTGGATGATTTGTTAAGAAGCTTTCTTCAAAGTTTTTTAAATTGAGCACTCATTTTTCTCACTTCCAACACTTTCGAAAGAACAAAAAAAACTAATTAAAATTGATATGTCGGCGATCACAATAGCACTATATTCACAATTGTAAATTAAAACTACGTTTTCTTGCGAACTAGCATTCTCAGAGAAAAACGCTATTTTTCGAACACACTGTAAATATAAGAATAAACTAAAGATTCATGTATGTCTGTGCAAGACCAAGGACTCGTCTTTATCAGCCAAGTAAAGACTTGAAAACTGATTAAAAAGTGAAACCTATAAACTTAATATTAAAATAAACTAAAGATTAATGTATGTAGGGACTTCAAAACTGTTAAGCAAATTAAATCTATAACTTGAATATGAAAATAAACTAAAGATTCATGTATGACTGCAAGACTGTCAAGTAATGAACACGACGATTGTTATTTAACGACTGACTTTATTCAAGTAGAAAGTAAGTGATGGCAAGGTATAGCTATACGTACAATGTACTATGTATACATAGCACATGCATACGTATGTGTGCCTTATGACATTTTCCTTCTTTTTTTTTTTTTTTTTTTTTTTAATATTTCATGAAATTCATAAATTTAATAAAGACGAAAATCCGAGAAGAATATATAACAATGAATAAAGGAAAATATTTCATAAATGTAATAATAAAAAAAAATTATAGTGGAGATAAAGAATATGGCAAACGATGTCATCTCATGGTTCATAGCGTTGTGGTTGCCTCAGTGGTCGCCCGTAGCGAGAGACTGGTGCATCTGGTTGGATTCCTGTTGATTCGTTTGTGACAATCTGTGGCGTTGAAGCTAAAGTACTTGTTACATTGTTGCTGCTAGCTGAAATTGGCAATGTTGTATTTTGGTTGTTATCATTTTCAGGGTTAACTGCTACTGTACGCGGTGCTGATATGGTTGCTTTTGTCGGTGCGATGTGTATTGTGTTGCGCCTTAGTAACTTCCCTTGGTCAGTTCTTATCACGTATGATCTTGGGGCGTTTTTGTAATGACTTTCTACCTTTCCGCTTATCCAGTCTCGATGCGCTCGTTGTATTCTAACTCTATCGCCTGGTTGGATGTTTTTTGCTTGTTTTGTTTTTTCGTTGTAATATGTTGTTGTAGAATGTCTTGTTTTTGTAAGATTTTTGTTAACGTTTGCAACCAGTTTTGGCTGTAGAATATTTTTTGAGGTTGGTAAGGTAGATCTGGTTAGCCTACTCATGAGACGTTGGTTTGGAGATAGAAGTTCTTCGTTTCTTGGTGAGTTTCGGTAGTTTAAGAGCGCTAAATAGATATCGCTTTTGTCTTTGGCGCACTTCTTTAACATCATTTTTGCCGTCTGGACATAGCGCTCTGCTAGGCCATTTGAACGTGGGTAATTGGGATTTGATGTTTGGTGCTGTATGTCCCAGGATGTAGCAAATTTAGCGAATTCCTTAGACGAGAATTGTGGTCCGTTATATGATTCTAACACGGATGGTATTCCATCTGTAGCAAACCATTTTTTTAATTTGTTAATGACTTCTTCTGATGTGGTGTACTTAAGTTGAGCGAAATCAAAGTACCCAGAGTAACTGTCGACTATCAAAAGGTAGTTGTTGCCGTTAAAATAAAATAAGTCTACCGCTGTTATTTCCCATGGTAACGTTGGAATTGTTTTAATGACCAGTGGTTCTCTTGGTTTAGCTGCTTGAAGTGATTGACACACCGTGCATGATTCAATAAAGTTGTTTATATCTTTGTGCATTCCAATCCAAAATACTGTTGATCTGGCTCTGCTTAGACAACGCTGAATTCCTAAGTGACCACTGTGTATGGTTTTCGTTATGTAATTTTGCATTGATTGTGGAATTAAAACTTTAGATGCTTTGTATACTAGCCCTTCATATGTTGTGAGCTCGTCACGAAAATTCCAGTAGGGTCGGATTTGTTGTGGTAAGTCCGTAATACCTGAAGGCCATCCGTTTAAAATTTGTTGTTTTAAAGTTTGTAGCTTTTGGTCTTTCGCTGTTTCCGCCATGAGCTTCTGCTTGGTTGATGATTTTAAGTACTCAATTGTGTTGACTTCTATTTCGTCGTCCGGCGAATTGTTATTCGGGTTTATGCAGTCTCTGCTAAGCGTGTCCGCGAGTTTTATTTCTGTCCCTTTCCGATATATTACCTGAGGGGAGTATGGTAGTATGTACATTAAAATTTTTTGAATTCGTGGTGATGTTGAGTGTAAAGGTTTTTTAAAAATGGCCTCAAGGGGCTTGTGATCCGATTCTATTATGAGTTTCTTGCCGTATACGTACTCATGGAATTTCTCACAAGCGAAGCGAATTGCCGTTGCTTCCTTTTCGATTTGAGCGTAGTTTTGTTGGGTTTTGGTCAAGGATTTGGAGGCGTAAGCGACGGGTTGCTCATTCTGCAGGAGTGCTGCTCCAACACTTGATTTGCTAGCATCAACTTGCAATTTTACATCCAGGTTGGTGTCATAGAACCGTAATAATGGGGCGGACGAAAATGAATCCTTTAATTTAAGAAACGCATTTTCTTGTTCAGGTGACCAGCACCAGCTGACCTCTTTTTTTAGCAACATTCGTAGCGAAGATGTTATTTCGGACAGGTTGGGGATAAATTTGGCGAGGTAAGTGGCCATTCCCAATAAACGTTGTAGTTGTTTCTTGTTTTCTGGTCTTTGTATCTGGTTTATGGCTGCTGTTTTGTCTGGGTCTGGCATGATTCCGTCTGCTGTTAGAATGTGTCCTAAGAATTTTACTTTATTAGATGAAAATATGCATTTTTCTTTATTTAATTTCAAACCAGCGTTTCTGAGAATTTCTATTACAGCCATCGTATAACGTTCCAGTTGACTTGGAGTTTCCGCATGTATAAGTATGTCGTCCATTGATACTTCTGTGTTCAGACATCCATCGAGTAGTTGCGCCATCAACTTCTGGTATACCTCTGGAGCTGATGCTAGACCAAATGGGAGTCTTTTATAGGAGTATCTACCCCATGGTGTTGCCATGGTTAGATATTTTTTGGTACGATTTGACACCTCAATCTGCCAAAAACCCTTTTTGCAATCTAATAAAGTGAAGTACTTAGATTTATTGATGTTTGCTGTTATTTCTTCCACGGTTTTAAGTGGGTGATATCGGCGTTGTATGTTTTTATTCACGTTTGTTGGGTCTAAGCATATTCGTATCTTACCTTTTTTTTTTAACGATGACCATGGGCGAAACGGCTGGTGTAATTCCCTCTGTTTTTTCTAGAACGTCCAATTTGACCATCTTGTCGATTTCGTTTTTTACCTCCTTTTTTATTGCGTGTGGTATTTTTCGGGGTGCGTACTGTTCAAAGCTTGGGTTGCTAATTAGGTCTATATCATATATAAAATTTTTTACCTTTCCGAGTCCGTCAAAAATTTCGTTAGTTATGTTTATTTCCTGCACCCGCGAAATTAGTTTTAATTTTTCACAATCGTTTTTCCCCAGTATTGGTTCAAAATTTGGAAAGCTTTCGACGACAATGAATTTTAACTTGTAATTTTTGTTTCGCACAGTGCACGGCAGAAGTGTTTCGCCACGCGTATTTATTTTACCGCCGCCGAATGCGACCAATTTGTGGTATCTTGGGCGAATATTTTTCATGGTGGTATCACTTAACAAGCTACATGGAATCACGTTGCACTGTGCTGCTGTGTCGAGTTTAAATTTAATTCGTTTGTTCTCTATTGTGATTTCTTCGTACCAATTGTCGTTGTTGTCTTTATTTGTCGCTGCTTTTGATATTGAGAGAACCAATAGGTCGCTATCTTCTGTTGTGTCGCTTTGCTCTGACGTGCTGCTGTTGTTGTGTTTGCGGCTGATTGCACTCACTTCTTTGTTTCTGTTTTTTAGGCTAAAGCATAGTTTCGATAAGTGCCCTTTACGTTTGCAAATATCACACTTGTTGTTATATGCTAAACATTTGCGAAACTGGTGTGTGTTCCCACATCGCACGCAATCGTATGTTTTTGCATTGTCGTTTTGTTTGTGTTTTTCCGTCTTTGTCGATCGCAACATTTTTGTGTGTTTGTATGGTTTGTATTTATCTAGTGCGTCGATTTTCTGTTCGTCTGTTTTGTGCAATTCTTGTAATTGTTGAGTTGCTGTCTCACTCGCTCTACAAATTTTAATAGCTTTTTCCAGGGCTACGTCGTCTTCTGCCAGCAGTTTTTCTCTTATTAGGTCGCTCTTTATACCAACTACGATTTTATCTCTTAGTAAAGAGTCTTCGAGCTCTTTAAATGAACAGTTTTTTGCTTGATTTCTTGCTTTTGTAAAAAACTCATCAAACGGTTCATTTTCATGTTGGATTAACGTGTTGAAGCGGTACCGTTCAAATGTTATACTCGTTTTTGGAGCAAAATATTCGTTGAACTTCTTTTGTATTTCGGTAACACTATTTTGTTGACTTTCTGTTAATGAAAATGAGTTAAATATATTTATTGCATCGGAGCCTATGCTTGACATGAAGGTTGCCACTTGAATTTGTGCTGGTTTTTTGTCCAATTGTGCAGCGGTCTGAAACCACTTGTATTGTTGCATCTAATCCTTCCAGGCTTGTGATGCATTGTTGCCTACAATTTGTAGTGGTTTCGGTGATTTCACAAAATTAACGTTGCCAACGCTAGCGTCAGTGCTTCTTGAATCGTCTACCATGCTTTATTATTTTTTTTTTCGGTTTTTTTAAAAGAAAAAAACTTCTGACACCATGTCAAGTAATGAACACGACGATTGTTATTTAACGACTGACTTTATTCAAGTAGAAAGTAAGTGATGGCAAGGTAAAGCTATACGTACAATGTACTATGTATACATAGCACATGCATACGTATGTGTGCCTTATGACAAAGACCAAGACTCTTCTTTATCAGACCAGTATAGACTTGAAAACTGATAAACAAGTGAAAGAGTGAAGTTCTTCACGTCACTGTGTTTTATTTTCCTTGATACAGGGCTCTCAGCACGTATGACGACATTCGTTTGATGATATCGTTTCAACGATACTTTAACCCTTCGTTTAGTGGATGTTTCGATTGTCACATTAGCAGTGGATGTGTCTGGCCAGACGCGTATAGACACTTCAATGCAAATATGGTGTTTTTGTATGGTTTTGGGGTTTGTTCTTAGATTTGGTTTGGAAGTAGAATCTGCCTTCATCATCACTGCTTATGATTTCGATTGGTTGTTTAACTATGTCAGTTTCTGTATCCGATGCATCATCGTCATTTGGAATACAGTCTTTATCATCGCCTTCATATTCAAAAGGATTTGCTTCGTCGTCTTCTTTTTCAGCACCTCTTTTCTTTCTCTTTCCGGTTGAGTCACCA
This sequence comes from Dichetophora obliterata, assembly GCA_963920525.1. NCBI lineage: Eukaryota > Metazoa > Arthropoda > Insecta > Diptera > Sciomyzidae > Dichetophora > Dichetophora obliterata. The sequence continues at coordinate 140,556,212 of OY986437.1, forward strand.
GTACTGTTACTATTCCTTCATAGAAATCTGTTGAAAAGCTTCTGCCTGGTGCTCTCGAGTTATATAAAAAAAGTCTTTTTCATCACTCATATTTATTTTTTCTAATCACATAAAAAAATTTTTTTGCGTTTTATTTTTTTTTTAGAATACGAATTTTCACTATACGTTCACTTACGCATTGATTATTGATAGAAAATATTAGAAATTTGAATTTAAAATGTATTATGTCATTATGTCATTAAATCAGATGTGGATACAGTTTTCTTACAGAGTAAACTCGTATCCCTGGAAAACTGGTGTAATCCAAATAAGCTTTCTCTTAATGAAAATAAATTCTATGTTATAAGTTATTCCCGTAAAAAAGAAATGCTTTACAGTAGTTTTGAGCTAAATGGGGTTGAACTAAAAAGGATCAATCACATTGCAGATCTTGGGGTTATCCTAGATTCTAGGCTGCGCTTTAATCTTCACCTCGATCATATCACATCCAGGGCAAACAAGCTTCTCGGATTCATTAAAAGACGTGCAAATGAATTCAAGAACGTCTGGGTAACTAAAACCCTATATTGCACACTAGTGCGTCCCATTCTTGAATATTGTTGCACAGTATGGAACCCAAGTTTTGCAGTGCATAGTGATAGAATAGAAACTATCCAAAAACAATTCTTACTTTTTGCCTTGAGAGACACGTACAACCCTCGGGACTATAGAAACCTGCCACCATATGTGCACAGACTGAAAGCCATTAACTTAATGCCGTTGTCAACAAGAAGATCGCTACTGTGTTCATGTTTTATATTTGATGTCATTGCCCGAAACATTGACAGCGAATATATTTCCAACAAAGTAACAATTAATGACCCAATAAGGAGAACTAGGCACACAAGATTTCTATGTGAGTCACAGCACCACACTAATTACGCTTTCAAAGAACCAATTAATAGATGTTGTATGATATTTAATACTATCAGCGAGCACTACCTTCCACCTATGTCTAAATACATGTTCAAGCGTAACCTCTCCAATCACCTCTTTCCACCCTAAGCATCTATCCTTATCACAATCACCAATCACCATCCATACCTCTTTAACTGTTCCCTATTAATTATAAGATAGCACAGTAGCTTAATAGCCATATTTTCAACTACTTTGTATAAAATATGTAAGTAATAAGCTCCTTCTGTTTTTAAGATAGTACAGTAGCTTAATAGTCATATTTTCTACTACTTTGTATAAAATATGTTAGTTATAAGATCCTTCTGTTTCTTTTCTTTTCTTATCTCCTTTTCTGTTTGACGTGTTCTTAAATTCATGTCGTTCAGGTGGGCGGATTACGCCCACTTCGATTAGCATGTCTTTGTACACCAAAACAAGGTAAGGGGTGAGGAAAAAAAATAAATAAATAAAAAAACAACCTGTTAGAATAAGTATAGTGCCTTGCTTGGCCAAATAAATAAATAAATAAATAAATAAATAAATAAAAATAAATAAAATTTGCAAAAGGATGCATTGTACAGCCCACCAAGCTAATGATATAAAATTCAAAATACCACAAAAAATGTTTAAATAATTTTAAAAAAGAAAATGCAACGCATAACGTACTTAATATAAAGGTGTTTGGCTGGACACATCCACTTTTAATACGATATGTGTGTTGAAAAGTCCTTCGAAGGATTCTCCTTCATAATTATTTAACTCAGATTTTTTCATAATATAAAAGCCAATGATATTTTAGGAAATGTCACGAAATCAGAATAGGCTAGCACAAGTAGAAATATATTAAAACTTAATTGAGAATCTAAAAATGTCTGGCCAGACGCATCCACTAAACGGAGGACATCACGTAACCTTTAATTTTATGTATCGTCTAAACGATGTCGTTTTGCTTGCTTCATGTATGGCAAACAACTGTCAAATGATATCGTCGAAACGATTGCTTGGCGCGATAGCTAATTTGGTATCGTTTGGCTGTTTTTCTGGTTGGAAATAATAATAAAAATAATTAGAGTTGTTTTTAGTGGCTTCACAATATAAAACACATAATTATTTTATATTTAATGTTGTTGCTAATTTTTATTTTCAATACTTCGAATTGACTCTGCAATTCATCATCAGGAAAATTGAAGAAACAAAAAACACAATAAAAATATTTAAATTACGAAAATTTACATAAATTAACAATATATAACAAAAAATTAACAACAAATGGAACAATTCTTACACTTAAAAATTAACGTATTACACTTAACACGGAGTATTTAAAACTAAATCCTAAAATTTCTACTAATGCAAATTTGCCCCCTTGTGACTTATTAGGTGTCTGTAGCTGTGAGCATAGTTCTCTGTGTCCATCTTGTAATTGATGCGTATGTAGCTTGGAGTATGTGATATGTGGAGTATCTCAAGAGTGGAATCTCGAAGTTGGGAATGTGACCCTCTTTTAAACAGTGCAAAGCAAGTGCTGTTTCTTGATTATTATTGTGGCCTGCTGTAATATCCGAATTGTGGGATGAAATCTGCCTCCTTAATTTTGATTTATTTTGTCCCAATGTATACCTTGTTGCATACATTGGTGCCGTCAGAGTTACATGGGATTTTGTAGATTGATTCGGATTGGTCAAGTTTGTCCATCTGATCTTTGGTTTTACTAAAAAGATTTTTTAAAATGTTGCAAGGCTTAAAAGCTAATCTAATTTTGTTCTTGTCAAATATGTCAGATGCGGCGAATATTTCAGAGAATTCAGGTACGTATATCAAAGATTTGAAGGGTTTTTAAATTTCGGTCACAGCTGAATCACTCTAGACTACTGAAGAGGAAACGTTGCTATTCTGAAACAGGCTTTCAAGTCTGCTGCGTAATTGACATACAGAGTTGTTGTTGTTGCTTTCTTTCATAAATTACTTGACCTAAAACTCTAAATTACAAAGATACAAAAAATCGTTACATCACCATACCTAGAAATAACAATGGCATTTCATTCCATGGCACATCGGCTATGCCTACTGCCGCTATATATTTCGAGTTTTAGAAAAGAATTTGATTTCATGGTTCATTTAGCTTGTGTCTATGGATTTGATAGATCGTTGGTTGAAAAAGTTGTGCATTAAAAATCAAAAAAGATTCAGAAGACGAAGTTTCGATACTGTTTAGCCAAAACGAAGCAACTAAAACTGAGAACAAGTGTCGCTACTCTTGTGCATATATTCCAACAATGACCATATACTACTAAAGACGCTAGCAAAAGAAAACACACACATTGTTTATAACAACAACAGCAAACTAATGAACCTTCTCGGTTTTACCAAAGATGTATCACCAATAAGTGCAAAAAGTGGAATATTCCAAATCACCTGTTGCGACTGTGAAGCCAAATATTTAGGACAAACGAAACGAAGTATAGAGACACGTTTCAAAAAGCATATGAATTGTGTAAGACAAAAACATCGATCTTCAGTAGCAGCCCACGTCTTTGCAGCATGCGACGAAGGTAACCCACCTAACAGAATAGACAATTTTGAAGAGAATGTACGATTACTTAAGAATATATAGATCGAGAGACAACTGAACGCATATGAATCGCTTATTATTTACAAAATCAAAAAACTCTGACAACGGCAACATTTCGTCACCTCTGTTCGCACATCTTTAAGACTTGTTTCGGATCATTAGTTATTTGTTTCTCTACTTTGTTTGTTTGCATTGTATTGTATAAATAAATATGTTCTGTTTAGTTATTTATTTAATCTTAATTTAGTCTTCGTGTTAACTGATGATGAGCAGCATGTCTGTTACAAATGCATACGCTTTTAAATTGAAAAATTTCGTTGCGTTTTAATTTCAATAAGACAATATTTTGTAGTCAATAAAGGAAAAACTCAACAATTTTTCTAAATTATAACCTTGTAAAAGCACGAATACCTGACAATTTAATTGTAAATCTAACAATGCACTTCTTTCTACTAAATTTTACAACGTATTAATAGTTATACAACATATTTTAGGGTGCTACGTAAATTTTTTTAGCTTTGAAAACGACTTGCTAACAGCCAATCATAATGGCTAACACTTAAATTACTAATGGCCTTATTTTGTAAAACGAACGCAGTCACTTGCGTTAGATTTTTAATCTGGCAATATATTTAAAAGGAAAGTTTTAGTGAGAGAGGATTTATTCGAATTCATATGGAAATAGAATTGCCAGACAACAGAACCTCAAGTGAGGTGATGCGTGCATTTTACAAAATAAGGCCAAACATTTTTAGAGGTCATATTTATTTATTTGGGGTAAAAGAAATGAGCATAAGGATGCACTTGAAAGCAAAACTATTCTGCTGACACAGAGTGCATATAATTTAATTTTTACCCGACTGCGGCGAAGCAAAAGGAGAGGTATATGTGTTTGACCGGTATGCATGTTTGTATGTTGACCTGTTCCACTCTCGCTTCTAAACTACTTATCATAATTTGAGAAATGAGGTATCATTGGAAGTGTTTTGATGGTCTTATGGTTAATGGCTATGTGACGTCAGCTTTAATTTAATATAGCGCCCTCTAGCGGACACAAAGTCATGAGCAAAAAAAATTTTTTAGTAAGGTATCGTTAGAAGCGTTTTGATTGTCCGATGAAGAAAAGTTATGTGACGTAACATAATGTTTAATACAGCGCCCTCTAGAGGACAAAAAAATCAACTAAACACTAACTTCTAAACTACTAATCATAATTTGACAAATGAGGTATCGTTAGAAGCGTTTTCACCGTGCGCTGGTTATGTAACGGCACATAAAATTGATTATAGCGCCCTCTAGAGGACAGAAAGTAAAATAAGCCCTAACTTCTTAACTAATTAGCGTAATTTGACAAATGAGATATCGTTGAAAGCGTTTTGATCGCCCGCTGGCTAAAGGCCATGTGACGTCACATAAAATTTAATATGGCGCCCTCTGGAGGACAGAAAGACAACTAAACCCTAACTTCTAAACTACTTATCCGCTAGTTATGACGTCACATTCAATATAATATAATAAACTAAACCCCTAACTTCTAAGGGGGCGTCCATTAATTACGTGAGGCATTTAGGGGTGGGGGGTTAAGCAGAATCTCACTAAATCTCACGTGGGGGACCCCCTGTCCCCTGGAACCCCCTGTTCTCGCAAAAATGACGTAATTTTTTATCAGCAAGAAACAGTGTAGAATTATGAGATAACTGGTTAAATTGAGTAAAACGTGTTTCTCTACAAAATAGGACTAAATTTTACACTATAATATTTTTCGCGGTTATGCGAGAGCAACAAAGTAGCGTAGTAGCTCGTCGATTGTTTTCCCACCGGCTAGCTGAACACGCGATTCGACGATCGCTGCGACTTGTGACAGCGACGCATGGACAAGTCTCTCTACTTGCTGTGTTTAAGTCAGTAAATGTTTAGTTCAGTGGTCGGCACATTAAGCACATCCCAGTAAGAACATTCATGCATATAGCATTGATTGATGTAGGCATACGTTTGATGTTTTATATGCATGCCAGCATAAATGCAAGCTCGTTTCCATTTTACATGGCGATGTCAAACAAGAGCATGTGTACTGAGTACCCGCACAATTACTATTGCTGTATGCATGGGGAATTAGTAGTTTTCTATGCATTCATTGCCATTAATACTGCATGCATACATTACCCTTAATACTGTATGCATACATTTGCATTAATATTGTAAGAAAAAAATTGCAGTGTCATTAATTAATCTTCTTATTTATTTCAGTTTTTAAAGTTGTTCTATTCTGTTAGATTAATTTTTATTTTGTTAATAAATCATGTACAACTGCACTCCTTAAAGTTTAAATTAACAATGGGAGTTCATATTTTTTAAGCAAGACTATAATGCATGCAAGGTTCATGCCTTAGTACTAATACAGCATGCATATTTTAGTATGCACGCTCTTGTGTACAAACAACACGCATACTCAGCGAATTTGGATAACTGTTGGTTTTTTTTTAATGACCATACATGCCTTGTCCATGCTTCTGCCTGTATACAGCATGCAGGTTTCCTGTATGCATGCTACTCTGGACATATTGGGTAAGGCGCCTCACGGAAAAAATTGTTCGACACAAATGCTCAATACAATCCATGGTTTATGTTAAAATGATTCCCCAAATATTTCGACTCTAGCGATAGCCATCCGTGAGCTGGAATGATTTGAAATAACCCCTAAAAATCGAGTTATTCTGTAACCATATTGGCTTGTGTAATTGTTGTAAAAAATAAATTGTCAGAAATTATAGCCGGAAAAATGGTCTTCCAATCTGCATCAAAAAATGTAAATTTTTGCATTCGGATTAAAAATAATGTTTTTTTTCATCTATTTTTTAAAATTTAATTTCACTAAAATTAAAACAACTTTATTATTTCTAATGCGATCCTCCCTTTGAAGATATCGTTGGTAGTGCTCGCATTGATTCCTAGTCAGAATTGCTTAGTTTGATATACAGTTGAGGTCAAAATAATAGTAGCGCCCTTATATTCATACATGTTTGGATAAATAATACTAGTATACGAATTTCGGATCCGGTAAGTCCATTTTCATTCCTATATGTACTTTCAACACTCGTTCCAACTCCGTACTCAGTTTCCTCCTATATTGTAAAACTTTCAAGATACAGGGTGTTTTACGGTTTTGGTACGTGTTTAGTATTATTGATCTAGAATCTAAACTACTCACCATAAAATAAAAATTAATATTTTATTTTAGTTTAATATAATTAAAAAACTTTGTATTTTTGCTTTTGTAGCACTTAATTGCTTTATTTTAAATTTTTATAATGTTACAGTTTCACTAATTGTTTTGTTTTTTAATTTGCAATTTTATAGAGAATAAACTCATTTTACTCACGCATTTAAACGATTAAATATCTTTTAAAACTAAACTGCGTATTTTATTTGAACTCGAGTTTATTCACGCTCCAGTCACAGGAAGTCAACAGCTTTATTCTTTGGGAATACGAAATCGTTGGACTGGTCTCTCGTTTGGAAAACTTATGCTGCTGGTTGCCGCACAAATCCGCCATTCTGTTGTGCTACGAACATTTCTGCTAGCTGCTTTTGAACCGTCGTTTTCTTCGAAAAGTCTGATTGATGCCACACGAACAGAACCCTGAAAAGAGAACTAGCCAACGAGAGAATAAAGGAGTACCACCTACCAGATTCGAGCCCGATCATCACACTATGCAACGCACGCCACCGATTGGACAGACACCAAGTACGCCAACCACCATGTCGAATGATCAAAATCGCCCGTCCACTGCGCCTGTTGTATCGAACCCAACCGCCATTTTGTCGACCTCAAGCTCAGCACTGACCCGATCAGGAGCCGTTCCTGCTGCACCGAATCCACCACCGCTGCCAACCGAACAGTCCAGAGCCACCAGCTGCCGTCAGCCACCTATAATAGAAAACAATTTAGAAAAGGTAACACTAGAATTTTATAAAAGAATTTCAGATCTTCAGGACGAATTTAGGCGCCAAATGCATGCCATACAATCACTCGTATGCACCAACAATGCACAGATCCAGAATAGTGTCACCGAACTCCGAAACGAAATGCGCCGAATCGAACCACCCGCTACGTCCGACATAACCTCTGCGCCTATGCCACTTGCAGCCGGGATTCGCATCACCGATCTTCTGCAGAGTCTATTCCTTTAAGCCAGCAATCTGCAAGTCACCGCCAAAAGAAGATTTACCCGCTACCTAAATTTTCAGGATTACCCGAAGAGTGGCAAACTTTTGAAGAATCGTTTGTAAGCACGACTTTGGATTTTGAATACTCGTCACTGCACAATATCATGCGTCTGAGGGACGCCATAACTGGAGGTGCTCGTGAAACCGTCGAATCCCTGTTGTGCAGCTCTCGAAACGTCGATGCTATTATGGCCACACTGAAGGACGACCTATGGTCGTCCAGAGCAGCTCATCAAATCCCAGGTACAGAAAGTACGCGCACTACGCCCGATTGCAGAAGGAGATCTCGCAGCGCTTATTGATTTCGCGAACAAAATAAGCAACATGGCCACTTTTTTGGAAGCAGTCAGAGGTGAGCATCACCTCACGAACCCCACGCTTCTCAGCGAACTCGTGGCTAAATTGCCGATATCTCGCCAAATTCAATGGGCCGAAAAATGTTTGTTGTTGCCAGACCCTGCCACCATTTTAGATTTCAGGCAATGGCTTGGAGGCCTTAGAAGAATAGCCAACTTGGTAACCGACTCGCTACCTTCAACTTCAACTACTGCCTTCGCAAGTCAACATGGAACCCGAAGACCTCCACCACAAGCTGCCACCGATAACAAAGCCCGCAAATATGCATTTGTCAGCGTGGCCCCAACAAAATGTCGCGTTTGCGAAGGTGAGTGCAAAACTCCTTTAGATTGTGATGCTTTTAAAAATTTGTCGGTTGATGAACGCTGGAGCAAAGTAAAGTCACTGCGAGTGTGCTTTTCTTGCTTAAAAAATGGCCACCAGTTTAGCAAGTGTTACAGTAAGCGCAGGTGCGCTACAAATGGTTGCATGCATTTCCATAATCGAATGTTGCATGCACCCATCAACACCAGCTTGGAAACACCGACGTCCTCATCAGCTGCTATGGAACAAGCCACATTCCAAGAACGCCGAAGTTGCCACGCAGCCGCTAATCGAGAAGAAGACGCTGTGCTGTTCCAAGTGATCCCAGTGCTTCTTTATGGAAATAACAAAATGGTGAAACAGGTCTATGCTTTCGTTGACGATGGGTCCAACGCTACAATGCTTGATGCCGAAGTTGCACGCGAATTAAAACTCCATGGACAAGAAGAAGTCCTCGAACTCCAATGGCTAAATGAAAAAACAGCGCGCGAAAATTCCCAAATCGTCGAAGTAACCATTAGGAGCGTGGAAAATAATCCAAGGAAATACAAAATGTCGAAAGTTTTTATTACGTCAAACTTAGCGTTGCCAACTCAGTCGATTGATGTTAAAAATTTACAACTGAACAATGCTCATCTTTCAGGGTTGCCATCTTTCAGTTATAGGAACGTTCAGCCAAAAATGATTATAAGTTTAACCCACGCCTTTTTAACAGTGCCAATAGAAATCCCGCGATGTTCACTTAGCCCTGGGCCAATTGCTACGAGAACCAGACTTGGATGGATGGTGTATGGACCAGTTGGTGGAGAAGTGCTACCGAACCGAAAAATTGCATGTCACGCTCGAAATATAAAAGGTAAGAGCATCATAAGTAATGAACTAGAAGAAGTCATACGAAAATATTTTGATATGGAAACATTTGGAATAAAACCCAATGTTAAGCCATTACGATCCGATGATGACGAAAAAGCACTTTGCATCCTCAAGTCCACAACTAGATATGTCGAAAATCGTTATGAAGCCGGGCTGCTTTGGCGACATGAAAATATTTCATTTCCAGAAAGTTTTCAAATGGCAATGAATCGTTTGGAGAGCATCGAACGAAAAATGAAACGTGATCCAGATTACGCATCAGAATATTGCAATAAGATCCAGGAGTACATTATGAAAGGATACGCTAGAGAGCTCACCGATGAAGAAGCATGCCAACGAACACAAAAAACTTTTTATTTGCCACATTTTGCCGTAAGAAACCCTAATAAAAAAGGACTACGATTGGTTTTCGATGCAGCTGCTGAAATTAATAATATTTCATTGAACAAAGCCTTGATCCCTGGTCCCGATATTAATCAAACACTTCTATCAATTCTTTTTAAATTTAGGCAAGCGCCCATAGCAGTCTGCGGCGACATAAAAGAGATGTTTCATCAAATAAGTATTTTGAAAGAGGACCAGGACAGTCAGCGATTTCTTTGGAGAAATGGTAATTCTACGAATCCACCAACAACGTATGTTATGCAAAGGATGATTTTTGGAGCAACATGTTCGCCAACAATTGCCCAATTTGTGAAGAATACGAATGCAGAGCGTTTCATTGTAAAATATCCACGTGCAGTAAAAGGGATTATTGATGTAATAAAAATCCATAAAGCTGCGGGATTTGAAATCCGGAATTTTATTTCAAACTCTACTAAACTAAAAAACGCAGTTGGCAACTCTGCCAACGATGAGCCTGTATGTGTAGAAAGTTCAGCTGTGGAACGCATTCTCGGCATGCAATGGTTGTCAAAATCAGATGTTTTTATGTTTGTTTTTAAATTTAATAAGGTGCCTGCTGAAATTCTTCATCTGCAACGAAAGCCAACAAAACGCGAAACGCTGAGTGTTACGATGTCCATCTTTGATCCGTTTGGACTGTTGGCCAACTTTACAGTGTGTGCCAAAATATTAATGAAAGCAGTATGGAAAACATTCAGTGGGATGATGAGCTGCCTGATGGAATTTACAAGAAGTGGAAGAACTGGCTGGAAGAATTAAAACAGGTACAAGATTTTAGAATTTCGAGGTGTTATTTTGCAGGTTTCGAGGAAGCACAGGTTGATCTTCACATATTTTGTGATGCAAGTGAGCAGGCGTTGGCGGCAGTGGCTTATTGGAGATTTATGGATGCTGGTCGTATAAAATTGTCTTTCGTTGCTGGAAAAACATCATGCGCTCCAACTCGTTTTCATTCGATCCCGAAACTGGAACTACAAGCAGCGGTGGTGGCGGTGCGTCTAAAAGAGTCGATTTTGAAGTGTCATGAGGCAAATATTGGTAAAATAATTTTCTGGTGTGACTCAAACACAGTCATTCAGTGGATACGATCTGATCATCGCAATTATAAACAATATGTAGCTAATCGTGTTTCAGAAATTTTAGAAGGTACAGCAATTAAGGACTGGCGGTGGTGCCCTGGCGAGTTGAATCCTGCAGATGATGCTACGCGTGCGAAACTTCCACTGCGGTATAATGCTGAAGGCCGATGGAAATATGGACCAAGTTTTCTTTTGATGGCCGAAAAAGATTGGCCTCTCGAATCCAACATGAAGTCGGAAAATGATAAAAGCGCCGAGGAACTGAAATCAAAACACTTTGCGTTACTGAGCAGGCAAGTGAGTAAAATTGTACCAAGTATTAATCGGTTTTCGTCCTATGGCAGATTGAAGCGGTCAATGGCAGGGGTGTTGAGATACGTGGCAAATCTAAAATTTAAGATGAAAGGTGATGTTCCTTTTCGAGGAGAGCTGACGTCAGACGAAGAATCTGAGGCTGAATTTTACCTCTGTCGATGGGTACAGCGAGAGGCTTTCAGCAATGAGTACGCGTGTTTGTTGGAAGGAAAGCCTATTTCCAAATGTAGCAGCATCAAGACCCTAAACCCATATCTGGAAAATGACGTCATTCGAGTAGGCGGACGCATAGATAATGCCACCTTTATTGATATCTCGGCGAAGAGGCCAATTATATTGCCAAAAGATCATCAGGTGACCCTTCTCCTAACTAATTGGTTTCATCGCAAGATTCATCATGTCAACACATCAACGGTCATCAATGAAATCAGGCAGCGATTTTGGATACCATCCATAAGAACACTGGTTCGCTGCGTTGAAGCGAGTTGCACATTTTGTAAGGTACGTAAAGCTAATCCACAGCCCTATGTTCGGCCATTTACGTACACCGGGCTAGATTTCTTTGGGCCAATCACCGAGACCATACGTCGGCGACATGAAAAAAGATGGGTTGCGCTTTTTACCTGCCTTACCGTTCGAGCTGTTCAATTGGAAATTGCGACCGACTTATCCAGTGATGCCTGTTTATTGTGTATCCGGAACTTTATCAATAGGCGTGGCGTTCCGATACAAATTCGAAGTGATAACGGCACGAATTTTGTTGGAATCAATAAAGAGCTGCAAGGAGTGAAGGATTTCTTGGATGAAGAAAAAATGAAAGAAGGATTATCACCTCTAGGTATTAAATGGAAATTTAATACACCTTTAAATCCGAGTGCAGGAGGCGCCTGGGAACGACTTGTTCAATCTATAAAGAAACCTCTTTATATAATGCTGAAGGAGCATAAGCCACGTTTAGAGACCTTTCAGAGCTTGCTTATAGAGGCGGAAAATATTGTAAATTCCAGACCCTTAACTCATCTGCCAGTTACACCGGACGATCCTGAACCACTAACACCCAATCATTTTTTATTAGGATCTACCAGCTCTACACAAACTCCTGCGCCGTTCGAACCAAGGCTGCTCTGCTTGCGAAAACAGTGGAAAGTTCAGCAAGCATTAAAAAATGGTTTTTGGAAGCAATGGATTCGGGAATACCTGCCAGAACTTACGAGAAGAACCAAATGGTGTTTTCCGGTGAAACCAGTTTCTGTTGGTGATTTGGTGCTTATCTGCGACGATCATGCATCACGTTCGCAATGGATGCGCGGCCGGATCATCAAACTATATTACGGCCAAGATAAAGTAGCGAGATCAGCAGACGTAAGAACCAGCGGAGGTGTCTTAAAAAGACCAATATCGAAGCTAGCTCTATTGGATGTTGAAGCTGGCACTAAGGATATGGGCGAATCTCCCCCGCCGGGGTCAATTCACGGGGGTGGGGATGTCGTTTAAGCTTTAAAACGATACTTTTGTAAAAGCTTTGAAAGGTAAAGCAGTAAATGGTAAAGCAGTTTCAAGCATTGGAGAGTGCGAAAGAGAAAGGCGAGAACGAGATGGCTGCAAAATATTATTGTTTAAGTATTGTTATTGTTTAAGTATTGTTAGTTGCATTTGTTTATTTATTATTATTTACACTTATGTCGCATGAAATGTAATGTTATGTTGCAATTTGTAACTGCAACTAAAAAAGTCTATAAATATTTGAATTTTGTTAGAAACTGTCCTTTCTGTGTCCAGTTGTCTTGGAGTAAAAGCCAAGTAAGTTTGTTTAATATAATTAAAAAACTTTGTATTTTTGCTTTTGTAGCACTAAATTGCTTTATTTTAAATTTTTATAATGTTACAGTTTCACTAATTGTTTTGTTTTTTAATTTGCAATTTTATAGAGAATAAACTCATTTTACTCACGCATTTAAACGATTAAATATCTTTTAAAACTAAACTGCGTATTTTATTTGAACTCGAGTTTATTCACGCTCCAGTCACAGGAAGTCAACAGCATTGTTGGAAGCGTTTTGATCGTCCGCTGGTTATAGGTTATGTAACGTTACATACAATTTAATATAGCGCCCTTTAGAGGACAAAAAGTAAACTTACTTCTAAACTACTTATCATATTTTGACAAATGAGGTATCTTTGGAAGCGTTTTCCTTGTCCGGTGGGTAAAGGCTATGTGACGTAAAATTAAATTTAATATGGCGCCCTCTAGAGGACAGAAAGTGTACTAAACCTGACAAATGAGGTATCATTGAAAGCGTTTTCCACGTCCGCTGGTTAAAGGCTATATGATGTCACATTAAATAGAATAAAGCATCTTCTAGAGTAGGGGTGTCCAAAGTCGTATGGGCGTTCTGCCTGCCCGCAGCAAGCAGCACGGGCGACAGCATATGCTTAATTAATTCGGTGGTAAAAGGTACGAGGGACATGCACGAAAAAAATGAGAAAGAGCGTGAGGTAAAGCACCATTTATATCGAGAGCAGTGTTGCCAGAAAAATGTTGAGCCTCTGGCTAAACTCCATCCTAGCGTTCTTACGGAGGAACAGTTCTGAGTTTTCTGGCCCTCAAACGCTTAAATTTTTGTATAACTCTTTTGTTAGGTCAAGGCTAGTGTATGCCTCGTTTATATGGAATCCTTGCTATGCTACTCATTCATTTCGCTTGGAAAGAATTCAAAAATCTTTAACGAGACATGTTTTAAGCTGCTTAAATTTCATAGACTTTATGTCCTCGTATAATGTGCGTTGCTTGCTGTTAGGACTAAAGTCTTTAGAAAGTAGAAGAAAGATTCAATCTATGGTCTTTATATATGATATTTTATCCGGTAATATCGATTGTTCGTCTCTATTGGAGCTTATTAAGTTTAATGTACCTTCAAGACAGTTGCGGCATTTTAAGATATTTGCTATAAAAAATCATAGAACAAACTATGCAAAAAATGAGCCTTTATCAAGAGCTTTATCATTATTTAATGAATTAACAGTAAATAGTAGTTTTGATTGTTAAATCTAGTCTGTAAGGAATTATTGTCCAAAGACTGAATAAAGAATAATAATAATAAAAAAATGGCTAAATTTCTTAAGCTAAGAAAAGAAAATAGTAAAAAAAAACACAACTGCTATTTTTAATCAGTTTATCAATCATATTGATTGATTTGTAAATGCAATGTATTGCTGCAAAAAAAAAATTACTAAAAACTATTTTTATTAAATTTTGTATACAGAAAATTTAAGAAAACTGAAAGAAATATTAAAAATAACTAAGCTCTAAAAGAAAAAAGCTAAAAAAGTAGCTAGGAGCTAAAACACAATTTTCGAAAAGTATTAGCTGAATCTAGCTATAAAATAGCTAAACTAGCAGCACTGATGGTGAGTGTGAGAGTCTGCTTTACGAAAGTCAAAATTGAGCTCATTAATGTATACAGGGTTACCACCTACCATTACTAAATACTTGTTTATACGTTTGTAGTGAATATTTTTAGAATTGACAGGTACTGTTGAATATTTTTATATTTATGTACCATTATGTTACTTTTTGTTGAAAATGAAAACAGATATTGAGATGATTTTACCTTTGAAACGCAGCCTAAATAAAGGAATACAATTTTATGACATTCGAAACATAAAAAAATTATTATTTTTTTAATTTAACACACTTAAAAAATATTATTTATCACTTTCATTTGTCTTTTGTTAATTCAATAATACTTTAGTGTAGATATAAAAGCATTTGTTGATAAAAATATTCATATGTCTCAAAATTACAATTTTACTGTTGATTTTTTGATTTGAAGGGGGGGGGGGGTTCTATGCTAATAGTACAATTTAAATAATTTACATATTGAGTATTACAAATTTAAGGCAAATTTGGGATTGAACATTTTGTAACAAGTCTAGTTATATTTGGTTCAATTCCACATGCGGAGGCAAGGAGCATTATTGATTCCAAGCTTTTATCAGATAGTGTACTTCTCAAACGGGACTTTTGAATTTTAATTACAGAAAAATTGCATTACTAGCATAGTAGTGTCATCTACTACGCAAAATGCAACCGGGAGCGAAAACGACGATTTCAAAAACCGAAACGCTCGCAGTTCAGTTGTCCGCCGCCGTTCTACACGTTTGTAACCACTTGTTATATAATTAAATCGTTTTTTAATAACGTTATTTTGCATCTTAATAAAACTTACAAGACTTAAACACTACTGCTATTATTCTTATATCTTTCGGGCAATTCTTCAGGAGTGGGATATGATTCTGAATCAGTGCACGGTGGTTGTGTTAAAGAAAAAGCTTGGCGACTTCAAGCTAGTGACAACGGGGAGTAAAAGTGAATTAATCGGGGAGTAATTGAGACAGGTTGGCATCGAATCAATGTTTGTGAATTGGAGGGATCTGGGCAGGGATCCGACACGGCTGAGCAAGATTCACAGCGGTTCACGCCCATGTCGAATGAGGACAATGCTGTGGGTAAGTTTAGGGACGACGTAAGCATTCTCCAGCGTACCCTGGAGTCGATGTCCCATCAACTGCATGCTGTTCTAAGGTCGACGCTTCCGATCATTCCAGAAAATTCGAGATCGCAGCAGGAAAGTACAGCATCATGGACGCCGACATGTTCAAGCGAATTTATGCACGTAACCAAGTTCTGCGCCATTGCAGTTAGCTATGTTGCCATATGCACACACACAACCGGCCGTTTCTATTGTGTGTGCGCCGCACAACCAACAATCAAGCAACAACACAATCAACACATATACACGCACAAACGTTTGCTTCCATTTTGTATGCGCCATCTTCTTCACAAGCGACATATACAGACGCACAATCATTCGTTTTTGTTTCAATGCCGACTCCTTCGTATACAATGAGTACACAAAATACAGTGTCGCGTTTAAATCAATTAAATCAATCGAATGTGGGAAACTTTAATCCTTTTTCAAACGTGCAAACGTGATATCATTTCATTACTGCCTGAATTTAACCCGTCATCGGACAAATCTCTTAACCCAAATCAATTCATAAATAGGGTAGAAATGTTAAAGAACGCGTATCGTTGGGACGACCAGTCGGTTCTTTTTGCAGTGCAGCAAAAACTCAGTGGGCCTGCCAAATACTGGTGCGATTCACAACAAGTTTTTTTTTTTATGGTCTCAATTCATACAGAAATTTTTTGCCGATTTGCCTTGTACCAAGAATATCGCGGATATACACATTAAAATCGCTAAAACTTCACGTTGTGCAAGTGAAACGCCGCAAGAATATTTTTATAAAATGTTGGCAATTGGAAAAAAAGGCTTGCTGTCGGAAGCGCAATAGTGCGACATATCATAAACGGTATATCGTGTGCCTGTCGTGTTGATCAGTAACAATAATTTCAATCATAATAAAAATAATATTCCGGCAAGTAAGTTAAATAAAAAAAAAACCTGATGAAACAATAGAAAAAAGTGGTGTTCGGTGTTTTAACTGTGGCAAAAATGGCCATTATGCAGTTAAGTGTCCAGAACCACAACGGAAAGAGCGTTGTGCTTTATTGTAAAAAGACAACACACTTAAGCAGCGCTTGTACACAACAACCAAAAACAAGTGTAAATAAAATTTAAAACTGGGCATTCGAATTGTGAGCCCATATAACAAAACCCTTGAAAATAAACGGTGTAGATGTAGTTAGTTTTATTAACCCCGGTAGTCAATTTACGCTGGCACGTAAATCATTTGCCCAAAATCTGGGTCCGCTCGCATGTGTTTCAAAAACTCTTACGGGTTTTGCTGGTGGTATCTACATGTGTACAAATCAAATAAATGTTAATATCGAAATCGACAATGAGTTGCTTGCAACAGATCTTCTCCCTGTAGAGGATGATTTTATAAATGTTAGGTCGTTGTTTTGTTAGGTCGTAATGTTAAGCCGTGCGGGTAATCGCGTTATTATCGAAATCGAAGGCTGTCGTATCGAAAACATTGGCAACATCAGAATGTCATTCCAGCTAACGAACAATAAAAAAATTAAATTAAAAGAAACTCTTTCTTCGCGATGTGGTTGTTTTGCCAAAAATATTGACGAGTTGTGAAAATGCACCGTGGCTAAAATGATAATTTAACTCAGCACCGACGTACTTGTTAATCTAAAGCCATATCGCGTCGCCTTTGCAAAACGCCCGACTATTGCGGAAATCATCGATAATCTGTAGAGAAATGATACGCCCGTCGGAATCGTCTTATGCATCTCCGGTCGTTCTACTGGAGAAAAAGAAGAGTGAACACATTATGTGTAGACTATAGATTGATGAACAAAGCCACAGCTAAAACACCATTTCCAATGCCTATTATAGAGGAACAATTTGCTATCCCTAAATTGAAGTCAATGAAGATTCAAAACAGTATACCGCATTCATCACCACTGAAGGCCAATGTGAGTAGAACCGCATGCCGTTTGGTCTGGTCAACGCGCCCGCGGTTTTTTAAAAACTCATGAACAAAATTTTTGCTGAATTTAATGATGGCGGAGTTTTGGCGTATTTGGATGACGTCATCTTGTGTAGTAAAGCCGTTACCAAAGGTATAGAACGCCTAGACAGATTTTTTAGTGTTCTGCTGAAGTATGGTTTAACTCTACGACTAGAAATGTGAGTTCTTGCTAACGGAATTGAAGTATTTGGGACATATCATCAATGCTGATGGAATAACGCCTGGGAATGACAAGGTTCGAGCTATCACCAACTACAGACGTCCGACAAATATAACGGAAGTAAGGAGCTTCTTAGGTCTCACCGGATTTTTTGAAAATTTGTGTCTCAATATTCTTTAATCAGCAAACCGTTGATAAAACTGCTATATTAATATCAAGATTTTTGTTAGGAGAACGAGCAAGCAGACAATTATCGATATTTTGGCAAGTAGTCCGTTACTTGCCTTATATGAATCATCAGCGCAGCACGAGGTACATACAGACGCAAGTAACATCGGCCTAGCGGGCGTATTACTGCAATCAACGGACAGTAAGAAATTCCAATCTGTATTTTATTATAGCAGACATTGCCATGATACTGAAAGCCGTTACCACAGTTACGAACTCGAGGTCCTCGCTGTGGTCGAGTCTTGAGAGCGTTTTAGAATATATCTTTTGGGCAAACCTTTCCGTCTCGTCACCGACTGTTCCGCTATCGCCAAAGTCAAAGAAAACAAGGAATTAAAACCGAAGATTGCGAGGTGGTGGATGAAGTTATTAGAATTAGATTTCGAAGCAGTTCACCGCCAGGGTAGTAGTCTTGCGCATGTAGACGCATTAAGTCTTGCTCCCGATAATTTTCCGAATGAAGTTGAGCCAGCCGGCTTAATTTTAAGATTGCAGAAAGCGTCGAAGACTGGGTGTTTACCATGCAGCTGCAAGGCAAAGATCTACGAGAGATCATCATGGTTTTAAGGGTGAATTAAAAGATCCTCAAGAAAAACAGTATAAGAACGACTATGTCTTACAGAATCATCGACTATACCGAAAAGACGAAAATTGCCAAAAATATGTAGTACCTAAAGCAGTCAGGTGGAGGATCATTCAACATTATCATGATAAAATGGGTCATTTTAGTCTAGAGAAAGTCTGGTTTCCGAAAATGCGAAAGCTCGTAAAAGAATATAGTATTAACGCATGTTTTGAATGCTGCTACAATAAGTCTCGTGGAGGCAAGCCTGAAGGTCGTTTGCACTTCAACGACGCGGAACCAATTCCATTTCGTTTGATAAACCTGGATCATCTCGGACCTTTCATCCGATCACAAAAAGGTAACACTCACGTACTTGCTGTATCCGATGCTTTTAGTAAACTGCTGATCGTTAAGGCTGTCAAAAATACCAAAACAGGGCCCGTCCTTAATGTGTTGAATGAAATCATTAGCTATTTTGAACTGCCAACACATATTGTCACCGATCGGGGTACCGCTTTCACCTCGAAAGCGTTTAAGGCTTATTGCAACAATAATCAAATCCACCATGTAGAAACAGCAGTCCGTACTCCGAGAGCTAACGGACAAGTCGAGAGGGCAAACGGAATCATTTTGTCTTTCTTTCATACAACAACCGAACGACCAAATGACTGGGAGCTTACCAAGCGAGATCTACAGTGATCCATAAACTCTCAATCCACCATGTAGAAACAGCAGTCCGTACTCCGAGAGCTAACGGACAAGTCGAGAGGGCAAACGGAATCATTTTGTCTTTCCTTCATACAACAACCGAACGATCAAATGACTGGGAGCTTACCAAGCGAGATCTACAGTGATCCATAAACTCTCAAGTACGACCGGTTTCTCCCGAAATGAACTCGTGTTTGAATTCAAACTGAAAAACGTAATCCAAAATCATCTCGTCGTTGCTATACAAGACGATGAAACCACCGTAAATCCTAAACCGAAGACCGCTAGTCAGAAGAGAGGACAAGCTATGGAAAATATAAGACGCGAACGAGAAAAATGGAAGACCCGTTCACCTCATGAACCTCATCGATATCATGAAAACGACTTGGTAGACATTCAAAATGAGCCAGTTGCAACAGGGGTGTCACGTAAGCTGGAGCCGAAATATAGAGGCCCCTATATTGTCAGCCGCGATCTTGGTAATGATGGATACCTCATAGAAGACATTTCTGGTTTGCAGATCACTTCTCGAAAATTTTGTTCGGTATATGCGTAGGATAAAATAAAGCCTTGGTGTCGAATGTGTCCAAGCTTGACAACGACGTAGACCCTGATGATGATGAACTTAAATCACCACCCAACCAAACCAAGGACGTTTTGAGGTCAGAATTGGCTGAGCTGTCATCTACTACGCAAAATGCAACCGTGAGCGAAAACGACGATTTCAAAAACCGAAACGCTCGCAGTTCAGTTGTCCGTCGCGGTTCTACACGTTTGTTATATAATTGTTATATAATTTAATCGTTTTTTTTTAATCACTTTCTTTTGCATCTCAATAAAACTTACAAGACTTAAACACTACTGCTTTTATTCTTATATCTTTCGGACATGAGCCTCAAGCAAGGTGAAAAGTGAGATACATAAAAATTCAGTGCTCCAAAACTGTGTGTTATAAAGTTATAAAAGTTATAAAAATATCTTATAACTCAGTTTCAGCTTACAAGTACTGATAGTGTTAAACTATTTTGTATCTTCTATTAGTTTTTACTGATGAATTGAAAAATATAAGCCTTACTATACATGAGTGATAGTGAAAAATTTCTCACTCAAATTCATATAAGAATAGTGGAAAAAAAATTAGTGCAACTTTTTTTTTGCACTAAATTAATAGAGCAAAAAAATACCTGCACTAAAAGCAATAAAACACAGAAAGTTTTCACTCAATTGAAAGAAAATTGGAACAATTTATTTTTAGTACTGTCCATTCAGAGCTATTGTTGTTGTTTTTTTTTTCATAAACATATCTGACCTAAAGCTCGAAAAATATATCTTAATTATAGATTTTTTAACTCGAGTCTGACTGAAATAGTTTCAAAATCAGTCATATTTGATAGTTGAGTGGAACCACTTTCAATTGCAGCTTTCATGTAGTTACTGCTCAAATTTTGCACTATTTGAGTGTTATAGTTATAGTTCAACAATATAACAGTATCACTAAAATCCCGAGTGATAGTGAATAGATGCTTTACTATCACTAAGCTGGTAAGAAAATAGTGAAAAATATAATTTCTTTCAATATATTTTAGTGCATCTAGTGAAAGGCTTAGTGCACTCAGCATTTAGTGCACTACGCCCAACACTGGTAAAAACAAATTGAGTTTAATAATAATGTTGTAAAAACCTCTATATCACAATCAATTTTTTCCATGAAGAAAAGTTGAATGTTCACCTTTAGATGGATTCACTGTAAGGACCCCTTTTGACAAGTGTTAAAACTGGCCCTCACAATAGGCCCCAAACCTCGAAATCACAGGCTCATCAACAGCGATCTCACCCTATTGGCCTAGCCATATAAAACGCTTACCGAAACAGCCACAACAATAGCGCCCTGCGGCGCCCCTGTAATCCATTAACGTTCGACATAACAAACGACAACATACGCCAACAGCCGCATATACCAAATAACCAGTTCACCACTACCACTGACTTTGCCTAAATTATATCTTTTTTATCTGACTGCTACCCAGGTACAGTCACTTCAAAACATATTTACCTTTTAAACATGTATTAATAATCTTATTCTGCTTACTACTAATAGTAAACACACAAATATAAATATTTTTGCTGTATAAGATAGCCATTAGTATAATAAGTAAAACATTGAATTAATACCTACAATAACAAAACAACATACTTAATACTTACAAATATTTTGAACTTAACTTTTATTAAAATTGAACACTAGTTTCAAATTATAGCTACTCAGCCTGTATCAGACCTTCAGCTCGAACATTTACATGCTAACATAGCTACATACATACTTTACTTAGCTGCTCAATCATGTTGAGACAAATAAACAACACATTTAGTTTCCCCTCAAAATATGTCGCACATACTCACTCACACAACTGAGCTCGGGTATAACCATCTCGTTTAAGTTAAATAAAAATATAATTGAATGCGTCGCATGACGCTGGTGCCAGCCACCATTTAGAATAAGTTGAGAGTTTGAAATAAAGAGTCAAGCTAGAGACACGAAACTAAACAGACATCCTGCATTTTTATTAAATAAAACTGGAAGGCAAAATAAGCTGGGCTAGCGACAAGGTTGACGGTCGACCGGGAGACAACACCACGACGTAAGTGTTCCTAAATACCCAAATAACCCATCAAAGAATCCTTTTATAGACCAGTTCAGCGGCACAGAAGAACTGCTGAACTTCAGAGCCCTGCTGTATCTTGTGCTAACTCTACACGAGCCGACTACTCTGTTAACCCCTCATTCACACCACGGACGGACGGACCAACGAGACAGAGCGGCCGTCCGCTTCAAAGCTATAGTCAAGTGAATAAAAGAGCACACATCTCCGCTATACTTAGTGCTCCCTTAAAAAAGGAGTGCAAGCGGACCCATCAAAACCTCCAAATTTTTGCGACAGAACCCTGGACAGCCGCTGAGTGCTATCCCGGCTGGAAAACTCTACGTAGCGCCAGGAGGTTCGTTACATCATCTACAAGAGAAATTTACTGTGAAAATGCGGGTAAAAAATTAGAATTATTTTGTTAGTTTTTAATATAAGTAAAACAACATTTTTATTGCTTTATTGTATTACAATTTAAATAATGCTGATATGAGCTCTTATTTTTTTTTTTTACAAAGCTATTATTGCTCAATGTATATATAATATATACATACACATGTTGTATATCTATGTATATGATTTTAAATCGTAATATTATAAATGAAAGTATAATATTATCTTTGATAGAAGAAATAATAGTATGTTGAATTAAAAATAAATTGTTTGTATTTACAATAAAATGGTGGCATGGCAACCCTAGTACGAGAGTCTGCATTGCGAAAATTATAATTGCGCTCATTGCACTCAGAGCAGAACAAAATCAGTGTTGCATCCTCAGTGATATCAAAAACCGGGCGTTTTATAATTTTAACCGCAAAAACTTTGCAATTAATCCAGATACCGTATCAAGTATGCTTTTTGTAATAAATACAAACAGTTTTTGTTATCATTAGAGTTTTTTATTATTTGACGTTTTTATTTTTATTATTTTTCTACAATTTGAGAGGTTCTCATGGTACCTGTTAAAAAAGGAAACATAATTTGCTCAATATTCGCCAAATAATTGATTTTTGGCATATATTTTATTTTTAAACGATGAATATTAAAGGCTGTAGTTGTACTCCAAAGTTAAAACAAAAAATAACAAACAAATTAAGGAAATATACCACTATACAAACTGCGCTGTAAGACGTTATTGCACGACAAAGTAACATCGCTTTTTGAAGCTATGCCAAAAAATAAAAACCCTTTAAAGCAGACATGAGCTTCCAGAAGCTCAATTGGCTCAGCTACAAATTTGTTTTTTTTATCAAACATGTAGAAAAAATAACAAAACCTACGTTCACCAAAATTTCTAACTTGCTAACAACAACAAATGCATGCAAAGGCAACAAAAAGCAAGCCTTACTCAATGGCTCTGCGCTTGAGATGTTTATGCCGTTACATGTGTTGCACACAAACACACATAATTTATTTTTGTTTTACTGGTAAATTTTTTTTATATATAATAGAAAATCAGTGTAACCTTATAGGGGTTTTTTATTGCATTAATATTTTTTATTTTGTCCTTTTTTTGCACCGATGAGCAAAAGCAATAATGAGGATAATTTTGCGTTTGTTTAAAAAAAAAATATTAGCTCACTAAATTTATTTTCCTGCTCATGACTGGAGGTTCTTAGGTCTCACCGGAGTTTTTGAAAATTTGTGTCTCAATATTCTTTAATCAGCAAACCGTTGATAAAACTGCTATATTAATATCAAGATTTTTGTGAGGAGAACGAGCAAGCAGACAATTATCGATATTTTGGCAAGTAGTCCGTTACTTGCCTTATATGAATCATCAGCGCAGCACGAGGTACATACAGACGCAAGTAACATCGGCCTAGCGGGCGTATTACTGCAATCAACGGACAGTAAGAAATTCCAACCTGTATTTTATTATAGCAGACATTGCCATGATACTAAAAGCCGTTACCACAGTTACGAACTCGAGGTCCTCGCTGTGGTCGAGTCTTGAGAGCGTTTTAGAATATATCTTTTGGGCAAACCTTTCCGTCTCGTCACCGACTGTTCCGCTATCGCCAAAGTCAAAGAAAACAAAGAATTAAAACCGAAGATTGCGAGGTGGTGGATGAAGTTATTAGAATTAGATTTCGAAGCAGTTCACCGCCAGGGTAGTAGTCTTGCGCATGTAGACGCATTAAGTCTTGCTCCCGATAATTTTCCGAATGAAGTTGAGCCAGCCGGTTTAATTTTAAGATTGCAGAAAGCGTCGAAGACTGGGTGTTTACCATGCAGCTGCAAGGCAAAGATCTACGAGAGATCATCATGGTTTTAAGGGTGAATTAAAAGATCCTCAAGAAAAACAGTATAAGAACGACTATGTCTTACAGAATCATCGACTATACCGAAAAGACGAAAATTGCCAAAAATATGTAGTACCTAAAGCAGTCAGGTGGAGGATCATTCAACATTATCATGATAAAATGGGTCATTTTAGTCTAGAGAAAACTCTACAGCGCATAAAACAAATTTTCTGGTTTCCGAAAATGCGAAAGCATGTAAAAGAATATATTAACGCATGTTTTGAATGCTGCTACAATAAGTCTCGTGGAGGCAAGCCTGAAGGTCGTTTGCACTTCAACGACGCGGAATCAATTCCATTTCGTTTGTTAAACCTGGATCATCTCGGACCTTTCATCCGATCACAAAAAGGTAACACTCACGTACTTGCTGTATCCGATGCTTTTAGTAAACTGCTGATCGTTAAGGCTGTCAAAAATACCAAAACAGGGCCCGTCCTTAATGTGTTGAATGAAATCATTAGCTATTTTGAACTGCCAACACATATTGTCACCGATCGGGGTACCGCTTTCACCTCGAAAGCGTTTAAGGCTTATTGCAACAATAATCAAATCCACCATGTAGAAACAGCAGTCTGTACTCCGAGAGCTAACGGACAAGTCGAGAGGGCAAACGGAATCATTTTGTCTTTCCTTCATACAACAACCGAACGACCAAATGACTGGGACCTAACCAAGCGAGATCTACAGTGATCCATAAACTCTCAAGTACGACCGGTTTCTCCCGAAATGAACTCGTGTTTGAATTCAAACTGAAAAACGTAATCCAAAATCATCTCGTCGTTGCTATACAAGACGATGAAACCACCGTAAATCCTAAACCGAAGACCGCTAGTCAGAAGAGAGGACAAGCTATGGAAAATATAAGACGCGAACGAGAAAAATGGAAGAGCCGTTTCCACCTCATAAACCTCATCGATATCATGAAAACGACTTGGTAGACATTCAAAATGAGCCAGTTGCAACAGGGGAGTCACGTAAGCTGGAGCCGAAATATAGAGGCCCCTATATTGTCAGCCGCGATCTTGGTAATGATGGATACCTCATAGATGACATTTCTGGTTTGCAGATCACTTCTCGAAAATTTTGTTCGGTATATGCGTAGGATAAAATAAAGCCTTGGTGTCGAATGTGTCCAAGCTTGACAACGACGTAGACTCTGATGATGATGAACTTGAATCACCACCCAACCAAACCAAGGACGTTTTGAGGTCAGAATTGGCTGAGCTGTCATCTACTACGCAAAATGCAACCGTGAGCGAAAACGACGATTTCAAAAACCGAAACGCTCGCAGTTCAGTTGTCCGTCGCGGTTCTACACGTTTGTTATATAATTGTTATATAATTTAATCGTTTTTTTTTAATCACTTTCTTTTGCATCTCAATAAAACTTACAAGACTTAAACACTACTGCTTTTATTCTTATATCTTTCGGACATGAGCCTCAAGCAAGGTGAAAAGTGAGATACATGAAAATTCAGTGCTCCAAAACTGTGTGTTATAAAGTTATAAAAGTTATAAAAATATCTTATAACTCAGTTTCAGCTTACAAGTACTGATAGTGTTAAACTATTTTGTATCTTCTATTAGTTTTTACTGATGAATTGAAAAATATAAGCCTCACTATACATGAGTGGTAGTGAAAAATTTCTCACTCAAATTCATATAAGAATAGTGGAAAAAAAATTAGTGCAACTTTTTTTTGCACTAAATTAATAGAGCAAAAAAATACCTGCACTAAAAGCAATAAAACACAGAAAGTTTTCACTCAATTGAAAGAAAATTGGAACAATTTATTTTTAGTACTGTCCATTCAGAGCTATTGTTGTTGTTTTTTTTTCATAAACTTATCTGACCTAAAGCTCGAAAAATATATCTTCTTAATTATAGATTTTTTTAACTCGAGTCTGACTGAAATAGTTTCAAAATCAGTCATATTTGATAGTTGAGTGGAACCACTTTCAATTGCAGCTTTCATGTAGTTACTGCTCAAATTTTGCACTATTTGAGTGTTATAGTTATAGTTCAACAATATAACACTATCACTAAAATCCCTAGTGATAGTGAATAGATGCTTTACTATCACTAAGCTGGTAAGAAAATAGTGAAAAATTTAATTTCTTTCAATATATTTTAGTGCTGGTGAAAGGCTTAGTGCACTCAGCATTTATTGAGTGCGGCGCAACTGCAATCCATCAACGTTCGACATAACAAACGACGACATACGCCAACAGCCGCATACACCAACAACCAAATAACCAGTTCACCACTACCACTGACTTTGCCTAAATGCAGCGCAAAGACATAGCCACACCAAGTACGCGATGCACCCAGACATACATATGTGGTGCTCTGTTACATCACCACATAGAGTAAATCTCTACATTCTATTTTACCTTTTGTTACATTAATACTTACCTTTTCGTTACATTGATACTTACCTTTAGTTACATTAATACTTATCTCTACTGACGTTGATTTTTATCTTAACTTACATTTCACTTACCTTGATTTATCATTAATAACGTATTATATCATTTTAGCAATTATTGAAAATACTTACACTTGTCTATAAAACACTTGTTATAAAAAAACATTTTTAATTGTATTCATTTATCATATTTTCAGAAATTTTCATTTTGAAAATTTCAGTTGTAAAATAATTTAAAATAAAACAGTTCTCGAAAGATATTCAAATAAAACATAAAAAATTGTTCATAAAAAAAAGGTACCAATTGTAAAAATGTATTAAAAGAAATAAGAATTAATAAAAAATATATAAACAACGTATGACCATTTTCTGGCGCACTAAAAACTGGCGATCCTGTATTATCGGACCTAAAATATCTCCAACGACACCAATTGCAATTAGCCTTTTCGACCTTGGTTTTTCGGCCCTCAACACGGTTTTACACGCATTACTCGCTGGAATTACTCGCTGGAAGACCATCAGAAAGACGACATAACGGAGATGCGGAAACAATATTTTTATTAAAGGACAGCACTATCACCCGCAAGTGTTCTTGCAGCTTTGCCGATACATAAGCTAAAGCATCCATTTCTAACACCCATGGAAGAAAAACGTTATAACAACAACAACAACAAAAAGAGCAACAACAACAATAACAGCGGCTATAACAACAACAACAACGAAAAGAGCAACAACAACAGCGGTTATAACAGCAACAACAACAAAAAGAGCCACAACAACAATAACAGCAGCTATAACAACAACAACAACGAAAAGAGCAACAACAACAGCGTTTATAACAGCAACAACAACGTCGGCAGCAACAACAATTTTTTACATGAAACTTTATATTTTGTAAAAAAGCTATCTATATATGTATTTTTTTGACATTTATAAAAATTTTTTTCAGGTTGCGTATCATTTTAGATTACCACGAGGCACACAACGTAGCTTCTAAAAAGGACTTGAGACGATAGGGTCGTAAGAAACCTGTCGTCTCACTTTCGTAGGCTTTTCACTACACTAGGGACATAGGTACACTAAAAAAAAAATAAAAAGAAGGAAGAGTTAGGATTTTCAAGCTTAAAAATAGTAGAAGCAAATCTAGAGGGAAGAATGCTACGAACACCCCCACACACACCCCTTACTCCACACACCGGAGAGGGAGATAACACACCATTCATAGACTTTGAGACTAACCCTCTCACACCGCCAACACAAATACACACGGTTGCGGTAAAATTACCTACATTCTGGACGAGTTGCCCAGAATCTTGGTTCGCACATGCGGAAATACAATTCCAAGCGAAAGGAATCACAGTTGATAAGACTTGTGGTAACATCGTTACCACAAGAAGTCATAGTCACTGTGCTAGACTTTATCCAAAAACCGCCAACACAAAACACATACGAAGGGCTTAAAAAGACATTACTCGATAGATTTGCACTAAGCGAAAACAAGCGATTTGATAAAATCCTTTCGGATTCTGAGATGGGTGACCAAAGGCCATCTCAGTTCTATCGGTCACTTCTTCTACTAGCTGGATCAACAGTTAGTGGCGATTTAATTTACAAATAATGGTTACGCAAGTTGCCAAAAAGTTTAATTATCGCCTTGACCGGACACAGAGAACTAGAGGTACTCTTAAAACTAGCAGACGATTTATGGGAAGTCATGACTGGTAGTGAAATTTCTACCATGTCTAAAAAGCCAGCTTCCGGCTCAGAAGAAGTAATGGCGATTACCCAACGTTTCGCGGAGACCACGTCCAAAATTTTAGAAAACTTTAATAAGTTGACACTGGAGGTACAAGAACTGAGAAGTGAACGTTCTCGATCACAAAGCTCAAACTTCCAAAGGTACTCCAGACGTCGTTCATCTAGAAGAGAAGTGTCACAACAAAGACCGGCCAACTGGATTTGTAGGTACCACTACAAATTTGGCAGAGCGGCCAGACGATGCGAACAACCATGCGCGTATGTTCAAACGTATCCACACCAAACCACAATACACCAAACACATTAAACTAAGAAACACCATCATTGCAACGGCTAATGATGGGAGTTCTATAACACTAACACGCCGTTCATTCATATTTGACAAGGACAATAACTTAAATTTCTTAATCGACAGTGGCGCTGAAGTTTCCCTATTGCCATTCTCCAAATTCAAAATTTATAAAAAATCTGATTTGACACTCCAAGCTGCTAACGGCACAGCAATATCGACTTATGGAAAAAAATTGTTAAACGTAAATTTAAAACTCAGAAGAGAATTCCCTTTCACTTTCATATTAGCAGATATTATAAGACCTATCATTGGCGCAGACTTTCTTACCAAATATGGACTTCTAATAGATATAAAACACAGAAAACTCATTGACCCCCTTACAAAATTATCCGTTAACGCAATTTCGAGATATTCCGAAACACAATTACCAAAACTATTTACACTCGACAATAAATACACACAGTTACTCAAACAATTCCCTTCACTCTTCACAGAACCAGACTACACCGCACCAATCAAACACAAAATAGTACACCACATAGTTACAGAAGGACAGTTACCATTCACACGACCACAACGTTTACGACCACAGTGCATACGAGACTACCCACAACCCACCACAGTCAAACAAATGCAATAATTCATAGGCATGACAAATTACTACCACCGTTGTATCCCAAAACTCGCACACATGCTAGCCCAATTTATGACATGGTCACCGTAGCATCAAAAACAAAAAACAAACAGTTACACTGGACAGAGAACACACTACAGGCATTTATAACAATCAAAGATAGTTTTGAAAAGGAAACACTACTCAATCACATCAGTAGTAATGCAAAACTATCGATTGCCGTAGACGCATCAAACACAGCCATTGGTGGCGTTTTACAACAACAGAATAACGGTACACTAGAACCATTAGCCTTTTTCTCAAAAAAGTTATCAAAGTCAGAAACGAAGTACAGTACATTCGACAGAGAATTACTAGCCATATACTTAAACATCAAACACTTTAGACTCTACCTAGAAGGAAACAATTTTACGGTATACACAGATCACAAACCACTGATTAACGCTATACATTCACAAACAGAACGCAGTCCCAGACAAACAAGACACTTAGAATACATTGCACAGTTCACACATGACATTAAAGGTTCAGAAAACACTGTAGCAGATGCATTTTCACGAGCTGAAATAGAAGCTTTTGCCTGCACAGACATCAACCTGAGAACACTACACAAAGAACAGAACACAGACACAGAATTGCAAGATATACTAAATAGCTACAGATACAAGCTCGAACAGATACTCATACCGGTACTCAACATTAAAATTTGGTGCGAACAGAAAAATTCTTTAACATGACCTTACATACCACAGACTTTACGAAAACAAGTATTCGAACAACTACACAACATAGCACATCCCGGTACACGAGCTTCACGGCGACTACTTACACAAAGATATTTCTGGCCGAATATGAATACACACGTTAACAAATGGGCACAAGAATGCGTTAGATGTCAACGCTCAAAAATACACAAACGCACGAAGACAACACCACACAAAATCAGAATACCACACGGCTGTTTCGAACATATCCACGTTGATATAGTCGGTCCTTTGCCAATTTCAAAAGGGTATAGATACCTGCTTACCGTAGTCGACAGGAACACTCGTTGGCCAGAAGCATATCCGCTGAAAGACACAAACACCGACACGATAGTCGACACTCTTCAAAGAGAGTTTATTTCACGTTTTGGAGTTCCATTGAAGGTTACCTTTGATCGAGGAGCACAATTCACTTCCGCGACCTTTAACACATTTCTCAAAAATCTCGGTTGCCAACATATAACTACTTCGGCTTAACACCCACAAGCCAACGGCATTGTAGAGCATTTTCACCGCCAGTTAAAGGTTTCCCTTATCGCGACAAACAATCAGACAAATTGGTTTACAGAGTTGCCACTAGTTCTTCTGGGCCTTAGATCCTCAGTCAAAGAAGACATCAAAGCGTCGCCAACTGAGATGGTCTTTGGCCAGCCGCTCAAATTACCGAAACAAATAGTAATTCGCATCAATGAAACTATAAACCCTTCAGTCGAAAACAAACAATCACACATTTCACACCATAACACAAAATTCCAACAACACGTTCCTAAGGAACTCAACACTTGTAAATTTGTCTTCGTTAGAAACGACACCATACACAGCAAGCTCAAGGAACCCTATGATGGACCTTTCGAAGTAATCAACCGAAACCCAAAATACTTCACAATACTCAAAAATAACACACATACTACAGTTAGTTTAGACCGTTTAAAACCAGCATCAATTAATACAGACACAACAACCACAACACAATCTAAAAGAAAGGTAAATTTTAACTTACTCAGAAATACAACAAGATTCATTTGAGGAGGGGAATATTCTGGTGTTCTGTTACATCACCACATAGAGTAAATCTCTACATTCTATTTTACCTTTTGTTACATTAATACTTACCTTTTCGTTACATTGATACTTACCTTTAGTTACATTAATACTTACCTCTCCTGACGTTGATTTTTATCTTAACTTACATTTCACTTACCTTGATTTATCATTAATAACGTATTATATCATTTTAGCAATTATTGAAAATACTTACACTTGTCTATAAAACACTTGTTATAAAAAAAAAACATTTTGAATTGTATTCATTTATTATATTTTCAGAAATTTTCATTTTGAAAATTTCAGTTGTAAAATAATTTAAAATAAAACAGTTCTCGAAAGATATTCAAATAAAACATAAAAAATTGTTCATAAAAAAAAAGTTACCAATTGTAAAAATGTATTAAAAGAAATAAGAATTAATAAAAAATATATAAACAACGTATAACCATTTTCTGGCGCACCAAACATACAACAGCAGCTGCATCAACTACACGAAGCGCCGCTAAATCACGCCACTTGGTATTTATCATTATATTTTTTATTTTTAATTATATCTTTTTTATCTGACTGCTACCCAGGTACAGTCACTTTAAAACATATTTACCTTTTAAACATGTATTAATAATCTTATTCTGCTTACTACTAATAGTAAACACACAAATATAAATATTTTTGCCGTATAAGATAGCCATTAGTATAATAAGTAAAACATTGAATTAATACCTACAATAACAAAACAACATACTTAATACTTACAAATATTTTTACTTAACTTTTATTAAGATTGAACACTAGTTTCAAATTATAGCTACTCAGCCTGTATCAGACCTTCAGTTCGAACATTTACATGCTAACATAGCTACATACATACTTTACTTAGCTGCTCAATCATGTTGAGACAAATAAATAACACATTTATAGCCCTATTACGGTTCACAACATAACAGTAATTGCTGTCTTCAATGTGTAAATTTCTATTACGGTAGACAACAAAGCAACTGAATACATTCCACTGTTGTCTGTCAACAATGCTGTGTCTTTAACACACTTACTACGCAACACAGCAGTTGTGCTTTATTGTCTTGTTATCTGCCAAATTTTGAAGACAGCTAATTTGGTGTTGTGTTGAAGAAACGAAATAGATTAAAAATGAAAATTTTATTTAAAATTGCGTTTTTCTTTATTAATTATGAAAATTTCACAGAAAATTGATAATACATCTCCTTGTGAACAGAATTATATTGAATTAAGCATTTGTATTCGAAATTGTTTGTTTGTTTACTTTTTTATTTTGACAGTGACCAGTTCACAGTTGCATCGAAACGTACTTATTAGATTACGTTTTTATTTTGAGAGTAAGAAAATTTCTGCGATGCTACCTTTTTATTATTTTGGAATATTTATGATAGAAAGAAGTGCTATTTTATTTTATTAGTAAAGAAATGCCGGGAGAGGGGTTTTAAACTAAAAACAAGATTATTTTAAATTTGCCTATTTAATTTGATTATTTTAAATGTGATTATTTTAAATTTAAATAATTCTTAAATTATAGTTATGCTATTGGCATCAGAGAACTGCAAAAGCCTACTTGAAGTTTATTTCAAGTACTTGCTTGAAATACAAGTTCAAGCTAGCTTGAGCTTGATAATTTTGAATCAAGTATAGCTTGTAATTGAATACAAATAAGCCCACGACAGCTTGCAAGTATTCTAGCTTTCAAGCGAACGGCACGAAGTTTCAAGTAAAGGAAAGCTTGATGCCTTCGACAAAAAGCTTGAAATTAAAGGCAAGTATCCAATTGAAGCAAGTATCCAAAAAATTCAATGAGCTTGTTTAGAGAGAGCTTAAGCGTAATAGGACTTTTAAGGATTCTATGAACTACGTGGTTGGAAGTTTTAGGGGTAAATGATTTCGAAAATGATGTCAAACTTTAAAATTTAAGATGGCGGATAGAGTTGCCACCTAGATTTTTTATTTTTGGGAATTCTTGTAATTTTGAAATTCTGACGGATCTGATTTCGAATATAATGTCACAGTTTTAAAATTTAAGATGGAGGTTAGGGTTGACACCTAAATTTTTACCACAGTATTGCCACCTAATAAAATGTATTTTTAAGAGTTTTAAACATCATTTATCAGTGTTAAGGGGTCGCTGATTTCGAATCTAAAGTCAAAATTTTAAAATTCAAGATGGTGGATAGGGTTGCCACATTAATTTTTTGTATTTTTATGAATTCGGGGCTGGCAAAAAAATGGTACACTAAAAATGGGTCGCTGAATCTG
This sequence comes from Dichetophora obliterata, assembly GCA_963920525.1. Taxonomy (NCBI): domain Eukaryota; kingdom Metazoa; phylum Arthropoda; class Insecta; order Diptera; family Sciomyzidae; genus Dichetophora; species Dichetophora obliterata. The sequence continues at coordinate 140,589,604 of OY986437.1, forward strand.
AATCAATTGTCAGAATTTCAAAATTATAAATTTTTTAAATAATAGGGTTACTTACTTACTTACTTAGTTGGCGCTACAACCGTATGTCGGTCTTGGCCTCATCTAAGAATTTGCGCCAGCCATTTCTGTCTTTCGCTTGCTGGCGCCAGTTGGAAATTCCAAGCTTCGTCAGGTTGTCCTCTACTTGGTCTTTCCAACGAAGATGCGGTCGTCCTCTTCTGCGTTGACCGCCGCTGGGTACCGAATCGAATGTTTTCTTCACTGGAGCATCGTCTTTCATGCGCTGAACATGACCAAGCCAGCGAAGCCGCTCGATTTTAATGCGCTTGACAATGTCGATGTCAGCGTACAGCTCATACAGTTCATTATTCCACCGTATTCGGTACTCGCCATTGACGCAGATTGGTCCGTAGATCTTACGAAGAATCTTTCTCTCGAATGCTCCTAAAGTCTTTTCATCTAAACTGCTCAGCGTCCAGGTTTGTGATGCGTAAAGTAGGACGGGCATGATGAGCGATTTATAGAGCGTGATTTTCCTTCGTCGAGAGAGGGCTCTGCTTCTCAATTGCCTACTGAGCCCAAAGTAACACCTGTTGGCAAGAGTTATTCTTCGTTTGATCTCAATGCTGATGTCGTTGGTTGAATTAATGCTGGATCCCAGATAAACGAAGTTCTTCACAACCTCGAATGAGGTATTGTCAACGGTAACGTGGGTTCCAAGACGCTGGGACACCAAGTATTTCGTCTTATCTGCATTCACTGACAGACCCATTCGACTTGACTCTCTTTCTAATCTGGAAAATGCTGCACTGACTTAGCGCGTATTATGGCCAATGATATCTATGTCATCAGCATACGCAAGCAGCATAACACTCTTGTAGAATATTGTGCCACTACGTCTCAGATCAGCAGCTAGGATGATCTTTTCCATCATTAGGTTGAAAAAGTCGCACGATAAGGAATCACCTTGTCTGAAACCTCGTTTGGTAATAAATGGTGGGGAGAGGTCCTTCCCGATTTTAACTGCGCTGCTGGTGTTGCTCAGTGTCATCCTGCAAAGTCGTATTAGTTTTGCAGGAATACCAAATTCAGACATGGTGGAGTACAGGTGCTTCCTTATTGGGCTGTCGAAGGCGGCTTTGTAGTCGACAAAAAGATGGTGGGTGTCGACTTGTTTTTCTTGAGTCTTCTCCAAGATTTGTCGTAGCGTGAAAATCTGGTCGATGGTGGACTTTCCAGGTCTGAAGCCACACTGATAAGGTCCGATCAGTTCGTTTACAATGGGCTTCAATCTTTCACATAAAACGCTCGACAGGACCTTATATGCGATATTAAGAAGGCTTATCCCACGGTAATTGGCACAGATAGTGGGATCACCTTTCTTGTGGATTGGGCAGAGCACACTGAGATTCCAATCGTTCGGAATGCATTCTTCCGACCATATTCTGCATAGAAGCTCGTGAATGCATTTAAGTAGAGCTTCGCCTCCGTTCTTAAACAGCTCAGCAGGTAAGCCATCAGCTCCCGCGGCTTTGTTATTTTTAAGCCGAGCTATAGCTGTCAGAACTTCATCATAGTCGGGCAGCGGAACCTCGACGCTGTCATCCGCAATTGGGGTTTCCGGAATATCATCTCTATTGGCGGGATTGTTGTCAGCGTCGCCATTTAGAAGCTTAGAGAAGTGTTCCCTCCATAACGTCATTGTACTCTGGACATCTGTCACTAGATTCCCGTTTTCATCCTTGCAGGAAGAGGCCCCGGTTTTAAAACCATCGGCAAGGCGTCTTATTTTTTCGAAAAATTTTCGGGCCTCATTCCTGTCACCATACATCTCAATCTTCTCCTGCTCGCGCTTTTCTGCCTCTCTTTTTTTCCGCCTGAAAATATGTCTCTATTCCCTCCTCTTTTCTTTGTATCGCTCCTTAGCAGCGCGCGTTACAACCGACTGCAGGGTGGCTTTGTAGGCGGCGTCTTTCTCTGCAGTGGCGTCGCGACACTCCTGGTCGTACCACTGGTTTCGGCGAGGGCGTTGGTAGCCAATCACCTCTTCAGCAGCCGCACGCATGGAGTTGGAAATGTGTGTCCACTGCGCGCATATATCATCGATTGGAGGAGTGCTTTGAAGCAGGAGTGAGAGTCGAGTGGCGAAAGCATCGGCTGTCTGTTTCGATTGCAGCTTGTCGACGTCTAGCTTTCTCTGTGTAGGGTTGCGTGTATTCTTAGCTGCGCACAGACGTGTACGGATCTTGGCTGCAACAAGATAGTGATCCGAGTCAATGTTTGCACCACGGATCGTGCGTACATCCAATACACTGGAAGAGTGCCTTCCGTCGATCAAAACGTGATCAATTTGATTTTTTGTTTTTTGATCAGGGGACATCCAGGTGGCTTTATGAATATTGAGATGCTTGAATCTAGTGCTACTTACGACCATGTTTCGTGCTGCGGCGAAGTCAATCAGCCTCATTCCGTTATCGGAGGTGTTGTCGTGGTGGCTGAACTTTCCGACCGTTGGACCAAAAATATTTTCCTTGCCCACCTTAGCGTTGAAGTCACCAAGCACGATTTTTACGTCGTGGCGGGGGCAGCGCTCGTAAGCATTTTCAAGGCGCTCGTAGAAAATTTCCTTGATCTCATCGTCCTTGTCTTCTGTCGGAGCGTGCGCACATATTAGGCTTATATTGAAAAACCTAACCTTGATGCGGATTATGGCAAGTCGTTCGTTCAAAGGTGTGAATCGCAGGACGTGGGGCCGCAGTCTCTTGCCAACTACAAATCCGCATCCAAACTCGTGCTTCTCTGCATGGCCGCTGTAGTAGATATCACAGGGTGCATGCCGAATGCAACCCTGTCCCTTCCATCGCATTTCTTGGATAGCAGTGATATCAGCTTTGTATCTTTCCAAGACATCAGTCAGTTGGTTAGAGGCACCTTCCCAATTAAGGGTTCGGACATTCCAGGTGCATATCCGTAAATCATTATCAGTTTTTCGTTTGCGGTAGTCGTCATCAGATTTGGGGATCAGTTTTCTTCTATTCTTTTGTGTTTTCATTGAAATGGGTTTTTACGGGTGGGCTTCAAACCCGACGCACAACCTATTTTAAGCCTAGGGAGGCCCGCCGCTCAGATTAGCCGCCAAACTAACGGTTGTCAGTTTTGACGTTGCCCAGGAAACACCACGTGGAGGTTTGAGTCGACTTGAGGCGATTTCACAAAGATTATGCTGGCCTCTCCAGGTTGAGACAGTCAGACATGTTACATTGATCCATCGCCCCCAGTTTCAAATAATAGGGTTGCCACCTAATAATATGTCTTTTCATATGTCCTTTACTTTAAACTTCGTGCCGTTCGCTTGTAAGCTAGCATACTTGCAAGTTGCAAGTTGTCGTGGGCTTATTTATATTCAATTACAAGCTATACTTGATTCAAATTTGTCAAACTCAAGCTAGCTTGAACTTGTATTTGAAGCAAGTTTTTGAAGTAGACTTCAAGAAGGCTTGTGCAGTTCTCTGGTTGCTACTATAAAAAGGGTCCGTGTTCCCGGCCAAAAGGAGGCGGGATTTTTTTTCAACAACATTATAATTTTAGAAAAAAAATGCTTCCTTGTACTTAAGGGAGTGTTCTCCTGGATTTTTTTGGATTTGGCCGAAAAACAAGCAAAATTTGAGAATGGTTTGTGGGAAAATGAAAAGACATACGAACTTATGCTTTTGAACTTTGATTCGTGGTTTATTGACGAGTAAAAAAAAAAAGATATTTGAAAAATTTAAAATGGCGGCTTGAAAATGGCGGATCTCCCGCGGACAGTGTGGGGCCTCAGGTAGTGAACTGAAATGAGAAATGTATAAAATTTATTAAAATTGATAACATTTCATATGCCTGGAACCTAACTTCAATTAAGTTTGGTAAAAAAAAACAATTTTATGGACTTTTAAAAAAAAATTGAAATTTTTTGCTTTTTTTTTACTTAGATCTCGTTTAAAAATTATAAATAAACAATTTTTTATGCCAATGTTAGGTTCCAGGCGTACAAAAAAGTATATACTTTCAAACATTCTTTGAATGAAGGAAATCGGATCAATAGAACAAGCCCTGTGCTGTCCGTTAGATTAGAAAACATGGTTCCGAGAAAAACGCGTTTTAAGTTTTTAGAAAGTTGGTACGCGCGCGTGACATGGGTACGTTTGACACGCTCTAGCTCGAGAAATACGCGTCGTATTGAAATATCCCTTGGCACAAACATTCTACATATATGTAACTTTCATTTTATGTAAAAAAAAAATGGATTTTTTAAAAAAAATCCAGGAGAACCTTCCCTTAAAAACATTTTAAAATCCAGCTATTTCATTATACTAGATTTAATCCTATTTTTTAACGCCAGTTGAAATTAACGCCTTCAGGCCGACACAACAAGTGAAAATGTATTGACGTTTGTCAAACACAACCGTTTAGTAAGTCAGACTGCTTTCTGCTCATGCAAAAAAATTGGCAATAAACCGTCCCACGCATCATTTATTCTCACAGTGGCTGCTGAAGAGTTTGCAACTGTTCTGAGCTCTAATCTGTGGGCTGATAATATCTTTGTTTCTGAGTTTAAGCCTAAACACAGGTCTAGAAGGACGAATAATATCGCTAGTCAGACCCAAAAAAACTAAATAGGCTTTCCCTTTACTATCAAAATGTAAGGGGATTGCGTTCAAAGACGCGCGACATTTTTTTGTCAACTCAGAATTTTTCTGAAGATATTATCGCGTTAACTGAAACTTGGTTGAACGGAGGAATTACTGACTTAGAACTGTTTGACAATAGTTTTGAAGTATATAGGAAGGACAGACACGCTGACAATAATTCTGCAGTTAGTGGTGGTGTCCTATTAGCTGTAAGGAACTCCTGTGTTAGTTCCTTTATTGATATTCCCTGCTCTGCTAATATCGAACTTATATGCGTTAAGGTTGTACATTGCAATTCTAATGTATTTGTTATTAATGCATACGTTCCTCCCAAGAGCAGTGTAGAGGTCTATGCAAGCCTTGCGGATTGCATAGAATTTATATTAAATTTACTTGACGTTAATGACGACATTTTATTGTTGGGCGATTTTAATTTGCCTGACTTAAAATGGCATTCTTCTGACGATGAAACACATTTTTGTGCATCTAATTCGAAGACACGCCAAGAACATATATTTGTTGACAATATATGTTCTGACTTACAACAAGTTAGTTGTATTTATAATAGTCTGGAAAGGCTGCTTGACCTAGTCTTAACTACAGACAGTAACAATGTCATTGTTCAGAAGGCACTTCATGCTTTGACTACTATTGATAATTACCATCCACCTTTGAGTATTTGGTATAAATCCGATAGGGAGAATATGGTAAATTCAAGCTCTGTTGACACAGTTTATGAATTCAATTTCAAAAAAGCTGACTTTTTGGGGTTGAATCATTTACTTTATAGTAAATTAAATATAATTACAGAGTAAAGTAGAAGGGGGTAATGTCGTGCAGGGGGTAATGTCGTGCACTGGTTTTTTTAGCATAAAAAATTGAATGATATACCAGCCGTTGGTAAGGTATGGGCCTACTGACCTACAGAGCTCATGCATACAATACTAGCAATATCCATGTGTAAGGGCAATATGTGCGACGTTTTTTAAAAATCGCACGTTCTCGGGACGACGAAAGTGTTTTTTTATCGGATCAGAAAAATTATTTGTCTCGCAGGAAAATATACCAGGTAAGTGTTTTCTTAAAGCAAATTTTCCGCCGAAAAAAAAGATGTATTGTGATCGAAAATTTTTTGTTCTTTACCGATTTGTCGAAGTCAACCTTGAAAACGACCTTTGGGGCAATATCGTGCATTTGATGTGGGGCAATGTCCTGCACTATAAACAAAAGAAAAGGGAAGGAAACGCGGTCGCAATAGTGTACCAAGGGAGTCGTGAAGCCATAACAAAACGCTACAATCAAAATAAAATTTTCCAAAATTTTTTCTCAATGTCAAGCACTTTTTGAAAAATATTGTTTTTCTTTCCGTGTTTCATATAGCAAATTGCCTATTTTCACTTTTCTTTTCATAAAATTGTATTTTTGATCATATTTCGGACTTGTGTATATTGCCTTATAATTAACAATAATAAATAAATAAACAATAATGCTATATCTTCTTGAATCGAACCACTACCTATCGTTTTTCACACATTGTAATGTTTTTGTTTTAAATTTTGCTTTTAATTATAGGACCTGCCTCAAAGTTTTGCCGGCGCTTAATAACGCCAATGGCTCTAAATATTTAATATTTTATTTTTAAAAGTTAGCCGGCATAAAAATGCACTTAGGCTTTTAATAAAAAGTGAAGCTAATTTGAAGCTCGTAGAATTAATAATCTTTATTTTTAAATTTTTGGTGTTTATAAAGCCAAACAACGGTATTTTGTTAAAATCGAAAAAGTGCATAATTCTTAACATAAAAAGTGCGTGAGTGAAAAATAAATATAAACTTAATGCGTAAGTGCGTAATGCAAAATAAATATATAACAAAATATATAAACATTGAAAGTGCGCGAGTGAAAGAAATATAACATTAGCTTAGTGCGAAAGTGCGTAATGTAAATTTAATATATAACAAAAATAATAAACATTGAAAGTGCGCGAGTGAAATAAATAGAACATTAGCTTAGTGCGAAAGTGCGTAATGTAAACCTAATATATAACCACGGGTCATTGTGCGTGGTGAATAATAACAAACATAAATACAGTGCAACCAAATAGTTTGTGTACGTTTGGTTGCTTAACTCGGTGCGCACTACACCTCCATCCTTAAGATAAAAATTATTTGAAAAAAGAAAAATAATTTTTAAAATTTTACAATTAAAATTTTCTTATTATAATCTAATAAATTATTTAATCTTAAAATATAGTATTTGTTTTATGCATTTCAAATATTCTTATTAACTATAACAGATTATATTTTATATTTTATTACAAAAATGGTTTCAAAATAGATATATGATATATGTTATTAAAAATTCTACAAATTCAATTTGTTTATGAAATTTATACAATGCAATTGTTTTAATTAATAAATTTTTACTTTATTTGAAAATTTTGAATTAAATCTATCTTTTTAGTAAATTATTATGGTATTCTTTGATTTTACCATCTACATCAACTTTAGAATTTACTCCATTTTTAGCAACTATAATATATGGACCATGATATGGTGGTTGGTTTTTCTTTCTACTCATTTTCTTTATCATTACTTTTTCACCAATTTTTATATTTAATGGTGCAGAAGTGACATTATTTTGAATTCGTTTAATCTTTGCTATATTTATCAATTCTTTCGTTTTTTCTAATGAGTATTTCAATCTTACTCTCAATTCTTGCGCATAATTATCTGTGTTGTAACATTTTTAATTATCTAATTTATCATTTGGTAGGTTTGCTAATTTGCCAAATATAAGTTCAAAAGGAGTGTAATTAGTGTCAACATGAGGTGTTGTACTGTAAGCAAATGTGAAGTATGGGATCCAATGGTCCCATTCATCATCTTTGCAAAAATTTAATAAAAATTCGTTCAATACTCTGTGGTTTCTTTCTATTGAACCGAGGGTCTCATGATGATAAGGCGTGCTAAATATTTGTTTAATGTTAAGCTGTTTGCAGATTTCCGACATCAATTCATTGGTAAATTCTGTACCCCTATCTGATTTAAGAACTTTAAAATGACCATAGATTAAAATAACATTTTCTATTAAGGATTTGGCAACGGTTTTTGCGTCTTTGGTCTCCATAGGACAAGCAATGACGTATTTCGTTAACTCAAATTGTATAGTTAATATATAACGTAAATTATTTGATAATCGCAAAGGCCCTACAGTATCTATCGATATAATTTCGAAACTAGTTCCTGGTGTGTCTGACAAAGTTAATTCCTCTTTTGAATGTCTGGTTTGTTTGTTAATTTTACACTGTTCACAATTTAATATATGCTTCTTTATCATTTTGTTCATGTTTTTCCAAATGTATTTTTGTTTCATTTTTAAATTGGTCTTTCTAATGCCCATGTGTCCTCCATGAGCCGAATTATGATATTCTTCAATTAATTTATTTTGTATATCTTTATCAGTTATTCTTGTTGGTTCATTGTATATTAAAATTTTTAAAGTTTCATTATTTTTTCTTTGTAAATTATTAAATATCTCTTTAAATTTATCGATTCTTATGGTTTCAAATATTTTATCATTTTTACTTAACGCGAGCTCGTTTATATTTAACCTTTGCATTTTTGACGACAGTTTCTCCAAAGTCAGCTGTGTGATCGATGGATTATCGCTGCATCTTGCAATAACTTCTCTATTATTTATATATATTTGGGTACCCTTGTAATTTCTATCAGTTGCGAACCTTAATTTTATCATTTTGTTTATATCCGATTTGGATGTGCAGTTCATCAGACTTCTTGTTAGTAATGTCACTTGTTTTGTCTGAATTAATGTTTTGTGTATGTTTATTTGTAACCATACTTCTTGTTATAGCCAGTATTTTGTTATCATCATTTGCAGGTATTATACTATTTTCATTAACCCTAATATTTATGGGGACCACTGCTTCTGATCGAGCAGGTACTGTAAAATTTTTATAATTTAAAATTATTGGTAATGTTAGTTCTTTTTCATTTATTAAAAATGTTATTGTGTACGTTTCAAAATCTATTTTAGACATATACTTTCTCAACATGTCACGCCCTACTATGCCATCCGTTAATATTGGAAATTCATTTTCTACTATGTGGAAATTGTGTGTTATTTCCTCCGTTTCAATTAAAAAATTTAAATATGATGTGCCTATGCACTCTATACTTTCATTTGTTATACCAGTTATTGTTGAAATATTTCTTGTTTCTATTTTATTCACGCTTCTTTTCTTGCAGATAGAAATATCTGCTCCCGTGTCTATTAGGAATTTCAGATTCTCATTAGTATTTTTGCACTTTAATATAATAAAATTTGTTAAATTTTTAGTTAGTTGTAGGATCAGTTTTGGCCTCTGTGGGTAACAATTCCTTCTACCCGGCCATATCCGTTTCCCTGCGCATTGTTGCTGTTTCTAAAATTTGTATTTCTATTGAAATTATTACTTCTGTTATTATTGTTAATAAAATTGTGATTATTATTTCCGTTATTTCCACGGTAAAATTTATTGTTATTCTGAAAATTGTTGCTTCTTCTGTGATTGTTATTATTTCTGTAATTGTTATTTTGATTGTTGTTTTGAAAATTATTATTATTTCTGTAATTATTATTTGAAAAATTTTGATTTCTGTTTTGAAATGTATTACTTCTATAATTGTTATTATCTATGTTGGAAAAATGTTGATTATTGTAATTTCTGAAGTTTTGATTAAATCTATTATTTTGCTCATTATAATTTCTTGAATTATTTCTGTTCTGTATATGTAAAATATTGCTTCTATCTGTTGAAAGATTTTGCTCAATATTCAAGCATCTTTCAGTTGCTTCATTAAAAGATTTTGGCGGATTCGCCTGTAAAGTAGTTTTATATTCTGTCCTGACACTTTTTGAAAAAATATTAAGTGCCATACTTTCGTTGACCTTATATATTGCATCTTTTGTCTCTTGACTTGGTTTCTCTAAGCTTTGTAGCTCTAAATTGCTTAATTGCTCTGCTAATTCTGTTATTTTTTTCTCTATATTCGGAAATTGTTAGATTATTCTGTGATATAGAACTAAATTCATTTAGCATTTGCTGTACTGTTTTTGGATTGGGATAAGATTTCACCAATAAAGATTTCAATTCAATCAATGTTGAAGGTCTGTTCAAACGTCCAAGTATACTTCTAACTTGGGTTGTTAATTTGAAATTGTATACATACTTATTAAAAATGGCCTTATCTTCATCTTTTATTAAATCATGAAGCAATTCTGCTTTCACTATAAAATCATCTAATTCTTCATAAACTCCTTTAAAAACTGGTAGGTTTTTACCTACTACATTTATGTCAAAGTTTGACATTTTTGGCAAATTAGTTTCTTCCTCCCAAACCGATGAAAAATCCAAATTTATTTTATCTTCTTTTCGTGTTATTAAATTTTTTATGAATTCATGTAATTCATAATAAATTTTATTAAATTCTAATATAAAATGTTTGCAATCTTCTAAAGTTTCATATTTGACTATTTCGTTTTTCAAATTTTAAATTTTTTGCAATTTAGCTGTTTTATATTCTTCAGTATAAGTTCGATTTTTACTTTTTCTTAAATTTTTCTTTAATTTTTCAAGAAATATTATGTTTTCTTTAATTATGTCCATAAATTTATGTCATGACATCAAAACATTAAAATATTTACTTTTTTATTTCACTTGAGTCACCCTGTGATTCATAGTGCCAATAAATCATGCATGCCAACATTTAAACATGTGTCTGCAATGATTAATTGCGAATAGGAGTATAAAGAAAAAGTAAAACTGACGTTTCAGTTTAATGAATGAAAAATATAATGGCGGTCGTAAATATTTTCGAGTAGTGTGTAAGAAAAAAAAAAAATTTGTTTTTATCGATCGCGGCCAAAGAATACGCAAAGGTAATTAAGTGAACGCATTATTTTATATTATAATTATATTTATCGTGCGCGTAATTTTCGTATAGAATATATTCGCTAAATATATGCATTTAATTCAAGTTAAGTGTAGTGTTTTAAAGTAAAATCAATAGAAAGAAGCAATTCTATAATTTTTGCCAAGTGTGTGTATGTGTGTGTGTGTGCAAATAAATGAAAACTTGCAACAAGTTGTTAAAAAAAATGAAAAAATGCAAGTTTCGTTTAAAAGTGAATTGAAAGTATGGATTTAGTTCAACGCATTGTATATTATTTATTCAAATATAATTATAAATATTATAAAATTTAAATTAGTGAAATATTAGAAAAATTTGTTTTTTGTTTTTATTTTCTGTGTTTCTCCATTTGTGCCTCCAACGCGTCAATTTGCATCCAAAGCGTGCTCGCTGTGTGCCACGGTGGTGGAGGATCGGCGTTGACAATTCGTCGCCTAGTTGCAATGGCCTTACGCAGCTTCACTAACCGACCACCTCGTCTATGTTTTGGTTTGGCCGTCGCTGGAATTGTCGTCAGCCGTGCGTCCTTCTTTTTCGTCTGACGCTGACGGTACTCTTCGATTGTAAGTGGATTTGGCTGCTGTTGCTTAATACTGGATGGGACGTACACCGGTGCGTCGCTGGTTGAACCTTCCGGAACGTACTCTGGCACTGGTCGTTCTGCCGGCGGGATCTTCTTTGTGCCGTGAGTTGGCAGGATCGCCATGTAATGTTTTTGTTTTAAATTTTGTTTTTAATTATAGGACCTGCCTCAAAGTTTTGCCGGCGCTTAATAACGCCACTGGCTCTAAATATTTAATATTTTATTTTTAAAAGTTAGCCGGCATAAAAATGCACTTAGGCTTTTAATAAAAAGTCAATCTAATTTGAAGCTTGTAGAATTATTAATCTTTATTTTTAAATTTTTGGTGTTTATAAAGCCAAACAACGGTATTTTGTTAAAATCGAAAAAGTGCATAATTCTTAACATAAAAAGTGCGTGAGTGAAAAATAAATATAAACTTAATGCGTAAGTGCGTAATGCAAAATAAATATATAACAAAATATATAAACATTGAAAGTGCGCGAGTGAAAGAAATATAACATTAGCTTAGTGCGAAAGTGCGTAATGTAAATTTAACATATAACAAAAATAATAAACATTGAAAGTGCGCGAGTGAAATAAATAGAACATTAGCTTAGTGCGAAAGTACGTAATGTAAACCTAATATATAACCACGGGTCATTGTGCGTGGTGAATAATAACAAACATAAATACAGTGCAACCAAATAGTTTGTGTACGTTTGGTTGCTTAACTCGGTGCGCACTACAACATTCTGATACCTTTACAATACAATGCACGACACTACCCCACAAATTTTGAGGGGGTAATGTCGTGCACATTTTTTTTTTTTAATTTCTACTAACACGATTTCATGCTACACGAATATTGTTACACATAAATGTTACCAACCAAATTATCTTTCGATCGGATGCTTAGTCGTTGTATTCGCTTGTCATGCACGGCTTTACGAGCACTTTAAAGTTGAGTGCACGACATTACCCCCCTCTACTCTACATAAATAATAATAGTCTTAATAGTTCAATAAATTTTTTCTATACGGAGCTTTTTGCTATGTTTTCTCAGTCTGTACCATATAGTCTCAAATTTGCGAAAAATTCTGCGTACCCTTGGTACACAAAGGATTTAAGGACTCTTTGCAACAATAGGAATAGGGCATGGAAGAAATATGTTTGTAGTTTTGACTCAAATGACCTAGAAACATACAAACGTTTGTTTCTGGAATTTGAGAATTGCTCAGCTGCATTATATGGATTTCCTTCTTCTTTCAAACTTCAGGATGGATTTACTGACGATTCCACCATTATTTGTGGCTTATTTGCCAATCTTTTTAAAGAATAATTTTGTTTAGATTCTTTTAATCCTGATTTAGCGTATTTTGATTATATGAACAACGCATCCAGAGTTTCTTTGGGGCATATATCTTTTACCTCAGAGGATATTTTTAAGTATATTGAATCAATCGATGAGGATTTTAGCGCTGGGCCAGATGGAATTCCTGCCGCAGTGTTAAAACAATGCGGCTCCATTTTATGTCAGCCACTTTCGTTACTTTTTAATAAATCAATTAATGAAAGTAATTTTCCTCTTTTTTGGAAAAAATCTTATATCAGTCCTATTTACAAAAAAGGTTGCAGGAATGACGTCACTAATTATAGGCCTATCGCTAAATTGTCTTCGATTCCTAAACTTTTTGAGCGAATAGTGTACGATCGAGTGAAAATTCACTGTGGGCAAGTCATGACAACTCGTCAGCATGTTACTGGCATGTTTGTTACTGGCAGATCCACTGTGTCTAATCTCATGCATATTGATTCAATTTGTAAAAAAGCGTCTTCTATGCTTGGTTTTATAAAACGGTGGGCCAAAGAGTTTGATAGCTTAATAACAACTACAACTCTGTATTATTCAATCGTGCGTCCTCACTTGGAGTACGCAAGTCAAGTAAGGTCCCCACATTACAATGTGCATGTTGATCGTATAGAAAGAATTCAAAAACGTTTTCGGTTTGCTCTAAGAGGCTTGAGTGGAACTGACACATTTAACCTTCCTCCATATGACGATCGTTTGAAATTATTAAAAATGCAATCTTTAAGTGAGAGAAGAAAATCTGCTGATATCGTCTACTTACACCAACTCATTACTGGTGTATTCGACTCTCCAGAGCTTCTTTCTCTTATAAATTTTAAAACTAACCGTAGAAGCAGTAGAAACTCTAACAACTTGATTTATTTACCATTTAGTAGAACAAACTATATGTTAACTGCTCCATTAAATCGCATGAGTACCTTTGTTAACAACTGTAACGTTTTTGATGTTAACTTGTCGAAAGGTCAACTCAAAAGTAGATTGAAAACTAATTAAGGATAAGATCTATGTAAACGCATGGTTAGTTGTTATGTCTTGTGTTGTCCCTGAGCCCAACCCATATTATGGTGGGTAAATTTTTCTCCCTTTTGGTTTTTTTTTGGACCACTTCTATCGATATCTTTCAGATATTTCAATGATATTTGGATTGGTTCTTAAAATGATCTATTGCGGAGAAAGTGTGAAAAAGCTGTGGTAGCTGAACTCTATTGTTATTGCATGTATTAACGGGTTTAAATATGGGCTCACAATATTGCCTTTTCATATCGCAAACAAATTCTTATCGAGATAGTACTTTTTGCTATTTAAAAAATACTTTTTAAGGAGTACGTTTTTACTTTTCTCCGAAGCAACCCTGGACCAGTCAAGCAGCGAATCCTACAACAACAACGTATTGTTGTGAACCATAATAGTTCGAAACTGTTGTGTCTTCTTGACTGTTGTGTCTACTCGTAAGAAGACACAGCAGTTTATTGCTGTGAACCGTAATAAGCCTATTAGTTTCCCCTCAAAATATGTCGCACATACTAACATACCGCATAAATGAAACTGTTTATGATACTTTGTATACTTAGAATGAAATAGTAACTTAAAAAGATCCTCGCTCACACAACTGAGCTCGGGTATAACCATCTCGTTTAAGTTAAATAAAAATATAATTGTATGCATCGCATGACGCTGGTGCCAGCCACCATTTAGAATAAGTTGAGAGTTTGAAATAAAGAGTCAAGCTAGAGACACGAAACTAAACAGACATCCTGCATTTTTATTAAATAAAACTGGAAGGCAAAATAAGCTGGGCTAGCGACAAGGTTGACGGTCGACCGGGAGACAACACCACGACGTAAGTGTTCCTAAATACCCAAATAACCCATCAAAGAATCCTTTTATAGACCAGTTCAGCGGCACAGAAGAACTGCTGAACTTCAGAGCCCTGCTGTATCTTGTGCTAACTCTACACGAGCCGACTACTCGGTCGGACGGTCCAACGAGACAGAGCGACCGTACGCTTCAAAGCCATACTTACTTACCTATTTGGCGCTACAACCGTATGTCTTAGTCCTTAGGTCTTGGTCTCATCTAAGAATTTGCGCCAGCCATTTCTGTCTTTCGCTTGCTGGCGCCAGTTGGAAATTCCAAGCTTCGTCAGGTTGTCTCTACTTGGTCTTTCCAACGAAGATGCGGTCGTCCTCTTCTGCGTTGACCGCCGCTGGGTAACGGATCGAATGTTTTCTTCACTGGAGCATCGACTTTCAAGCGCTGAACATGACCAATCCAGCGAAGCCGCTCGATTTTAATGCGCTTGACTATGTCGATGTCAGCGTACAGCTCATACAGTTCATCATTCCACCGTATTCGGTACTCGCCATTGACGCAGATTGGTCCTTAGATCTCACGAAGAATCTTTCTCTCGAATGCTCCTAAAGTCTTTTCATCTAAACTGCTCAGCGTCCAGGTTTGTGATGCATAAAGTAGGACGGGCATAATGAGCTATTTATAGAGCGTGATTTTCGTTCGTCGAGAGAGGGCTCTGCTTCTCAATTGCGTACTGAGCCCAAAGTAACACCTGTTGGCAAGAGTTATTCTTCGTTTGATGTCGTTGGTTGAGTTAATGCTGGATCCCAGATAAACGAAGTTCTTCACAACCTCGAAAGAGGTATTGTCAACTGTAACGTGGGTTCCAAGACGCTGGGACTGTTTGTTGGGAAGTATTTTGTCTTATCTGCATTCACTGCCAGACCCATTCTACTTGATTCTCTTTCTAATCTGGAAAATGCTGCACTGACTTCGCGCGTATTATGGCCATGATATCGATGTCATCAGCGTAAGCAAGCAGCATAACACTCTTGTAGAATATTGTGCCACTACGTCTCAGATTAGCAGCTCGGATGATCTTTTCCATCATTAGGTTGAAAAAGTCGCACGATTAGGAATCACCTTGTCTGAAACCTCGTTTGGTAATAAATGGTGGGGAGAGGTCCTTCCCGATTTTAACTGCGCTGCTGGTGTTGCTCAGTGTCATCCTGCAAAGTCGTATTAGTTTTGCAGGAATACCAAATTCAGACATGGTGGAGTACAGGTTCTTCCTTATTGGGCTGTCGAAGGCGGCTTTGTAGTCGACAAGAAGATGGTGGGTGTCGACTTGTTTTTCTTGAGTCTTCTCCAAGATTTGTCGTAGCGTGAAAATCTGGTCGATGGTGGACTTTCCAGGTCTGAAGCCACACTGATAAGGTCCGATCAGTTCGTTTACAATGGGCTTCAATCTTTCACATAAAACGCTCGACAGGACCTTATATGCGATATTAAGAAGGCTTATCCCACGGTAATTGGCACAGATAGTGGGATCGCCTTTCTTGTGGATTGGGCAGAGCACACTGAGATTCCAATCGTTCGGAATGCATTCTTCCGACCATATTCTGCATAGAAGCTCGTGAATGCATTTAAGTAGAGCTTCGCCTCCGTTCTTTAACAGCTCAGCAGGTAAGCCATCAGCTCCCGCGGCTTTGTTATTTTTAAGCCGAGCTATAGCTGTCAGAACTTCATCATAGTCGGGCAGCGGAACCTCAACGCTGTCATCCAAAATTGGGGTTTCCGGAATATCATCTCTATTGGCGGGATTGTTGTCAGCGTCGCCATTTAGAAGCTTAGAGATGTGTTTCCTCCATAATTCAGTGTACTCTGGACATCTGTCACTAGATTCCCATTTTAGTCTTTGCAGGAAAAGGCCCCGATTTTAAAACCATCGGCAAGGCGTCTTATTTTTCGAAAAATTTTCGTGCCTCATTCCTCTCACCATGAAAATATGTCTCTCTTCCCACCTCTTTTCTTTGTATCGCTCCTTAGCAGCGCTTGTTACAACCGACTGCAGGGTGGCTTTGTAGGCTGCGTCTTTCTCTGCAGTGGTGTCGCGACACTCCTGGTCGTACCACTGGTTTCGGCGAAGGCGGTGGTAGCCAATCACCTCTTCAGCAGCCGCACGCATGGAGTTAGAAATGTTTGTCCACTGCGCGCATATATCATCGATTGGAGGAGTGCTTTGAAGCAGGAGTGAGAGTCGAGTGGCGAAAGCATCGGCTGTCTGTTTCGATTGCAGCTGGTCGACGTCTAGCTTTCTCTGTGTAGGGTTGCATGTATTCTTAGCTGCACACAGACGTGTACGGATCTTGGCTGCAACAAGATAGTGATCTGAGTCAATGTTTGCACCACCGATCGTGCGTACATCCAATACACTGGAAGAGTGCCTTCCGTCGATCAAAACGTGATCAATTTGATTTTTGGTTTTTTGATCAGATGCTTGAATCTACTGCTACTTACGACCATGTTTCGTGCTGCGGCGAAGTCAATCAGACTCATTCCATTATCGGAGGTGTTGTCGTCGAGGCTGAACTTTCCGACTGTTGGACCAAAAATATTTTCCTTGCCCACCTTAGCGTTGAAGTCACCAATCACGATTTTTTCGTCGTGACGGGGGCAGCGCTCGTAATCATTTTCAAGGCGCTCGTAGAAAATTTCCTTGATCTCATCGTCCTTGTCTTCTGTCGGAGCGTGCGCACATATTAGGCTTATATTGAAAAATCTAACCTTGATGCGGATTATGGCAAGTCGTTCGTTCACAGGTGTGAATCGCAGGACGTGGGGCCGTAGTCTCTTGCCAACTACAAATCCGCATCCAAACTCGTGCTTCTCCGCATGGCCGCTGTAGTAGATATCACAGGGTGCATGCCGAATGCAACCCTGTCCCTTCCATCGCATTTCTTGGATAGCAGTGATATCAGCTTTGTATCTTTCCAAGACATCAGTCAGTTGGATAGAGGCACCTTCCCAATTAAGGGTTCGGACATTCCAGGTGCACATCCGTAAATCATTATCAGTTTTTCGTTTGCGGTAGTCGTCATCAGATTTGGGGACCATTTCTCTTCTTTTCTTATTTGTTTTCATTGAAATGGGTTTTTACGGGTGGGCTTCAAACCCGACGCACAACCTATTTTAAGCCTAGGGAGGCCCGCCGCTCAGATTAGCCGCCAAACTAACGGTTGTCAGTTTTGACGTTGCCCAGGAAACACCACGTGGAGGTTTGAGTCGACTTGAGGCGATTTCACAAAGATTATGCTGGCCTCTCCAGGTTGAGACAGTCAGACATGTTACATTGTTACATCGCCCCCAGATTCCCATCCCGTAGATAGGTACCCGGCCTACCGCGGTTCTTTAGCTAAGGGGCCATGCACTCTACCCACTAGGATACGGCCGCCACAACAATACTAATTTATAGTGATGTTGAAAAGATATCCGTGGTCGTATGCCACCCACCTACCTTAACAAAACAATACATTCTAACAGAAATAAGCGATCAAAAGCCTTAGGGCAAAATGCATTATACATCTAGAGGGCGACATATGACAATGTATATGAGGTGGCATACTACCACGGATATCTTTTAAACATCACTATAAATGAGTATTATATGCAATAAAATATATTATGTGTAAGTAGTTTATTTAATAGACAAAAAAATTTAATAGTTTGTACATAACAATTTCAGGTGAGAATATTTTCTTGTTTTATACTTTTTAGAGAGTGCTTTTTAGTAGTCGGGTTTTAGTTTTTTTAACTTATTTTTTTTAATTATGTTTTCCTTGAAATTTTCCTATTTTAATTGAAATTTTCATCTCTGTTTATTCAAATTGCAGATGTCAACACGTATCTATACATCAATGGCGACTCTTAATAATGTTACTGACGATGAATTAAGGCAAGGGCTTTTATTTTATGGATTTCCTAATATACCAGTTACTGAAACAACTCGTCCATTAATTTTAAAGAAGTTATACTCTCAATTTACTAATGAATCGAAAAACAGCTCTTATAATGAGCTCATATGTAAAAGATTACGTTTAAATTTTGAAGGATATAACCATTATAAAGAACCCGCACATCTAAAATCTTTAAATAAGTCGGAAAAAAAAATTAAAGAACATATATCCTTTAAAACGTCGTACCGATCGTTTAAAACTAAAAAAAACTTACCAATTGAAAATTTTCCACACTTTTCCAGTGAAATCCGACGACAAAAAAATGTCTGCACGAACATTTTTAAACAACTATTGGCATCGGAATCAGGAGAAGACTCGGATAATTTTAATATGGCATTATCTCGGCATGCATTCACTCCCCCACACAAGAGCTTATATAGAAGTCAGAGTGTTCTAACTTCTTGCCACCAGCTTGCTAATAAAATATTTAGACGATGTTATGAAAACGAAATATCCAGCTATGACAACAAAAATATGTCAACTTCTGCATTTCTTTCAAAAGTTAAAACAATTTCTGATAAAATATATAGCTTTAAACAAACTATAGTTTCCTCTTTTCTAATGTGTATGCTGCTCATATTAATAATTTTAATTGCACTCACGTATCTTTTCACCACAACTAATATAAATGATTCAATAAATTGGGATAAAACTCAGTTTCAAATCTGTAGTACCAACGATGCACAAGCATTGCTGGTAGAATCATCATTAACATGCATCGAAAGAAAAGGTATTGAAAGTGCTATCGCTACTACCCAATTACTTTTAACTCTTTTACATAAAAGAGCTGTAGCGCACCTTTGTTTTGATTCTTCTGTAAGTATATATGTAAGCGCTAAAGACTTTTTTAGCCAATTTAATCAACTTTATTCTCACTCAAACATTGTGAAAATGGTGATGGATCTACATAATGCAGAATATTTAATAAATAATAATCTTAATTGGGGTATTCTTCACGTAAATGCAAATGGAAGTGAATTGTTATTTGAAGATGTTATAAAACAACGAAAGAATCAGGGTAACTACTTCTCGCTTAAGAAATTACATAAGCCTTTAAGATGCACTCTAAAAAGGAGGCTACAATCATTCTTTATAGTAGTTGGAAGTGCTTCCTTACTTGGCATTATTTTATTAATAATACGTTTATGTTACAAGTGTATGCAACGACGAGAAATTGAAAAAAAATTAGTTTTAGAAGAACTCAAGAATAAAATTATAAAAGAAATTTCATATATATCATCAAGAAATCGTCCATCATTTGAAAGGAGTGATATAAGTGTAAAAGATTTGCAAGAAAAAATAATTCCTATGAAAAATCGTTCAGTGATGCTTACCGCATGGAACGACACATTAAACTACCTTGAAATGAACGATAATCGAGTTCAGTTTGGTATATCCACAAGAAATGGTAAGGAATTTAAGACTATAAAATGGATTCCTGGTTATACAAAATGTTTAGAACCGAATTTATTAAAACTTTGGCATAGTCCTGCATTTAACAAAACAAATAAAATAAAGAATCCTCCAACTTCATGCTTAAAAATTCGACAAATGTTTGACTCCACAGAAATTGATAATCCTCATCTTAAACAAGCCATTGAAGATGCAATATTAGAAAAGGTAGGACGTTGGTGTAAAATTTTTGAAATTCAGTTGGATATGGATAGTTGCTGTGTCTATGTTCGTTGCGCAACTGAAAAAGATGCTGGTATTGTCCACGATGAAATAAATGGATGGTGGTTTGATAAACGTTTGGTGTCCATTAAGTTTCTTAGGTTGCAAAGATACTTAGTACGATTTCCCAAATCATCAGGAGGACCGATTTGTCTTCTTCCATCGAATTTAAATAATTTGTCAATGTCACAGTACTTATAAAGAAAAGAAATCTTATTAAAGTCAATACTTAAAAAAAATGTTTAAATATTTTTCTGCAAAACTAAATTCACATTCAAAGTTAAAAATGCATTTTCCGAATCAAGTTAACCCAACTTCTTCGTCTTAACACTCTTAAATGAGAAGGGAAAAGACAGAGTGATCCAAGCTCAATGTTCACTTCCAAACTGGAGTTACGTACGATTTGTACAAAACAAATATTAAAGTGAAAATGAAAAAGTCTTATTTTTAAAAAGTTTTTTTTACATTTGCGTAGTAGTTAAGTATTTATTAAGTTTTTATTTATTTATTAAAACATAAATCTATGAACAATTATTCTTACAGACTAGGAGATATAATAATGAAATAAAATAAAATTTATTTAAAAGTATTTAATAAAATTCTTAATTAATTTTTGAAAATAGAAAAAAAGTAGCGCTGTATTAAGTACAAACTATGGCAACAATCGACCCTATTATTATAAGTAAAAATATGTGCTGGCGTTACGTTACAAAAACAGAAGTGATTTTTCACTTAGATTGCAAATTTTGCAAATCTCTGAATTGGTGGACTAGACTTTTTAAGAAGGATTTGAATTATTATATGTTTATGTTCCAAATGGTGAAATTTAAAAATCTACTCTGGTCTTTTTATTAGGCTTTTTGATCTGGCGTGACTTTACTGGCGTCACGTTACTTAAGTTTCCTTTTTAGTTGAAAAAGAATATCGCGACCGTTCGCATCAGAGTCTTTTTGGCAACTGCCTCTCTCCTTTTTGCATCAGCAGATCGCCTATCTGCCTAGCATATCCCAATTAACAAATTTATCAATATTTAATGCAATATTGAACATACCGACCTCTATTGAACAGTTTGTTCAATATTTTGCTATGAAAGATGCCTAAAAGTAACTGTTATTGATGCCTTGTTCAGCAAAGTTGACTGGCAGTCACACCAGCTTTTGAATCGCTCGTTTGAGCTCGCCTTCTGCAGTACGTATTGTAACATTTCTTACCAGACCATCTTGTCTTGGGTAAATCTTGACACGTTCCATTGCCCAACGTGCTGGAGGTAAATTTTGATCGATGATTAAGACTAAATCTCCTTCGCATATCTTGCTGCCCGTAACATGCCACTTATTGGTGCTCTGCATTGTGTCCAAGTAATCTGCTTGCCACTTCTTTAAAAAATCAGCTGCCATCCATTGCAGGAACTGCCAGCGTTTGCACGTTCTGTTGCCTTCTAGCGCGTGCCTAGAACCAGTGCCTAATAAGTCATTTGGCGTGATGATCCGTGAATCAGCTGCATCATCACTCAGTGCAAACATCGGTCTAGAGCAAGGGTATCCATGGTCACCCATGAGTGGAGGGCTTTCACACGCATTTAATGAGACAAAAACGAAAAAGCTTTCATTAGCTAGCCAGACTTCAAGCAGGCAGGTTGCGGTTGCTCGCTGCTTAAAATTATCTTGTTTTACGTAAATTATGCACTTAAAAAAAGAGATGCAAACTAAACAAAGATGAAAGGTTAGAAATGCATTTTTAATGAAAAATATATATCAAAGGTATTTTTTAAACTTTACCACGCTGCCACGCCATCCCCTTTCGCGACCTATTAAGACACATGTTAAATGGGTAGCAAAGTTTATTGCTTTGCGATCGTTGGCAACACTTTGTTGCAGCCCACCCAAAATAACTCAACATTCATTTTCGTCTCATAATGACATCAGCCTAGCGAACGTTTGCGCTAGGACGTGGCGACGTCATACGATCTGTCGCTATAAACAATTGAATTTGGGTAGCTTGGTTTATCACAACAAGTGATGAGCCAAGCAAATTCCTTTGTACAAAGTAAACATAGTTGCTAATGTCTAAAACGATAACTATTCAGTTATTTAATAAACAAATTAAAGTTTTTTATTACACGCCACTTTGGCTACATTCTTGACGCACCGACGATCTGCCCTTCCGACAGAACGTCAGTCAATCGAGTGTTGTGACGATCAAGCTTAGATAAGCGATCTACAACAACAAGCGTCTACTTGTGCTAGGCTGTGTGCGCGTTGTTTAAGTGTTGGCTTAGCTAACCAACACTCAGGTAATTGCATGACCAGTACGTTCACTGGGCAAACAGCAACGTCAGCACATTTGCAATATATCGCCGTCCGTTTCGTCACTAGCGATGGTGACGAGTCGGACCGATACAAATGCATGCGTATATGTGAAAATTCACATAGAACAATGGAACGAACGCAAATCATTCTTATAGCGTTTACTCATTCTTAATGAGTTCTACTCATAGCATTATCAGAAACAATTTCTGGACCTATGGAAATAAAGAAATTATTAAAATATTTCAACAGCTATTTCAACAGGGTCAGAAATTATAGCATCTCCAAATGACAGACTGAATGGATTCTGTTTTTGTTTAAAATATCGATAACCTGTTTCCATTCTCTTTTAATATCCCGCTTAATTTCGAAAAACTCGTTTGAATAAAAACTATTTTTGCACAATAAAACTTCTTTTGAAATTTCTTTACAAAGAGATTTACATGTAGCACGAATTACCAGATTATTAGGATGATCCTTTTTCTTTTTAAAAAGTTTATTTTTGGTTTCAATTTTATCCAGGAGTTCATTATTAATCCAGGGCTTTAATTTACTTCCATTTCTATGTTTTTTCTGTACTAAACTCGAGCAAGTTTCGACGTGCTCAAGCAGTGTTTTCATAAATAAGCTGTAACCGTCCGAAGGATTAAATTCATTGTAAATATGCTCCCAACTCTCGAAACGTAATACATTATTTAGAGCCCTAAAATAAGTTTTTTTGTTGAACACGGAGAAAAGTCACACAGTCTCTATTTAAAAGAATATTATTAAAGCTCAAGCAAGTCATGACTAGTAATCTGAAAATCAATGGCAGAGGTGTACAAAAATAAATTTTGGCAGCTTTGAAAACGTACGAAGATGTGGTCAATACAGGTTTCAGAAAATATTGTACTGCGAGTTGGCTGATTAATGCAAGATTCCAAACCATAAGATAAAAGTAACGAAAGATATCTATCAGTGTTAGCAGAGTTTTCAGAGAGTGTTAGGTTGATATCCCCGAGCAGAACTAAATTACCATTATTTTCATTAGAAAGAAGAAAATTCAGATTAAAAAAAATGCATCATGCGAACTGCTATTAAATCTGTAAAAGCATAAAAACGTAATTTTAAGATCGTCTAAATTAGTCTTCAACTTCAAAACATTACAACTACTAAGGTTAAAGCAAACATGGTCATGATTTATCCCACTCTTAATAAACGCGGCGACACCACCAGACGCATACTCATTATTACAAACGGCTAATAAGTTATTGCCAGGAAGATCATAGAGGGTACTTTCCTCTTGATAAATCCAAATTACTGACAAAAAAAAACTAAAATCGGCTTGTTCACAAATGATTCTATGTGTAGTATTAAGTTGTTAAAATTTCTTCGTAAACTTCTAATGTTTTGATGAACGCAAAGGTAATTATCGGAATATGTTTGGTTATAACACAGGTCTTGATTGTTAAGAAAGGCAAAGTTCGAAAAAGGAAGACTGAACAAATAATATACATTCAGATTATTTTCAATAAAAGACATTTAGCTAAGGAAAAATCTTATCAGACAAAGACTCTAAGTCTTCTAATTTGTTAATAACAAAATAATTATCGCCATCCCTTTTTCGCATGAAAACTTTACCATTTCTTACCCAAACATACTTGAAGTTTATCTGCCTTTTTACTTTTTGCGCTTCTTTTAATAAGTTTCTTGTGACATTATCCAAACAATCATTAATAAAAATCTTGGAATTTTTTCACAATTAAAAATTTTTTAAGATAAACTATTTCTATATTTGAATTTATTCCTCATCACATCTTTCTTTTTTATAAGGCAAGTGAATTTAATGACCAAAATACTTGAAGCTTGATTATTTGTACTTTTAATTTTTTTAATTTCGAAATTAAGCATCGATTTGTTCCACTGAAATGTTTGTACATTAGCCGTTAGTGAGAACATTAAGAGCACAGTCAATTGGTGTTTTATTATCTAAGTTCAGTACCCCGACAATTTGAACGCACTTTTCGTTTTTCTTTTGACGCAAAAAATTCACTTCACTTTGAAGAGCATATGTTTTATCTACTAATTAATTTTTATCTGCTTCCAGGGAACGAATAAGAGAAAACAATTTTGCATTGTCGGACCTAAGCGCTAATGTTTCAGTGTTACTTGCTTGTTGCTGTTGGGTACATGTTTGCTGTGTTTGTTGTTGTTGTTGTTGTACGAGAAAACTCCGGTAATTGTTGTTGCTGAGCTGAACCATTAGCATATTGATATTGTTCGAAGTTTTGATGATGACTAAATTGCTGTAGTTGGTGTAGTACTGATTGTTGTTGTAGTGGTACCTGTTGTTGTTGAATTGGCTGAACTAGCAATGGGCTTTGCATTTCAGTTGTGTTTTGCTTTTCTGCTAATTTTTGATGGGTAAGATGCTGCTGTTGTACAGGTTGTTTTTATTGGTTAAATGTTTGTTGTGTTTGTTCTTGTTGTTGATGTACAAGAGAACTCTCCGGAAAGTGTTGTTGCTGAGCTGAACCATTAGCGTATTGATTTTGTTCGAGGTTTTGAAAATGACAAATCTGCTGCAGTTGCTGTTGTACAGGTTACTGTTGTTGTTTTTGTTGTTGTTGTATTGGCTGAATTAGCAGTGGGCTTTGCATTTCAGCTGAGTTTTGCTTTTCTGCTAATTTTTTTAATTAAAAGATGTTGCTGTTGTTGTTGTTGTACTGGTTGTTTTAGTTTTTGCTGCAGACGAACTAGACTTAGCTTGTCAGCTGAGTTTTGTTTTTCTGATTTTAGTTTTAACAAGAACTCGTGAAGCAAAGAACTCGTTTCATTTCTATAGTGCATTTCGACGAACTATCGAACACCAATGAATATTGAAATAAATAAAGAAGCAACTAGAACAGATGGCAACCTTGATAGAGTTGATGGCGGTGATCTATGAAATGTCATATGACTAGCAGCCATACAATTCAAAAGAATGAATTCCAAAATCTGCGCACTCATATACTAGTTTAAACAGTGAGTTGATCACAGCTTAATCACTCAAAGACTACTGAAGAGGAAAATGTAGCGATTTCCGAAACAGACTGTCTAGTCAGCTAAGTGATTGACTCTATACAGAGTTGTTGTTGTTGCCTTCTTAAAAACTTACTTGATCTAAAGCTCACAATTTTGATTCATGTAATTATTTAATAGATCATAAAATCTTATTAACTTAACTATGGCGGAGCACGGCCAAATAAGTTTAATTTATGTCAAATTAATTAAATAATCTAATAATTGATCGATTTTCGGTCAAAGTCGTGTGTAATTGAACATTTGGTTGTGAAAATAGCCACCTTTCAGTTAGAACACTAGCTTCTGGCGAAGCAAAAACTCGTTTCATTTCTATGGTGTAATTCCAAAATCTGCACATTCATATACTAATTTAAACAGTGAGTTGATCACAGCTTAATCACTCAAAGACTACTGAAGAGGAAAATGTAGCGATTTCCGACACAGACTGTATAGCCAGCTAAGTGATTGGCTCTATACAGAGTTGTTGTTGCCTTCTTTAAAAAAACTTACTTGATCTAAAGCTCACAATTTAATTCATTTAACACTTTCTGTTTAGAGTTTATTTGTTGACTTGCATCAGCCGAAATTTTTTTCCACATCATCCGTAAGAGGGCGGGTTTTGGCCTCTTTCAAACATCCTAAAAATGGTAAAAAACAAAAAGATCATATTTCATGCTCTACTTGAATATGCAGTTGGTCTGACTTAAAGCTTAAATTGTTTTGTTTTACTTTATTCTGTTGAGTTTACTTGCGTTCAAAGCCAAGGTTGTTTTTGAGGAAAATGTACTGACTTAAAACCTTGAACTGCACGATTCTCTGACCATGAAAATTGACTCTGCATAGTCAGGAAAAAAACGTGCGAGATCAGTGGCTCTGAATCCGTACAAATAATTTATATTAATTGTTTTCAATAGATTTTTTTAATGCTTAATTATGTGCTTATAAATTTTTTTAGCATATTATGGAATTTCTTATGTTAATTTTTTATTTCTTTTATTGAGTTTACTATTTCTGTACAAATAATTTTATATGGTCCGTGATATGGACTTTGATTTTTCTTTCTACTTCCTAATTTTACTAAAACTAGGTAAAAAACATTTTTGTCAAATTCATTTTTTCGTTTTTCTTTTATAATTCTAATCATGTTTCTAGCTTTTTTAATGGAAGTTTTCAATCGAATTTTCAATTCTTTAGCATAATCATCTATATTGTAGATTTTACTTTTATCGTTTATCATATCATTTGGCAGAATTGGTAATTTGCCAAAAATTAATTCGTAAGGTGAGTAACCAGTGTCAACATGTGGAGTTGTGTTGAATGCAAATGTATAGTACGGAATCCATTTATCCCATTCCCCATCATCTGCGAAAGAAAGAAGACACTCGTTGAGAACCCTGTGGTTTCTTTTAAGTGCTCCTATTGTTTCGTGATGATATGGTGCTGAAAAAACTTGTTCTATTTTTAACAAATTGCATATATTCTTCATTAGTTCATTGGTAAACTCTGTACCTTTATCCAATTTCAACGTTTTAAAACTACTATATTTCAGAATTAATTGCTCTACCAGTGTTTGGGTTTCGATTTTGCATCTTTTGTCTCTATTGGATGGGCAATAACAAATTTACTTAGATCACATTGCATAGTGAGTATATATCGGTAACCGTTTGCAATTCTAAGCGATCCTAAAGTGTCTATTGTAATTGTTTCAAAGCTAGTTGTCGGAGTGTCCGTTATGGTCATTTTTTCTTTTATATGTTTTGTTTGTTTATTTCGAGCGCAATATTCACATTTATTAATGTAAGTTTTCACCATCTGTCGCATATGCTTCCATACATAGTGTTGTTTTAATTTCAGTATGGTTTTTCTAATTCCTAAATGTCCGCCTTGTGGTGAATCATGGAATTCTGTAATTAATTTACTTTGCATGGATTTATTTGATATTCTTTGTGGGGTTTTATATATTAATATTGTTAGCGATTCTTTATTATTCTTATTCATTTTCTACTGCAGCATATTGTGCAGGGGCGTACCGACGCCATTTTGATTGGGGGGTTTCAATGTATTTCGGCCGACTGGATACCCTTAAGTCGCGACTTTTTTTAAATACAACATAGTTGAATTATATAAAGTTACTCATCCGTTCGATCAATATAAATAAATCTTAAGGGGTCTTTTTCATTTGAACGGCTAAAAAACACTTTGTAATTATTTTTTATGAAATTTTTTTTTATATTTTATGAAATTTTTTTTTTATATTTTATGAAAAAAAAACTTGTGTTCATTAAAATACATATGATTAACATTCCTATTCTGGCAAATTTACAAATTGTTAACCAGTATTTTCAATATTTCTATGTGTTTGTTGTAATTTTTTTATTTCAAACCAAAATTTGATAAAAATTGAAAACTGCTTTTCAGTCATTGACAATTTCATTAACAAATGTTGTTTTTGAGCTTTAAATGTTGTATTGAAAACAACAAACATATAGAAATATTTAAAATACTGGCTAACAATTTGTTAATTTGCCAGAATAGGGCTGTAAGTTGTAACGAACCTCTTGTTGTTACCTTTATGCTGAGGTATGCTCAGCGGAGTTCCAAGGTCCTTTAACAAGAAATAACACGGGCACTTAGTTTGAGATTATTATATTCTTTTTATTATTGTCTTTCTTTGTTTTCTTGTTTAGTCTCTTTGCACGGTGTCTCCTCCTCTTCGTCGTCCTTCGATGTGTTCTCGCTGTGGCTTCCAACAGGCAGGCCTACGAGCCTCGGACACTGTTGCTGGATGAATATTTAGAGTACGCGGGCTTACAAGCCACGGACTTTGTACTCTTTTGTTGGAGCAGGAGGGCTTACAAGCCGCTGACACTGCTAAAAAAAAAAGTTTAGAAATGTGTGGGCCTACAAGCCACCGACACTATTTCTCTGCTTGTCTGCAGGTGGGCCTACAAGCCACCGACGCTGCTGATGCGGATGTAAACAGGTGGGCCTACAAGCCACCGACACTATTTCTCTGCTTGTCTGCAGGTGGGCCTACAAGCCACCGACGCTGCTGATGCGGATGTAAACAGGTGGGCCTACAAGCCACCGACTCTGTCTTACGCGTTGCTGCGTACACTGGGTTCACTGTTCACTGGCTTCACTGGCCACTGTTCTCTGGGCTCACTGTTCACTGGGTTCACTGTTCGCTGTAGCTGACTTTAGTTGCCTGCTCACGCTCGTATCACGATTGACTCCCCAGATCTCTGCGCTTGTTGCTTTTATAACATTCTTCCCTTGGATCCTGTTCTTCGCCGTGCGGCTTAGTTCGTCAACAACATCCCGTAACATTCATTTGTTGTTGTTGTCCCTTGTCTTTAGCTCGTCAACAAGCACCTTGCTCGAAAACAACATACAGCAATCTATCCATTTTGTTGTTGCTTTTACGCACTTAGCTCGAAAACAAAATCTCGCAGCCAAGTCGTGCCATCCCGATTACGGTGAACCTGTTCTACAACAACATAAGAGGGAAGAGACAGACATGATAATTTTAATTCAATTGTTGTATTTTTTTGTTTTCATGTTTCATTCTGTATGTATAAAAAAATATATAAAATTTCGTGTGTGGTGGTGTTTAGCGCGTGCACACTCCGGCGCTGTGACGGTTAATTTCAACGCCGTTGAAATTTGGCGTCACACTCCCTCTCTACTTTGGCGAGGCAGCGGATCCTCACCTCACCGCGTCTTCCGATTTTTATTCGGTAGCGCAACCCGTTGACGGTGCGTATCGAGTTGCGCACCCCACCTGAACGTCGTCCTACCAACATGGCCTGCACCGCGTTGGTGAAGACCAGCGGATAGTGCTCCTCCTCAGCGTCGCTACTATCGATATGCAGCGCCTCACTCCTATATGAGCTACTTCCGCTGCTTTTGTTGGTGTTGTGGTAGTAGCTGTTGTCGTAACTTGCATTGTCGTTGTAGTTGTTGTTGATGTGGTTACCGTTGTTACTGTTGTTGTTGTTAATGTTGTTACCATTGTTACTATTGTTGATGTTGTTGTAGTAATTATTATAGTTGCTGTTGATGTTGTTGTAGTTGTTATTGTTGATGATGTCGTTGTAGTTGTTGCTATTGTTGTTGTTAATGTTGTTATAGTTGTTATTGTTGATGATGTCGTTGTGGTTGTTGCTATTGTTGTTGTTAATGTTGTTGTCCGTCCATTCTATGGCTGGTGGTGGTGATGGTGGTAGCTCCACGATTGGCACACTTTCTCCTATGTCGCCTTCGACCTCCTGCAGGAAAGTTGCCGTAATGCGGACCACCTTCATACGGTAGCCCGGCCACCTCTCTATTTCTTCTTCGACACGCAAGTCGAAATGGCCATCAGGTCGGTGCCACTCTTCCTCTTCTTCACCCTCTTCTCCTTCTGATGCCCAGGAGGGTGCCGGTGGCGCTTCCTCCTCGCTCTCCTCGTTTGGTAGAGTATCGACCTCGTCGTCCGACACCTCCATGTCTGCCTCTGAGAGCAGTTGCCCGATGGACTCCTCCTCGGTCTCGCTGTGGCTTATGACGATTATTTGCATGTTTCCGTCCATTTCTGTGAATATATTTTTTTTCTTTAGTTTAATAAATTATTTATATGTTTTTGCTGTTGTGCTCTAAATTTACAAGATCCAGGAAAAAAACAAAAAAGGTTAGTTTAATGTTAATAAACTTAAATTCATTTATTTGTTGTACATTTTATTAATATGTCATTAATGTTCAATTTCAGCGTCGCTGTCCATTGGTCATGTGCAGGCGGCGCCTGCTGGAGTTGCAGCTGGAGCACCTCGCCGGTATTCATTCTGGCACATATGGACTCGTCGCCCTGGATACTTGCAGGTAAGCACACAGTGTGCATTTTCTTCAATTTTCTGAGTGGTCGTAATATACTTAATATCTTCTCGTTTAGGTTACCACACCGGAATTTTATCTTGTGTGACAGCGATGCCCATGGAGCCTTGCTGTTGCTGTCTATTGGTCATGTGCAGGTTGCTTTCCGTTTCTAACGCCGCTGGTACCTGGGAGTCTCTGCCACGAGAGGCATAGTGAAATTTAACTTGAATACTAATGTGATTTTATTTTTTTTTTATTATGATATATTATTTCTGTGATTTCTGTGGTGGTCCAAAATATAAAGGATCCATCTTCACGGCGCCGTTCGTTTGTTTTATTTTACTCTTCCGTGCTTCCAGCGTATCGATTAGTTGGCATCAGGTGGGCCAGGCTTGGAATCCACCGGTGGGCTCCAAATTTGGCCTTCGCGTTTTGCGGCAGCGTTTCAGGTGCCGGTGAATTCAACGTTACAGCGCAGCGGCGCTGCCTGTGGATGCGCAGCGGGCGCTATCCCTGTGCCTAATGTCCTTTTAGATAAGAAAAATGAAAATTTTTCCAATTTCAACACGCAGCGACGTCGCCGAGGCATTGGAGTCGTCGCATGGAATCCTTTGTTCCATGTGCGGCTCCTCTGTTGCATCACTGTTGCTCTGCTGCTACCGCGCTGCATCTCGCGTCGCTGCCGTGCTGCGTGTACCAGTGAGGCTGCGACGTCTGCGCAGTTTGCCTCAGTGCGGCTGCGACGTCGGCGCAGTTATTACAGGTGATACGGTGATGTCTGGTGGCGCGTGTGTTGGTCTCGGTCGACGCGGGTGATGCGGCGACGTCTTGCTTTGCGCTGCCTTAGCTGTTGGTGCATGTTTCGCTGCACGCGCTTCATGTTTCCAATGTTAATCTTAATTTTTTTTTAAACCCATTGCTTTGGTGGCTGTGTTCACGCAGCTCTATTAAATTTTGTTACTCATTAGATTTCTTCGACATTCGCGTGTGGGTTGCCACATTTCGACTCAGTTTTTAGTGTGGGTGTCGCCACATTATATTGCAAATTTTCGTGAGGGTGTCGCTACATTTAGCCTCAGTTTTTTGTGTGGGTATCGCCACATTTAGCCTCAGTTTTTTAGTGTGGGTGTCGCCACGTTTAGTCTCAGTTTTTCGTGTGGTTGATGCCATAGGTTCCAGTTGGTAACGCAGGTGGTGCTGCGCATAAAGTCTCAGTTTTTGTGTGGGTGTCGCCACAGGTCTCAGTTTTTTTTTATGTGGTTGATGCCACAGGTTCCAGTTGGTAACGCAGGTGGTGCTGCGCATAAAGTCTCAGTTTTTGTGTGGGTGTCGCCACAGGTCTCAGTTTTTTTATGTGGTTGATGCCACAGGTTCCAGTTGGTAACGCAGGTGGTGCTGCGCATAAAGTCTCAGTTTTTGTGTGGGTGTCGCCACAGGTCTCAGTTTTTTATGTGGTTGATGCCACAGGTTCCAGTTGGTAACGCAGGTGGTGCTGCGCATAAAATCTCAGTTACGCTTGTGGGTTATCAGTCTGAAATAGTTTTAGTTGACTGATGTGCGCAGTTTTTGTTCGGGTTTCTCCTTGACGCTTAACACGCACTATCACTGGTGATACAAAATCAATTATTTTGTATGGCCCGTCGAATTTTGGAGCTAATTTGGCAAAATTATCAATTTCCTTTGAAAGATGGTGCTGCTTGATAAGTACAACTTCACCAATCTTCGGTTTCCAGTTTCGTCTCCGCAGATTGTAATGGCGGGCTTGATCCTGCGCCGCTCTTTCAAGATTTCGACGCACAATTTCAAAAATCTCCAGCTTCATTTCTCGCTCTGGTGCAGTTTGTGGTTCTTGTCCCGTGCCAAATGTATTTTCGTCATACAGTGTTTTTGGCAACCTTAACTCTCTCCCTTGAATTAAAAAGGCTGGGCTGTAACCAGTGGTTTCAGAGACGCTGGTGTTCATAGCCAGCGAGATTTCCGGGAGCAATTCATCCCAAACTTTCTGATCCACGCCGGTAAATTGAGCTATCATAGTCTTTATTGTCCTGTTTGCTCGTTCTGTCGGGTTCTCCTGGGGTGTGTATGGTGCAGTGAATTGGTGCTTCACACCTAGCTCTGCTAAAAACTTTTTAAATGCTCGACTCGTGAATTGAGCGCCATTGTCCGTTACAAGGACCTTTGGGACGCCAAATCGTGCTAAAATACGCTCTCGAAACGCGCGTTGGAGGTGATCGCTAGTTGCCTTGCGTAGGGGAATCACTTCGGTCCATTTCGAGAACTTGTCGAAGAATACCAGGAGTATTGTGTTGCCATGCTTAGATCGGGGTAGTGGCCCTACGAAGTCAGCGCACAAGATTGACCATGGCTCGTCCGCGATTTGGGTAAGCATCTTACCAGCGGGACTCTGTTGGCTTGGCTTGTAGCGTTGGCACGATTCGCAGCGACGCACATAGCAGCCGATATCACGGAACATGCCCGGCCAATAGTATCTATTGGTGACTCTTGCAACCAATTTTCGTATACCTAGATGGCCAGCGCACGGGCTATCGCGGTTCTCTTTGAGTACTCTTTCTCTGGAGTAGGTGGGTACACAAAGTTTCCATGGAACACAATCTTCATCACTCGCTTGACTTGCTATGTGGCGATACATTTGCGATCCTCTAGCACATAGTCTGGGAACTTCTCGGGGTTATCCAAAACTTCTTACATCTTCTTGCGTATCCAATTGCACGTTTCTTCTTGGGTCTCGCTTGTCTTTAGTAACGTCTCTAGCGGCTGTCGCGATAAGGCGTCAGCAACCACGTTGAGTTTTCCTCTACGATACTGAATATCGAACTGCAGTTCGTTGCTGCAGTTCCAACGCCCATCTAGCGATCCGACCGGACGGGCTCTCTATTCAGTTCAGCCATTTCAATGACAAATGGTCTGTTATGACTGTGAACTTATAACCCTCGAGATAGGGCCGCATCTTTCGGATTGCCCACACTATCGCGAGGCATTCTTTCTCTGTTGGTGAGTAGTTACATTCTGCCTTGTTTAGGTGTCGACTAGCGTTTGCAATCACCCTTTCCTCGTCTCCTTGGCTTTGCGTTAGAACGGCTCCGAGACCAAAGTCACTTGCATCGGTTTGCAGCGTGAACTTCTCATCAAAGTTCGGGCATGCTAGGACTGGCGCCTCTGTCAGCTTTCTCTTGAGTGTCTCGAACGCTTCCTGCTGGCTCTCACCCCACTTCCAGTGCTTTCCTTTTCCTAACAGTGTTGTAAGTGGGTGGACTATGGTCGAAAACTCGGGAACAAAACGTCGATACCATGAAGCTATTCCCAGAACTCTTCGTATCTCCTTAGTATTGGTGGGAGGCTTCAGTTCTTTTATAGCCGATACCTTTTCGGGATCCGTATGTATTCCCTGGATGCTCACCACATGACCTAGGTATTTAGTTTCTTGTTTAAAGAACTCACATTTCTCCGTATTGATGTTCAAATTTGCTGCGCGGAGTCTTCGAAATACTTCTTTTAAATTTTTCATGTGTTGCTCGAATGAGCTCCCAGTGACAATAATGTCATCCAAATACGCGAATGCATGCGGCTCCATTTCAGGCCCAATCACTTGTCTAACGCTCGCTGGAAGGTTGCCGGGCAGAATGAAGCCCGACAGGCATCACTCGCCATTGAAAAAGCCCGCGACCGGGTACCGTAAATGCTGTATATTGTTTGCTGTCTCTATCCATCGGAATCTGCCAATAACCATTTTTGAGATCGAGGCTGCTTATATACTTCGCATCACGCAGCCGATCTAGTATATGGTAGATTCTTGGTATCGGGTAATCGTCCGGAATGGATTTTGCATTCAACTGGCGGTAGTCCACGCACACTCGCCATTTTCCTGTTTTCTTCCTTACCAGTACTATCGGAGCGCTATGAGGGCTGTATGAGGGCTCAATGCAGCCCTTTTCTATCAATTTGTCGATTTCCTGATTTATTATCGCTTGCATTGCGGGGTTTTTCGGAAAATATCTTTGTTTAATCGGTCTATCATCCTGCATAACAATTTTATGTGTGGTGATGTTGGTCAGACCCTTTAGTTTTCCAAACTCATCCAGTTCTTTATTCAAGAAACCTTCTATCAACTCTGCCTCCGTTGCCTCGTCTTTTTGCACCACCGTGCATACTGGGGAATCGCCAGCACCTGTTGCCACCTCGTGGGTTTTCAACGTGATGGTGTGACCACCACACGAAACGGTCGCTTGAATTTTCATTAGAAAGTCCATTCCCAAAATAACATCGTCTACTACATTTGGTAGGACGAGTAACGGAATACTGCAGCTATCATTTCCCAACTTTATGTCCAGAACCAGTGCTTTGCGCACCGTCTGCACAGAACTATCCGCCATACGTACAATGATATTCTCCTCTGTTGTCTCTGCCACGTGTGCCAGTTTCTCTGCTAATTCTTCACTTATAAAACTCCTGGTTGCCCCTGTATCAATAGTGGCCTCAACTTCTGCGCTTTGTCGTGCTGCAGACTTCCTACGGGATGCGAGGGACCGTGACTGCGTTCCCCGATAGGCCTCGACTCTATCGGGTATTCCGTCCGTTTCCCGACTGCCGACGACAGCAGTCATTTGTCCGTAGGCCACGCTTTCCACACTCCCAGCAGAACATTACCCAGGGGTTCCGGCATTCGTATCGCCGGTGACCATCTCTGCCACATCGTCTACATGCCGTCTGGTTGTTTATAGGTGTCTCCGGCGCGTGCGTGACCATGCGATGACGTTCTCCTCTCAGCCGCGGGGCCGGTGCTGTTCGTGTCGATACTGTGTCCGCATGGATGCACTCAAAGTCTTCGGCCAACGCTATGAGCTCCTCAAGGCTCACAAAATCCTTCCTCTTAATATAAAGTTGGTACTCTTGCCGACTATTACGGAAGGTTCTTTGGCCTTCGTCGTAGTTTGAATGTCGCATTAAATTCTGCAACGCCAAAACATAATCCTTGAAAGATTCTCCAGCGCGCTGATGTCTTTGCCTGATATCATCCTCTAACCTCTCGAAATATCTTGCCGGCAAGAAAAAATGTAAGAAGTCTTCTTTGAAGCTCCTCCACTCGAGCCACATTCGATTATTGTTCCGAAACCATGTAAGAGCTCGGTCTCGCAACAACTCGGGCATTGTTCGGGGAAGGTAGTCTCTTCCCAGACCGTACACCTTCGCCAGTTCTTCAACGCGTTCGATAAACGCTAGTGGGTCTTTGCCACCGTCGTATTTCACAGACCACTTCCTTACCTGGTCAATCACTGCTGCGTATGGATTTTGGGTTCCCTGCAACCCACTTTGTGGTGGTATTCCGGTCAGTCTTTCGTTATACGCCGGAGAGGCGAAATTCCTGTTTACGCTGTCAGATCCTGATGGTGCCAGGTTCAACGGTGGTACCGACAGCGGTACGGTGAGCGGACATGGAGAAGCTACTCTGCTATGCTTCGCTTCCAGCTCGAGAAGTCGTTGCTCGATCTCCGGTTTTTGCTCCGGTTCCACGGCAAAGGTAGCAAACCTTTTCCGGAGTTCTTCCACGGTTCCTTCACCGCTCAGATTGAACTCTTTGCCGTACGCCAGCAAGTAGTCATCGCGTCGCAGTTGATAGATCCAGGTTGTTCGTACCATGTTTCCTGATGGTTTCTAGTTTCTGCGTCGTTCCTCTGATGTTTTCTTGATGAAGTCCCTGCTCGGGCGCCACTTGTAACGAACCTCTTGTTGTTACCTTTATGCTGAGGTATGCTCAGCGGGGTTCCAAGGTCCTTTAATAAGAAATAACACGGGCACTTAGTTTGAGATTATAATATTCTTTTTATTATTGTCTTTCTTTGTTTTCTTGTTTAATTTATAAACTTTTCTTTTATTTTGTTCGGTGCCAAGTCTCTTTGCACAGTGTCTCCTCCTCGTCGTCGTCCTTCGATGTGTTCTCGCTGTGGCTTCCAACAGGCGGGCCTACGAGCCTCGGACACTGTTGCTGGATGAATATTTAGAGTACGCGGGCTTACAAGCCACGGACTTTGTACTCTTTTGTTGGAGCAGGAGGGCTTACAAGCCGCTGACACTGCTAAAAAAAAAGTGTGGGCCTCCAAGCCACCGACACTATTTCTCTGCTTGTCTGCAGGTGGGCCTACAAGCCACCGACGCTGCTGATGCGGATGTAAACAGGTGGGCCTACAAGCCACCGACACTATTTCTCTGCTTGTCTGCAGGTGGGCCTACAAGCCACCGACGCTGCTGATGCGGATGTAAACAGGTGGGCCTACAAGCCACCGACTCTGTCTTACGCGTTGCTGCGTACACTGGGTTCACTGTTCACTGGCTTCACTGGCCACTGTTCACTGGGCTCACTGTTCACTGGGTTCACTGTTCGCTGTAGCTGACTTTAGTTGCCTGCTCACGCTCGTATCACGATTGACTCCCCAGATCTCTGCGCTTGTTGCTTTTATAACATTCTTCCCTTGGATCCTGTTCTTCGCCGTGCGGCTTAGTTCGTCAACAACATCCCGTAACATTCATTTGTTGTTGTTGTCCCTTGTCTTTAGCTCGTCAACAAGCACCTTGCTCGAAAACAACATACAGCAATCTATCCATTTTGTTGTTGCTTTTACGCACTTAGCTCGAAAACAAAATCTCGCAGCCAAGTCGTGCCATCCCGATTACGGTGAACCTGTTCTACAACAACATAAGAGGGAAGAGACAGACATGATAATTTTAATTCAATTGTTGTATTTTTTTGTTTTCATGTTTCATTCTGTATGTATAAAAAAAATATATAAAATTTCGTGTGTGGTGGTGTTTAGCGCGTGCACACTCCGGCGCTGTAACGGTTAATTTCAACGCCGTTGAAATTTGGCGTCACAAAGTATGTTTTGATTTTTTTTTTTTTTTTGGTTTGGTCTTGTTCTTCTTTTTTTTAAGGTAGCCCATTGCTGCGCAATATTATCTAAGTTAATTTCCTTTTCCGATGAAAATATTAATAAGTCATTAAGACGTGAGTCACTTTGCGTGGTTTTCAAATAATTTTTAACTAATTTTAATTTGCTGAACATTCTCTTATTTCCTGAAACAGTAACAGCACAGCAAACGCGACATTTTGTTAACTGCACGAAGAGATTTTTTATTGCATTCTGAAACATTAATTGTACCCGATAGAGTTTCTATGCGCATATATTCGCATAGATCATAGAATACTTCAAATTCTGCTTTCAATTGAAGTGAATTTAACAAACAAATTTTTGGTAACAATTTTATTGATTCTAAAATTCACTTTTTTGTTAGTAGAAGATAGAATTAGATTAAAAAGTTCATACAGAGGTTTTATGGTTTCTAAGCAACTGCTTAAATTATCTCGCGTCAGTGAGATTATCTTATCCAATACAAGTTTAAATTCTTTCTATAAAAACAGTTCATCGAAAAATAAGCCGCGTTGGCACTGTTATCATCCAAACGTTTCGGCACAAGACGGCGGCGATGGCGAATTGAGAATTCCTTTTCAGCATCAACATTAAAACATTTTAACAATGCAACAGCACTACTAATTAGGTTATCCGTACCTTCAGAGTCCGAATTTATTTTTTCTATTGATTTAAGGGCACAAAAAATAAATTTCATAGCATTTTAAATATTCAGTTCAACGGCTTCAACAATTCAGTCAGGAGTTTCTTGCAAATTTTTTATAAAAACAAGACTTGTAATAAAGTCCACAGAAATGAGTTGGTTTGATAGCGAATATGCAGCATTTCGAGTCCACTTGTCAATTATCTTAGAGCTTTGGGAAATTTCGTTTAGAACATCAACAATGACATAAAGCGATGCTTTTATAATAAATTTATTTTGAATGCAGATTTAAAAATGGTGTTTTTTTTGCCATCATCTCGACTTTAACAATTAAAACGAACCTTTTTTCAATAGTTTGACTGAATCCTTTAAATTCATTATTTATTTATTTATTATATTTAAATTAAAATATTAAGTCAATGAAATTAAGATTATACATCAGAGTTCTTGAGTTAAGAAAATTTATTTAAATATGTTGGCCAATTACGATCATTAAATTTTTTATTACAAAAGTTGGTTATTTCTGGAAAAAAATTTCAATATCAGAAAGTTCTACAAAAATGTATTAATTAGGTTTTAAAAAGAGGAATATGAATGACGCCTGAGTAAACCTTTGTTCGTTTGGGCTTGTTTTATTCCACTTATTTTTCCAACTTTTTGACAAGGTATTTGTATCAATGACTGTTATCATTAAGCTATATCCGAAAACTTAAGCATTAATCATTTTATGATTTTCAAGTTTTTGCTCAGATATAATAATAGTAATCTGATTTTATCTTTTGAATCTTAAATAAAAATCATTAATATTTTTTGGTCAAACAAATATATCATTTTTGGTTTTTATTTTTGTTCAAGGACACGGTTGCACAATTGGACTAAAAATTATCCATTTTTTTCACTTGGTCCGCTGCTCTCTTTTACATTACTATGCATTACTTTATCCGTACTGTGTTACAAAATTTTTCTACTACTTTCGTATATTCGATTCGTTAACAACAATTCAACGCTGATGCGACTTAAAATGAGTTGGCCGACTGAAGTTTGTTTAAAGTACGACTGAAAGTGAATTGTCCTAATGAAGTTTGTTTAAGATACGAATTAAAATGAGTTGGCCGACTAAAGTTCGTTTAAGGTACGACTATAAGTGAATTGGCCGACTGAAGATAGTTTTGGGTATAAATTAAAATGAAATAGCCGACTGAAGTTGGTTTTTGTTATGAAAATGGCAGTAAAAGGTACGACTGGCTTATATGCGTACATAATTATTGTTTATAAAAACCAATATTTTAAAAATTTTTAGTAAAAAATAACAATTAGGCCGACTCTAAAAAAGTAAGGAGGTAGTCTACCCCCTTACCCCCGCTAGTTACGCCCCTGATATTATATGTTTTTAAATTTGTATAATTAATTTGTATAATTTCAAATATTTTATCTTTCTCATCTAGCGCTAGTTCTTTTATGTTCAAATTATTAATTTTAGATACTAATTTCTTAAGAATTGGCTGTTGAGTCGCTGAATTCTCATTAGATCTTGCATGCATATTATTATTTTTTTTTATTTTTGATGATAGCTTCATCGAAGTCTAATCTGGATTCGTCGATTTATCGCTATATCGCACGTGCACAATATCATTTAATATCCTGATACTAGTATCATTTTTATTCGCATAAATATTTGTATCGCTTATTTCAAGTTTTAATTTACGTACGTTTTTTATATCGCTTATTGATGTGCAATTCCATATAAAGAGTTCAGACTCCACCTGAGATGCATTTGCATCATCTGCAAGTTCTTCTAGCTTCTTTTTATTTCCCCTTGTTATTACCACGGATTTATTTAGATTGCTCGTTTCTTCAGTTGGTATCATAGTTTTTAAAATATCCGAATCTATTTTAATTCGCAATAGTGCATCGGCATTCGTATTGATTTTGCCTTGCTTTAATTTTATTGTAAAGTCGTAATCAGATAAATCTAATCTTATTCTTGTCATTTTTGATGACGGATTCTTATGACTAAATAATGAAACTAAAGGTCTGTGATCTGTAACAACTATAAATAAGGCTTAAAAAAATTTATACTTTAGTATATAGCTAAAAGTTCCTTTTCTATTATTGGTTTATTAATGTCGTGTTTTTGTAAAATTTTGCTTGCGTATGATATAGGAAAGTCTTGTTCTATTTTGCCTTCTGACAGTTATGCCCCTAACGCAAAATTTGAAGCATCGGTCGTGAGAACAAAAGGTTTTGAGAAGTCGGGATATTGTAATATAGGTGGTTCTATTATACTATATTATACTGGTGTTCGTAATTTGTTTTGACAGTTCGTTAGCAACTCATATATTTGCTTATTTTGTGGCAAACGTAAGTAAAGCAAAGAAAGTAAATATTTAATCGCAAAGCATTAAAGTGAATTTAAACATTTTTTGTTTTATTTAGCATGTCCGACCAGGAAAAAGTGATGTTTCCACTATTTTCAATTTTTATATATATATATATACTGTCCCACTATGTACTTAAAATTAAAAAAAAACAAAACTTTCCATAGTTGCTTTTTAATTTTCAAAATTCTATACTGTAACATGTTGGTTATCTTTTTGTCTTTCCAACGAGCTGCTTTTACCTTAGCAGTTCAAGGTTTCTAATACCGAATTCAGACATAACTTCGAGCGTTTGTTTAAGCTCACATCCCGCACGTACTCTGTAAATTTTCCCGGTTGTGACAAGTCAATAACCGTTGATGCAGAACGACACACTTGTGTTAGTCCCAGCTGGCCAGCATCAAAGACACCTCCTAGCTGAGGCCACAATGACGAAAATTCTTCAACATTCAGACAACTTGGTTCGCTGAACGATTTGTGCTAGTCAGAGCTAATGGATGCTCAGCTGCACAGCTTGTGAATGAATTGGAATTTGAGAATACGAGTTATGTGAACGTTCGATAACTATCGTTCTGGATCCCGGCAGCAAACGTTTCAAAAATGCATCGTTTATATGCTCAGCTTTGCC
The DNA here is from genome assembly GCA_963920525.1 of Dichetophora obliterata. Lineage (NCBI taxonomy): Eukaryota > Metazoa > Arthropoda > Insecta > Diptera > Sciomyzidae > Dichetophora > Dichetophora obliterata. Next base: position 140,630,451 of record OY986437.1, read on the forward strand.
ATAGCAACGAAGAGCAGCCAAGTCTTTCACTTAAATTTCCACTAGTTTATGACAGTCTTGTCCTTTGATTTCATACAACTATTGTATGGCCTTCTCATTGTTGGCATTGCAAGCTAGACCATAAACAGTGTCGGTTGGTAGAGCTATAACTTCGGCAGACTGCAATCAACTTCGTGCTTGATTACAGCATTTGTAAAATGTAGTCATAGGTTCATCAGCAGAGCGAGCATCTGCATAAAATAAGCTTGTTTGTGAGCACAAGCTGGACAATCAGCATCAGTTGAATCTACGTTCTCCCAAGCAGCTGCACCGCCCATAACATGATCCACTTCCTATAACGTTGCAGGAATAATAATAATATTTCGTCTCAAACTTGGAGCACTACTCACCTTTAGCCGTGGAAAGGTACGTGTTGAAATGTTTTAATTGATGTTGCAAATGTAAGGACATGTATTGCATGAAAAGCGATGACCTGTAAAATCTTCCTCTACCATTAAAATATTACCGCAAGTCGGACAGAACAACAAAATATTTTTGTGAACTTAGAGTTTTGGTTATTTACAAAAATGACAGCTAGTGATGCGATTTCTTCGATTACTTGTGCTGACACCGATTGCATCTTAATTTAAATGGTAATTTATGATAAATTACTTAATTTCGAAGTAAATTCATTGACAGTTTTTCCACGGCGAAATTACTTAACTTGGACATGATTTATGCATAAATTAAGAATGAGCCGTAAATTACGATAGTGGGAACATGGTATTAATTTTTGTTTCAAGAGTTCAAAAGCTGTCTGGCATTGTTCAGTCCAAATAAAAGTTTGATTTTTCTTTAGTAATGCATTTAAACATTGTGAAACTTTATCAAAATTTTGGATAAATCTTCTATAATAATTGCAAAAAGCAACAAATCTACGTACTTCGTCTGCATTAGTAGGAATAGGATAGTTTTTGATTGTATTATACTTAGCTGGGTCTGTTTTTATACCGTTTTGTGTAATTAAATGTCTAACTACTTCCGATCGTAAAAATTTGCACTTGTTTGCGTTTAAGTTTAGATTGTAGTTTGATAACATTTCAAAAACTTTTATAAGTCTAAAGGAATTTGATGAAAAGAGGTCATGTCAAGTGTAGAAAAATACTTAGCTCGGCCTAGTTTGTCTAAAACATCTTCTATTCTAGTCAAAGAAATTTTTCGTTTACTATTTTGTCATTTAATTTTCGGAAATCGACTAATAAGTGCCATTTCTTATTGTCATCGCTGCTTTTTTTGGGTACTAGTAGTAAAGGTGAGTTGTAAGGACTTATTGATGGTTCTATTATATCATTTTGTAACAATTTTTCTACTTAGTTTTGAATTTCCGTGTTGTGTACATGGGGCAATCTGTAATTTTTAATGTAAGTAGGTTATTGTCCACCGTTGAGAGTTTTTGTGTATAAAAATTATTTACTGTTAATTGTTCATCTTCTAAATGGAATATGTGTTGATACTTTTGAAACATGTTAGTTAATCAATTATTGTGTTCTATATAAGTTCTTTTATTACTTTTTAAATTTTTTTGTCATCTCCTTTATTGTTTTGTGTGAACTGAAACTAATTTGAAAGTGGTTCTATTTTAGGTGATAGCTTATGTATTTTTACTTTTATCTCATTTGAGTTTAGTATTTTCACTTGACATTTTCCATTGGCTGGTGTTCGCGCCAATCTGGCAACACTCTTTTTTATAGTATACTTTTATATGAGAAGAATAAAGGTCTGTCGTTTTAAATGCACGTGTTTTTTCTTATCTCGCAATTTATAGACAATTCGAACGCAAAATTAAAAGTAAGTTCAAATCCGCTGTTACGTAAAATTCGCCAACAATTTTTGGTCCTTCGAGTCACCGGATAATCGGTTCCGTAGTTTGTTTATTAAATTTGAACAATCACAAAGTCCCCTCTATTCACTATCTGCAAATTAATATTAAAAGTGAAGCAAGTCCCGTGGACAGAGTGCAAGTGTTCGAGCATAATCGCATAGCTTGAGATCTTCATAATTTATTTGTATACCCGCAAAGTTCCCGCAGTCAACCACGTAACCTCAACCACGTAACCTGGTACATAGTCGTGCGTGTTCTCTTATATATTTCATCATGTCACCGCTGTAACGTAATTGAGCATATCCACTGTATCTTGTCCGCGCTTATTTGACAGCTCAATTGATAACTTTATTTAATTTTGTTTTGCTCGCTCGTTGAAACTTACGCATACTAAAACATTAACACTGACAGTTCTATTGTTTACTTCGTTTTAATTGGTTTCGTTTGCTAAAATGACAAATTTTGTAAAATTTCGCGATTCTGCTTGTAATGCAATAAAAAGATATTTGCAAGCAAGCCAGAATGAAAAAGAGTCATTAGATCGTGAAATTATTCAAAGCCACCTGTTGCTGCTCAACGAGCAATGGAAACGTTTTGGTCAGGCCCAGGAATCTGTTGAGATTTCCTGTGGTGCGGATACAATCGCCGTCGAAGAAGAAGCGCGACATCAAGCAGAGTCATGGTATTTGATAGCCTTGGCTAATTTCAATCGCCTTTTGAACGCCATGGAGCAACCAGATGTTTCAACAACCCGCACGCCGAGCAGAGATAGAATCCGCTTACCAAAAATTGAGCTTCCAAGGTTTTCTGGCGATCCTACAGAGTGGTAAGTGTTTCATGACATGTTCAAGACGCTTGTACACTCAAATGATACCTTGTCTGAGAGCCAAAAGCTACACTACCTTCGCAGCTGCTTAAAGGGAGAAGCCTTGCAGGACATAAAACAAGTTGTGGATCCTGTTTTACAGCACACGCGCGCTGTAAAGGCTCTGCGTCGTCCAGTCGAGTTTTGGGATGACTGGCTGGTGCACTTCGTAGTGTCAACTAGCTTATGATACAAGAAAGCATTGGGAGTTATCGCTGCCCAATGATCAGTTGCTCACATTTGAGGAGATTTTAGCATTTTTGCAAACTCGTTGCCGTTCACTTGAAATGCTTTCGGGAGCTGGCGTCGCAGCTTCAAATGTCAACAAAACTGCACAGAGAAAATCAGCAAACTTTTTTCACACAGTTGAAGGTCATCAACCAGCTGTCGTAAATAAAACTGTTAATAACACTACTGAATCAAGGAACTGCCTGTGCTGCAACCAAGGGCACAGAATATATGTCTGCACAGTCTTTCTTAGTTCAGACTCCAGTGCTAGGGCACGCTTAATTAAAGATAAAAATGTGAGCTGGAATTGTCCTTGTACTGGTCATCTCGCCGCAAAGTGTCGTAGCCTATCAAATTGTCACATTTTCATTTACGACACCACACTCTTCTTCACCGTTTTTCCACCGCACCTGCTGAAGAAACGAATTCCTGCGCAGACTTAAGAGTCTCATAGCCTCATGTTCATCATGCCACCGCTTTTAATGATCACTCCGCTGCTTTTGCCCGCACCTTCAATGCTGACTCCACCGACGCCCCACGGAGGGACACACCCGCTTGTTCTGCTGCTATTTATAAAGCCTCATCTTCGTCAACTGCTTATACCGCTACCGCAAGATCACCAACCACTTCTGATACCTGTTTAAGCTCACCCGCACATAAGAATTCAATAAACACTGCAGTTACCGCCGATGAAACTACTTCGAATCATGCAAGGTAAGCATCAAGGGTAAGCCAATGGCGCAACAAACCGTTTTTGGCTGGGTACTTTTTGGTAATCTCCCCTCGATGGAAAGTGTTGCTACTACTGTTTCAAAAATGCACTGTGATGTTCAACTGATGCGTGCTGTAAGCAAATTTTGGGAACAAGAGGAGCTACCAAAAAGAAAGCATCTCACAACTGAGGAGACATTTTGTGAACAACATTTCAATAAGACGCATTCCAGATCCGTCGATGGTCGCATTGTTGTTCGACTTCCACTCAGAGGCTTCGTACCAATAGGTGAGTCAAAAAATAATGTTGTTCGAAGTCTATTTCGCTTAGAAAGGAAATTCGCCGTTGATGAAAATTTGCGCTTACGTTACTCTGAGTTCATGCAAGAGCTTCTAAGCATGGGTCATACGGATCCGACCAATAGTGTTCCGCGAGAGTGCTACTATATGCCGCATCACGCAGTCTTAAAGGACACGAGTACTACCACCAAATTAAGGGTAGTATCCAACGCATCGATGAAAACGTCGTCAGCTCATTCGCTGAACGTTGCCTTAATGGTTGGCCCTCAGCTACAGCCAGATCTTCTCAGCATTCTGGTACGTTTTAGAACCCACCGCTATGCAATGACTGCAGATATAGAGAAAATGTATCGCCAGGTACTTGTTGACGAAAATGATGTCGATTATCAACGCATTATTTGGCGAAAGACGCCGTTTAAGCCTATGCAAGATTAACTGTAAATCAGAAGGAATCAGCAGAAGTCATCATCCGCGATTTTTATATGGATGACTTGCTCACCGGTTCCTGGTCCATCGAAGACCTAAAGATTCTTCAAAGGGATATTTCACACATTTTATCACAAGGTTGCTTCCCGCTTCGTAAATGGGCTACGAACTGTAAGGAGCTCGTAAGCAAGCAAAGCTCGCATCTTTTAGCTGATGATTTTGAGGTATGGACTTTGGGTATTCTGTGGAATACTGATGGAGATTTTTTAACGATTGCCGTTCGCCTGAAAGAAATACCTGTTTCGATAACCAAAAAGATTTTCTTTTCTGATGCTAGCATCCGCTCGAAAATCTGGCTGCAACAAATTTGGCAAGCCGACATAGACTGGGATGAGCCAGTACCTGCAAATATACTAAGGGGTTGGTCTGCGCACCGCATGGAGCTACCAAAGCACTCATCGCTCAAACTACATCGTTGAATTGGGACCAATCAAACTGCCGCCAACACAAAATTTCATGCCTTTACTGACGAGTCCGAGCGCGCCTATGCTGCTGCCGTATACTCGCGATCTATTCACGAAGGCATATTGAAGTTGTTTAGTTGCCGCACGCGCAAAGGTCGCACCGCTTAAATCTAATACGTTACCCCGCTCAGAGCTATATGCCGCTTACCTAGGTGCCAAAATTGTAAGACAAATCGTTGATAGCTTTGAATTCAATCCAAGCATGTTGTACGCATGGACGGACTCTACAGTCACATTATCTTGGTTGCAAGGCCATCCAAGCCGTTGGTCTACTTACGTTGCAAACCGCGTCGCTGAAGTCCAAGAAGTTTTGCCGCCTGCATGTTGGAGACATGTCCGCTCAGAGCACAAACCTGCCGATTGTGCGTCTAGAGGCGTTTCACCCTCCCAACTTCTTGACCATCAGTTATGGTGCATGGTCCACGATGGTTGCTGTCTGGTACAAGCGATTGGCAGAACAGAACTTCATCGCAGCATACAACTGACTTGGAGCTAAAAAAGAAAGTCCTGACGGTGCACACCGCAAGCGCTCAGAATTGCTGGGAATTTCTTACCATGTATTCGTGTTATTCTAAGCTTAAGAGAATAACTGCCTTCCTTCGACGATTCAGCTACAATTTAAGATTTGCTTCTCAAGAACGAAAAACAGGGCCGCTCACAATCTGTGAAATTTCCGAAGCTGAGATGGCTCTGGTAAAGTATGTTAAAAGCACCGCATTTTCGAATGAAATTTCTCTTTGCAGATTAAGTAAACCTATACCATTACGAAGCAGTTTGCTGCGACTACAGCCGTTTCTAGACTCTAAGGGAACTCTTCGTGTTGCTGGCCGTATTCGAAATGCTGATATTGCCGTCGCAGCGAAGCATCCCATAATCCTGCCTAAAGATTCCCCCGCTCGTAAAGCTCATATTAGCTGAAATCCATGCATTCACGCTACACACTGGATCACATATAATGCAAGCTGTATTGCAACGTCGCTTCTTGGTCCTAGGTTCCCGTAATATTGTTCGCAAATTCTATCGCAAGTGTGTTAAATGCAAACGAATAAATCGCCAACCCTTGCAGCAGGTGATGGGGGATCATTCTCTAAGTCGCGTTACGAGTTCACGTTGCTTCCTGCGCAGGGCTGTCGACTTCGCCGGTCCATTTCTGCTTAAGTTTTCATCTGGGAGAGGAGCCAAATCAACAAAGGGTTATGTTTGCTCCTTTACGTGCATGAGCACAGGCGCTATGCACTTGGAGCTGGTTGAAGATTTGTCGACAGCTGCCTTCTTAAATGCCTTTTAAACGTTTTATAAACCGCAGGGGATACTGCCAACATGTTTACTCTGACAACGGCACTAATTTTGTGGGTGCTGAAAGGGAGCTCCGCAATGCATTTGACCAACGCATGGCCTATCAAAATATTCGTCGCTATTTCGAGGACTAGCAGATAACGTTTCATTTCAACCCGCCGAGTGCACCCCACATGGGGGGATATTGGGAAACTGGTATCAAAAGATAGTAGAAATGGCGCTTTAAGTACCATTTAAAGCGCGTAGTTGCTGATACATTCAATACTCTGCTCACCGAAGTTAAAGCTTGCGTCAACTCTCGGCCTATTTGCTCAAATATAACAAGCGCTTTTGATTCTGAAACACGAATACCTGGGCACTTCATCACGGGAGAGCCTCTGAAGTCGCTGCCAGAAGCTGATATTCAAGACTTTTATGGCACGCTAGGTCAGCGTTGGTCGTCGCCATGAGGCAACACTTTTGGAAGCGAACGAAATGGTTTCGCCCATCTAATAATCTCCAAGCTGACGATATCGTAGTAATACATGACGAGCGTGTGCCACCGACAAAATGGAAGCTTGGACGCGTAGTTCATTGTCACCCTGGGCTAGATGGAAAGGTTCGAGTTGTAAGAGTGAAAACTCATGAGGGAGAACTTTTACGTCCTGTTGTTTAGCTAACTCTTTTGCCAACGAAAAATGATTTATGCACTTAAATTATTGCTTATCGTTTGATGTAATGTAAAACGAATAAACTAAAATTGTTTTTGGTTTCCTTAAAAATTTGATTTGTAATACTTAATATTAAAATATCTTGTTTTAGTTTGAACAAAACTAAGCCGTTCAAGGCGGCCGGAATGTTCGCGCCAATCAGGCAACTGTCTTTATTTAATTTTAAGTAAATGGGTAGTTTTATTTAAGTCCGTGGTGGTATACGAATTACGTCATATGCAATTTTGTTGAAGTGTAATGGTGTAACTATGTCGGTATTTCCTAGTATTATTGTTGAAGTTTGTGTTTCATAATCGATTTTTGCACATATATTTGGATAAAAAGTTCTACCTAATATACCGTAAGTATGGATAGGAAAATTATTATCTACTGCTTGAAAAGTTTGGTTAATATTATAATTTTGGAAATTTATTTCTAGTTTCATTTTCCCTAATGTAAAAGTTTCTTTGTCCGTTATACCTATTAGTTTACATTTTTCTCTCGTCATCAATTCTGAATTATTATCTATGTTTTCAGTTTTGCAGATTGAAATATCCGCACCTGTATCAATTAGAAATTTAAAATTTTTCTTTGTATTATTACATTTTACAATTATATAATTAGTTGTGTTATCCGATATGTTGTATATATTTAATATCGCTGTCCCGGATGATCTTCTCTCGTGACTTCCGGGCGATCTTCGTTTCCCTGGTCATCATTGCTGAAAACTTACATTCTGTTATTGTTTTGATTTCTATTGTTGAAATTTCTTCTTTGATTGTTATAATCGAAATGACGTCTATGTGTATTTTGATTAAAATTGTTATTTCTTTGGTTATTTTTTTCTATTATAATTAATTCTATTATTGTTATAATTGTGATTATTATTATTGTTGCGGTTTTTTCTAAATCCGTTAATGGTATTTGTTCGTTGCACCAAATAATATTGAATCTTGTTCTATGAAATCGAATCTACTAAGTATAATCTTACAAATATTACATTTGAAGCATTCTTGATGCCAATTTTTGCCTTTATATTGAAAATATATAATTTTACCGATGTCAATATATTTTTCACTGCATTCTGCACAATTTTTTTTTTAAATAGAATGCCATAACATCCTCGACATTTGACCGTACTGCGTGATTCATGATTTTTAGAAATTTTGTACAAATTTACTTGTGCTTATATTTTTGTTCTATTCTAATTTTTGTTATTAGTTAATTTTTTACTTTTTGTCGGTTGTTATATTCACTATTCTATAAAGTTCTGCCACTTTTTGTCTGACTTTAACAGCTTTGCTTCCTCTCGGCCTCTTTGCTGGTGTCTCTATTGGCGTTTGTAATGGTAGTTTAACTGTATTGTTGGAAATTGATGGCAAACCAGCAGTTCAGTGATGCAGCAAATTATAAAGAATGTCAAATAATTGAATTTATGTATGTGTAACACTTCATATATCGCGATAATGTTATGTTTTATATTGTAAATATGATAGTTATGTATTGTACGAATGTATTGGTGCTAATACAAAAGGGCTAGCTTCTAAAGTATAATTTATCATTTCAACAGTCTTTTCAATCTAAGCCTTGGAGCACAAAAGATGTAAGATTTGTTTAGCTTATATTTGTCATATCTACAGTTAATATTTAATATTTGTATTTTTCCTATAAACTTTAGAGAATAAACGCCATTGAAAACAAGACTCATACTCTGTCAACTAGAGTCTTTAATTTAATAATTTGGAGGTTTATTCAAGCTTCAAGCTTATACTATCGAAATAGCAACATGAATTCCTTTTTTGCTGTCGCTTCCTGTATTCTTCTATAGTAATTGGCATAGGCCCGGCAGTTTTGGGTGTGGGCGTGTAGGTAACTGTTTTCTCTGGTGATACTAGTTACTGTGGAATATATTCTTCTACTATTACAGTGTAGTGTCATAGCACAGCCAGCTAACGGTACGGTATATATTAATAACAAAATATGTTTTATTTTCTTTCATTCATTCTTTTGTCACAGACAGCGTTTAATGAATGGCATTAGGTCATGACCATAATTCGTCATAACCAAAAGTAAACAATCCGCTCACTGGCCAGCTAACCTAATTAGCAGCTCAAGTGCAAGCGCAGCATAAATTTTGAATACCGAATCAATGAGGAAGTGAATGAAAAGTAAACACATATTAAAAATTAAGTTACCAAATATTACATTAGAAACGATGTGCAAATAGAATAGTGGGGAGGAGTTAAGAATTTATTGTAATAATTAATAGTGGTATTTTTGATTTAAATATAAGTTTATTTTGAAAATAAAGATAAGAATTAATTTAGTCTTCAATCAATAGCTGCGTTCCATTCGCTTCAAAATAATCCAGATTATTTTTTTTTACATGCAAAGCAAAAACAAAAATAATAATCCTATAACAAATTGGATTATTTTTGCTATCCATATAAAATTGTGATATAGCCTTTATAAAATTTGAAACACAGGTGTCGCACCTGTATATTTCTCTGAGCTGTCATTTATTTTTTTGAATATACTGTTTGTTTGATACAATGACTATAAGGTAGCTATGACAGCTACCTATTTTCTCACGAGCTGCGACCATCGAATGTTAAACAAAAGAAAACAAAACAAACCGCGTGTATCACACACATTGGACGCATTCAGCGGAGCCAACAATTGCACTTAAACTTTTTATATAGTTGCATAATATTAATAATTATATTAAATAATTTACACTTTTTCTGACGTTTAGAGCAAAACACATTCAGAAAAAACATCGTTCACTAAGGTAACGCTACCATAACAGTTCACAACAGTTTTGAACGACACACGTTCTCATGACACCTAATAGCTATTGTATCATGATTGCTTGGTTGAATTTAATTTTGACTGCAACGCTAATGCCCTCTACGAGTCGTTTTTCTTGCCGTTCCTTTGAGAAAATTTGTTATCGCGATTATAGTAAGGCGAAAGGAACGCAGCTAATAACTACGACTTTGATTCTCTCAGTACGGCACATTGGCCATCATTTTTGTAGCAGCCTTATCTCCGGCAATAGTGTCTATCTAATAATAATAACACTTAGATAGATAGGTACATAAATATTACACGGACCAAATTTATTACAACAGCTTTTTCAGTAAAATCCTGAGCATCTTGTAGTACTTTTTCGAATAATACATCAAAATTGATTGTAGACATATGTTAAAAATTCGTAGTTAAATAAAATTTAAAATGGTGCGCGGGTTCGTTAATCGCAGGATCGCCATGTAAAGACTTTATATAAAAAAATATGTTTGAAGGATTATTTTCGAGTCTGCCGAATAATACAGTACCACGCATTAATATTGATGGCTAAGATAAAATTAAAACATTGGCTAATTGCCGCATTTGATTCAAGTTAAAATTTGATTTTATTATTCAAAAATTTTAGCTTATAAAATAAAATTGCCAGTATTTTTCTTAAAACTAACTAACCACTTTTTCCATAACTCCTCCTACAAATTAAAAATATAAGTTTGACCGCCAATGAAAAATATTATAAATTTTTCTCAACTGAGCAACAACAAAAATCAGTACACTGTAATGTTAACCTAGACTTTATCAGTGTCGCTTGCACTAGTGCAGTCTAATGCTTGTTGTTGTTTCATGCATAGCGTGAGAAAAATAAGACTCGCACTGCCACGCTTATACTTGTACGGCTTATAGCGGCACAAGCGCAAAGGGGCTTTATTGCATTTATTTTATTTTATAGAATTTTTCTTTTTCTGACAATTGAACGGAAAGTTTGAAGATATTGTTTTTTAGTTGGTGGTCTACATTTGTTGTTTACCCAAAAGTAGCAATGTGGGAAAATATTTATGTTGGTTTGATTGCTGGTAATAGTGACTTTTATGAGTACACTACATAATATTTTACGAATAAAATATAAATAAATAAACTAAGGTATTGCATTTAACATAATTAATAACCCAGTACAGCAACGTACTTGAATATTTAATTAAAGAATCTAATTAAAGTTACACCAAACACGCTGTAAATAACTACTTAAACATATAAATGCAATGAACATATTATATAAACTAAGTTTCATGCAACATATATTATTCAACCCTATCACTGAAGTCCGTCGTAGTACGATTATCGTAGAATCTACGAAAAAGGCATCACTGAGTTTGAATGGCTACGTCGTAAATTCGAAATTCGTAGATTGGCATCACTGAGTTTATTCTTAGCGCCAATTCGTAGATTTTTTAAAATAAATTGTTACGACGCGTTTTAGTTGTCGGAGAAAATAAATATTGTGAGATTGTAATAAAATTGACTATTTAATTTTAATAAATATATAGTAAATGCATATAATGCGAGTATAAAATTAAATAAAAATTAATTTCTAAAAGGAATGTTGCTTCTATGTTATTTTTTTCGTTTGAGGTTAAAAACAACTCGTCACCAATACGCTAGGATGCTGGAACTTCTCCAAGAAAATCCGCCAATTGCACAAGGTTACTTCAAATGCCAAAAGAATGAGGTGGCGACATTTTGGCAAAATATTGCAGAAGAGCTTAATAGCCTAGGACCGCCAACCAAAGAGACTGCCTGTTGGAAAAAGGTAAACAAGTTAATTGTTTTGTAATTTTGACATACATACCAAACTAAAAATGTTTGTTTCAAGTATGGCTCGACTGGAAGGCGTATGTTAAGCGTAAACTAACAGAAAATAAAAGAGAACAAACAGCAACCGGTGGAGGACGAAATAGACAGCACGTATTAAACGAAATGGAGGAGCAGGTGATACAATTGGCTGGGCTGCAGATAAGTACGTTTGGCATAACAAACACCGTAGGTGTTGGACTACCGTCGCAAGAAGAAGGAAGGCATGATGATGTTGCAGATGTTTCAATGGCTTCTGCGAGCTCAAGTTTACCACAAGCCATACGTACCTCAACACCACAAAAACGAGCTGAATCGAACGCCTTACAGTTGTTAAAAGAACAAATCGAACTGCAGAAACATTTCAATGCTGAAAGTGTCAAGCATTTCGATGAAACCAAAAAAGTAATGGAAGAGGTCTCTTCAGGTGTGCGTCGATTATATCGGGCGTCAGAGAAGTTGGTCGAAGTTCATAAAGAAGAGCTCGATGAAATGCGCCGACATAATCGAGCTATAGAAAACAACTTATGCATTGAATTGGAAAAAAATATGTGATAAATAAAATACAAAAACTTATATTAAGAATTTTATTAATTTTAAAGAAAAGGTCCAAATTGGTAACGTATATCAAAAGTGTTCAAAATTGCATATCACGACGATTATTAACGAATCACGCCAACATAACATAAGCAGCTGCTGAATTTTATGCACGACTTTTCTCATACAAAAGGCGAATTATTTTTTCTTTGATTTAGCTATTTTCCGCCTTTACTAAATATAAAAAAATAAGAGTAAGATATTCGTTTTATAACGCCATACAACTGATATTTTGGTATATATTTTGTTTTTGTACGACAAAGACAATTTAACACTTAGCTAGATCAAATTTAAGTGCACAATTAAGTGAGCAGTTACAAAAAACCCAACCAAGTTATGCTTAAGCAAACAAAAGTTTCAAAGCAAAAGCACGCACTTGCACAGCAAGAAAGTTTTTGATTAAAAATGAATGCAGGTAGAATTTTGTTAAAAAACTTTAAAAAAGTGTTCAAAGACATAAAAACATTTATTGGGAAGCTGTTAGGCACTACTTACACAAATTTTTCAAAGAACGTTAAACTTTTTTACTATCTTTTTGTCAAGTTTTTGTAAACCTCTGACATTTTGTTAAGCATGAAATCTTTCAACTTGGGCGACTTTTCTACTTAATCATACTTTTCGTCAACTTTTCTCTGAGACTTTTGTTAGCTTAAGCATAACTTGGTTAGTCCTATAGTTTTTAAATATGCATTGCGTTTAAAATAGACTGCCTTATTCGGGACGCTTCGCTATATTGGTTTGATGATGAATTGTCCGCTTCTTCGCTGTTAGTCGAAAGTTCAACATTTTCTGCAACGTCATCAACTACACGAAAGTGCAAGCATATATTGTGTAATGCTGCACAAACGTTCACGATTTGCGATGCTTTCCTGGGCTCGTAATGAAGTTCACGAGCCCCCAACAGACATCTAAATCGATTCTTAAAAACGCCAATTGTTCGCTCCACAATGTTTCTTGCCTTTGAGTGGATGTTATTATAAGTGCTTTCCCGACTATTCATTGAAGGTGCACGAAATGGTGTCATCAGCCATGGCTCTAGAGCATAGCCAGCATCTCCTATGTAAGAAATTTAGTTAGTTTTTAGTTGCACAGATTTTAATTTGTTTTCAATGATTATGTACCTAATATAAAAGTATTTCGTTCTCCCTCTTGATATTTTTCTCAAAAAATTCTTTTGCACTGCTAACATTCCATGTGTGGGAATCGTGGTTGCTACCTGGATATTGTGCATTGACGTAGCGAATCTGCATTTTGTTATCACACATCTGTAAATTAAAATTTTGTTATATATTTTAGAAACGCAGCTTTTTCTTAGTTGCTACAATCATGGCATTAACGCTGAAATATCCTTTACGGTTAAAATACAGAAAATTCTCTTTCGCAGGTGAAATAATTTTTATGTGTGTTCCGTCCACGCATAATATTACACCCGGAAACCTGTGTTTTGCATAGAAATCCATTTTCGCATTTCGTTTTTCCTCATCACTCATATCCAGCTTAATCCATAGAGGGCATAGACGTAATTGTAATGTAGACAAAACATCTTTTAACACTCCAGAAAATGTTGATTGGGCCATTGGTACATCAAAATCTTTTCCAACACCGTGCTGGTAACCACCTTCCCCTAAAAATCTGAACACCGAAGCCAGTTTAACAATCTCATTCATTGACGACGACCTCGCACTATTTGAGCTATCTTCTTTTAGTACCTGAAGCACATGCATAAATGCTGATTTATTCAATCGGAAATTCTTAACAAATCTGTAATTTACAACTTGTAAAATTACATATTATAGCAACCACGAATTTTCCTTACAAAGTATCATTCATTTCCAATGGATTAAAGGCATCTCTCAATGTTTTCCGCTGAATTTTTAGTAATATTGAATTACGCCGTCTTTCTTCATTCAAAAGTATTACCGCATACGCAATAGAATTCATTTAATTGCAAAAGAAAACAATTTTAAAATAACGCTGGAGAAACACGCTTTTTAACCTAAAAGTTGTTTATTTACATTGAGCCGGCTGATTTCGAAACTTCAAAATTTAGCATTTAAGTCTGGCAACAATTTTTTCGAATTCACATGGATTCAGTGATACCAATTTTTTCGTATTCGTAGCGGAAGATTACGTTCGTAACTTTTCTACGACGGACTCAGTGATAGGGCTGATTAGTACTAAATTAACTCTAGTATATTAAAACTCATCGAAATAACTCTGGGTATTTAAAGCGGACAGACAACAAAACAGAAACTCACTCAAACGAGTACAACTTATATTTTACAATAATCGCGACTTATAAATAAGAGCTTTTGATTTTACACATACACACACACACAAGTAATACACGTTTTGGACTTTCACTTAAACGAGTATAACATAATTTCCAATTAATAACAACGCATGAATAAAAGTTTTCGATCAGAAAGCTTTCACTCAAACCAAAAGTCACGTACACCAACTTTCACGAAACCGAGCATGAAGCGCTCATGCTGACAGCAAACGTAGAAAGTTTTCTTGCTGTCAACCGGAGCAGTTCAGTCCGTCATCAACTCTCAAACCGACTAGTTTAGTCGACTCACAGCTCTCAACGAGCTAACAAATGAAGCATATATTACATCAGCTACTGGTTCCTGCTATTACTACAGCAGGACAACTCTACGTGTTGGCATACAGCAAACAGGGATTCCAGGACATACGACCTCTGAAAGCAACGTATCCTAAGTTCTAACCCAAGGAAAACCAGCGAAGTTGCAGAGCAATCGCCATCATACATTCGACACGCTACGACACAGCACCGAATACCTACACCGCTATAGCAATGAGGCAAGCGAACGAAAGCCACCATTTTAGAAAAATCAAACTTAAATCGCAATAGCCAAACTACAAGCTAAGTACCAAAGTCGCTAAAACACATCGGCAAGCCAAACACAATCCGTGAAGCCTATCATTTGCTAAATCCTAAATCCTTACAAAAGTCCTTTTCGTACTTCACACGAAAAGATATTCACCGCGCACCTTCCCCTCCACTCAAGAAATAATGTTGGGCTATAAGAGTTATCTCTGGCAACGTTATCTTTCACACCTCATCTCCACTGGTGAAAACTGAGCTGGTCTGTACGAGGAAGCCTCTGACTGCGGTAGATTTCCCTTTGGCTGTAAAACCTATCCTTCTATATACTCTGTGAGTATTTTCACCAAACAACGTCATTTTGCTCTCTTTCGGGATTCGACACTTGGTCTTTACGAGGCAGCCTCTGACCGTGTTAAATACCCCTGTAGCAACATCATAGCTACCCACCTCTTTCCCCTTTCCTTCTCCTTCCTTTCCTATTGTGTTGACCAAAGGTTTTGATCACACACAAACAAGCCCCAGCCGGTACAAGCCATCACGCCACAAATGAAAACGGTAAATCGCCGAGCGTTGGTCATAAAATTATCATGCGTTGTCACTATGTAACCAAGCCGACTAACAGTTAGCGACGTAACTGTATAGCCACGAACAACTACAGCTTACAATCAACAACACTACCTACAAGCAAACATATGAGCACACGCACTCACGCATACACATGTGTAATAGTACTCTGGTACAGCTATTAAAGTAACAATATGTAAAATTGTTAGATCTCATATACGAATAGCAATTCAGGAATTAAATCATCAATTAAGCAATTTTAAATTCTAACGAAACCTCCTACTTAATTCTTGTCATCGAACCGTGGACAGCCGCTGAGGATACCTCAGCTGGAAAATATTGTAACGCCCTCAGGAGGTTCCTTACAACACACAATGCTACAAACGTTCTACGTTGGGCTCACTGCATGCTTACAGCGAAACCAAACGTAAAGCGTAAGCAAAAACAAACTCAAGTACTACTAGCGGCATGATTAATGTTATGCATTGTGTAAACATATCGCTGCCAAATTAAGTGACTGAAGTTTGTAACCTGTAAGTAGGTTATGTTGTATATGATTACAAACAGATGTGAGAATAAAAAGTAATAGTAAGCAGATGTGTAATAATTGTATTTATATCTTTTAAGTTATTTTTGTCATGTTAAGAATGTATGATGTAAGAAATATATTGAGTGAAAATAAAATATTGTTAGTTTTCACTCAATATTTTTGTATAAAAACCCGAGTTTCAAATAAAGCAATATTAGATTTGAACGTAACAAGTCACATCTATCTAATTCAATATAGTCTTGTTGGTTGTATGAACAAAATCCCTGCCTTGTGGCAGAAATAAGTATAACATAATTGTGGCTAAGTACTATAAATCCTGCCTGGTGGGAAAAGATGTAAAAAGCCTTGCGGCTGATAATTAACGGCCTTATGGCCATATCCCTTGTCCTGATAGAGAGGCTAGGCTACACAACAAAATTAATAGGAAAATATTATAATATGGTCTAACAAAACCCTACCTGTCAAAGTAATAATGTCTTTACAAAAAACACAAGAGGAAGATACGCTCGAAAAATTAGTAGCAGAATACGTAAAACCAAATATAGGACAGATAGAAAAATTTTCAACAGAAAAAACAAATCATTATTATACAACATTGCCTGTTCCTTTCAGGTGCAAAAAAGACCAAAATTTAATAAAAATGACATTTGAAAACATAAATAAAATTTTCATTCAGAACAAAATAAAAAAAATTGAATTTTCAATACCGATTCTTGACTTAACATTTAAAAATGAATATAAAATGTTAATATACCAAGTATTTGATAAGCAAATCATAAATATTTATCTGTACTGCGACGACAGAATTTTTTTATCAGAACACATTAAAAACACATTAATTCAGTATCATGACTCACCGGTAGGGGGAAATCAAGGGATATCCCGAACATTAAAAAGAATAAAGTCAAAATACTACTGGCCAACAATGACATTAGATATCAAAAATCACATAAACAAATGCCCATCATGGCAAATAAACAAAAGCAGAAGGAATCCGCATATACCATTGGAAATAAAGACAACAAACTCCGCTCCATTTGAACAATAACTAATGCCAAAGCTTCAATGGTGGCAAGAGTCTTTGTTGAAAATATTGTATGCAGGCATGGTATGTATCTAATGGTGCACTAATACGTAGTCACCGTACGCTAGCGGAATACTTACGGCATTATGTTAGCAAGGATCCAATGACATGGAATACATGGATTCCTTACGCAATATTCGTATACAATACAATACCCCATAGTAGCACAAACTTCACACCGCATGATCTTTTGTACGGATCACGAAAACTTTTTCACGATGAGACACATGTTCATGCACACATACAGTACACAAACACGTATTAAAAAAAAAAATCAACACCGCTCAAAATTTAAACAAGTCGAAATATAATTTGTAGATCACCATGATTACGACTATACTTTTAGCGATTGTGGCATTAGCATCTGGAACAACCAAGATAACTAAAATACGGCAAAATCCTGGCATATGCTTTGAGGAGGTGGGAAAAGTTGAACTATTTTCAAGCTAATGGAGGATAATCGCATACCACAATGTAACTGGACTAATTCAGGCAATTAACACAACACGAACTTTGCGAAAAATTAAAAAAAAGAAAAAATTTCTCAATTATTTGCAACGGTACAATAACAAAGATAATTCATTTACAAACAGATTTAGACTGAAAATTAAATTACTTGTTACCTAATATTCGTAAATAATTACATTATTCTCGGCCATTGGAATGAGACAAAAAATGAAGAAGACGCAAATAAATACGACAAACAAATAGAAAAATTATAAAACAATGATAATCAACTATTATCACTTATCTAAAACCAAACATACATTTAGGGTATTCACAAGGTGTCCTATCATGTCATAATGTCATATTATCCTAAGATTTTACACTAGTTTAAAAATGTTATTGTTGCTTTCCGTATGCAAAAGTACTAAAATATTACAACCCTGAAAGCTATGTTTATTGAAGTATCGTAATCAAACAGCTGTTTCTTATTTGCATTTATTCATCTTAAAAAGTTTGTTTTTAGTTCTGCGCAGAGTTGGTGCTATTATTGTTTTTTTAATTTTCAATGGACTCTCAGAAAAGTGCTCAGGTAAGATCTAATGCATAACGTGATGCATATACCTAGATTTATGAAATGTTTTCCTTTTAGCCCAAAGCAAAGCGTGTGCGCTGCAATCCCACCAAAAAATGGACCGTGCCAGAGGAGAAGGCGCTTATTGAATTTTTGATGGCGAATAGAGATTTTGAAGTTAGTATTTTTACTAATTATAGCTTTAAACAGACTAATGACATTTATTTCAGAAACCTGTGGCTCAGGCGTATTACAGGCGATTTTCGCTTGAAGCAAATGTTGAAGTTGACTGGAAGTTGGCACGCGCAAAAGTGCGAAACATGCGTATAGGCTATAACAAAGCAAAATCTTGGGAAGGATCAACCGGCGCTGGCAGTATGGATGGCAATACTATTAAAAGTAAGATATAAAGCTATGAACCGAATCCGTTTGTTTTAACCTTTGGAGCTTATAATTCAGCCACCTTACTTAAAATGTGCACCTTTTTTTGTGAGCTCGATGACATTTTTGGAAGCAGACTGATTGAAACTGCTGTCATAGAGGACAGTTTGGACACCGCATCCAGCACAGACTTTTTGAACTCTACAGAGCTTGAGACAGCTGATGAATCCACGATGTCATCAACAAACTTCATTTGTGAGAGCGAAAATGCAGCTTCTTCTAGCCGTAAAGGGATATATTCTCGAACAGCACTTGCTGACATTCTGGAAATGCAATCGGAAATGCTAAAAATAAAGAAGCAAAAAGTCGACCAGGAGTTTAAAATAAAGGAGCAAGAGTTGACTTTTAAAGAGAAGGAATTGGCATTAAAACTAAGAGAAGTTGAAATAAAAGAGAAGGAGCTTAATAGCAATGAAAGGCTTAAAATTATGGAGCTTGAAATGAAAGAGAGGCTGGCAATGGAGGAGCTTAATCGCAAATTTAAATAAATTACCTTAACTTACTTACCCTTATATGAACGTATCACACCCTAACTACAAAACAGGCACAACTCAAAATGTTAAAGTTTTCATAAGAAGCACATAAACAATTTTATTTTTCTAGAGAATCCATAGTCGATTGCTATGATCACTATTTAAGATTTGGCATTACAAAGTTATCATTTTTTAATTTTGAGTTGTACCTGTTTTGTAAATAGGAAAGTATGTACAAGTGAATGAAAAAAGCTGTGAATTTTTTAATTTTTTTATTGTTTTTAGAGTTTTGCACCTCTTTTTATTTTAAATATTGTTTTGTTTTACTTAGACCTGTAAAGTACAAATATATATATACATAAGACTGGCTATGCATTTTTATGAAAAATTCTAATATACATGTTTATAAATGCATTACATATTTATTTGATTTTGTATAAAATGAAGCAAACCAGTTCTGGTGTTGCTTTCTGGAGCTAAGTAAACTTCTGCTATTGGGATTTCACTGCTGTTGTTGTGGAAACTTATTAAAACGTTATGCAAAATGCAGCAAACCATAATCCAGTCGTTGCATTCCGCCTTATTTTGATCAGTCATCATTCTAAATTTAAGATCCTTTAAGCTGCCGAATTTTTCTTTTAAAATACCGAAGCAATTCTCAATCCGGACGCGATATTTTAAAAAGTGTGTGTTAAAGAGATCTCTTTCCACTTGCGTGTGCTCGATGCTATTTTGTCGAAATGGTGTCATTAAAAAGGGTTTAAGTGGATAAGCACTGTCTCCAGCGATCCACTGTGTTGGTGATAAAAAGCGTTCAGGATGTTTTGCTAGTGGACAGTTCAAAAAATTTTTGCATCATGAACACTGCCCGGATATCCTATTGTTATTTGACGTATTCTCAACTTGTAGTCACATACTGCTTGTATCTTAAGGGCATATTGACGTTTGCGCGAAAAAAACAGCTCATGCTTTTGGGCGGGTGCTTCAGCTAACTTTATTTCGCACCCATCGATATATCCTACGCATCCAGGCATTTCTTCCTTTGTAGCGGAAATAAGTTCCAGCCGTTCACTAGCTTTCGGCCAGAACAAAAATCGATTCTTCAAATTAAGTATCGCTTTAAAAACCCGTTTTGTTACGTTTTGAATGGTGCCTCCATCACCTACACCGAACAGAGTAGCTACTTTGCGAATTGAAAGTCCATCGCCAGAGGAGCCTAATCGGTAAAGCACTATTTTGAGCTGCAGTTCAAGTGGAAGTTGTGCTGCTTTTGAACTTGTTTTAAAGACATCATCGTCTTTTATTAAGTTAAATATATACGCGAACTCTTCTGGACGAACACGAACCATTTGGTTAAATCTCATGTCGTCAAATTTTCCTAGCACATTCAGCTGCCACTTGTCAGATTTTGGTACTCCGAAGTGGACACTTCTGCGGTTGCTCAACAAAGTAACCATGTTCATTAAAAACAATTCGTTAGTTTCTTCCTCCTCGTCTTCGTCGCCTGAAAAAGAGTTGCGATTAAATTTAAAGAAAACAAAAAAAACCAATTTTTTCTATACTTGAGCCAGCCATTACAACGTCCAAAATATACTTTTCGCATAAGCCAGCAATTATTTTAGCTTTTTCACTTTCTTTCGGCATTGTGAAAACAAATATTTATTTTTGTTTGTTTGCCAGCTGATTGAGAGTCGAAACAATAAGTTATGAGGGGTTGCTCACACTAGTTGTAAATATTTATGCTTTCAACTTAAGACATATGACTTTATGAGACCTTATGAATCCCCTAATTATTGAGACAACTTACAATATTGCCAACAAATCAAAAATTTCACCGGAATAACAAATTACTAACTTAAATAATAAAAAAAAAATAATATAAATTTTACAGCCACATTCCGGGTTCACATAATGTCGAGGGACAACTAGAAATGGAAGCCCTAACATCACTAGCAATATTGATAACGATGCGTTGTGCAAACGCCATTAACGAACTAACAGACTTTTTAGTAAAACATAAACATAACGAACCTCGTCCATCAATTTTGTCTTTAGAGCAACTAGATTCAATATTAGCAATCATTAGGAAAGCAATTCCTTCAGATTAGGGGAGGAATATCATTAAAGCAGGAGTCATTCCTCGCAATGGGATGAACTTTAGATTTAAGGGGATTCATTAGAAGCAGGTTAGTAATAACCCATTTGTTCAAGGAGGTCAAATCATAGTTCAGACTGTAAATCAAGTCTTCTAGCAGTCCAGTTGGTCGAGAGAGGTAGAGTTGAATGTCATCAGCATATGCATGAACAGTTGCAAATTGACAAATTGAAAAACGTCATTTATAAATGGAGAAAAAAGTAGTGGGTCCTTGAGGGACTCCGCTTAAAAGTGATCGAAGAGAAGAACAAGCATCTCCTTCTTTAACCCGCTGCAACCTCCCTTCTAGGTAGTTGGCTATCAAATAAACAGCACTAAACTTAAAGAAGTTTTTTAATTTATGGCAAAGAAGAGTGTGATTAACAGAATCAAATGCTTTGGAGAAGTCGATAAGACAAAGCAGAGTCAAAAAGTTTTGATCATAAACGATTCTAATATCATCCAGAATCTGCAGCTGTGGAGCAACTGTAACCAGTCCTAAAACCAGATTGTAGCGGCGATAACAACTCATTTGTATTTAAATATTCAGTAATTTTGCTGGCCATTATTCTCTCAAATACCTTTCCCAGGGCAGGCAAAATACTTATGGGTCTAAAGTCATTGGGTGCAAAGGCGGAAGCAGATTTAGCCACAAATAATACCGTGGCAGCCTTCCATAAATCAGGAAATCTGGAACTGGCTATATAGTGATTTATAATGTGAGTTAATGGCGATAATATAAAAGGTAATACTAATTTAACGAACTTAATAGGCATTAAATCAATGCCAACGGCATTGGAGTTTATCTTCATTATCCACATAGGAACGCACAGTGGTTCCAAATCGAAAAAAGACGGCCAAAACCTCAAGGAGTGGTCTGATTTTCATGAAATTAAGTACACATAGGTTTTTGGGGTCGCTGATCACGAATCTGAAGTCAAAAATTTTAAATTCAAAATGGCGGCTACAAAATGGCGGCCATGAACAAGCTAACTTCTTTAATAATTGTTTAATTCAGCTCAAAATTGCTATTCGGGGGTTTTTGAGGTCGCTGATCACGAATCTGAAGTCCAAAATTTAAAATTAAAAATGGCGGCTTCAAAATGGCGGCCATGAACAAGCTAACTTCTTTAATAATTGTTTAATTCAGCTTAAAATTGGTATTCGGGGGTTTTTGGGGTCGCTGATCACGAATCTGAAGTCCAAAATTTTAAATTTAAAATAAATAACAAAATTTTTTATATATTATACAAAGTATATTTAACACATTTTTATGTACACTAATTTTCCAATAACGCTAAAACTTCTTCAGGTAAATGTTTTGTTTTAATTGTTGGCAAATTTCCTGATGACGATATTTTAGGATCTGAATAAAGCAGCCATATGTTAAACACGTCTTCATTGGTAGTAATTCGGGACATTTTTCTTGCGTTTTTTAGTCGAAACTTTTTTGCTACCTTATGGGTCGCTTCTAAAACTTCCTCAGACAGCTGACCTAGTGGAAGCAAGGAATTTTTCACCACAGCTGGGGCATGGATCAATACCTTGTGGACACTTGGTGGCATGTGATATCAGCCATATAACTCAACGTAAAGTTTTGCTGTATCGATACAGTAGTCATCATTATTAGAAGTTTCTCATTATTCTTACTGAATATAACTCTTACTGAATATATCCTTACTCAATATAATCCGTAACTGGCTGAACATATAACTACCTTTCAAAGTCGAAGATAAAACTTCTTCATAATGAAACTCCATACAAGAATTTAACCACTCTTTATTTTGTTCCATAAAACGGGGGTTCTCTCTTTTACTCTGGTTCCATCTTTCGAAATATTTGTGAAAAAAAATTTATTTAAATCAAACAAAATTTGTTTTTTATGTCACTGTTATTTTCACATTTTAATTTTTTTGCCACAAAATTAACGATTTTCTGTTTTTTATTTTTTTTTTGCATGTTATCGGTGTTTAAAATTTCGTTATGCATATGCATTCTTTTAATTTTTGCAAACATTTTATAAACACGACCGTTTTTTCAACACAACACGCGATAAAACGCAACCGATCGCACACAAAAAATTTACTTTTAAAGAAAAGTTTCCTCAGATAACTTTGATAATAACTTTGATAACACTAGGCGCCACCATTTTTGAGATCCACATGCCGCTATACTTTTCTTATGGTTTTCGGCCTTCTAAACACGAATATCCGATTGGGGCACGTTTGGGCAAAATGTTTTTCTTCTATTAGTATTATAAGATATCCCACAAAGTAACCAATACCTTTCTATAGGGGCGTAACGCGGCGAACACTTTCGTTTTTTCCATTTTCGCTGATCCAAATTTTTCAAAAAATATAAATTTTCAATGATTTTTTTAAAATATTAAGCATGAAATTTTTTCAAAGTTTTAAGTTTATTCTATTTGCATATGCTTCGATTCAATATATGAAAATATAAAACAACTTAAATTACTTGTACAGATAATACAAAAAATTTTTGAATTTGGGTCAAAATTTTACTATTTTTTTTTGTAAAATTTTTGCCAAACTTTCAAGGCGTTAAAAATGAAAAAAAATTGACATCGCAGTTTTTTTCATTTATCTATCTTTAATAGGTATTTGAAGTAAAATATGTTTTTCAAACATCTTTAAAAATGAGGTTTTGGCCGCCTTTTTCATGTTTGGAACCAATGTGGAACGTAGTCTACACTAACGTAGCAAATTCAAAGGGTGGAAACAATGAGTTTGCATGCACTGGCAAGTCCGCGTTGCTAACGCTGTGTGTAGAAGTAGGGTAACTACTGCCCAAAAATAAGTTATTAAGTTCATCAGGGATTAAACAGCATTCCATCGAATTATTGCTAAAAACTCTTTTACTTTTTAATGTTCTTCCATAGCTGTTTTGAGTTCAAGTTGGGGTTCAGCTTGGAGTTAAAAAAGTTTGTTTTAGCTTTTCTTATCATAATTGTAGCAGAGTTACGAGCACTTTTGAATTAATTTCAATTAGCTCGGAACGATTTCTTTTCCAAATTGAATCTTTTCTATTTCTAAGCCTAAAAGAATCTAATACACGCTTTGTAAACCAAGGAAAACAATTCTTTAAGTCTTGCATTGTACGTGATGGAACATGAGTGGCAAAAAAACATCGAATCTATGCATGAGCGCCCTAAGTTTTCCAATAACTGTATCAATAAACCAGGAATCATTCCATCTAATATCAGAGAGGTTTTGATATAATGCGGGATAGTCTATAGATTCATAATCAAAATAAGAAAAATTTGCAGAAGAAGTTCTGCCTAGATTAACATTAAGGCAACAGAAAACTAAGTCATGCAGGCATGTTCTACATTTCACTTCCGATTAATATAATTAATTGTATTAACGAAAAAAGTGATATTTAGACCACCAAATATCAAATTCAATTATGATTTATTTTCATTTCCACTCGGAAGTGGAATGCAGAACATGCCTGATGATCAGACAAGAAACTCATTTGGTCAAATTTAAGAAGAAGGGAAATATCAGACTAAACAAACATCAAGAAGTCTAGGCTCACAATCACGCATATAACGAGTAGTCACAGAATCATTAACAGTTTCCAATCCACATAAAGAAGACAAATAATGAAAGTTATCAGTTGCAAGATAATTTTTCAGTAGGTTAATGTTAAAATCACCACAAACAAAAAATAAGTCATAATCAGGGCTCGAATTTTGATGACCTAAAAAACTGCAAAAAATGACCTAAAAACTGACAAAAATCACCTAAAAATTAAATAAAAAATAAAAAAAAAACTTTGATTACAGGGACTCCGTTTTTAAAGGAATATGTTAAAAATTTGCATTTTTACATTTTTTAGTGCGAAAAAAAACCGAAAAAAAAATATTTTATAATTACTCAAAAATTTCATAAAAAAACGAAAATGACCAAAAAAAAACTTTTCATATTTGGAATTTAGGAAACATAAATGGACGTTCTAAATAACCAGGAAATCTCTTAGAAGCAGCAGAAAAAAGATGACATGTCATCGAAATCCTTACCCTGGTCATAATTAATCAATTTATACAATAAACCGCCACCACCTCTTCGAGCACACTGTTACTACGGAATAGTTTGTAACCAGTAATATTATAGTGAGAGTCCGGAATTTCGCTTTTAAACCATGTTTCGGAAACACAAATTCCGTCCACGGACGACGTTTCAAAAATATATCTTGCATAGTCAAGTTTGAACCCATTTAAGCTCCTAGCATTAAATTGAACAACATTTAACCCGTCATATTGCTTACAGGGAACATTATTGTAAGATTTTTAATTGTAGGACAACACCCCGTTCCTTTGCATTGACCGTTAGCCTGAAACCTACAGAAAATTCTTATCTGTTCTAAATAAGGATTTTCTTTTTCCAAGGGGGAAGGGCTGTTGTAGCCCGATGTCACAACCACTTCAAACCCCGACCACACACACATTATCCATATGCAAGACCGTCAAATGGTGCATGTGGATATTCTAAACATATATGTCGCGAAGTGCAATGACTTCGATATGTTTTCAAGTGCAAGACCTTCAAATGGTGCATTTGCCTAAATATATCGTGTGACGCAAAGCACAATGACTTTAACTGAAAGAAAACGCTAACCAAACAGTTCCTACGAAGTTCGCTCACTGCTGTCAGCAGCGACTGAGCGGCGTCGTAGTCAATAACAACATGATAACATGTACAAGCAATGCATCTAAAATCACACACATGTTTGTACATGGTGATGGTAAAAGCAATGCATATGTGTGTGTGGGTTATAAGAGGTAGGCGGTGCAAAGATTCGAGGCAGTTGTTGAACAGATAAGCAAGAAAAAGCGTGTTTTTTTTTAATAAAAGCAGAGGGCCGATTACGCAACTCGAAAATCTTCGTTTTCATTCGCTTTTAGCTACTCTCCTCGCTTCGTTTATTATGCAATTCGATAAGAGCCAGCATTTCAATTCCAGTCATTCCTAAAGAAATTGACAGGAATTGTTCCTGCTTTGTGTGACATGAAACTCTGCAAATTATAAAAGAAAGTTTGTTAAACAGATAAATGTAAACCACTTATTAAAAATACTTAATTTAAATTTATTTTATTAGTTTTATTTACTTTTTGGTATTTCATTGACTTTTTGCTGTTTTGCGTTCTCTACTTTCTTTATGTCAAATCCGCCAAGAAATTACAGTCGTATTCATAAACCAACGTCAGCTCGAATTCGCCCCCTACTTTTCATATTAGGGCGGATTCGAACACAAACAAGACAGAGGCTAGTTGCATAATATTAAAATTCAATTCCGCTAAAACTTTAGATAGAAGCCAACTTGCGTAATCGGCCCTCAGACTACTCCCTAGCTACACTTCTCCTACTTCGAGGAAAGTGCAGGAACTAGAAGACCATATGACGCGCACAGAACAAAAAAATAGTGTGCTATATTTCACAGAAGAAAAACACTTACGATATTTTGCCAGCGTAAAAAGAAGTTCTCTCTGTAGCGTGCGTGGAAATTTTGCATGTATGTGTGAGCGCTTGTACTCTTCGTTCGTTATCGGTTTTATTTTTTGCTGCTTTGGTCATCAAACTCGCTATAATATATTTTATGAAGGCAATTTTGCATTCATTTTTTTAATACATCCAATTATTACATACATAATATAGTATAAGAAAATTAAATTAATGCAAGTTATTAAATAATTAGTTTTATTAATTCTTATTTGAATGATTTTAAAGCCATATTAGGAAAAAAAAAATTGTGTTACTAATTAAACATAAATAAGGACAATATTTCATTAAAAATTAAATTAAAAATCAATTTAATAACCAAAGAACTAAATAAATATTTCACTTAAAATCAAGTTTAAAAAAAACAATATAATAAAATATAATGTAACATAAAACTGTTTTAAAAATTTTGTTCAAAAAGTATTTTCTTTATCACTGCCATCGCTTATAATACCGTAGTCGATATCTGAACAGTTTTCGTACTTCAAATTTTAATAGAAGTGACGAGATTCTATAGGAATGAAATTCATTAGCTGAAGAAGGTCTAAGTATTTAGCTTTTGTGATAGCTTTCCCTTCTGGATACAAACAAGGCAAATGCAGCGTCCTAAATTCTTCCTCACATACACTTATCTTCTTTAAACTTACCACATGTGTCAAATTTGCGGTGAAAAAAAAAGAAGTTGGAATATATTTTGCTTTTCTTGAGTGATTTTTTCAACTTTGAACCAATTTATTTTCTGTGCAGTAATATCGACTTTTCGGTTAACAATCAGCTTCTCCAATTCTTTGGAACTAACCAAATCAGCACTTTCCATTTTCTTAATATGAAACTTCGGTTCATTTTTTTAGATTCCGCTATTATCGGGAGTTGGCACAAACTCGATTTATTTAAAGCTGTAACATCTATCGCAACTGTTATAACTGTGACCCGATATGAAATATTTTTGAGTGATTGTTTTTATATTAGAAGATGCAAAAAAAAACCTTTCAGGAGTAATGCAAGTTTAATGTTGCGATTCTGTCCTCCACAAGAATCTGAATATAAAACAATTTCTTCCGTTGAGTAAGATATGCGATATTGCAAATGGTAAATTAAGCATGACCCAATTCCTTGCCCTCCTCTCGAGGCAACGCTTTCATTCCATATGTACATTAAGGCGCCTCAAAAAAAAAAGTGGTCCGGGTCACCTCCTGAAAACAAACTTTGGTTTATTTTATGATGATTACCAAAATATTGCAACTCTAGCTTTAGCCGTTCGTGAGCTGGAATGGTTTGAAATAACCTCTAAAAATCGCGTTTTTGATTAATACTATTTATACCACACTACCTTCGGTCAAAAAAATTGTCACAAATAGTGTAAATCGATGAAATACATAGTTTTGTTTTTTTTATTTTTTTTTAAATCTGCCCACACACTTAGTTATTGAGTTATTTGCAGTGATTTTTTCAATTTATTTAATGCAGTTTTTATAAAAATATATATAACTTCCCCATTTATAGCCTGATTTACCATTCCGTGGTATCATTGGAAAGGTACTGAATGCTGCTTTTCATTTCTGTCGTTAATTAACCCTTATAAGCACTTTTATAAAAATGCATTTTATTTTATTTTTATTTTTTTGTGATGGCCTTTGCCTCAATTCCTGAATTTGTTCAAATATAAGAGAAATAAAATTAAATCATGTAAATAAAGAATGCATTTTTTAAATGGACTTTGGAATAAAGTATAGGAAAATACTTTATTGTACTTAGACAAAACAGCTAAGAGTAAATTTTACCACAGTTCTTATAAGTAGTCACTCATGACTTTTACATGACTTTTAGGTTTGACAATGAGTTATATTATATTATATAAATGTGAGTTTTTGAATTGTGATCGCTTAATTGTTCAAGTTATTCATAAAAAAAATGCTTTTCGTTTCTCGCGAGTTAAATAAAAATCAATTGCCAACAAAAAGTGATGTAATAAAACATTTATTATTTTTGCGCGAAAAAAATAATAATCGGTCTTACGGGCTATCTAATTATCATCAAAACATGCTAAATGATTTAAGCAAAATTTGGAAAAGAGCAGAAATTCCGGTTATATCGAAGACTGCGATCCGCAAAAAACTTCAAAATTTAACGCTTTTATATCGGGATATCACAAAAAATCCATCGCATTACAATGCAAGCGAGTGGGCCGAACTATTTTCAATTTCTGTTTGCAAATGTGCTCTTAAAATTAGAGTGTCTTGTAGTTGCCCAGGTGAAAAACAAATGCCATTGCATGTTTGGAATTTTTACCTTGATCAGTCGAGCCGAAGGTTGCTCACGCTAGATGACGTTGAAAACCACATCCCATGTGATTCTATTACGGACTTCGAAAGCGAAAGTGAAAACGAAAGTATTGCAACAGCCACTTTTGTACCACAACTAAGAGAAATGGATGTGGATGATCCATATTCATCATCGTCTGAGGAAGATCTTAAAGATCTTGGACCAAGCGTACAAAGTTTTTCCTTACCAACATTCAGTGCTGCGTTGGACCGTGCCAGTGTATCCAATCGCTTTGGGGCTCTGCTCGCAACAACATTGCTAAAAGACTTGGACATTCCAGGCATAATTATTGATCAGCACAAAATCCAAAGGGAGCGAACTAAAGCTAGGGCGAAATCACTAAGAGACATAAAAAACAATGAAATACTAAAATGCATTTCTTTTGATGGAAAAAGGGAACGCACTTTGAAACAAGTTACTGTGAATGGCAAACCACGCAACGTTAAAATGATGGAGGAGCGTATAACTCTGGTAAGCGAACCCAGCTCAAACTACATTGGTTACTTAACTCCCGTAGACGGATGCGGTGCTGGTATCGCAAACGATATTGTCAATTACTTGAAAGCTGAAAAGTTTTCACTAGAGCACGTGGTCGCTGTCGCTGTAAATTGCGACGGAGCCAGCACCAACACAGGCAAATTTAATGGAGTGATTTGTAACCTAGAACGACAATTGCAGCGCCCTTTGCAGTGGCTAATATGCCTCTTTCATTTTAACGAGTTGCCATTCACTGCGTTACTCAAAGAAATGTTAGGAAAAGCTAATGGGCCGCAAAACTGGCCAGGAATAATTGGGCATACATTACAGGGCTGCGAAGATGTGCCGGTAAATTGTATTCAATTATTTTGTTGTTTTTTTTTAACTGTTAATTTCAATAAAATATTAACTTTAGATTGCTCATAACTTTGATCCAATTGCGATGGGCTGTATGCCCACAAATATTGATGACTGGGTTTTGCGAGCTGATCAAAAATATCTTTATGATATGGTACGAGCAGTTGATGCTGGGGCGTGCGATGAACATTTGGCCAGCATTAAACCTGGCCCGCTCAATCTTTCACGCTGGTTGACAACAGCATCAAGAATTTTGCGGCTATATGTTACGAAGCCTGTGGCTTGCGAAAAGTTAAAGCAGCTAGCATTTTTTGTTATCAGGGTCTACGCACCATTTTGGTTTTTAATAAGAAGCCAACCAAAAGCCATTCATGGCAGCCGCCACTTGTTTAAATACATTGAGTGGACGCGCGAATTACCGGCAGATATGGAATTTATTGTACAACGCTCTGTTCAAATTAATGGATTTTTTGCTCACCCAGAAAATATTTTACTGGCAATGGTTACAGATGAGAGCAAGGCGACACGAAAGGAAGCCTACGATATTATTTTACAATCGCGTGCTCATGACACACAAGGAATTCGCCAATTTAACGTCCCCAAGATACAATTCAATTGCGATTCCTATAAGAATATGATAGATTGGAATGAATTAAGAGCTAATACAGAACTGCCATGCATCCAGTTCTATACTCAACAATACTTATTAGAACTACACGACTCCAATGAAATTGTAAAAATTCCTGGTAATGAAAAGTTTTTAAAATAATTGTTATGCTTTTCTTAACAAACAATTTTCAGAATTTCCATGTCATTCACAAAATACGGAACGTTTTGTACATGTGGTAAGCCAATCCTGCGTTTCGGTAATTGATAAGAACAGACCTGCACATATTGCAAACAAGATTCAATCGCGCAAGCGTTACTGTAAAATTGAATCACGAAAAGATTTGGAATAAAAAAAAAATTATTTCTTTGATAAAACTCTAAATTGTTTTTTTTTATCTTTTAATTAGCGACTTAATAAATAACCACAAATTTTTTATCATGTTGATAAAAAATGCATTTTTATAAAAGTGCTTATAAGGGTTAATTAACGACAGAAATGAAAAGCAGCATTCAGTACCTTTCCAATGATACCACGGAATGGTAAATCAGGCTATAAATGGGGAAGTTATATATATTTTTATAAAAACTGCATTAAAAAAAAATTGAAAAAATCACTGCAAATAACTCAATAACTAAGTGTGTGGGCAGATTTAAAAAAAAATAAAAAAACAAAACTATGTATTTCATCGATTTACACTATTTGTGACAATTTTTTTGACCGAAGGTAGTGTGGTATAAATAGTATTAATCAAAAACGCGATTTTTAGAGGTTATTTCAAACCATTCCAGCTCACGAACGGCTAAAGCTAGAGTTGCAATATTTTGGGAATCATCATAAAATAAACCAAAGTTTGTTTTCAGGAGGTGACCCGGACAACTTTTTTTTCCTCCATACAAGTTGAGGCGCCTTAATGTACATATACCCTATTAATAAGAGAAATGTGCTTATTTAGCTCATATTGCCACATGTTTATGACATTAATAGTAATTTTAATAATAATAAATATGTGGAATCGCGTGGCGGCCGTAGCCTAGTGGGTAGAGTGCGTGGCCCCTAAGCTAAAGAACCTCGGTAGCCCGGGTTCAATTCTTGCTCAGACAGAAAGCTTTTCAATTGAATTAATTTTTCTGTTCGGTCGTCCCCTCTCTGCTGACAATGGCAAACCTCAGAGAGTAAAAATTGCCATGTAAAGCTTATTGAGCACGTAAGCCGTTCGGAGTCGGCATTAAACACGGAAGGTCCAGTTCCCGGTTATTTGTCATCAAACATTTTAATATCACGCACAATACAATTGATCAATAAAAGCTAGGTCAAAGTCCTTCCAAGGGCTGAAATAGCCAGTTTATTTATTTATTTAGAATCACGAAAAAGTTAACTCGCGCAAAAGTTAATCGCTCAGTAAATAACCGAGTTTCAGCGTACAAGTTAAAACTTCTGAGCGTATGAGTTTTTAAAACAACCGTTTGTATGGCAACACAAGCAAGTGCGATCTCTTATTTTATTTAATTTTTTTTCCTGAATTTACTTTCAGTTAAAAAAATTCTAAAAACCGAAGGTGATCTTTTCGGAAGGATTTGAAATCATCAATACCTTCTTAAAATGGTATGAAAACAATAACGATATAAATCAAGTGACAGACTCTGTCAATATGCGCACAAAAATGGCCAAGAGCTATTACACCAAAGAAGAAAAAAAAAAAAAAACAAATCTCGGGTGCTTCTTTAAACCACCCCGTACAAATTAATACATATTAGTGGTATTCACACTGACTTGGGTAGTTGGGTATATAGGCAAATGCCGTATTTTTTTTTTGTGAAGTGCCACTGTAGCTAAATACCCATTTACCAATCTACTCTAGCTGACCTAACTTGTTTGGGTAGATTGATTTCTTGCCAAATTGAGTACTTTTTTCATGTGTTACCACCTTTTGCAAAAATAGGCAATAATTGGCCTAAGGGCATCAACTTTGCAACATTTTTGTCAAAGCTAATATCTCTAATAATAAAAAACTTGCCACACCTTCTTTAACCACCCACAAATCAATAAAAATGCTCAATTTCAGACGATTTGGGTCGTATTAGAAAAATTTGGTGATACAGTTTGTGTGGTTACTGGCGGCAACTTTAGTAAAAATGGGCGTGGTCGAACTATGTTTACTCCTCATTTTCGGGGGATAAGCGTAGAGTGAAGCAAACTGCGCCAGATATAAAATAAATTGAGCTGCAATGTAGGCAGTCCATTTTTTCGAGAACAAGATGGTTTAGAGGCAAAAATTTGGCACACCCCCTTTTACCGCCCTAACATCAATAAAAATTCTATATTTAAGATGGTTTTGGTCTTATTAGACTTAAGATGTGTAATTTAGTTCATATGGTTCAGATATATACAATTATTTTTTTCGAATAAAAAATAAAATTTGAATGAAAATACTCATATGGCAGTAAGGCGGTCTGTGGCAGGAAAATGTCTACCCAGGATTACTAGTAAATAATAAAATGTTGCGAAGTTCACGTCAAAAATGACTCGTAAATAATATAACTTCTTTACGCTCAATTAATGGCCTAAATTTTTCGCACATAAATTGCAAAAAAATAATTGTGGTGACTCTCTTCCAGCTGTCAATCATCTCTCATCAGCTTCATAAGCCGGGAAGATCAAACAATCATGCATTACTGCCCAAAACTATTCTACAAATTACTCAATTGCAATTTAAGGTGCTCGAAATAATTAAAAGTACTCAATCCACCCATACCCAACTACCCAAGTCAGTGTGAATACCCCTACAAAGTTTCTGCGCAAGAAAATGGTCAAGAGTGACTGTGAACTTAAAACCAACCTGTACAAATTTAATTTTATTTTATTTACTGCAATGATGAAAACTCAGACATAGAAATAAGTTAAGCGTGTTATTTACGAAAAATATGTTTATTTTTTTTTTAATTTTTAATTTAAAAAGGTCAAAAAAGCTTCTGTTAACTTTTCGAGATTATACGTAATATTGTAATTTTTGACAAATTTCAATAAATATTTTATTTAATATGTATGATGTGGAGGTTTTTTACCCTTACATTTTAAAATTGCAATTTTTAAATGTAAATATAAATATTCTATTTTGTCGAAATTTTATCAATTTGCTTAATTGTTTTGGTAAATTGTTAAATATTGTGCTTTTTGGAAAAAATAAAAAATCTCCCCCGAAGATGTCTCCGAACAAGTGGAAAAACTTATGGAAAAAATTTAATTTTTATATTTACATTTCAAAATTACATTTAAAAAATAGTAGTCAAAAACCTCTGCAACATACTATATTTTATTATTAATAATAAATTATGGCCTTAGCTTCTATCTTAAAGGTCTCTATCCAGCTCTCAAGTAATTACTCAAGGAAAAAGTTACTTAAGTTTCTTGAGTGTAAAAAAGTAGTGGACAAGTAATTTTGACGGCGAGAGTTTTGACAGTTCCAGCATTGTATCACTTTGTATTGAAAATTTAGGCTGATTTGTTTTCATCAAACATTGAAATAAATTTGTTGCAATAAATATTGAAATAATTCATTAAATGAGTAATGGCTGAATTGCAAAGGTAAGTAATAGAGAAAAGCGTTTGCTTACATTTTATTACATTTTGTTTACATGTTGGCAGACCGCTTCTTCCGGACAGCTTTCGACCGCCCCTCAAAATTGATTGCCTCTTCTTCTCCCTCCGTAGAAATGTTCATGTGCATGTCTAAAATATTCTTTTATTAATTTTAAATCAATTAATCAATGATATCAATAAAATTATTTACCTTTGAATGTTGGTTGCCAAAATTTTACTTGAAGTAATAATATAACTTGCATATATTTCTTGACATTCACAGTGTTACCGTTGTCACTTTTCAATGAAAAAAAAGTAGTAAGAACAGAAAATTTTTCTTACGAGCTGGATTCTCTTTCAAGTAATTTTGACAAGGAAAAATTACTTTTCGATTACTTTTCAGATTTATGTATGAAAATAAGCTTTACTTGAGAGCTGGAAACAGGCCTTAAGGGAGTAAGTACCTTTAGAATTTGTAGTATTTTTTACGATAATTTTTTTCAACAGTTTATTTTTAACAGTTGATCTTCTCTTTTTAAAATATTCCATTAAATTCAAATCGAATAGCAGCCATTCTCTATTAAATGCACCATACATCTGGAGTGACCGGCTCCGATTTTACTCAAACTTTCATAACTGAATTTTCTAAATCAAATAAAAAAACTCATTTGAGTTAAAAATGTTAGTATTGTTTTTTAAGTTTTTACGCACTGTTAAAACCACTTTTTATTACCTTTATAAAGACACCACAAACGGAAACTGAGCTATTCATTAATATGAATCTATGATATTTTAAAATTAAGGAAATTTCTAACTTATATCGATTTTCCTAAAATATTAATTTTTCGTAAAATCTTAAAAGAAACTTTTTATTTTTGTTAGTAGATACAATTATAAAAGTTTGAGCGTTACATCCTACAACAATTATGGGAACATTTTTTAACACACGAAGTAAACTGTATACACGTGAAACTAGAGACAAAGGATAGTAAAACTGCTTACTCACTTTTTCTTTATAGCGCTAGGATTTTTTTTAAAGAACTTTTAAGTTAAAAAAAGAATTGATTAAAAAAATTTGTTTAAATGCTTTAAATTTTCAAAGCATGACAATATTGTCTTCTCTCATTTGATACCTATATTGTTATGTTTTGAAGGTTTTAAGTACTTAAATAAATTTTGTAAACAATTGGTTTTTCCTCCAGACGTTCTAGAGAAAAAGTGAGATCGCAGTTAACTATCCTTTGTCTCTAGTTTCACATGTATATGGTTTACTTCGTGTATGAAAAGTGCTGTTGTATGGTGTAATATATAATTTTTTGATTCATTTAATATTAAATAGCTGATAAAAATAGTTTAGTAAAAGGGATTTTCCCCTTAAAACATTATGCTGTAACCTGTTAAATTTGCTTTGCATGCAAAGTATAAGAATGAAAGTTTGAACCTTACCTCTTTTTTCTACTTCATCAAACACACAAATTATACGTCCATAATTGCCTCTTATAATACGCAACTGATGTTGTCAATGCAGGTGTTTCCAATGTTTTTTGGAGATCAAATGTCAAAATTGCCGAACATCTATTCTGAGTAGCTTTATCTACGTCTTGTTTAAATTCGTTACATGCCCTTTCCACGGATTCCATATGCTTATGTTGTTTTTCTTTAAGTTCATCAAGTTCTGCTTGCACAAGGGTTGCTTTTAAAGCGCATTCTAATTGATCGCAAGTTTTCACGTACCTGTGGGTAGGCGTTTGAAATTTAAATTAAAATTGTTGTTGAAAATTTCACTGAAGACATAATGGGAAACAACATTAGCGTTCTTTGCTTCACAAGAACTTTTATACTATTCGTAAAACTTCCGTAAGTTTAATAGGCTTATTACGGTTCACAGCAATAAACTGCTGTGTCTTCTTACGAGTAGACACAACAGTCAAGAAGACACAACAGTTTCGAGCTATTATGGTTCACAACAATACGTTGTTGTCACGTTTGATTGTGGAACGTATGTAGAATTCGTTGCTAGACTGGTCCAGGGTTGCTTCGGAGAAAAGTAAAAACGTACTCTTTAAAAGTATTTTTTAAATAGCAAAAAGTACTATCTTGATAAGAATTTTTTTGCGATATGAAAAGGAAATATTGTGAGCCCATATTTAAACCCATTAATTTCAAAATAGGATTAAATCTAGTATAATGAAATAGTTGGATTTTAAAATGTTTTTAAGTACAAGGAAGCATTTTTTTACTAAGATTATAATTGTGTTGCAAAAAAAATCCCGATTTCCCCTCCTTTTGGCCGGGAACACGGACCCTTTGCACAAGCCTTCTTGAAGTCTATTTGAAGTACTTGCTTGAAATACAATTATTAAATTTAATAATTTTGAATTTCTGACAATGGATTCAGATTTAACGACCCATTTTTGGTGTACCATTTTTTTTGCCATCCCCGAATTCATAAAAATACAAAAAATTAGGGTGGCAACCCTATCCACCATCTTGAATTTTAAAATTTTGACTTTAGATTCGAAATCAGCGACCCCTTTACACTGATAAATGACGTTTAAAACTCTTGAAAAGACATATTATTAGGTGGCAACCCTATTATTTCAAAATTTTATAATTTTGAAATTCTGACAATGGATTCGGATTCAGCGACCCATTTTTGGTGTACCATTTTTTGCCAGCCCCGAATTCATAAAAATACAGAAAATTAAGGTGGCAACCCTATCCACCATCTTGAATTTTAAAATTCTGACTTTAGATTCGAAATCAGCGACCCCTTAACACTGATAAATGATGTTTAAAACTTTTGAAAATACATTTTATTAGGTGGCAATACTGTGGTAAAAATTTAGGTGTCAACCCTAACCTCGATCTTAAATTTTAAAACTGTGACATTATATTCGAAATCAGATCCGTCAGAATTTCAAAATTACAAGAATTCCCAGAAATAAAAAATCTAGGTGGCAACTCTATCCGCCATCTTAAATTTTAAAGTTTGACATCATTTTCGAATTCATTTACCCCTAAAACTTCCAACAACGTAGTTCACAGAATCCTTAGAAGTCCTATTATGCTTAAGCTCTCTCTAAACAAGCTCATTGAATTTTTTGGATACTTGCTTCAATTGGATACTTGCCTTCAATTTCAAGCTTTTCAAGCTTTTTGCCGAAGGCATCAAGCTTTTCAAACTTTTTGCCGAAGGCATCAAGCTTTCCTTTACTTGAAACTTCGTTCCGTTCGCTTGTAAGCTAGCATACTTGCAAGTCGCAAGTTATGTATTTATCTAAACCTTTGGGTTTAGAAGAAAACACGATTTTATATTTTAAATATTTATTTCAATTGAAGGAAACCCTTTCAATTGTAGTTAATCTTAAGACTAATTCCTTAATATCAATCATGCCTTCTTAATGGCTTGAATAAATGCAAAAATAATAACTAAAACTATGTCAACTAACTCTTGTGAACTTTTGTTTACAAAGTCCGTTGACTTTGGTGTTTTATGATTGCTAAGCAGTCATTGATTTCTTCATAAAATAATGCACCGTTGTAATTTCGTTTATGCTTTATTATATGAAGCAATCAAGATCGTTGACTTTTAGTTTTGTATGCCGGGATCAAGTTGCAATATAACTGTTGATTATTTCATCAACATGCTTAGCTTTATTTGGGTCATTAGTGGAGTTTGATACAGGGTATGTAACTTCTCCCCCCTTAGTTTTAGAATTCTCCTGAATTTCGTTTTGATTAATCACTATTTTCGTGCTATTCTTTTTCTTGTACCATACATACAAAACTGTCAAGCAAATTACAAAAATAATTATTGTGGTAGAAGTAGTTGCATATGATACTTTTTTGTGATATTTTAGCTCTTTTATTGCTTCAATATTTTCCGTTTGTTTTACTATAATTTCTTTAAAGTTTATTGGATCTTCATATATTTGGTTTAATTCTTTCACTGGATAGACATATCTATCAGTGAACTCAATTTTTCTGTTAGAGAATTTTCGATTTGCTATAACAATTTTACAATTAGAAAAGTTAATTAGATAATTTTTATTTATGCTTAAACTTCTTTTGTCACAATTCTGTGCAATTTCTTCGTTGTATGCGTTTTTTATTATTACTGTGTCTTCGCTTAATTCTTGAATATTTGTTTTGTTATTGAACTTAAATGTACAGTCATTTGTAAATACACAATGTTTACTTATTTTTAAGTCTTTATATAAGGTGTTTTCAATAAATTTATAATTTTTATTATTAATTGTCACAACGATTTCGTTTTGTTCATCTATTTCTAAATTTCGACTGTTCGGCAGTTATTAATTTTAGATCGGTTACATAATAGTTTTTTGGAATCTTAATAGCAATAACAATTGATTGAATTTTATAGAGTAGTACACCCATTTTTGCAAGTTTTAATTTATAGAAATCGATGTCGAAATATTCTATTTCTTCTTTTGTTATAATACCTGGGTGTACTAAATTATACTTTGCAGCGGCAATATTGTCTTGTATTTGATTAATTTTATTTTCTAAATATCTAAGTTTGTGCATTTGTTCATTAAACATCAATTGTTTTGAAAATTCTGAATTCTCTTCTTGTACTCGATTAAGTGACTGTGCAATTTTTTCCCTATCGTCGTCAATTGTCTTCTTGAATAAATTTATATTATTTTGAAAGTTTTCATTAATACTAATTTGTTTATTGATCGTCGAAATCGCACTATGATCGTTTTCTTCCATAATTTTTAAATGGTCAACGATTTCCTGTCTGTCGTCCTCGTCCATGAGCCTCGTCCGAATAGCCATTTGTAGGTTGTGCCTACAAAATTAGCTAATCCCCTTTTCGTCCTACTAATTTCATTGGGAGTGATGGATTTAATTTTGGCTGTGATAGTACTAATCTCGTCCAAAATATTGGGGGTTGGAATTAATTTTAAAGGTTTTTTTCGGTTTTTGAGCATTTATTTAGAAACAACGGTACAATGTATATTATTCAAAGTATTGTCCATCGTTAGCTACAACATTTTCCCATCTTTCTGGCAGCATATGGATTCCGCGCCGGAAGAACGATTCGTCTTTTGAGGCAATCCACGAATCGACCCATTTTTTGGTATCCTCGTAAGAAGTGAAGCGCTGCTCAGCCAAGCCATGCGTCATCGATCTGAATAGGTGGTAGTCGGAAGGGGCTATGTCTGGGCTATAAGGCGGGTGGGGTAGCACATCCCAATTCAGCGCCTCCAACGTTTCCTTGACGGTTCTTGCAACATGTGGCCGTGCGTTGTCATGTTGAAAAACCACTTTGTCGTGTCTTTTGGCATATTCCGGCCGTTTAACCTTTAATGCTCGGCTCAATTGCATCAATTGTTGTTGGTAGCGTTCCCCAGTGATGGTTTCGTTAGGTTTTAGCAGCTCATAGTACACGACACCCTTCTGATCCCACTAAATACACAGCATAAGCTTGGCGCCATGAATATTCGGCTTGGCCCTCGATGTTGATGCATGGCCGGCTGGTCCCCACGATTTTTTTCGCTTAGGATTATCGTAATGGATCCACTTTTCATCGTCAGTGACAATACGATGCAAAAACCTCTTCCTTTTATGTCGTTGAAGCAGTTGTTCGCACATGCAAAATCGCCGTTCAACGTCTCTCGGCTTCAACTGGTACGGCACCCAATTTCCTTGCTTTTGAATCATTCCCATGGCCTTCAAGTGTTTGCCGACCGTTGATAAGTCGACTCCCAATGATTCTGACAATTCTTGAAGGGTTTGACACGGGTCTTCATCGAGCAAAGCCTCCAATTCCTCATCTTCAAACTATTTCGGCTGGCCCGGACGCTCTTTGTCTTCCGTATCAAAATCACCACTTTTAAACCGACGGAACCAGTACTCACAAGTAGAAATCGATGGAGCATAGTCCCCGTAAGCCTCAGTAAGCGTGCGTTGTGCTTCAACCGCTTTTTTCTTCAAATGGAAGCACAAAAGTAAACCTTCCCGCAAATTGCGTTTTGTTGGAACGAAAGTCGACATGTTCACAGAGAAAAAAATATATGTTGTTTACACTTCAGTGGAATGACACATACTGAAAAATGAAGCTTACACAATGTGCTTTGAAATGAATATAGTCACAGGTGTGCCCGATGCGATCTATTGATAGTTACGCCATCTCTTAGAAAACCTTTAAAACTAATTCCAACCCCCAATAATTTCCTTATTTTTGATGTCTGAATGCTTAACATTTTCTTTCATTTTATTAACCATATCTATTATTTCCGTTGGACGTATTATATGTAAAATAGTGTTTACTTCGTTGGCAATATCTGTCTGTCCCATCTGAATAAAGGTGTATCCCGCTTCTTCACTTATTTTAATTAGTTGCAGTTTCCCTTGCACGGTGTTGATCAACAACACAATTGCGAATAGTAGTTGGGTGATCTGAAATTGGTTGATATGAGTATTTTAGTGGTCTTTTTATATTGCTGTTATGAACATTGTGTAGTGTTCTATGTATAAATTTTGGTACATCTTTATGTCTAACGCTCTTATAGTTTTTTATGTACCCTTCTTGTCTTTGCTCGTTATACTTTTCTCTATTTTTGTTTGCCTTTTTTATTTTTTCCTTTTTTGTTTTCTCTAATCTTTTAAAATTATGGTGTGATCGATTTTATGGTTTTGCGCATCGAATGGTGTACTTACTATGGTAAGTACTATTATAGAACATGATAGCTTTACACATTTGTTGAGTGATTGGGAGTTTTTCCTCAATGTTAAGTGTACGAATTCTTTCTGTTAGTGTATTGTTTAGGCGTTCTGCGTCCGAATTACCTGTATGGCTATTTGGTTTTGTAATGTGGAATTCAATATTTTCGCTCTTTAAATATTCTTGTACATTATTTGATTTAAATTTGTTATCGAAAACAAATTTTTTTATTTTGCCTTTTATTGCTAAGAATTCCTTAATTCTTCCTACTATGGTTTGACTGTTTCGATCCATTAACGGGAAACATAT
Organism: Dichetophora obliterata; assembly: GCA_963920525.1. Taxonomy (NCBI): domain Eukaryota; kingdom Metazoa; phylum Arthropoda; class Insecta; order Diptera; family Sciomyzidae; genus Dichetophora; species Dichetophora obliterata. The sequence continues at coordinate 140,671,592 of OY986437.1, forward strand.
GACATGTTTAGAAAATTTGTTTATAAATATAATAAACGACTGCTTACTGTTTACATACGTATCTACGTGTATAAGATCGTTTGTAGTCTTTGGTGTTTCAGTATAGTTAAATTTATCTTTGATGGGATTTCTATCGTATTTTCCTCCATTGCATGTACTGCAATTGTTAATTATTTCATGTACTGTTATTCTAAGTGTCGGGTTGCAAATTTTGTGCTTTATGCCTTCATATGTTGGAATTATTCCAGAATGGCCTGTTTCTTCTTTGTGGAACAATGATATCTGCTTTCGTAACTCTTCTTCGTTTACGATATCTTGTGCAAGGTGTAAGCATTTCACAAATTTAATGTGACTGTTACCTTGGAATGTTTCAAATAACATTTTTTGTAGTTTGTTATACTCATGATCATTTACTGAATATATGCCTATTTTTCCTTTACCGACATGTGATTTTATTATGTCGCTAGCTTTATTATTTATAAGGTAATTTTTGTCAATATATATGCGCTTTTTGTTAAATACGTTTTCGAGTTCCTTTTCTTTCTGATCTATAAGTATGATTTGAAAATTAAACCTGTTAATAACTGTATCAAGAATAGGAAAATTATTGTTTCGCTCTTCTTCTTGAGAATGGGTTGTTTCGAGTAACAAAGATTGGGTATTTCTATCTACAGAACTTACTTCTTCTTGATTGTAAAGGTGACGTATGCAATTTATTTCTTGGTTTTCTATGTCTATACGACTAAGAAAGTCTGCAATTTTATTGTCTTTGCCTTTTATATAATCTATTCTTCCGTCATATTCGCCTAGTTCGATTAACCACCGTTGTAACCTAGGATTGATATCTTTCCCTGAGAATTTGGCTTGTAACCATTTGAGGGGTTGGTGGTCACTCTGTAAATCAAATTCACGGCCATATATATATGGGCGGAAATATTTAACAGACCACACTATTGCCAAAAGTTCTTTTTCGATAGTGGAATAGTTTACCTCGTGTTTATTGAGAGTCCTCGATGCATACGCTATTGGGTGACCATCTTGGGTTAAGACGGAACCAATTGCAAAATTACTATTAAATTACTAATTTGAATCGTTTGGCAAAGTCGGGGTATCGCAAAATAGGTGTTTTTGTGACAATATCTTGTAGTTGTTCAAAGGAAAGTATATAATTTGGGTCTTTAGTATTTATCTTCTGTTTTTTTTGTAAATTTTTTACCATAGGAGTTGCTATTTTCGCATAATCCTTGATAAATTTTCGATAATATCCAGTCATACCTAGGAATGACTTGATTTGTTTGACAGTACTTGGAAGTTTTAGATTTTGAATAATAGCTGCGTTTTTTTCATGTGAGATCAGGATCAAATCATCGCATTTGCATGCAAAACAAAAACAACAAGTAATCTAGCAAGTGAGCTGGATCAATTAAGTTGACCCAATTCTATGTTTTTAAGAGTTGAGGGCGGAATCGTAAAAGAAGGCAACACTTAGCCGTCATTGACGGTTAGATGGCGCTGGAACTGTAAAAATTGGCAGCACTGCATTTGTTCATCAGCTGTCAAAAAAAAATTGCACCAAATAAATTATAAAGCTTCAATTCCTTTTGCACTTAATTTTATCTAGTATGGAAACTGAAAGACTGTAAGTAAACTTTGACGCATTTATGTTGAAAAATAAATAAATTTAATTTTATTTAGGCGACGGAAGTGGACCAATGCTGAAACAAAAGCGTTTTTGGCGTCGTATGCCAGCCGCAAAGATGAATTTGGGCACGCTAAAAAAAAACAACATGCCATGGCAAACGTCCTGGCAGACTTGGAGGCCTCAGGTGTTTTGGTATAGTGAAATTAACCTGTACGTTTTAAGTCATCTTTTAAATGTAAATGTTTATTTTTCAGACACAGCCAACAACAACACAAGAGCTCCAAACAAAAATTAAAAATATTTTGAGAGCGTTTAAAACGGCAAAAGATGCCCAGAACAGAACTGGGGCGTCGCGAACAACAATTCCTTTCGAGGAAGAGCTGGAAGACATTTTTGGTGACCGTCCAATATTGTCCAACACAAAAACACTAACTATTGGTGGCACTCCCCGAGTTCGCGATGTACCCGAAAGAGCTTTACAGTCATCGAAGGACAAGGAGCGCCCTGCAAAAAAAATGACGAATGCCGAGTTTTTGGAGGCAAAATTGAATTTAAAGCGGCAGGCGCTAGAAAATAAAATGCAGATGCATCGCGAGAAGATGGTGAAGTTTGATGAGGTCATAAACTTATTGAAAAAATAGTTTTTGAAATTGTTTCCTAAAAAAACTCTTAAGGGTGAGTTCCAAAATGCATTTTAACAAAGCATCAGTGTGTTTTATTTTGAATTGGTGCTCTCTGTTGATATTCTGAACACAGATGCTTTGTTAAAATGCATTTTGTAACCCCCTTAACTTTGTGATTTAAATACAAATTGTTATTGTTTGATAGCTTAAATCAGTTAAATTTTCAAACAGTTGTTCCAACATTCTGGCATTAAGCTGAAACTGATTTAAACTATCGATCAATTACAATTTGTATTGTATTAAATTGTTGATGTGCAAATTTTTATAACTTTTTTTTTAATTGTTGCTGTGCAACTAAATTGAAGTAAATTAAAGAGGCTTTCAGTTTATTGGATTTGATTTGCTTTGGATTCAGGGGAAATTTTTAGTTTTAACAAATTTTATCTTATCTATATATAAATAGGCGTAGCCTATATAAATTCGATTAGCAGCAATTATCGGTAAGTCATTTCTTGAAAAAATTTAAGTTTGTTATGTAATTTTAACATTGCACGACCATTGGGACATATTCAAACTATTCAGCAGTGCAAAAATTATTTGTGTAACTCACGTTTAAGAGTATTTTTCAATGCCCTCTAATGGCAACTAAGAAAATTATTAAAAAAAGAAAAATAGCTTTTGAAATTAAGAAAATTTTTTTTTTTTATTTATTTGTGAGCTATTTAGATTAAGTAAGTTTTCAAGTTTCAAATTACAAGAGTATTACTCCTTATTAAAAATTATCAATTTGTCAAAATTCCTGATGCAATCATATCCTGAAAGAGGACTTGGCGACGATTTTCATTTAAATATTCATAAGAAGGATCTTCACCATCTTCGTTATCTGCATCTTCTACGACTATTTCTTCAACAATTTCATCGCCACTATCTATACAAAAGTTGTGCAAAATACAGACTGAAGTTACTATATTTATGATTAAATTTAAATTTTGTTGTTCGACAAAGTGTAGCAACCGGCGAAATCGAGTTTTTAAGAGACCAAACGCGTGTTCTACAACTATTCGCGTGCCCGAGTGCATTTTGTTAAATTTTTTTTGCATCCTTGAGAGGTTAGTATTGTCTTTAAATGGTGGAATGAGCCATTCCATGCATGGATAGGCTGAGTCTCCCAGTAAAAATGCATTGTTTTCAAAACCAACTCCATATAGTTGACGGTACAACAATGATCGTCTCAGGGCACGACTATCGTGCATTGAACCAGGCTCGCCACACGAAATATTATAAAATCTTTTGTCGGGACCAGCTACGCCTTGAACTTTAACGCTGTATCGTTTTTTCCTGTTAAAGTAATCTTCCTTATTTTCTCTTGGTGCTTTGATAACAACGTCAAAACAGTCAATGGCACCGACTTCCAATCTATTGAAATTCGCGGATAGCGCTGCGCAAGTCAGCTGGCCATTTAATGTAGTTATGTCCAATTGATATCACCCAACTGCTTACACGATTCACAACTTTCCAGGCAGTTGACTTCGCCACGCCAAAAAGGTTGGAAATGGTTCGAAACGATTCCGTGTTTGCTACATACCAAATGTATAAATATATCTCTTTTGCTGCAGTTAATCTGGTTAGACCTCCATTTGGATCAAACTTCTGCATGTAGACGTCAGACGTATAATACATATCTGAAAGTTTTAAACTTAGTTCCAAAACTTTTATTTTGCAATTAATTTATTAATACCTATTAGTTTTGCGACAGTGCTCTTCTCCATGCGAAAATGCTTTTTAAAGTCGCCCGCTGAATACGCCTCAATGGTCGCATCGAAGTTGTTAACTTTTGCATGAAACTCTCTTTCAAATTCTTGATCGGAATCTTCGCTACTCGAACTACTTGAACTGTCCGACTCCATAAGCAATTCAATAAATTGCTGGACTGCTTCCATAATAAAATTTTTCTTTTTTGCAAAACTTATATTTCAGCGTAAAAAGAACATCAGCTGTTCATCTTTATACAGAAAATAGCGCCATCTGTCTGTGAGTAAAAAACATCGAAAAAATGTATACAAAGCGTTTTTTTCATCAATGATCTGATCTCTCATGAAAAAAACGCAGCTAATATTTACCTTGGCTGGGTCGGGCTTTATTCCCTGATAAGTTAGAATGTGCCCAAGAAAATGTGTCTCCTTTTTTAAAAAGTCACATTTATCTATTTGGACTTTTAATTGGGCTTGTTGTAACTTCAAAAAAAATTTTTCTAAATTAATTATATGTTCTGTTAAAGAGGTGCTAAAGATTAATATATCATCCATGTAAACTATACAGATCTTATTAACGAAGGATATGATTAATCAGCCTTTGGAAGGTTGACGGTGCATTCTTCAACCCGAATGGCATTCTGATAAACACATAATGCCCGAAAGGGGTTGAGAAAGCCGTCTTCTTTTGGTCTTCTTCTTTAACCTGAATTTGATAAAATCCCCTAGCGAGATCGATCGTTGAAAAATACTGTGCTCTTCCGAGTTTATCAAGAATTGCATTGAGGTTTGGTATTGGGAATTTATCATCTATTGTATTCTCATTTAAAAGTCTATAATCAATAACGATCCGCCATTTTTTTAAACCTGAATTGTCTAATTTTTTGGGAACAATCCAAAGTGGACTATTATAAGGAGAATAACTAGGTTTAATAATTTTCTGTGTTAGCATTTCTTTAATTTGTTTTTCTATTTCCATTTCATGGATCTGTGGATATCTGTATATTTTTGAATATAAAGGCTTATCCGTTTTTGTGTTAATTTCATGAACAATCTCATTTGTAGAAGTTAATTCTTCCCCGTCTTTATAAAAAATATTTAAAAATTTGGATATAAGTTTTTTTATTGTTGATTTTTCTTCAGTATTTAAATGACTTAAGTCAATAGTTTCGCTGACTTTTATGGATGTATCCATTATCCCTTCTAAGGTACAGATTTCCTCAGACTTAAAAGGATATAATTTTTTTTCGAAAAAAATATTATTTCCAAAAATTTCTATATATTCATATTCTAAATTGATTTGGGCTTTAAACGGAATAAGGAAATTTTGTCCTAATATAGCGTCGTATTTTTTACTTTGAAAATCTACAACTTTCCATTCTACAGTTCCAATTGCTTTAAATTGTTTTGGTATGGGTGTTCGGATATATTCACTTATCTTGTTTAAGCCATTTAGTGTCCTAAACCAAAGAGATTTTTGTAATTTCTGTTGTTTAAAACTAATCAGAACTCCTGGTTTGATAATGCTTGTATCTGCTCCGGTATCTATTAAACATTTTATGATTTGTTTGCCAATATTAAGAAATATTATGGGCAACTTGCATGTCGAGGCATCATTAAAAAATTTACCTCATTTGAATCTTGGTTTTCCTCTAAAGTGTCTACTTCCATGTTTACTGGACCAGCACTTCGCATTGTTTCTACTTTCATATGGGGAGATCGGAACTGTGAAGGTTTGTTGTCTCTAGCTTTGATTGCATCATTGTAGTTATAACGATTGTTGTTATTATTATAAAATTGGTTACTTCTGTTAGTATTCTTGTTTGTATTGTTATTGTCGATTGTCTGTCTATTGTTGTTTGAAAAACCATAAGCATTGTTATTTCTACTAGTGTGAATGTTTTTATTATTGTTATTTAGTCTTATATCAGCTTGACCTTTTTTATGCTTATAATGAATAGTTCTGTTATCATCCAATAGTCTTAGCTTCGAGTATTTTGCTATTATGTCATTTAATGAACAATTGTCATCCAAATGTGCTCTAATTGGTCCGTCTATTTTTTCTATCAATATATTAACTAAGTCCCTATCTACATTTTGGGATTGGTAGATTGAAGGCTTAAGGCTATCAAACTCATAAATTTGTGCTATTTCAAATTTAGCGTTTTGAAATAAATCGAAAAGTTCTCTTAAATCACTCACTCTCGTACTCCGGCATTTGTTGAACACGTCACCATAAGATTTGCGGGGTTTAAACCGTTCTCTCAGCTGTTCCTTTATCTGCTGCCATGAAACCTCATCTCCCAGCTCTCTGACGTGAAGACCTGCCTCCCCTATAATTTTCTCGTTGAAGACTATCTGCAATCCGAAGTCGTAAAGAGTTGTGTTGTTTTCACATAAATTCATAATCTGCTCCACCGATTTTATAAAGACTGTAAGGTTATGTCCATCCCCGAATGGTTTAATTTGCCGAAATTGCTGAATGATTTCCTTTGGGCTGAGCAACATTGCGTTTTGCTGTCATTGCTGCTGCTGTGCTTGTTGCTGTTCTGTTGCACCAGTCTTTTGTACTTGTTGAACTTGCACTTGTTGTTGAATGGTTGCTTCTTGTCGTCTTACAACTTCCTCCAATTTATCGATTCTCAGTTGTAGTTCCGTTTTTGGAGCTGTTTGTTGGTTTCGGATGGTTGTTTCTTGTTGTCGTACCACTTCTTCTAATTGATGAATTCTCTCTTGTGGTTCCATTTTGATTTTGTTTGCGTCGAAAATAGAGCTTCTGTTCGTAAATTCGCAAATATTTGTGTTAAGTATGTTTTGAAATATAATAAACTTTTCTGATCACTTTTTGTACATTATTCTTTAGAATCAATTTTGTACAACTTTATTTTTATAAATGTTTTTTGTTTATATTCACTTTGCACTTTTTGTATATTTATTTATAAAAATAAATTTTCACAACTTTATTTTTCTAAATGTCCTATGTTGATGTTTAATCAGATGTTGGTTCTTTAATGTTGGTTCTTTAATTTATTCTTCAGAATAAATTTCCACGACTTCGCCAGTTATGTATTTATCTAAACCTTTGGGTTTAGAAGAAAACACGATTTTATATTTTAAATATTTATTTCAATTGAAAGAAACCCTTTCAATTGTAGTTGAATCTTAAGACTAATTCCTTAATATCAATCATGCCTTATTAATGGCTTGAATAAATGCAAAAATAATAACTAAAACTATGTCAACTAACTCTTGTGAACTTTTGTTTACAAAGTCCGTTGACTTTGGTGTTTTATGATTGCTAAGCAGTCATTGATTTCTTCATAAAATAATGCACCGTTGTAATTTTGTTTATGCTTTATTATATGAAGCAATCAAGATCGTTGACTTTTAGTTTTGTATGCCGGGATCAAGTTGCAATATAGCTGTTGATTATTTCATCAACATGCTTAGCTTTATTTGGATTATTAGTGGAGTTTGATACAGGGTATGTAACTCGCAAGCTGTCGTGGGCTTATTTATATTCAATTACAAGCTATACTTGATTCAAAATTATCAAGCTCAAGCTAGCTTGAACTTGTATTTCAAGCAAGTACTTGAAATAAACTTCAAGTAGGATTGTGTAGTTCTCTGATGCCAATAGCATAACTATAATTTAAGAATTATGGCAAATTTAAAATACATCTTGTTTTTAGTTTAAAACCCCTCCCCGGCATTTCTTAACTAATAAAATAAAATAGCACTTCTTTCTATCATAAATATTCCAAAATAATAAAAAGGTAGCATCGCAGAAATTTTCTTACTCTCAAAATAAAAACGTAATCTAATTAGTACGTTTCGATGCAACTGTGAACTGGTCACTGTCAAAATAAAAAAGTAAACAAACAAACAATTTCGAATACAATTGCTTAATTCAATATAATTCTGTTCACAAGGAGATGTATTATCAATTTTCTGTGAAATTTTCATAATTAATAAAGAAAAACGCAATTTTAAATAAAATTTTCATTTTTAATCTATTTCGTTTCTTCAACACAACACCAAATTAGCTGTCTTCAAAATTTGGCAGATAACAAGACAATAAAGCAGAACTGCTGTGTTGCGTAGTAAGTGTGTTAAAGACACAGCATTGTTGACAGACAACAGTGGAATGTATTCAGTTGCTTTGTTGTCTACCGGTATTTCCATCATCATCTTTCAATGAATATTCAAAGTTGTGTTTATGTGCCCTTAATGTAACAATAGGTCTTGGCTTAGGAGAGACCGCAATCTTCTTAGCTGTTGATCGGATCTGTAAAGTTTTTTGTGTCCAATTAGATACATCGTAGATATGATCAAAAAAAATTTTCTGGCGAACAATATCAATTTCTTTGCAGCAATCGTTATTGTATTTGCAAATAACTTGTCCTTGAAATTGTTTTGCTGTAATAATTTTCCCACTGACTGTGTTATGCTCTCTGCCACGCTCAATATTTTATTTTGCAATATTTTGTTTTCGATATTTCAATCGCTTTTGTCTTTTTTTTTTTTATTTACTGCATCTAAAAGTTAAGCTCAATAAGAATAAGTTTTACTTACGCCATACATTAAAACTTACCATCACTTTCTTCTTGCATATTTTCAAACCTTAATAAACACAATAACTTAAATCAATAGCCAGAAACAAAATAACACCTGCACAACTATAAAGCATACGCACTTCTTTTCAAATGATATTAGAAAGAATGTCTTATTTTTTCACATAACGAAAAATCCCCACTCTCACATCGTTGATACATATAAAAGTTATTATTGATTGACGACCAAAGCAAACAAACAAAAAAAAGAACGATCACGAACAAAGAGTACAAGCGCTCACGCATACATGCAAAATTCACAAGCAGGCTGCAAAGATAAATTCTTTTTACGCTGGCAAAATTTCATAAGTGTTTTTCTTCTGTGAAATATAACACACTAAGGGTTCTCATCTAAGCATGTAAACATGTATAGCATTCAAACTTTTGATGAGCGATATAGTGTAAATAGCGTAAATGTCTACAAAATGGCGGCTGCAGCTACAACAACATTATGACTTTTTTAAATTTTAAACCTCTTAAAAACCTTCATTAACATAGAAAAATAAATAAACCGTGTTCATATTTACTCCAACTACTTTAAATATGTAATTTTTAGCGCCAAAGCCAACCCTCATTCACACACGTAGATTTACATGCTAGTTTACACTACAAAATAGGCTCGGAAATGATGTAAACTCACGCCCATACAAATTTTGGCAGATAGTTTACGCGCATGTAAGTTCACAAGGTTTACAATGTCTACGTGTCAGTTACATGCTTAGATGAGAACCCTTACTGTTTTTATTCTCTGCGCATCATATATAAAACATATTTCTTTAACAGCATAAAATTAGATTATCCCATTATCCCTTATCCCTTTATTATCCCTTTATTAGATTATCCCATGAAAATCTTTGTAACCATCGAAATACAATAAATACCCACATATTAAAATTTCTCAACGCAAATGCCACCCATCATTGGCATGGAATGTCAAACGCACAAGCTAGAAAAATTCTCTACCTACAACTTTGATCGTAGTTTACCCCTTCTTTAGATTTTTAAGGGATGAACGGAGCAAAGTCTGAGGTCGAATTTTGTGTTACTTCATAAGTAATCGTTGTTTCTAGTCTAGCTGTCCAAGGCCGACCGACCTAACGTGCTATTGACTTAAGCGCATAACACTTCGAATGCTTTTCCCCAACTGTTTGAAAGGGCAGGCTTACACGTTGCATATTTTTAGCAACTTCGTAATCGATACAACAACCAACGATTTAACGATTCAAACAACGGTTACAAGGATTTAAAAGCTATAACATTGCAACAGAAAGAGTAAATAAAAAAATTTTAAATTGCTGTAAATTTCACCATATTTCAAACTGCATCATTACGTTTTTCATTTGGATGGAAGTTTTAAGTGTTATGAAGCTTTTTTTAAAAAATTTAGGAAAATTTAACGTAAAAATTCAATACCTACATGACACTCGAATGATCCAAAAAATTACCGAAACATCTGATTTATGTACATTAAAGTAAAGTTTGGAAATCTGTCTTTCGAAATGACGACTTGAGGACGTAGAAAAGGTCTGTTATTGACTTATGCCTAGAATTCGAAAAATTTCAAAAAACGGATTATCAGGGAAAATTCGATTAGCGGCGTTATGAAAAATCGCCCAAAGAAAATGAAAAATTACCCAAATTAAATATGCCCCAAAAAAATTAAATGAAAAATCACCCAAAAAATTAAAAATGACCTAATTTTAAAATTATGTTTTAATGTTTTATTATTAATGGGAACAATTTAACAAAAATTGATATGATTATTTTCCTAAATAAGGAAGCACTATCTTATCGACACAGTTTAGTTTAGGTCGCATTAAGATCAATTCGCCCACAGCGTTAAAACTTAAACTAAATGTATTTAGTTTTCTCATTTTAATAGGCGTCCTTTGACCCTCAGTAAGCCCAACATCGGCTTTCCTACCTACAGTACTTCTAGTTATAATTATTTTTTTAATAGGCGGCTTTCGGCTGCTGCTCAGGAATTGCAACCCTCAGTAAGTCCAACACCGGCTTCCCTGTCTACAGTACTTCTGAATATAAATATCTTTGTGCACATCGTCTGCGTCGAAGAACACTGCCGTGCGATTAGCTATGGCAAGACCATATGACTTATAGCCCCAATGCTGCTGTCAGCATAAATTTTGGAGTAGTTGATATTTATCTATAAATGTAACAAATTATAGTATGTCGTATTATTCATGATTCGCCGACGTGATGATCTCACCGCTGACATGAGGTTCAATTCCTTTGATTCTTTTTTTATATCTGTTTTATTTTTTAAAATCATTATTTTCACTTCGAACTCACAATCCAAAGTAAACTTATTTTTAAAGTCCATACAGTTACGAATCCTCACAAGTGTTTCTACTTGGCGTTAGATTTAGAATTCCATACTACGTCACGGCCAACCTGACATGACACACGACCTCGTGTGATATCTGTTTCTGTAACTATACATTTTGAACAGAACATCGTATATATTTTATTTTTTTTTACCTATTAACCTACAACGCCTCCTGTACGTCAGCAGTGATTTCATCCAAGCAACATATACTTGACGTCAATTAAGAATATTGAATACAATGAAGAAAAATACTAATTACTCGACACGGTCATTCTGACATTACACACGTCCTAGTGTGTCGTCGAATTCCAGCAACTCATAAAAACTACAACGGCTGTCAAAATATAATAGGATCATACTATTCACATAACACGGTACTAAACTTTAGCACTACATCATATTTCACACTACCTACCGTGGAAACAATATATCACTTCATCATGCTCTACACCACTCACTGTGGCAATAATATGAGAACTTCATCATGATCCACACTACCCACTGTGGTAATACTTTGAGCACTTCATCATGCTCCACACTATGCACTGTGGTAGTACTTTGAGCACTTCATCATACTCCACACCACCTCTTGTGGTAGTATTTTTAGCACATCATCATGCTCTCCACCACCTCCCGTTTTAATATTTTTAGCATTTTATTCAATTACACAAAAGTTATTTTCATCACAGTATTATTGTTATTGTCAGTCGTACTTGTAATAATTTTTTTTTAAACAAATTTCAATTCAAAAGAACAAAAAGTACATCAAAAAACATTTTTTTAACAAAATTAATCACAAAAGAGCATAAAGTAAATTATTATTTTGTAAATCACAATTAATTACAAAGAAACAAAAAGTAACTTAATATAATTTTTATTGATGAGCTTTTATTTAATTATCATCATCATCATTACCAACAGTGTTAACAGCTATTATCTTTAAACGATCATGAGCGAATTTGTATTTTCTTTTCGAATCTAGAGCCGTTAGAGTATATCTATCCCCTTCTAAAATATCAGTGACCTTAAAAGGCCCTCTAAATTTAGGTTCTAATTTTGTTTGGTTTCGTTCTTCTTACTTTAATAATACAAAATCACCTACTGTTCAGAAATGTCGTAACGAATTTTGTCGTATTTTGCATTGTTATTCATGTTCACCTTGGCCTGTTCGCGTACTTCTTCAAGATCGACCAGCGGTTCCTCATCAGTTACTGTCATCAAACCCAAGGGTCTTGCAACCTTTCCAATAAGCAGTTCAAGAGGACTACTCTTAGTCACCCGATTGCTGGTACAATTTAGAGCCAACTGGACATCAGGCACGGCATTCTGCCAAGAAATTTCCTTGCTAACCTCAACAGCTGTTAGCATATTTTTAAGGGTACTCAAAATCCTCTCTACTTGACCATTTGCGTGACTACTACAAGTAGCTATTAGATGAAGATTGATATTATGAGACTTACAATATTCCTGAACCTGTGCACTGGAAAAACAGCGCCCTTGATCTGCAATTATGCGTACAGATGCACCAAATAAAGAGATGCAAAAAGATAAAGCTTTAATACTGCTGGCATTATCAATATTTAAAGAATGACGAAGTATTACATATTTAGTACATGCATCTATCAGAACAAAAACATATTCCTTTTTATCACTCTTGCCACTAAGTTTTCCGGTGGCATCAATATGAATGGTGTGCCATGGAATTGGAACCTTCGGTATTGAATGCAACTCAGCCTCAATTTTGCCAGAATGCGACTTTGCAATTTTACATGTAATACAGTTTTCAGTAAATTTTTGTACATACTTTACCATATCCTCACACCAATATAAATGATACAACTTATCTAAGGTTTTCTCACAACCTGAATGAAGCAGCTCATCATGAGCAGAATTAACAACAGAACACTTATATGATTTAGGGATTATTGGCAAACCAGTTCTACCATGACGTTGAATTTTTCGATACAAAATACCTGATCTCATTTCATATGTTTTTAATACAGTATTATTGGATTCCTTATTCAGATTTTTGATTAATTCTGATATTTCAGAATCACGATGTTGTTCAGCACGCAACCAATTGTCAGATAGTTCAGTAAAGTTGATTTCTTTTTGCTTCGTTTCATTAGGAACTTTTCTATTCTCTGTTTTTTTTTTCTTTTCAGGTAAGCGGTTTCTAGACAAAAAGTCTGCATGGCTTTCCGTCCCTATAGATAATATTAAAATCAAATGTTTTGAGAAATGCCCACCACCTATGTACACGTGGCGTTAAGTCTTGTTTCTTACGCGAAAATTGTAGTGAATTCCAATCCGTTACTACAGTAAACTTACGCCCCTATAAGTAATGTTTAAAATATTTAACAGCATTCACTACTGCCAATATTTCTAGTTCATAAGAATGATATCTAGATTCAGCACTTGTAGTACTCTTACTAAAATAAGCAATGACATATGACTTATTATTTTGTTTTTGCATCAAAACAGCACCGAACCTGCAGTGTGTACAGACGCTTGTAGCCGAAAATGATTTTCAATTTCACTTTATTTACCTCTGGTCTTTTCACCACTTTGTTAGCGAACTTCCGGTCAGTTTAACCCCCTAGTTGTCAATCTGAAACTCTACACTCAAAAGCAGTCGCAAGAAAACGATTGTTAGCGTAATCGAAATTTGTATTTTATCTATAACTAAAAATGGCGTTTTCCAATTTTGTTTAATCATGCCCAAAACGAAAGCTACGTGGCGTGATTAAAAATTATAATCGGTCTTTTGCTAAGCTGAGTGTCGTTAAAGCAATTTGAAAAATTGTATTCTATTTTAAAGTTTGTAATTTATTTTATTAAATTATATCTTGTGCTTGATATTTTTGGCTTCCTTTAAAAATCTAAATTATTTATTTGATTTATCAAAGTAAATCTGTTTTGCTACAAAATATTGTCAAAATAACATCAGAAATAAATTGCTCTGGATTTTATGGATTTTCGACATTATCTAATTTGCCCGAAGATAAAAGTTAAATATTTTAATTGGTGCCTAATTAAAAAGGGATTGGCACCTACTCCTCTCACCATCGCATTGAATGGTAAAACATCGAATTTTCCTAACCTAGCTTGTACTTTGATCTACCTGTTATTAAAAGCACCATCGAGAGATCAGTCTATAAGTACAAGCGCCACGGACGGACGTCGTGCCGTCCAAGAACCTCGTACTTTTAAATCGTGCGTGTAGCAAATTAAAATCCGAACTAAAACCTTAATTTAAATATGTAAAAGGAGTCTAAAAAAATATTAAAACTCTTAAATTCTAAGTTAAGTGCATTAAAATTACAAAAAAAAAGGAATGGAAAAAAAATTAGCTCAGATTGAAAAAAATATGTTAAAATATGCTAAACTAACTTATATAAGAATTACGAACATAAGTGATAAAAGGCGTAAATAGAATTTCAAATTATACAGAATTGCATGCAAGGGAAAATAAGAGAAAAAAAAAGTTCATTTAAAAATCTTTTATAATGTCAAGAATCAACAGCATATTTTGTTTTAGTGATTTCTTATATAAATACAAGCATTAAAATAATAAAAAAGCATTATAAGGCATTAACATGATAAAAGGTGTACACAGATGGTGATATAAAGAGAGACAAAACACGCGGAAAAAACTTAACCTTAAAATTCGAAAAAAAACTAAAAGAAAACAAAGTGAACAAAAATTAGAAGTATAGTATAATCCAACCATCATCATTTGTCTCTTTTTATCATATTAATGCTCTTATAGTAGATTGATCGCGAGTGAGAAGGTTAGCATCATCATTTGAATATTATGATATTTACAAAAATACAAGAAAGAACAACAGCAATTTCCCTTCAAGAATTTTCAGCCAATTCTCCGACCAACACAATGGAAGTACTTTCATCGTGGGAGTAACATCGCCGGATAATGTATGTAAGTCGCTCTTTGTCTTTAACAATTTGTTTTTTTCTCTTGAGTGTAAAAATTGCATCCCGTTTTAATCTCGCGCTTTTCAAATAAGTTCTTATATTTTTACCTTAAAATCCTTTGATTTGGCAATGCTTCAGAAGTATTTGTAAGAAAACTTTAATCAAAACATAACTTCGAATTAGTCTAATAGACACAAAATGCACTGACTTTTCGTGGTTATTTTTCGGTTTCTCTCATGTCGGTTGATTTAATGAAAAAGTAAGTACACTTTAATTTATAAGAGTTAAAAATATAAAATTATATATGTAGATATAGTAAAAAAAAAAACTGAAACAAAAATGTAGTTATAATTAATTCCATAAAATTTAACTTCACTGAAATCAAAATTAATCTTTAAAATTTAAACTAAGAAATATATTTTTAAACAATTCCACAAAATTAATAAAATTTTACAAAGCGATGCATGCAAATATTATTTTTACTATTCTGAAAATATGTTGACGTATCATTACGATATAAATTAATGTAAAGGGAGGGCTAAGGTGGGATCGACATCACCCATGATCACCACAAAGTATAACTAAAATTGCCTTAAAATATTTTTAGAGTTGATTTCCTCTTTCTTTTTTTATTTCTGGTTTACTTTAAACCTTATCAGTATGCATGCAAAATAAAATTATGTGCGTAGCGAACTCTCTTGTGAGATGCGGTTTGAACAGCACCCCATTAGCCGACGAGCTTAAGCCGGAAGTTCAGGCATGCATCCGCTTAACTCTCACATGAACAACCAATTTTTTTTTTTACTTTTCAAAACGTTATATGCTACAAGTGTTGACAAATTGTTAAAATATTTACTTATTTCATTTTTTATACTTTATGTTTATTTCTGTTTATTATTTATAATCATAAAAAAAAGTCAAAGATAAAAATTTGTAATAAAAAAATTTTTGAATATAAAATAAAAATTCAAACTATATGTACATATATTATTAAATAAAATTGTTATCAAAATAAAACACAACCATAATTGGCGATCCTGCTTACGATCCTGCTTACGATCCAACTTACGATCCTGCTTACAATTCTGCTTCCAATTTTGCAAACGCTCTCGCATACAATCCTGCGTACGATCCTACATATAATTCCACATACGAACGATATGTAGTACGATGAGTATATACTATCTTGCATTCAATCCTACTGAGAAACTGAATTTAACTCCAAAAACGAAACGAAAAATTCAAAAATCAAGGCCAATCCTAACCATCAAAGTAAAACTATAATTGCTATCAATCACACCATCAGAAACAGCAACAACAACAACAACAACAATATCAAGAAACGTTTACTTTTCTGCTCATTACTGCAAAAAAACACTTTTTACAACAACCAATGGAAAAGAACAATAATATTACTTAGAAGACAATAAATTCAAACAACATTGATAACTTCTTCAATAACAATCAACTTTTAATATCCACAACAATCTGAAAGATAAGTTTATATAATATTGTTTATTATTTATTACTATTAATATAACTATTATTATTATTCTTACTATCATTACAAATATTATTATCATTGTATATTACACATATATAAAATTGTATTATGAACTTTACTCTTAAACTAACAATGAACTAATAACACAGTGCAACACATATTTTCGGGCGTGAACCAAACCAAACTCAAACGATAGTATTTGACATCAATAACAAAAGTCCAAATCCGTTTTTGCTCCACTACGTCACAATTTTTTTTTACAGTGGTTTCAAATTTTAAATTTTCGGTCAAAAATGAAATTAAAAAATAGTAAAAATTATATGTAAAACTTAATTCAGGGTGCTTCTTGTCTTCAGAAGCCTAAACTAAAATTTCACGGGGAATATTTTTTTGGAACACTTTAACCCTCTAGCTCCTACCAATATGGGCCATTTTGTCCCTTTTTTTGGAAAAGGTCCTAAAATTCAACTTTGGAGGGAGGTCAAGGGTTAAAACCTTCCATTAAAATATTTTCAAGAAAATTTCATTAGGGGTCACCCAAGACTTGTAACCTCTACGAGTTATAGGTTTCACATAAAAATCGAAATGAAAAAACCAATTTTTTTTTATGTTTTGTTATTTTTAATGTTATTTTTATATAGTGTCCATATCGTTTTCACTGTCATGGCATGAAATATTAGATACTTCAGAGAGATCTATATCAATTTCTTGAAATTCATCTTCAATCCCGCTTTTGTCACTTTCTTTATAGGTTGTTTTGGACCACCAACAAATTTCAGCCAGTATTGCATCTGGTGTTTTCTTTCCTCTATATCTGTAAAAATGAAAATATACTTATCTGGTATAAAAGAGTTGATTGTAAGTAAAGTTTAATTTTAAATTACCGCATTTCAAATGGCAAGGATACCTGATGAAATCGTTCCCCTTGCTCATCCGATTCCGTACCGAGTTGCCTTTTAAAATAGTCCAGATGGAAGTGTAAAAAATGAATTTTTAACGACATATTGACACCAAGTTTCTCGAACGCATTTAGCATCTGAGTTACATCCTTTTTATAGGTATGAGAGCGTGTTTTGCCAAGAAGACCACTTATAACCCCTTTTATCGCATTCCATCCAATCAGCTTGTCATCGACTAGCTCTGCATCAAACGACTCGGACTTCATTAGCTTTCTTATATCTGGACCGTTAAGTACACCTGAAGATGTGAAAAAGAATTAGAAAAAGAATGTTTAACTTTGGATTAACGCATATTTACCATTATTAAGCTTAGCTGGACTCAGACGAGGAAATGTTTCCTTAAGAAACGCCATAATTTCTTCACTTTTAGCTATCGTTTTGATAAAGCTTTTAACGATGCCAAGCTTGACGTGCAATGGTGGTAGCAAAATTTTTTCCCTCGGGACAAGTGCCTCACGAACAACATTTTGATTTCCAATACTGCTTTCACTTCTCATACACCAATTTTTAGTATTATACTGGTTTCCTTTGAACCTAGTATCCCAGTCGCACAAGAAACACATATTTTTTGTATATCCGCTTTGCATACCACAAAGCAGAGTGGCTACTTTTAAATCGCAGCAAATTTTCCATTTATGCTTTGCGTAATCAATTGACTTCAAAATAGTTTTTAAAATGTCATATGTTTCTTTAGTTTCGGTGGAATAGGCTATTGGAATGGAAGGCAGTAAATTCGAT
The DNA here is from genome assembly GCA_963920525.1 of Dichetophora obliterata. NCBI lineage: Eukaryota > Metazoa > Arthropoda > Insecta > Diptera > Sciomyzidae > Dichetophora > Dichetophora obliterata. The sequence goes on from OY986437.1 coordinate 140,689,705, forward strand.
ATATGAAGAAGCACGGCCTTTAGACTTGTTGAGGAACTGTCGATAAATAATCTCCACTCTTCTGGCTTGTGTTCAATGTTCATTTAAGCCATTAAAGCATTTACATCATCACAATACGAGTATATTTTTGCACCATTAACTGAAAACATCTTTTGTAGGTCCGCTTGACGCTTGCGATATGCGCTAACTTTAGTATTTGATGCCAACAAATTATGCGCATTTAAAAATGAAGCAAGTTCCTCCGATTTTCGTTGTGTTAATTGGAGTTTGGCTACTAATAAATCCAATTTTGCCTGTGTAATCAAAACAGGTGCACTAACTTCTGATGGGACAGGATTATAAACAGAATCTACTTCCATTTAACTTACAATGGACAGGGCTTCATTATTTAAAAATTCATTTGGGCTAGGGCGTCTTGGAGGAATCTCTTCAGAATGCGGCAATGGAACTTGAGCGCTGGGAACACTTTGATATTCAAACTTCGACAAATTTTTTTTCTGTAATCCCCACACAGAATTCACGCACGCATAACAGTTCAAGGGATCATGTTCAATTGGGTCAATCCAAACCATAGGAACACCGAATGGCATCGATCCACGTTTGTGATGTAACCATTCCTACAAGTAATTGTAGCATCTCTTGCAAACTGTTTGTGGCACCCATGGGACATGAGGAATAAATGTTTGATCAAAGTATTTTTCATATGCTATTATTAGTTCCTGACTGGAACGACCTCGACCGAGTCCTGATGGTGTGAACTGACCGCAGATATAACAAAATTTCTTTAAGTTTCCGCAGAACTCCATTGAAAATATAAATTTTTCGAAAAAAAGACCACGACATTTACACTTTCACTGTTTTAATCAAAGAACTCAATTCTTACTTATTTGAATTTCTAAGCTAAGCCACCTTAATATAACTAACAAAATTTTGGAAAAGAACTTATAAAGTATTACATATATTATTATAGCTTAATACCATTACGCCGTACCGTTATAATAAATCAAATTTATTAATATACGAAGATATTAACCTTCCCAATACTGCACTATGCATATTGGTAGGAGCTAGAGGGTTAAAGTGTTCCAAAATATTTCATGCCATGACAGTGAAAACGATATGGACACTATATAAAAATAACATTAAAAATAACAAAACATAAAAAAAAATTGGTTTTTTCTTTTCGTTTTTTATGTGAAACCTATAACTCGTAGAGGTTACAAGTCTTGGGTGACCCCTAATGAAATTTTCTTGAAAATATTTTTATAGAAGGTTTTAACCCTTGACCTCCCTCCAAAGTTGAATTTTAGGACCTTTTCCAAAAAAAGGGTCAAAATGGCCCATATTGGTAGGAGCTAGAGGGTTAAAGTGTTCCAAAAAATATTCCCCGTGAAATTTTAGTTTAGGCTTCTGAAGACAAGAAGCACCCTGAATTAAGTTTTACATATAATTTTTACTATTTTTTAATTTCATTTTTGACCGAAAATTTAAAATTTGAAACCACTGTAAAAAAAAATTGTGACGTAGTGGAGCAAAAAGGGATTTGGACTTTTGTTATTGATGTCAAATACTATCGTTTCAGTTTGGTTTGGTTCATGCCCGAGACAATGACCTTCATTTTGTGTCACTGTGTAATTTAACTTTTAAACTTAAATAATATTGATTGAACTTTATTAAAATTTTTGTTTCCTAATCTTAAATTCTTACATTCTTGATCATAAAACATCATACAAAAAATTTTAATCTTAAGACTACGATGTCAATTAAATTAACTTAATATTTCTATATAAGTTCCTACAATTATATTACCAAAAAACTCACAACTGTAAACATCTCTCCGATTGAATAACTTTTCTATATTAATATTTTTTCAAATGGTATTAACTAGGTTTTTTACTAAAAATAATCCCTTAATTGATATTAACACTCCCGATTTTGAAGAAAACACAAACATTTCTCTAACACCTCCGTCTAATACATCGACACCAATACATCACTTACGAGATAAAAACATAACAATGGAAAACAACACCACAACTTTTCAAAATCAAACCACACATATCCCTCATACACCTATTACTCAAACTCATATTAAATTACCAACATTTTAGGTTGAATGTCCCTTCTGTTGGTTTTTACAAACAGAAGTACAATTCGCGTTACACAATATCACGAATGATAATTTAAAATTTCAATTAATTCTTATTTCACTTCCGCAACATGTTATTACCAAAATTTTAGATATTATTAATCCACCTCCAACTATTCACAGTGCATTAAAAATGCATTGTGTGAAAGATTTTCTCTTAGCGAAGAGAAAAGATTGGAAGAACTTTTTTCCAACACTCAATTGGGTGACCGTAAACCCTCCGAATTTTTCAGAGACATGAAGTCCCTGGCCGGTTCTGAATTCATTTAACGTCTTGTAGTGATAAAAGTGTCGATGAAAGAATAAACTTGGCAGACAAAATTTATGAAGTCACCAATTAATTTCAAAATTCAACTTCAGTTTCGAGCATCAATCAAAATTCTATGGAACAATGTATGCAGAACTTAGTCCAAATTACTACAACACTTTGTCAAAATTTAAATCAAATTACACTTGACATAGCAGAACTTAAAACAAGATCAAGATCTCACGACCGGAACAATTAAAAATTTAGAAGCAACTCCAGACGACGATATTCAAATTCACGTGACAATATATGTTGGTACCATAGAAAATTTAATAAAAATGCAATAAAATGTATAAAACCATGCGCTTTTATTAATAAAAATGAAAGCAACAGCACACTGAACCAAAATTTAAACTAAATAATTCCATTATGATGGTGGCAGATAATGGAACTCAAATTAAACCAGCACGCCGCCTTTTTGTTTTAGATAAATGCAATAATTAAAATTTTTTCATAGATACTGGTGCGGCAGTTTCAGTTGTACCATCTTCAAAATTCAAATCAATTACAAGACATTCTGATATCAATTTAGTAGCTGCTAATGGCTCATCAATAGAAACTTTCGGTTATAAACTCTTTAAAATTGACTTAGGTCTTCGTCGTGATTTCGAATTTCCATTTTTATTAGCTAATATTTTAACTCATATTATTGGAGCAAATTTTTTAGAAAAGTTTGGAATCATAGTTGATATCAAAAATAAACAAATAATCGATTTAACCACTAAACTAAAAGTAAATAGAACTTCTGGCTGTTGCGATATTTACTCTCTCAAATTACCTCTCCATGAAAACAAATTTTCCACCCTTCTTAAAGAATTTCCTGCTCTCACCTCTGAACCAGACTACACTAAACCAGTGAAGCATACATAGTACGGTTCATAGGATAGAAACAAAAGGAATTTTTCCATATACAAAACCACGTCGTTTAGATCCAATCAAAATAAAAAATAGCCAAAACGGAATTTGAATACCTTGTAAAAGTCGGAATTTGCAGACCTTCTAATTCTCCTATTGCATCTGCCCTTCATTTAGTCCCTAAAAAAGAACAAAATGATTGGCGACCATGTGGAGATTATAGAATGCTCAATTGTATTACCGTACCCGACATACATACATGATCTTCCACACATACATGATCTAAGCATCGAACTAAAAAACAAAACCGTATTTTCGAAAATTGATCTTGTTCGTGCATACCACCAGATTCCAATGGCCGAAGAAGATGTTTATAAACCGGCAATAACTACTCCATTCGGAATGTTTGAATTTTTACGCATGCCATTCGGTTTGAGAAATAGTGCTCAAACCTTCCAACGTTTCATCAATGAAATATTTTTTGGATTAGATTTTGTGTTTACGTACGTGGATGACATTTAAATTGCAAGTGAGAATGAGAATCAACATTTAGAACATCTAAAAATTATTTTTAATCTACTACAACAATATGGACTTAACATCAAACCTTCAAAATGTATTTTCGGTGTACCTTCACTAGATTTTCTTAGGTATGCAATTTCTTTTAAAGGAATACAACCCTCTAAAGATAGAGTTAATGTAATTATAAATTTTGATAGACCAACTTCTATAAATAAACTTCTAAAGTTTATTGGAATGGTTAATTATTACCATCGTTACATCCCGATGTTAGCTGCAGAACTAAGTTCTCTACACGAAATGCTAATATCTGCATCCAAATATAAAACTAAACAATTAACTTGGACTGAAAAATCAATAATTGCATTTGAGAAAGTTCGCTCTCTTTTTGCCAAAAATACTCTTCTCACACATTTCAATAAATATACAAAATTATCTCTAGCAGTGGATGCATCAAACGTCGCTATTGGAGCTGTTCTACAACAATCCACAAGAGATAGTTGGGAACCTCTAGCATATTTTTCTCAAAAACTAAGTCCCACAGAAATAAAGTATTCAACCTTTGATAGAGAACTTTTAGGAATTTACCGCGCTGTCAAACATTTTAGACATTATTTAGAAGGAAGACAATTTATTATATACACTGATCACAAACCATTGACATTTATTATAAATTCAAAAACTGATAGATCACCCCGACAAACACGACATTTAGAATACATAGCTCAATTCACAAACAACATACAATACATTTCTGGAAAGCAAAACATACTTGCAGACACACTTTCTCGCATTCCAGAAATTGACGCGATATCTTCACAAGATATAAATTTTTAAACACTACACAAAGAACAACAAACAGACGAGACTCTACAACTTCTAATTAAATCTCCAAATTCTAAATGCAATTTAAAAGAAGTTACAATTCCTATTTTAAATATTAAAATTTGGTGTGACATTTCTAGTCACTCTACACGACCCTTCGTTCCAACTTCCATGCGAAAAAGTATATTTGACAAAATTCATTCATTATCTCATCCTGGTGTACGAGCCACTAGACGATTAATACAATCAAAATACTTTTGGCCTAATATGCGAAAAGAAATAAATGATTGGTCATCAAGTTGTATTAACTGTCAAAAATCCAAAATTAATGTATACACAAAAACACCTATCCAAAAAATCGAAACTCCACCAGGCAGATTTGAACATATTCATATGGATCTAGTGGGATCACTACCTATATCAAATGATTTTCGATATATGCTAACAATCATAGGTAGACATACGCGTTGGCCAGAAGTATATCCTCTAAAAAATATCTTTGCACAAACTGTAGCAAATACTTTCGTTCAAAATTATGTTCCACGTTTTGGTGTCCCTCTTACTATTACTGTCGATCAAGGTACTCAATTTACATCAAAATTATTCAGTGAATTAACAAAATTACTGGGTGCACACAAAATTCACACTTCGTCATTTCATCCACAATCAAACGGGATGATAGAACGTTTTCATCGACAACTCAAGACGTCTATTGTAAGTTCAGAAGATTCAGTACATTGGTCAAATTTTTACCTTGGATACTTCTTGGCTTACGAACCGCAATAAAAGAAGATTTAAATTGTTCTTCTGCAGAGTTGGTTTACGGTCAAACTTTAAAGTTACCAGGGGAATTGGTTGTTCCAAATAATGATAATATAAACACGGATCATACTCTTCAAAAATTAAGATAACATTTTTCCCACATTCGTTCAAAAATTGTTCATCATAATAATGACAAAAGTTATGTTCCAAAATCGCTGAGTACTTCTGAATATGTTTTTGTAAAAATTAATCGTTTATCTGGACTTCAACAACCGTTTGAAGGTCCTTTTAAAGTAATTTCTAAACACGAGAAAACGTTTCAAATTCAATACGGTAACACAATAAAATCTGTCTCTATTGATCATCTCAAACCAGCATACACTAATTCAAAAACAGAAATACACAATTCTACTCCTTCAAACAATTCTTTTAAAAAGAAAGTTTCTTTTAATATTATATAAATGTTCAATTGGAGGGGGACTATTTGTAGTGTCGACAAATTGTTAAAATATTTACTTATTTCATTTTTATACTTTATGTCTAATTCTGTTTATTATTTATAATCATAAAAAAAGTCAAAGATAAAAATTTGTATTAAAAAATTTTTTGAATATAAAATAAAAGTTCAAACTATATGTACATATACTATTAAATAAAATTGTTGTGTTTTATTTTGATTACAATTTTATTTTATAATATATGTACATATAGTTTGAATTTTTATTTTATATTCAAAAATTTTTTTAATACTAATTTTTATCTTTGACTTTTTTTTATGATTATAAATAATAAACAGAATTAGACATAAAGTATAAAAAATTAAATAAGTAAATATTTTAACAATTTGTCGACACTACAGTAACCAATCGAGCTTGCGTCTGTGTGTAGTTCTAAATGACAATCTGGATTAAAAATGGCTAAAACAGGTGCGTTTGTTAATGTGCTAATAATTTGCTGTCTTATATTTTGATGTACCGGGTGCCAATCTCATTCACTTTTACAAGAACTAGTCATTGCGTACAATGGTGCCATAAATTGCGAAAATTTGGGCAAAAATTGCCTAAAATAAGAAGCTAACCCTATAAACTGTCGTAACTGGGTTACTGTTTGCGAAGGTGGTAATGCAACCAGAGCCTCAATTTTTCTAGGATTTGAACGGATCTCCCCATTACACACTTCAAAGCCAAGATACTCTACTTTTTGCTTTATGAACGAACACTTCTTCAGATTGAGCGAAAAACCAGCTTCTGTTAATATTTTCAAAACCTTGTGGACCCTATCTAAAGTTTCATCAACATCCGATGTTCCCATCACGAGAATATCGTCCATATAGACCACTACATATGTTCTAGTTAATTCTCCTAACGTGTACATAACAGCTCGCTGAAACACAGATGGGGGGTTACGCAACCCAAAAGGCATAGTCAGATATTCGTAATGACCGTCAGGCGTCACAAACGAAGTCCTTTGTACTGAATCAGGGTGGACTGGCTAAGGGTGGATGGTAACCACTGGCCATATCCAGAGTAGTGAAATAAAAACATCCATTTAATCTGTCAATTTGGTCTGATATAAGTGGTAGAAGGAACCTATCAGGTATTGTTATTGTCGTTCAACTCCCTATAATCCACACACATCCTATCGGTTCCGTCTTTTTTTACCAACAAAATAGGACTAGCAAAAGGAAAAAAACTTGGTTGAATCACACCTGCTTCAAGTAACTCATCGATCTTGCTTCGTACTATATTGCGTTTGCTTTCACTCAACCGGTAAGGAGGCCTAAAAACTGTTTTATTTGGATCTTTTAATTGAATTTGTATTGGCTGCACTTTAGCCGAAAATTTAGGAGTCCCCTGAATAATGTAATCTTTGAATTCAATCAAAATTGAAATCAGTTTTGGCATAAATGTTAAGGGCATGCCAGAGTCAATATTATCTATTCGATTCTTCAACTTTTCCACCTCACACACATTTACACAACTGAACCGATCAAATTTTAGACTATCTACTTGGTATAGAAGGTATTTGTACTGAAATACCTTGGCTCAAAATATCACGACCGATTGTTATATTATAACACAAACTTGAATCTGGTAATACATGAAAAATTGTCTCTAAATCAATATTATTAATTTTAACAATCGTTAAAATTTGTATGGTACTGTTTACACTGCTTCTAGCTAAACCCATCATTCTTACAATATTATACAACTGCTTTCCTTAAGTTTTACCGGATATGGACTCTTTAATGAGCGAACACTCCTCTCCGGAATCAAAATAAAATTGTAATTTCTCACCCATGTGCTCCAATAAACCAGTCGGACTGCTTACTGTACACAGGTTTACATTCTTCTCAACAATTTTGCCAGATCTATCCTTAGTAGAACAAGTGGATGCATAGTGTCCCAATTTATTACACTTGTAGCAAACAATTGATGACGTTGAAGTTTTCTTTGAAACATAGGGATGCGATGGCCTGCTTTCATTCTTTTTACATGATGCTACCTTGTGCCCAATCCTTCCGCAACAATAACATGTCACCGACACATTTGTTGACAATCTAAGTCGTTTAGACTCAGGTTCGTCTTCTTTAAGAAAGTTAGATCTTGTATTGTCAACTGACAGAGCCTTCAATTCATTTAACATTTGGCTTCTGGTTACTATCTTCGACGCAAAAGCCAAGCGTCGCATGTGCGGTTGAAATTATACAATGTGAGCCAATACAATAGAAATCACAATTTTTTCTGACGACAAATCTTTGCACCTCATCATTAGTGACGTCATCAAAGTTGAGACATATAATGACAAACATTCGCCGTGCTTCGGCCTATCCTTTTGTAACTTTATTAAGAAAGCTGCCGCAGTTTCTGCGCTTTCATAGCGTGTTAAAAAATACTCTTGAACTCAAGCCATCTCAAGCCACCTGTGAGAGCCATACAGATGCTGAACCCTTTAATGAGGTGCTTAGTGCAACCATAAGTTCTGCATCTTGAAGGGGTTGCTCGCCCAAGCACATGTCTGCTGTTGAAATCCAGGCAGATTCGTCTATAGTTGCAGTGTCTGGATCAAACTCTGGCAATTTAACATGCCTTTTATTTTCTTTTGGAGCATTCATCGCCTGCAAAAGAGCCATTAAATTATTATTCTGCTGCTCGAACAAAATCCGCCATCTTTTTTCAGTGGCATTATCAGATACGCTAGCAACACCACCAACACCATTAACTCCATCATTTAAAGCTGAGGAAGGTAATCCCACTTCTGATGTCGTATTATTCATGATTCTCCGACGTTATTATCTCACCGCTGACATGAGGTTAAATTCCTTTGATTCTTTTTGTATATCTGTTTTATTTTTTAAAATAATTTTTTTCACTTCGAACTCACAATCCAAAGTAAAGTTCTTTTTATTAAATTCCATACAGTTACGATTCCTCGCAAGTGTTTCTATTTGGCGTTAGATTAATAATTTCATACTTCGTCAAGTATATATTGTTTTAATCTGTTGATGCCCAATATAAGTCATCAAATAAAAGATTTTATTTCCATTCTGTGGTTATTGAATAGCGCTTTTTGCGATTATTGAAATTTAATTTTCATTAATTTTGACGAAATGTAACAATTTAAAAGTAAATGAATACCAAAAAAACTTCAAAATTTAATTTACTAATAAACGTATCAGAAAATACTTTTTTTTTCATTTAGGGTCAGAATGTGCCTGTTCTTCATCTTCAGCGAACTCTTCTCATCAGAGCTTGAATACTCTTCTTCTTCATCAGATTCTTCTGAAAGGGTCCGCCAAATAACTTTTTTTTAAAAAATTATATAAAAAAAACTACTGGATATTTTCTCAAATTTCTTTTTTTATTTGAAAGTACAATCCTTCTGGTTAATAATGGAAAATAATTTCATTCAAATGGCTTCACTATTGTCCTTCAATATTGTCCTTTAAAGCGTCAATTGTGTCTGGCTTGTCGGCGTAACACTTATCTTTGAGGGCACCCCACAAATATTAGTCCAACGGTGTCAAATCGCAGCTCCGAGGTGGCCAAACGACATCAGCTCTGCGGCTGATAATGCGATCTTCAAAAACAGGGCGCAAAACATCGAATGTAGCTTCGGCTGTGTGGCACGTAGCGCTGTCCTGTTGAAACCAAATGTCAATATCCTCCTCTTCAATTTTTGTGAAAAAAATTCATTCAACATGGCCCGATAACGATCGCCATTGACTGTAACGGCCACTTCTTGCTCATTTTCGAAGAAAAATGGCCCAATTATGCCTCTGGACCAAAATCCGCACCAAACAGTCTCGTTTTGGGTGCAGCGGCTTTTCAATGTATGCGTGCGGGTTTTCTGTGCCCCAAGTGCGACAATTTTGTTTGTTTACATACCCGCGAAGATCAAAATGAGCTTCATCTGAAAATATGATTTTTTTGGCAAAGTCGGCATCTTCTGTAAGTCGATCGCAGGCCCACTTAGCGAAGCGAAAACGCATTGGATGGTCAGTTGGCTTCAACTCCTGAACCAATTGGACTTTGTATGGCGTCATACCAAGGTCTTTATGCAAAATTCGTCTGAGTGATGTCTCCGAAATGTTCAATTGTTGAGAACGACGGTGAATTGATGTTGATGGCGCTTCACGCACACTTTCTGCCACAGCAGCAATATTCTCGGGTGTACAAACTGTTTTTGGCTTTTCACGCTTTGGTTTATCGATGAGGATACCAGTTTCTTTCACTCTTTTCACAAGATAACGAACATACGGAGCTGACGGTGCTTCTCTTCTTCCAAAATCCATACGCAATTTTCGCACACATTCTGCAACATTACCATGATTTTCAAAGTAATGTCGCAATATTTCCCAGCGTTGTTCAAGCGTATAAACAACCATATTCATTCAGCGGAAGGATAAAACTAATTATCTGTCAAATCAGACATGAGCTAAGTGTTACCATTCACAAAATAAGCACTAGTTGGAAAAAAAAACGTTTGATGGCGGACCCTTATCTGAATGGCAACACAAGTTTATTTAATAAATAATTAAATAGAAAATGCAATGATGAAAATAAAAATATTTTAAGGTCACCTGCTGCATAATTTTCGTCTGTAGTATCGATTTTTTCATTAATAATAGCATCAAATACTAAATTTAGGATACAATCTCCGTCAAACTAGTGAAATTCAAGTGTATCAGTTTTTTGTTTCCATCCAGTTCTGTCAGGTGATCAAGAAGTGGGGAAACACAAATGTGGACTACGCTTAATGCTAGTTATGTATTGCGATCTTAAAAAGTGTTGGTCTAATTCGGCTTTACACGGATGCAAGTAGAGCGGTCACAATTTTTTAATGATTTTTTAAAAGGTTCATCTCTGTTATTAGCTTTGTAAGAAGTACAAAATTTAGAAAACCATTCTGTATTTATACTTGTGAAATTCTTGAAACCATAAATTTCATACACAAATTTTTCTAAAATTTCATCTCGCGATCCGGTTATGTGGGCAACTCCAAGATTTGTTAATGCGTTTGATAATTTTGATTTTTCATTAATATATTTAACGGTCTTGTTTTTCCTATTTTAAAAAATGATGGATTATAATCGCACCCTGTTAGTAAATGAAAGCTAGGTAAACTTGTGCATAAAGATGGTCCCGATTCGATGTGTAATTTTGTAATGTTTATATATCTTTTTGCATTTCCAGTGCCATATTCCATGTAAATCTGAAGGTTGCCGCTATGAAGGTGATCCATGTTTCCGAGCATAATTATTAGAACATCTGTTTCACAAGTTTTAATAAGAACATTTGAATATGAATTTGAATTTGTATAAAGCTTACACACATGGTGGACTATTTTTGTGTCTACCTCTTCGTGATTATCGCAAGTCATGTTTTCATTAATGGTAGTTTTTATTGAATCATTTTCTACAACAGAAATCATAGCGTTAACGAACTTCCGTTTTCCAGATTTTTACAGCTGATTTTTACAGCTGACCCTTTCGCTTGATATGTTTTTTGAAGATCAGTTTGACAAGTTTATGTTACTTTCAATATGTTGAGTAAGCTTGCTGATTAATTTCTATGCAATTAAATTAAAAATTTAATCCATCATTTTTCCCGACGTTTCGTTTATTATTTGTCAACTTCCTCAGGGGATCTTTTTATTAAAAACGAAAACATTTTAAATTTAAAAATAGTGACAAAAAATGAGATCAATAAATAAATGCTCAACACAAAGGACATGATAACTTACATGGTGAACGTAAGACTTAGTTAAACATTGAAACATTAAACATTAAAAAAATATTTGGTCATTTATTTTAAATATTTTATGAAACTGTTGAACCACTTATCAACACTGTCTATTAGTTTAGGATGAGAGCGTAGCTTGCGCTTATATTTTCTTTGTCTTCACGTGAGTTCATCGTCGTTGTTATCTTCTGCTGTATGCGTAGGCTCTCTAGAGTGAAACGTTTTCTTGCCCTCTGTTCGATGTCTAGTATTTTAAGTCCGTTTAAGTTAGCTGTGTGTCCTCTTTCCAGCATGTGTTCTGCTAACGCTGTCGACATTCGTTTGTGTGTGATGTCTGCATTGAATCTTTGTAGACAACGCTTTTCTGTTCTTGTTTGTCTAAAGGTGTTTTTGTGTTGCTAAATATTTTTGTGAGGGTGGTATTGGTCTTGTGAGCGAATGTGATATTTTCATCTTGTGCAATTGTCTTCAGCTGTTTGTTGTGTGTTAGTGTTGGTATATATGCGATGCTGTGGAAATGTTTGCTGTTGTTAGATTGTTAATCTGCGGTTGATATGGAATTTCGCCGGGATTTTGTGTAGTGGTCGTTAATCAAGTTCCGAATGATTCTTCCTGGAAAACTGTTTTTCTTTATTATTGTTTGTACTTTTCGTATTAAAGCTCTGCAAAGAACCATCCAAGTACACCAGTTGTGTGTTGTTATTTTTCTTTTATCTACTTGTATCTGTTTCGCTCTCTAAGCATTGAGTATGCATGGAATATTTCTCTTTTAGATAACGATGGAATAGGTATGAGAGACTGAAATTACCAAGTATCAGAAATACTAGTTTGAGCACATACAGAACAAATAGATATATCGATAATAATGTTATTTTTATTTGGAAAATCTGGAGTATGTGACGTAGCAAGCATTAAGAATAAAGAGCGAAATAAACAACAAAAAAAGAAACAGTTTATATAAGTACAATGCATTTAAGTACTTTTTTATGTTTTAAATTTGCCAAAAAAACGAAAAACGTCCATTCACAGAAAGACACTCACCATTACTTTCTTTAAGTAGAATAGAAATAGAAAAACACAACATCAATACAAAGAGAACGATCTGGAATATCCATATTGAATGGATATATCCATTTAAAAAAGGGTTAAAACAGATACTCTACTTAGTGGAACAGATAAAGAGAAAAAAGCTTACACTATATTGAGAGCCAGAGAAAGAGATGATAAGCTCTCTGCTCATTCCAAAGCATATAAGCATATGTTCTGTTCTACTCCTTGTTGTATTTGTACCAATATTATCAGGTTTTTACTTGTTATATCTGTTTGTACAAGTAGAACGGATGGTTCGCTGCAGACCTTTATTTCGTATGTTGTTGTCTTGGTATTCCTTGTCGCTGATGGTGAGAACTTTTTGATGAGGTTGTTGGCTGTATTTATTTTCTGTCTCATGAGTTGTGTGGAATGGAAGTTGATTATCCGTCCTGATGCTGTCGGTTTTGTGTACCACTCTGTACTGATTTTGTTGGAATGTCTGAAGGTTTTCACGTCTAAGTAGGCAAGGCTATTTGTACATTCGTTAATGTACAATATTTTAAGTTAAATTTTTTCAATTAAATTTTGTCTTAGTTTTGTGCAGTTAGCATGTGAGTGAATATCATATTGCATAGTCGACGAGAAAAGCTAATAATTTGATTTCCCACGAAATTTCATTTAATCAGCAATTTGTGCTGACGCGTAACATTGTAGCTTTAAGTTTAATTTTTATTATTGGTAAATTGAGAATGATTTCTTGCAACCGACTGTCTGGGAAATTAAATTTATGCAATTGTTCGATATTCACTCGCACAGCTAACTTTTCAGATTTCATTTTATATATTTTTTTATTTGTTGTTGCTATAAATTGTTCTCTAAATTGTATGGTTTCTGGTATGTTTTTAAGTATATAAGACAAACTTAAATTAATAAAATATCAGTCAAAATTAATTCGTGCATTCTAATGAATCAATTCACGTAGTTAAAGTGCAGTTTTAAATTCACAAGAAATATTCTGGTTCAAGTGCCAGAATTTTTTTCTCTTACTAATTCGGGAAAACTACCTTGTCGTGGTGTTGGGTCTTAGGTTGCAATGACACAACGGGCTATGACACTCCAGGGAGCCTTGGTTCCTGGTAGGGTCACCCATGTCGTACAGGCTGTTGTGGAGCAATCAACTAAAACTTATCCCACCCTTAACTCCGGGGTCGAGGGATGGCGCCCACCGAGTTTAAAGTTTGCAGCCAAGGGTAATCTGTGATGTATTCTGGCGTGTTCCCTCTCTGACCTGGCCGAACCAGAGTGAAACACTGGCTCTACCATAGTATTGTCCCGCCATAGTCGACTTTCCCCTTTTTACCTCATAGCCTCTCGCGCTGCTCTGGTGGCAAAGGGGGCGCGTAAGAAACAGTTGATGTCAACAAATAATTTAAATCCCACAAACCAACCCGTAAAGCTAGAGGATAGCACAGAAGATGAACTGCTTGCCTCCAGTCAGGAGGCAATCGTTGAAGGCACAGAGAGTACCAGCCATAATACTCCTGGGTCTTCTAGTCAATCACAAATTACCATATTCGAGACCAGCAGCCAAAGTGTCTCGACTAAACCATCTACATCCTGCTCCAATGTGACCACCAACCATAGTGGTCCGAAGAGCTGGAGATCCCACGGCGCGCTACTGAAAGCGAAATATACCAAGGCTCTGTTCATTCTTGCCAAGATTGACAAGAATGCGGAGCAGGGCACGGCTCAGGAGCGCGACGTGGAAGACAGACAAGAATGCGAGGCTACGATTGATGAGTACCTGAAGTACCGGGCCACTCAGCCTATTAAAAGCGAAATCGGTCGCAAGATGTGATAGATAACGTTTCGAAGAGGGCAATGGTCAGTAGCAAGTCAACCGTGGCTGAGCAACCGGCAACCAACCAGCGCGCCTTTAGTGAGGTGGCCAGGGATCACCTTCAGGTGGCATTGATTGACGCCAACTCGAACAGCTTACAATCGAGGATCCATCGTCGCCTTCCACGCAGCAGCCACAACCACCAGCCACATAATGCTCTCGATCGTACAGGTTAACCTGCAGCACGCCAGATGTGCTGCTGATAATCTGGCCATCCTCATGATGGAGGATGGTATCTACGTGGGCATCATACAGGAGCCCTGGGTTAGAGACTCAGTAATAAAAGGGTTCCAGAACAACCACTACAACATCTACTACAATCGAACAGCAGGTAAGCCAAGAACTTGCATTGTAGCCAAAAAGCACATACATTCATTTCTACGCCCTAACATTAGCTCTTCAGTGATGTAAGACAACACCATCACAACTTTGGGCTGCGATGCCAATGCGAGACACACACTATGGGGCAGCTCTGAAATAAACACTAGAGGTGAGTTTTTATTCGACTTCATTTAAACATATGTTTATTTAAACATTTCTCTTATTTAAACATATGCAATAAAGGAAAAACACCTACTTTCACCTTTCCAAGTACTGACATCTTCACAGGCTGGAGTGAAGTCTTTGATTATTACCCTTCTATCTGAAAACGAGTCTCTGAAAGCAATCAATTGGAGAGTTTCGAGCAAAAGTTCCTTCTCGGATCACAGCTTGATCCTCTTTAATTTGAACCTTGAAATAGAGGCTCCTCTTCCATTTCGTAATCCCAAACGTACTGGCTGGGCTAAATTTGCCAAAGTTGCTCGTCAAAAATCCATTCCTTAGGCTACAAGTTAATCTCAACAAGTGTCTTTGGCAACCATACAGAGACATCCTCAAAACAAATTTTGATAAAGCAATTCGAGACGCGAAAAAGCACTCTTGGCAGGGCTTACACCAAATCAATCGACAATATAAAAGAATCGGCAAGACTAAGCAAAGTTCTGTCCAAAGAAAGAAGTATTACGTGGACAGAATCTACCAATGAATCACTAGAACACTAACTCAACACACACTTCCCCAGGGGCAGCTGCAATGAGACCTTAGGTTTAGAATCACCCGAGGCAACTGCGGCGGTTCCAACTGGCTCCTTTATCTTTTTTTTTTTATTTGCCCGGAGGTATGAATCTTCCAAAGATACGTATACCCGACCTATACGCATGCACGATTTACATTCTAGATCCTGCCCGGATCAGCCGGGACAGACAGAATGCACCTACGTACTAAAACATACATCCTATTGGCAATTGGGATTTTCCACTAAGCACATTAATTGGCTTTTCAGCGGAATTTAAAATTTTAATATATATCAAAAGCGTATTTTAGTTTATTTAATTCTATATAAATAAACAACATCGAATTAAATTATAGTGGTTATCAATTTAAGGTACTCAAAAACAATCCTGATTTCAAAAACAATCCAAAACAATATACTCATTTTAACTGGTTTGCGGCCATTGTCCAACCCAAGGACCTACGTGGAAATGAGATAAATCGTATAAACTTGCGTGGAAAAGAAATATACTCTGGCACACCAATCCAGGTGATAGAGTGAGCTCAGTCTAATTTCAAATCAGGAAGCCACGTGAGCACGTAAATCACAATTCGATTTAAAATTAAAATATTGAATAATTAAAAAGCAAGTTTTAAAAAACGATTCATATTTGATGGTGCTTACTTTATAAAACATAATATCGAGACAAAAAGAAGAAACAGAACAATCTCAATTACCGATATTACATTGTTATAAAACTGCGTTAGCCATAATAGGATGAAGTTAAATCGATTTAATTATTTAAATGTAATATAATTTTCCGTTTTCTACCGAAGACGTCTACCGAATCAGAAAAATTAATCATGTTGAAGTTATTATTGAAATCACTGCACATACATCGTAAAGGTTCATGAAGAGAGTAATTAGAATTGCACTAAATCAACTTGAAAAACAGAAAATGTCTAGTTCCTCTCCTTGGGATGTTAATATTTAGAGCGGAGATGAGATATTCCGAATTAATCTCGCCACGAAGTTATTTATACAGAAACATGACATTAAGCATCATTCTTCTGCTTCTTAGGGAAGGTAGTAAAATAATCTTAAGTCGTATTTCATATGATGGAAGCATATGGCGTCGATGTAGACATAATATTGTGGGTTCCATATAACTGATGCATATTCAAGAATTGGCCTTACGAGAGAGGTATATAATAATTTAGTAGTAAAGGGATCACTGAATTCTTTAGCCCATCTTTTAATGAAACCAAGGACTCCTTTTGCCTTTTATTTTTTTTCTTTTATTTTTCACCATATTTACGTGGAGATTGAAGCGAAGCTTTGAATCCATAATAAAACCAAGATCGAGAAAACTGTTAACTATTTCGAAGTTAGTGTTATTTATAGTGTAATTAATGTTATTAGCAGATCCACGCGAGAATGTCATTTGCTTACATTTTTTTAAGTTAAGATTTAATATATTTATGCTACACTAGTCCACTAGTCTATTTAGATCAGATTGTAAAAGATGTCGTTCTTCGGGTGATTTGTAACAAAGAAAAAGTTTCACGTCGTCAGCGTACATTAAGACGTTACAGTTTTTTATTACCGAAGGAAGATCATTAATGAATAGTAAAAACAAAACCGGTCCAAGATGACTGCCCTGAGGAACGCCACAAGTGACCGAAATACTTTTTAAAAAAGAATTCTTATATAAAACCTTTTGAGTACGTCTAGATAAATACGAATTTATCCAATTTAATAATGCGACAGGAAACCCAATAAGGTGGAGTTTTTTCAAAAGAAGATTATGATTAACACTGTCGAAGGCTTTGCTAAGGTCCGTATAAACAACATCAGTCTGCAGTCCCAAAGTAAAACCATTTATAACACGCGTAGTAAACTCTAAGAACCATGTTGGGAGACAGAAATGGTGGAAGACACGGAGTGGGTTAATTAATCAGTTATGATTTTCTCAAATAACTTAGGGATTGCACTTATTTTTGCAATACCTCGATAGTTAGAAACATCTATCTTGGAGCCAGACCCCAGAAGGGGTATAATATAAGAATCCTTCCATATAATAGGAAAATAGCCACTATGCAAGGAAATATTAAAAATGTTTGCTAGAGGAGTACAGAGGTTTGTAGCACATTGCTTTAAAAATACAGCTTGTAATTTCATCAGGGCCGGTCGTAAAAGAAGATCTTACTTGTCGAAGATAACACATAACCATATTTGGGTCTATTACAAGAGTTTCAAAAGAGTTAACTGGCGGGAGAAAATGATACACCGTGCTAGTATTAAATGGTATATCGGAGTAAGTTGATTTAAAGAAGTTTGCAAACATGTTAGAAATTACATTGTCACAAGATGATTCTTCCTGATTGAATTTCATAAGCTGGAGACTTTACGTTTTGAGTTAACAAAACTGTAGAAAAGTTTTGGATTATCTTTAAATTGAGATTTTATGTTAATTATATTGTATAAGCAGAATAGCATTGTTTATTCAATAGTTGATATATATAACGACAAGAAGAATAGGAAGCAAAGTCTAAACTAGAACCAGATATTTTATATTTTTTAACCCTCATCGGTCCCTCGAGAAATACATCTAATCGGTCCCATTGTATGCGCGTGCATACACATATATTTTTAAAAAAAGCTAAAAAAAATTAGCAACCATTTATGTTATGTGATTTTTTTATGTTTATTACATTGTTTACTATCATATTAATACATTTGAACTTCATAAAGGTAGATTTAGAATGAAATTAATTAGAATATTACATATATTAGAAAAAAACTGAATTTTTAACTTTTGTCAATTATTTGTACATTTTTCGCATAAATTGAAATTATGTTCAGCACAAATGAAATTTCTACACTTTTCACAGCGTGTAGCAAAAAGATTTTTGTTATTTTTATATGTGCAGATGTAGCATCGGCCTCGTTTTGATGTACTTGGTAAATGGCGAATCTCCCGAATTCTTTTAATAACACTGGAAGCATCATTACTTTGAGGTTGTTTTTTACGTTTAGTGATCTGTTTTTTAACAAGATTCAATCCAAGCTCCTCGATAAAAAGGCGACGACGAATATTATGGTTCTTTTTAGAATTTTTCCAATTCGGGAACAATGCAATGAACGTCACGAATGCATTCAACGCACTAACATCAAGCATGTTACAAAATACTGCCATTGGCCACCGATTGACTTTTCGTTTGCATGTGTACGTAGCCACCATTTGATCCTTAGTATCAACTCCACTCTTGGTTTTGTTGTAGTCTTCAATGATGTTAGGTTTCTTCTTTTCACTATTCTCATTTATGCTGACAACATTGTGGTATGTACTGAGCAATGTCACAAATCGGTCCCGGCGAGGAACATATGACAACATAACTGCTTGCAATTTATGTTCATATACAAATTCTGTATGATGACTTGGCTTTTGACGCATGTCGCGTAGAACTGAAGGAATTTCAGTCCTATTTTTCCTTATTGTTCCCAAAATAGTCATGCGATTCTTATGTTAATCTTCTGCCAATTCATACGAAGTGAAAAAGTTGTCACACGTTACATTTCTGTCAGAAAGTCCTTCCACCAAATCAAAACAACACGCCGTCCGAGATTACGTTCAGGAGTGGCATTACGATTCCGACCAACATAAGTTTGTGTGTTGTATGCATACCAGCATTTTGAGTCGCATAGCACCCAAATTTTGGTGCCATATTTCGCCGGCTTGGATGGAATATACTGACGAAACGGACATCGCCCACGATACGGAACTAACTGTTCATCTACGGTAATGTTTTTTCCTGGTGTGTATACAACTTTCAAATTATGATTCCATTTATCGTATACATTTCAAATCGGTGCCAATTTGTCACGTACAGAAGTACTTGTAGATGCAGTGTTGGCCATACGTTGTTCGCGGTCATCAAATCGAATGCAACCATGGATACGCTTGAACATTTTTAAAGACATTGGCCCATATGAATAAAAAGTAGCATCTTCAGTAATTTGTAGTAACTACCAAAAAGTAAAGTACTACAAAAAAGCTTGCATTCGGTATGAATAAAAACTTTTTTCGAAATTAAATGAATACTAATTTCGAAAGTAGCATATACTACAAAAATTTGACATTTGTTCGACGCAGGTGGTTAATTTTAATAAAGTGCGCGCAATTTCTTCGATATGGAAGCAGAATTTTTACAAATGAGCTTTTAGGATGATGACGGCTATGAGGAATCCAGATCTATCTCGAAGCATCTACTAGTCGCGTCAGCGATTTGCTATTTGCATCGGCAATAGAAAAATGTGGACGTGTGCTCCTCAAGAAGGACCAAACACCAGTAGTGAGATCTCAGAAGGCTCTGGCGCTAAAAGAAGTAGCAGACTTCATACTGCTCACAAAGGGCATTTCTACAACCGAACAGCAACTTCTAAAAAAATTTAACAACATGAAGGCAAGAGTAAAGTCCAAAACAGATAGAAACAGAACAGGGAACCGCAAAAGTGATCTTAACGCTGGTGAAAAGTTGTTCTTGGATATCCTTGGAAATGAAGACGATCCCAGTGTTTTTAAAGTCAAATGTACGTATTTGGTGGTCCTCAGTTGTAAGGGGCAAATAAAATAATAACATTTTCAAATTTAGATGGTGTTTCTGTTGGTGTGGCACATAATGAAGAACTTCCAGACATACAGTTCAATGCAGACCAAGAAGTGAGAGAAGAAAATGCACCTTCAACCAGTAAATCTTCGTCTCACCGAAAAAAAAAACGAAGAAAAGGCAACGACAATTGAACTACAGCAGCTTGTTCTGAAGAGGCAGTTAGAAGTTTTTGACGCACAAATAAATATGCTTACAAAATTGGATGCAGTACTAACCAAAATTGATCGTCTTGTTGGCTTAAAGACAAATAAAATTTAAAACTATGGAATGACTCAAAGAATATCACATGATTTCACTCACATGATCTCACTCACTAATTTTTTCACTTCGTTTTTAAGGTATGACCTGCGGCTCAAACCCACAAAAATAACGTTTTCTAAAAGTGCTGTAGCTCAGTCGTTTTTCAATTTATCAACTTTGGGTTTTTTTTACGTGAAAGTAGACGTAAATTTTCTAACTTTTTCCGTACTTGTTTGTGTTTCTATGTTTTTTATCCCCCCACCCAAATTTTTTTGAACCGCAGGTCATACCTTAACTGACATTTACTACTGCCAATCGGATTGTTGCATTTCTTGGAATTTTGCATAGTTTTTATGGGCGTAAATATTGCAATATTTTTGTTGTTTTTTAAAATTAGTATTTTAACGAATAAATAGAATACTTCTTCTTACTTTGAGGTATAATTTATTTTATAGAAACTTGGTTCCAAGGGTTTTGTATAGTACTGAACACTGTTTATGACGTTGCAGCCCCAAGGTCCCCTGTTCGCTGTAGGCAAGCATGCAAGATGGACAATAAAAAACGGAAAAACTTTTAGAGGTCACTACTTTTTTCTCAAGAGGTCAGAATTTACAAAAAGGCAAAAAAAATTTTGCATTTTTTCGAGAAACGAAAACGCCATAAGATTCTTTAAGACAACTGGCTATATATATCTTTGTGTGTAGCTAATATTAATGGTTAAGGTATTATTTAAAATGTAATATAAAGCTTTTACACAAATTTTAAATTAATCAAATCCTGAATAGTAATCGTTCAATTTTTAGTGTCAACACACCTGCATCAGCAGCTAACTACACCAAATGAGAATCAATAATACGTAACTACGTGGATTAAAGGTGGTGAGCTGACTAGTGATATGTTTGTCTGTCTATACTCTAGGGAATTTAAGTATCCTTTATATTATCTTTAGATTTATTTATATAGTTGTACACACACTTTTATTAAGAACAGTATAAAACAAAATAGTTACATTAGTTTCTAGTTATTAAACTTAAAACTTCTTCAAGATAAAAAAAAATAAAAACAAAATATTTAAATATATCACTGCTAGTTTTTAGTAAAAAATTAGTTAAATAAGTAAGCAGAAATTATATCCCAACGCTGCTGGCCTCTTTCTCTCAGAGTGTTGTTGGCTATGTCTGCTTCCAGTAATACTTCGTCTTCTACTTCCTCGCCTATAAAGTCGTCATCTTTTAAAAATTTTGCAGCATTGTGTAAAATGAAGCATGCTAAAACCATTGAAGGTACCCGAGATGTCTTTATTCCTATTTTTGATTGCAAAATGGGAAATCTTCTTTTCACTTGCCCAAATACGCGTTCAATGACAACTCGCTCTTTGGTATGAACTTTGTTGTAATTGCGCTGTTGTCGCGATGTAGGGTTCTTATATGGGGTCATAAACCACGGTGTAATACCGTACCCTTCGTCATCCAAAATTAATGCACCTGCTGAGTTCTCCGCAATCACCTGATTCACAGCAGAATTCCGCCAAATTCTTGAATCGTGCACAGAGCCAGGCCAAGAGCAATCGATGCTTGTAAGCCTCTCGATGGCATCGCAAGTAGCTTGGACATTGAACGATGGAAAACCCTTTCTGTTTATGTATTCATCAGGGTGTTCATGTGGACGAATAATGCATATAGGTGTGCAATCCACAGCTCCTATAGCATTTGGAAACGAATTAAATGCAAGCCACAAAGTTTTAGCTTCGTTAAATTCATTCTCATTACTTGGAAAAATAATCCACTCTCTAGCTCTGCTAACTATCTTTCGGCAAACATTCCAAATTATTTTGTTGGCTGTTGTCTGATGTATCCCAATGTCTTCACCTACGCCAACCTGAAAGCCTGGATCTCCTATATAGCGCAAAAAAGTACGCATTTTCTGCGAATTTGAAATCGCTCCACCTCTTCTTTGGCCGCTGTCAGGTCCTAGGAATGTTTCAACAAGCCACTCAAAATTTTCTTTATTAAATATGAAGAGCGCTTTAAAATTGTCTATGGCCGGCTCACGTCTATTTTTATATAATTTTATAGTACGCTCACTTATATTTAAAAATATTGCCATATATGTACTTTCTTTTCAACTTTCTTTTAATAAATCATTTACTACAAACTTGTAGTATGCCTTTTTGTTTACTACTCAAAATCAGTAGCAAACACTACTTTTATTCATACCAATCCGGCTAATTTGTAGGAAGTTCGAAACAGCTGTTTTTTGTAGTGTAGTAAAGAGCACTTTATTCATACAAACAAACAACTTTTGAAGGTTTTTTTATTTTGATTTGTAGTAAAGTCGAGTCTGCTACTTTTATTCATACGGGCCATTGTTGCTCTAAATATTGGCTGACCAGTTTCGTCATTCCACAGTGTAGTGACACATTCACCGTATGAATGTCATCTATATAGATACACACCAGAAAGCAGCAACAATCCAAAGTATGCGTGCAGAGTGTCCAAATCAATGTTTTCCCAATCGTCTTTGTACTTACGCACACCATATAAATTCGTCATGTTCAAAATAATATTCTCAACCGGTTCAAGGAACATGTGAAATGCAGACGAAACGTCAACTATAGTAGTAGCTGCTAATGCTTTTGGACCTGAATTATAACAAAAATGAAACATATAGTGAACATGAACCCATAACAAAGAGGGTAGGTTTTTACCTGAAGTGAAATTTTCTGCAAGTCGAAATGAATTTCTTCGATTTATTTAAAATGGTTGCGATGAATATTCAATTTTCTTATTTTGTGAAAAATATTTATTTTCAGGATTTGCTGCATTTTCTTCTGCTAAATTTTGCTCAAGTGGCTCAATGTCGTGTTCATGCGAATGCACGCTAACTTCACTTTCATCATTCTCCTCGTCTGCTAATGCAAAATCATCGTCACTATTGCCCGCTTCGCTTTCCAAGACGAAATCCATTTCTAGTTCATCTCGCTGCCTTCTTTCACGTAAAACTATCCATTTTTTATCAAATACTTCGAAACACAACCAAAATTCAAATAAATGCGCAAACAAACTTCACTTATGTGTGTTCCAGAACAAACCAAACTTCATAAAACGAAAAAATAAGAGCGTGCTATAAATCCACACACAAAAAAAATAAGCGGCAACTCTAGGTACCTACTTATGTGTATGCGCGCACATACACAGGGACCGATTCGTAACTATAACTGCACAGGCAAATACAATAAGGGTACAAATTCAAAAACGGGTTTTTTTGGTTGTCCAGCAAAATAATTCTACTTAGCAAAATACAAGGTCAATACAAGGTCCGCTGAACCGTTTTTATTTTATTTAAGGTTAAAGATCAAAATTGTATGCGTGCGCATACAGGGGACCGATGAGGGTTTAATTTATTTGAACACCTGTGTTACATAATCCTATGATTTCACCAACTTTTGAAACCACAATTCGTTCGTCAGCTTTTGCTACGTTAATGTAACGTGGTATTGCTAGGTGTTGGATCTTGTGAAATAATTGTTCACCATTAACAAAGTGGTCAGTTGCTCCGGAATCCAATGCAAAAACAACATTTTCAGTTGACAATGATTCTGATTTATTACACGAGCCTGCCATGAAACTTATTCCATATCTTGATCCTGCAGCATATTTTGCATTTTGATCTATAGTAGAAATATTTTTAACTCGACAATCCTTCTTCATGTGTCCATATTTTCCACATTTGTGACATTTTCTATTGAGTCTTCCAGTTTGTTTCTTCTTAGTTGAAAATGCACTAACCTTCTGAACATCATCATCTTTAAAACGGTCCTTCTTCTTTACTTCTTCTGCTAGCAAACGGGGTTTTATATGTGCCAATGTCAGTTCATCCTCCTGCAGATTTTCTAGCGCTGTTACAATGGCATCATATGATACTGATGATGAGCTCTAAATGCCGCTTTACATTATCCTACTGTGTGTTAACACATGTCAAAATTTTCATGTGTGATAGAATGTGAGATGGTGTAAACAACGGAAAGCAATGTGTGTTCGAGTCTGTTTTGATTTTTTTGGCATGTCGTACCACATTTAATTTTTTGGTTTGTTTCTAATTTCATTACACTTTCTATCCGACCAGAGATGAATGTTAAAATGAAATTTATTGGAATATTTATCTTCTGCAATTTTTAGTTTCATTAAAAGTAAGTCAAGAATTCATTGTGTAATCGCGGAGCCACAGTTATTATAATCTTCCCCAAATGGAATGCTCAGAATCAAAAGTAAGTATTTTTCAAGTAATTTGTTCTTAAAATTTTATGTTAAAAATGTCGGCACAGTCCAGGTCATTTTCTTGCAACAACTTTAGCACCGCCTTAGAAAACAATGAGAGTCCAGGGCCACGTTGTTCACGTATGTAATACAGGAACTAGCAGGCAGATTTTCATTATCACGCCAAGAAGCAATGCCCGCTGCAGCGCTTGCAATAACATTTGGTGGCTCCAATTGTTTCAACTGTGAATTGAATTCACGCCAGAAAACAAGTTCATCGCGCCCTTTTGCAATATATTCACTCTTAAAGTCAACTTTTGCCTTTATCGTCAATGTAGCAACTTTTTGCGCCAGCCTAGCATAAGGTTCCAACAGCTTAGCTTATTCGCCGGTCCTCCAAAAATTTCCTGCAGTAAAGTGCGACTCTTCGTAGTCAAACGATGCAGGGTGGATCGCAACTCATGTTTATCAGGTATGTGCTGCATTTCGTACGAATTAAATGGAATTAGAAATGTATTAAAAATGGAATTAAAAATGCACTATTTGAGATAATCATAAAAGTTGAAGTATAACGTGGATTGCAGCACAAGGTGTTTTGGTTTTACATTCAATTTCGTACAAAAGTGAAATGCAGCACATACCTGTATGTCTCTTTTATATGGTATTTTATCAATGTTTTGGCACATTATGAAAATTATTGTCTCCATAGCTTTGCAAAGTTTTGAACCCTGAAGAAGGATGCGATTCTACATTTAATTGAACTTTGGAGAGGCTTTGAATGCATATACAACCCACAGCATGCATTTTATCACAATAAGCATTGCCGGTACGATGCACTCAACAAAATTGTAGATGGCTTGATAGCCTTCCAACCATGCATTACAATAGCTGACGTAAAAGTACAAGTATAAATTAAAATAATAGTTTTTGGCTATTCAGCAATCACTCGATTTTTTATATATTAGTATACAGTATGGCACCAACTAACAAAACAATGTTTCTGATTTCAGACTATTTAAGAAGCCAATACTGCCGCGAAATACAAAAAATTAAGCAAAGCAGTAAAAGTGGAGCAGGAACCGAAAAATTACACACTCCTTATGCGTATTGGTTTAAACACCTTGATTTCCTAAAAGATTTTGTAAAAGTTCGAAAAGGAAGAAGTAACTTTCCAATGGTAAGTTTAGTCATAATAACTATAATGCAAACATAAGCAATTGTGTTATATGTACACTCGGGTTCAAAGAAAAGCCGACTTAAAATTTTGATAGCAAATATTATTTTATTTGAATTATAACACAGTGCGACGAAATGGACAAAAAAATATCACAACCAAACTTTATAGAAAATCTCCAAAAGGGACATGTTGAGAGTCCATCGCATCCGATTTGACCTCTCAATATCGTCCAAAATTTTTTTTTAAAGTTCAAGCGTGCGAATTTTGTTGATCAACAAAACATTGCGACATTCATTGCATTTATACAGCCATTTGCCTTCTTCTATAAAGTTTTGTTGTGATATTTTTTTTGTCGATTTCGTCGCACATATAATTCAAATAAAATAATATTTGCTATTGATACTTTAAGTTGGCTTTTTTTTAGCGCGAGTGTAAATACTTTATGTTACATAATTAACCATAAACTTTTTGCAGATAAATGAAACAATACAATGTTTCACCGATGAGACTGATATATCCACCTTGCCAACTCCATCAAAAAGGCATGAAAAAGAACTCGATGAAAAGGAACCGCCAATAAAAACCAAACAAAGGAAGGACACTGTGACTGAAAACAGAAAAACAACTGAGGAAGATGTCCTTAAAGCCGCTTCAGAGGCTTTGCTGAAAATTCAAGTCAACAACAATGATTCCGAAAATGAATCCGATAATGGATTCATCAGCTTTCTTAAAGAAAATTTTAAAATAATTTCAAATGAATCTCTTAAAGATAGTTTAATAGAAAAAATAACATTATTGATATTCGAATACAAAAGAAAACAACGAATGCTTCAACATAATGCGAATGAAGACATAGAAGTCGATTTTAATAATTATATACTTGAGTTAAGTTTTATTTTTCGAAGTTAATTTTAATACAATTAAATTGTTATTGAAATGCAATACAACAATTTACAGTAAATTTAAATACTTAACTTTTAGAGTTTCATTTGAAATTACTTCAAAATTTTCTTTAAAAAAATGAAATGACCTGATAAATGAATTTAAAATACATTTAATTTTAAGTAATTGTTACTGTTTTATGGTTTTAGATCAGTGATGCTCAAAGAAGCTAAATAGACTTTAGTTTAGTATATAAAAATGTATTGAATACGATCTCAAATCACACAACTTTTAAAATAAATGTATAGTATTAAACTGAGAATAAAAATATACTTTAAAATGAAAAATCCAAAAATTGTGTATTCCAAGGGTCGCTAATGACGAATCTGACGTCGGAAGTTTGAAAAAAATTAATAAAAGCATCAAAATCTGAGGTTTTTATAATTTTTTTAAATGTTATTGTAATATTATGTTTTAAAAACTAAAAATTGATTTTTTTCACAGCTTCCCATTGCCAGGGAACAAAACCAACCGTATTAAAGTATTCGGTAAAAACATTCCGAACGTTGATCCCATCTTCACCTGAGCGATTACCGAAGGATCGTTGCAGGCTAAATATCGCAACACGATTTCTCCAAGAACCCTCTAATAAAGTTATTGCGATTGTGTTTTCTTTGTCCACAAGACTTTTGAATCCATCTTCGGTTCTTATAAAATTGTGAAGAGCACAACTTGCCATCGTTATCTGCTCAACTTTTTCGACATCTAAACTAATTTCCTTCTGGAAAATTTGAAATTTATTAGCAAGGATTCCAAATGCGTTTTCAACAACCCGACGGGCTCTGGAAATTAAAAATTTTATTTTCTAAGCTGCTTCGTTGCCCATGTGGTTTCATCATCTTTGCAGTCAGCCTAAGAGCGTCGTCCGTTACAAAGACGTAAGGAACCTAAGAAGAAGGCAGAATATATTTAAAATTTGACCATGTAAAAATTTAATATATTTGTATACCTCCTTGTTGAAGCTGGGCAATTCTTCAGCTTCTGGAAATTTTAGTGCGTTGGTACAATAGCTTCACATAGATTAGATTCGTTAAAAGCGGCAGCATCGTTTGCTCTTCCGTTCGTTCCGACATCGACATAAATAAACTTATAATTGGCATCGACAACAGCAAGCAAAATAACGCTATGGAACCCTTTATAATTGTAATAATAAGAGCCATCGCTTCCCTTGTCACGGATTGCAATGTGTTTACCATCTAGAAAATAAAAATTAAATATGAAACATGTAGTTATTAAATTATTACCTATAGCTCCAAGGCACATTGGAAAGTTCCATTTTTTTTCAAATTCTTTTGAAACTTCCTTCCATTCATCTTCAGTTCTACACACCTTAAATTTAAAATTTGTTATTAAAACTATCATACATTGAATAAGAAAAAATGAATCAGTAAACCCATTTCTTTAGGTTGTTGGGTTTTAATATACATACTTTTAAGTAGTCGTCCTTAAGCACAGAGTAAATTGCGGCTAATGTTTCCGGCACCAAGAGAGATATCGCTGGAACAGAAACGCGAAACTCATACGATAGCTCTGTAAATGTTGCTCCAGTAGCCAAGAATCGGAGAGTAATTAACAATCTGAAGAATTTTAAAAATTATTTAAATATTTAGGCATTTTCTGTTCATTTCGATAGACTGTCGATATCAGAAACAAGTAGAAGGCGGAGTACTTCGATATCAAAAATAAGAAGAAGGTGCAGTAAGCTCTTGCTGGAAGCACTTTGAGATAAATATCTTAAAACTTACCGTGTTTGAAATAAAATAGCTTCTCGTAAAACGGTATTCTGTTTTTTTATAAAAGGTTCTACTTTTATAGAAAGTTTTGAGAATGTTTGCCAAGACATTCTAGCGAAGTTGAAGAAGCCGCTTTTATCTTCTAGCCTTAGTTCATTCATGGCTAGATGGGCAATATCCTTCCCTGAGTTTCTTCGTTAAAGCCATTTCCGGCTCCACAGTGTTCTTCTCCGCCTGAGTATTGTCTTTTTTTCTTCTTTTCGAGCTTTAATTTTTAATGCACAAACTACACTTATTATGCTTACAATAGCAGCTATGTCCCGATTCATTTAATAAATTTTCAATTTTAAGTAAAAAGTAAAATATAAAAGTGTGATCGATATGTATGACTCTGTGAGATAGTCTAAAAGGGAAAAATTAATTTCTTCATACAAATATTCAAAATGACAGTATGATAAAATTCGATTATACTTTTTTTCTCACAAATCGTAACACACAGTAGGATAATGTAAAGCGGCCTTTAGATGCTCCCTATCTCTGAAACGTAAATTTGCGGGTTCTTTTCGAACGATGGTTTGATTTTGAGGTGACTTCCTGGCAAATGATGCATTGAGAGAATCCCACATACCTTTTGCTGTTGACTGATCACGAATGTATTCCAAATTATCATCGTGCACAAAACTTGTAATGATGTCCTGTGCTTTGGCATCCTTCTTTTTTATTTCTGCAGCTGCAGTTGCTGCTGTTCCCGACCTTGAAGATGCTTCGTTGCTTTGTACTGCTGCTGCATCTGAAGCTGACTGCTTTACAGCGTCCAAACAGTCTGCAGAAAACAAATGCTTTTCTACGCGAAACTTCCAATTTTCAAAATTTGCTCCTGCAAACTATGAGATACCAGTGCTCTTATTTGTGGTGCCCATAACCTTTTATAAATTGTTGTTATTTTATTTGAAAAATAAGTTAAGCATACAAGTTTTTCAGTCGTAATATATTTTTATATTAAAGAAAATTTTTTTCTTTTCTAAATTAGAAAAACCGAACATATTTTTAAATATACAAAACATTGCAATTAGGAACAAGTACATAATATATAAAGTATTATATATAGTTTCATATAACAGAACATATCGAAATAATGAAGGCTTTCGAAGAAAAACCCAAAACTTCGGCCTCGAAGAAAAACCATAGCTTCGGAACATCAACCTATAATAAATCTTCCACCCTGAGACATTGACATTTTCAATGGAGATTATTCTACATGGCCAACGTTCAGGGACCTGTACACGGCCCTAAATGTTAACAATACACGCTTGAGCAATGTAGAAAAACTTTTAAATTTGCTGCAAAAAACCCGCTGCGATGCTAAGGACATAATAAAAAAATGCCCCATCGACAAATGAAGGATATTTTATGGAGCGGAGTAGTCTCGTTGACCAGTACGAAAATAAAAAAAATGCAAATAAAGGCTTTATCAAGAAACTCCAAAGGACAATAAATAATTGTCTTTGTACCCTAAAAACCCTAGACATAGATAGTTGGGATCCTATCTTAGTGCACATTTGCTCCACATGACTACCCAAGTGTATCTTAGAGGTCTTTGAAAGTTCTCTAATCGATAACTTCAGAATTCCTGAATGGAAAAGTCTGG
Source organism: Dichetophora obliterata (assembly GCA_963920525.1). Lineage (NCBI taxonomy): Eukaryota > Metazoa > Arthropoda > Insecta > Diptera > Sciomyzidae > Dichetophora > Dichetophora obliterata. The sequence continues at coordinate 140,720,001 of OY986437.1, forward strand.
ACAAATTTTTGGCCCACAAGTTTAAAACACTTGAATCTGTTGGCGACATTAAAGGTTTTTTCTACAAAAAACCTAGTCAGCCAAACCCTTCCAGTAGCTCGCCCTTCTAATATTCGGTCAGAAAAACACATAAATTCGTATCACGTAAATGTAACCCAAGAACCCATGATTGCCAAACCCGAATATGAAGCTGATGCAGCTATCTGCAGGCTTTACAATTGCGAGCACGCTCTTCAAGAGTGCCCCAGCTTCATCTCCATGAAAGTGGATGACAGCCTAGTCACAGTTCTTTATACTGGATGCTGCTTTAACTGCTTAGCAGTCTCTTATAGAATAAATGACTGTAAGAGCGGATATAACTGTCGATACTGCAATAAGAGGCACAATTCCTTATTTCATAGAAGTATCACAGATCCAGAACCCACCTCAAGCGAGAGTGCTCAAGCCAAAGAAGCGGCTGAGAGAAAAAGCTCTACAAGTCAGGCATTCTCATCACAAATACAGTCTACTAACTTGACAACCATACCGGGAACACCTACAGAGAACTTATCCAGCCACGCACATTATTCTGGGTGGAGATACGAACGTTCACCACTCGCAATGGGGCAGCAAAAAAAGTTATAGGTAAAAAATAGTGTTTTTCCCCAAAATAGTACGCTGGATTTATACAGCAATTGTCCGCCCCATACTTATATATGGCTCACTGGTATGGTGGAGGGCCCCTGATAAGACAACTGCACTTCAGAAGTTTGCAAAGGTGCAAAGAAGCGCAGGTTTATGTATAACTGGGGCACTGTCCTCAACACCGACGAGCGCCCTCAATGTCATGCTTCACCTTCCTCCTCTCGATATCTGTGCCAACACAGCAGCCCTCAGACTGAGAGAATGTGGTAATTGGATAGGTAACAACTGCGGCCACACAATTATACTCGTCTGCACCCGACAAAGCAGACTACTGTGTGCAACGCTTAAATCTTGAAAAGAACTACGTAGTTCTCATCCCTTCACGGCTAGACTGGGCAAACAAAATCCTCCTTAAAACCTCCGGCATAAAAATCTTCACAGATGGATCCAAACTTCGAGAACAAGTAGGGGGAGGTATTTACTACCAGGATCTCGAAATCGAAGCGTTCTTTAGACTTCCTAACTATTGTAGTGTCTACCAGGCGGAAATGATGGCTATTCACGAAACCACTATGATTCTAGGTCAAAAAGACCTTGAAGGAAAAAGTATTTCCATCTTTTCAGATAACCAAGCTGCACTGAAAGCACTGAACTCAAATACTGACAGCTCTAAAACTCTCACTGAGTGCCGCAGATTTTTTAACGAGATGGCAAGGCTACTCAGGATTCACCTCATATGGGTACCCGGACACAGGGATATCGAGGGCAACAGTTTGGACGACGAATTGGCAAGGAAGGGTACGACCTCTAACACCCTCTTAAATGAGGACTTTATTGGTATACCCATTTCCTCCTATAAACTCCAGTGCAAGAACAGATCCTTAGGTCTTGCACAAGAACGCTGGGGACACGTTGATACATGGATAACAAAGCTAGCATGGCCTACCTACGACTTAAAACGCACTAACTCACTGCTGAGTTAAGCAGGATAAACCTGTCAAAAATAGTAGGAATCCTTGCACCAAACGATTTCTGCAGAAGCTGCAGATGTGAGGAGGAGGTAGAAAATGTTCAGCACCTCCTCTGCGAATGTCCGGCTCTAGCTACAAGGAGAATGGCAACTCTCGGCCATCCCTTTTAAATGGACTTGCCGAAGTCTTATGCCTGGAAATCAAGCATATCCTTAAATTCATTATCCGCTCGAACTGGTTTGCGGAGGGAAATCTCTACTAGGTTTAAAAGAGATAATGTGGTATCACAACAGGCCTGCACTGGCCTAAGTATACGAGTCGTCTATCGGCTCAGCCACCTTTACCTAACCTTACCTAACTTGACAATCACCCACGCAACAAATAAGCTCAAAGAATAAAAGGCAGTTTCTTCACACTTTGCGGCCAGCAGAAAGAGGACTCTGCTATGAACGGCAATGGTAAGCATTGCACATCAAGAAGACACACACACAGAAGAGCCCTCATTGTCTTTGGATCTGAGACAACATTTATAACAGAGCACCTGAGAAAACGAATTGGTCTTCCAACCTGATCAATAGGTGCACAGTTAACGGGTCTGAACCAGACAGTTTCTGCAAACCCGACAAAGTGTGAGCTGACATTGCGATCCTCAATCAATCCAACCCTTTAAATTGAGGCCCATGCTCTGATGATCAAGACTCTCATAAGTGATTTACTCACCCACTCGGTTGATTCGAGGTGGCCTGCACGAGACCCTGCCTGGTCACAAATTGGCAGACACCCAATTTTATATGCCTCGACCCGTGGATATGATAACCGGCTGTGATGTCTATCCACTCAGTATTCACCGTGGTGTTCAGCGCGTTATAGTTGGATGCCTACTAGCGAAAAAATCTAAATTTGGATGGGTTCTTTCTAGCCCGGTTCCTGAGTCAAAACCTAACAAAATCGTGCCGTTACACAACACAATTAAAAGTAACGACTACTTGACTCAGTTCAGAAAAGCGAAAAAAGAACCCAACCAACACATAAAGAACTCACGTTCTTTAATATGTCTTTTTATGTGTCTCGAAATTTTACATTCTTGAACACATTAAGAACGTTCAAGAATGTAAAATTTCGAGACACATAAAAAGACATATTAAAGAACGTGAGTTCTTTATGTGTTCAAGAATGTAAAATTTCGAGACATATTGCTATGGCAGCACATCCAAAAGTTGAAGACTTGTCTAATAACCCATTTGGCACCACCCAAGACTTACAACCCAAAAAGTCATCTGCCATAGTACCGGAAGAAATTAAAAACAAATTTTTTTTTTACTGCCACGAGCTTCTCGAGTCATCGCCAATAACTCACCCACCCGTCGTTCTCACACAATAGATAAGAACTTCGATGAACCGACCAAGGAGAAAAAGGCAAAACATGATTGGCTTAACCCACTAAACAAGAAACAACGAACTTCCAATAAATTCACCCCGCTATATACTCGAAATCCAATCTCGTAAAAAGTTGCGATCCTAGCCCAAGACCACTTTTTGGACTCTAGTAAAATAAGTCAAGCCGAGCCCGATATGAAAAACTCCACCCATAATAAAAGAAAATTTTACTCATTAAAAAAAGAGTGGTTCCTCCATTCAACTCTACTTTACCCTAATAGAAATAACAAGTGAGCATATTACACTCGTATGTTATAAGATATGCACTGAATACATTATACATGATTATTTGTATTTTGCTCACTTAAAATATTTATATGGAACCCTAATAATCTCTTTTAGTTTTGCAGACACTACAAGGCGGGCGGAATGTTTAAGCCAAACGTAAACAGAGTGTATATTAAACACATCAGCAACGTTGCGCTAGCGACGTAACTTTACTCTCGTCGTTTCAGCGCAAAGACAAAATAAGATATATTTTTTTTTTCATTTTTCATCCACTCACCCACCCTCAAGGAGATTAATCTTCAAGAAAACATCAATTACATCAAATACACATGTTTATGCACAACATCGACAAGAGATTCAACTAAACAACAGCTGCTACAATAAACATCACCAAAAGGACGGAAATTGTACGCAGACTACTATAGTGAAAAAAAAGACGTCGAACTGTTTTTCTTCAATGTCAATTAGTGACTGGCTTTATTTGAAAAAACATCAAATCTAAAAGCTTATAATATAGATTATATGAAATCTTAAAGCTAAGCAAATATTACAAAGCTTTCTCATAAAATATAAAATATTAAAGCTAAGCAAATTTGGAGGTAAGGGAAAATACACCGCTTAATGTATCATATTATTCTGTTCTACTTTTATTGAAAAGTATTGCTTGAAACTTTTGCAATATCATAGCAAAAGTTATTGAATTCAGTGAATCACGCAATTGAATTACAGAATATCATTACAAAGGTTATTGACTTCAGTGAATCACATAATTGAATTACACATTCAGTTGTGTGTCATATCAATAGTTTATTAGCATTTGTGTATTTTCACTACACCTCCCCTTTTAAAGATAAAGTTTTTATAAAGATAGAGATCGTTGATCAGACGATTTCAATAAACGCTTTCCTTAATTTTTACATTAATATTAACTTAAAATAAAAAACGTATTCAAATAGATTTTTTTTTTTATGTAGTTTTACGTATTCAAATGGATTTTTTTTTTATGTAGTTTATATAATTGAAATAATAATTGATTTAATAGTACCATATCATCGAAATTGTTTTGAAGTTAATTTAAGGTTGTTACCAAAATGAATTTTATTAACTTAATTAATTTTATATATTCAAAACTAATCTATGTATTATCGTTAGAAATATATATATATAAATAACGATATAATGATAATTTTTGTGTTTACAGTTATTAGTATAGCTAGTGGTAAATTTGTTTTTTGTTTTTTTTAGAGATATTGGCCGACATAGCTTATATGTAAATTATAGTGTTAAATATTTTTACTAATTTACAATTTATTTTCCACGCCAATTGATTTTCTACAGATTCTACAAAAAAATTTTTTTTAAGTATAAAATTTTAATTAGATTAATTTTGATCTACAATATTTTTATGAACTGTTTTAACCTTTTGCTGTGTGTCGATTTTGCAATTTCCTAAATGGTCAGCTTCCAGCACTTTATATGGACCCTTTAAAAAGACTATCCAGTTTGTGGTCGGTTTCGTCTTTTAAGTAAACCATATCGTTTTATTTAATAATTTGTGGTTTTGCCTTCTTGTCATAGTTTTCTTTCATTTTCACTTTTGCTTTTTCTAACAGTTCTATTGCTCGTTTTTGTGCTGTTTGTAGTTTAAATTTGAGTTTCTGTAACGTAATTATCTATATTGTATATTGGATCTACTTTTCCGTTTAACGTAGTCATAAGGTGCAACGGATTTTCCGTACACTAACTCAAAGGATGTGTAGCCATGTGTTGTGGATGGAGTTGTATTGTAGAAATACGTAAAATATTTAAGCCAATGATTCCAATCTAATTTATTTGATGATATATATGACCTTATGTATTCGTTAAAAGTTCTATGAGAGCGTTCTACAGTGCATAAAGTTTCGTGATGATAAGGAGCTGATATTTTTATAAGACATGACTGGCAATGAAGGTGGAGGTGCCAGCAAGCATATGTTTAATGGAAAGAGTTATCTAGGCCTTAAGCAGCTTCTCTCCATACAAATCTCCAGGTCCCGACGGCATTCTTCCAATAATGTTGCAGAAACTGCAAGATGTATTTGCGCCTATCCTAATCTCTATCTTCACAAATTGCCTCTGCCCTAACTACACTCCAAGGAGCTGGAGAAGAGTTAAGGTAATATTTATACCCAAAGCTGGGAGGAGAGGTCATGAATCAGCCAAGAATTTTAGACCAATAAGTCTCACATCATTCGTACTGAAAACCCTAGAGCGTATACTGGATATTCATCTTAGGGACGTTCTAAAGGGTGCTAACATATCCAACGCCCAATATGCATACCTCAAGAGCAGATCCACAGATACCGCCCTACACACAAGGTTATTACTACTATTTAAAGATCCATCTTCTTTAAACAATACACTCTCTCGGCTTTTTTAGACATAGAAGGGGCATTTAACAATTTGCATATTAGGACCATTCTTGATTCTCTTACCAACCTTGGCAAGCAACGATGAGAAACTGGATAGTCTCAATGCTCAGTAACAGAATAATCCAGGCAGACCTGGGTGGCTGCCAACTCACGAGACTTGTCAGTAGGGGTACTCCGCAGGGAGGAGTGATCTTCCCCCTACTCTGGCTCATCGCCATGCATGAACGATGTTTTTAATACACTAAATTGCAATGGGGTCAAAATGGTGGCTTATGCGGATGACGTGGTGGTAATGATATCAGGACTGTTCCCCTTTACGCTCAGTGAGCTAATGGAGGTTGCTTTGAGAAAACTCAGTGTCTGGGCTGCCAGGTGCAACCTTAGAGTTGACCCTAGCAAGACGGAACTGATGTTATTCACCACAAAAACCAAAGCGCCACAATTTGTCCTTCCAAAGCTAAACAATCAACCTCTTACACTATCCAGCAGCGCAATATATCTAGGTGTCATTCTGGATCCTAAGCTTAGCTGAAAAACTAACATCGAACAAAGGGTCAGGTAGGCCTGTATAGCCTACGCCTGCAAAAAGACCTTTGCTAAAAATAAGGTATTCAACCAAAAATGCTCTTATGGTTATATACAGCGGTAGTGCGTCCTATCTTAACGTATTGTGGACTAGTATGGTGGCCTGCACTGAACAAAGCATACAATACAACAAAACTCGCTCGGATCCAGCGGTCCGCATGCATAAGTATCACGGGGGGTATCCGCTCATGCCCCACTGATAGCTTGATCTCGTCATTTATCCGGTGCCGGTCGTTTATCTTGTGTTGTTTTTGTTATTGTAATTTGTTTATATCAGTTTTTATTAATCTCCGTGTGTGCTGTATTGTAATTGAAAATTATTTTTAGTGTTAATAAAGTGAAGTCTATTATTGTGTAGTATATTAATTTTTTAATGTTTTATTGTGGTACATATATCGTTTTATTTATCGTCATAGTTTGATAGCTGAGCTGCTGCTTATATACTTTTTTCTTTCTCTTTTCTTTTGCGTTCCTCTTTGTGCGTTATTTGTTTATTTGCATAAACTAAGCACAGAGAATTGCTGCAGTTACTTTTAAACTGTAACATATTATATTAACCCATTAGCACTTAGTGGACATTATTTTTGCACACATATAATTTTTAACTTTATTTTTTCGCTATGGAATATTTTTCCGTTGAAAATTTTGCTGCTTGTTCTTTAGACGAGCTTTGCAAAAGTCAAAATATTCTGAACCGTATGTTCAGTTGTTCTGGCCCATGTGGGCGTTTGTTCCATACTTCATGTGCTGGGATCTCTATGTCGTGTCTTGATGATTTAATCTCACCACGATCAGGTCTTCGCTGGTATTGTGCTTCGTGTAGGGTTCTTTCACCAGATGAGTTTTTCTCAAAAATTAAGCTTTTCGGTGATAGTCTTAACGCTTTAAATAACAATTTTAAAGAAATAGATCAAATAATTTCATCTAAAAAAGACCTAAATATTTCGAAGAAAAAGAGAAATAATTCAAAAAATAAAAATAATAAGCGGCGCATGACGCTTCCAGCCACTTTAGAAACGAAGCAGATCTCGGCTAAACCAGTGTTTACGCCAGTGAGAATGGATAATATAGTTATTACTCCATCTCCTCCATCTCTTTCACCCCCCGGCTAGAAATGAGCGCAATAGTTCATTAAATTTAAGAGCGTTGTCGAGGAAAAAAAAAATTTTATTTCACGCCTTCAGCCCGACACAACAAGTGAAAATGTATTGACGTTTGTCAAACATAACCGTTTAGTAAGTCAGACTGCTTTCTGCTCATGCAAAAAAATTGGCAATAAACCGTCCCATGCATCATTTATTCTCACAGTGGCTGCTGAAGAGTTTGCAACTGTTCTGAGCTCTAATCTGTGGGCTGATAATATCTTTGTTTCTGAGTTTAAGCCTAAACACAGGTCTAGGAGGACGAATAATATCGTTAGTCAGACCCAAAAAAACTAAATAGGCTTTCCCTTGTAAGGGGATTGCGTTCAAAAACGCGCGACATTTTTTTGTCAACTCAGAATTTTTCTGAAGATATTATCGCGTTAACTGAAACTTGGTTGAACAGAGGAATTACTGACTTAGAACTGTTTGACAATAGTTTTCAAGTATATAGGAAGGACAGACACGCTGACAATAATTCTGCAGTTGGTGGTGGTGTCCTATTAGCTGTAAGGAACTCCTGTGTTAGTTCCTTTATTGATATTTCCTGCTCTGCTAATATCGAACTTATATGCGTTAAGGTTGTACATTGCAATTCTAATGTATTTGTTATTAATGCATACGTTCCTCCCAAGAGCAGTGTAGAGGTCTATGCAAGCCTTGCGGATTGCATAGAATTTATATTAAATTTACTTGACGTTAATGACGACATTTTATTGTTGGGCGATTTTAATTTGCCTGACTTAAAATGGCATTCTTCTGACGATGAACACACATTTTTGTGCATCTAATTCGAAGACACGCAAAGAACATATATTTGTTGGCAATATATGTTCTGACTTACAACAAGTTAGTTGTATTTATAATAGTCTGGAAAGGCTGCTTGACCTAGTCTTAACTACAGACAGTAACAATGTCATTGTTCAGAAGGCACTTCATGCTTTGACAACTATTGATAATTACCATCCACGTTTGAGTAATTGGTATAAATCCGATAGGGAGAATATGGTAAATTCAAGCTCTGTTGACACAGTTTATGAATTCAATTTCAAAAAAGCTGACTTTTTGGGGTTGAATAATTTACTTTATAGTAAATTAAATATAATTACAGAATACATAAATAATTATGGTTGTATCGTGTTCATAAATATTTATTTAATAAGATACATATATTTTTAGTCTTTTTAGTTTGAAGTTGTTTATTTTATTTAAAAAATTTTTAATACAATTTTTTATCTTTGACTTTTTTTATGATTATAAATAATAAACAGAATTAGACATAAAGTATAAAAAATAAAACAAGCAAATATTTTAACAATTTGTGGACACTACAAATAGTCCCCCTCCAATCGGACACTTATATTATATTTAAAGTAAATTTCTTTTTAAAAGAATTGTTTGAAGGAGTAGAATTGTGTATTTCTGTTTTTGAATTAGTGTATGCTGGTTTGAGATGATCAACAGAGACAGATTTTATTGTGTTAGAATTTGAAATGTTTTCTCGTGCTTAGAAATTACTTCAAAAGGTCCTTCAAACGGCTGTTGAAGTCCAGATAAACGATTAATTTTTACAAAAACATATTCACAAGTACTCAGCGATTTTGGAACATAACTTTTGTCATTATTATGATGAACAATTTTTGAACGAATGTGGGAAAAATGTTCTCTTAATTTTGGAAGAGTATGATCCGTGTTTATATAATCATTATTTGTAACAACCAATTCCCCTGGTAACTTTAAAGTTTGACCGTAAACCAATTCTGCAGAAGAACAATTTAAATCTTCTTTTATTTCGGTTCGTAAGCCAAGAAGTATCCAAGGTAAAAATTTGACCAATGTACTGAATCTTCTGAACATACAATAGACGTCTTGAGTTGTCGATGAAAACGTTCTATCATCCCGTTTGATTGTGGATGAAATGACGAAGTGTGAATTTTGTGTGCACCTAGTAATTTTGTTAATTCACTGAATAATTTTGATGTAAATTGAGTACCTTGATCGACAGTAATAGTAAGAGGAACACCAAAACGTGGAACATAATTTTGAACGAAAGTATTTGCTACAGTTTGTGCAAAGATATTTTTTAGAGGATATACTTCTGGCCAACGCGTATGTCTATCTATGATTGTTAGCATATATCGAAAATCATTTGATATAGGTAGTGGTCCACTAGATCCATATGAATATGTTGAAATCTACCTGGTGGGATTTCGATTTTTTGGATAGGTGTTTTTGTGTATACATTAAGTTTGGATTTTTGACAGTTAACACAACTTGATGACCAATCATTGGCCGCATTCAGCGCAGACAACTGTTGTGAACTGTAATGGTAGCGCTACCTTAGTTCACGATGTTTTCTCTGAATGTGTTGCTACTCTACACGTCAGAAGTTAGATTCAATTTAATTTTTATGTAAATTTAATTCAATTGCAAAAGTTTCTCACTTAAATTTGCTGCGATCTTTCTGCGTTTATTAATTTAACAGCGTCAGTAACAGCATCTGACAGTTAAGCAAACAGTTGTGTTCATGTAGCATAGAATTTGCTCGCTCGATTAAAAGGCGTTCGCTACTTTATCAGTTTTAGTTAGCGCTACTAAATATGTACCATTCAGCGAATTTTTACACAACAGTTGCCAACTGTTGTCTGCGCTGAATGCGGCCATTTATTTCTTTTCGCATATTAGGCCAAAAGTATTTTGATTGTATTAATCGTCTAGTGGCTCGTACACCAGAATGAGATAATGAATGAATTTTGTCAAATATACTTTTTCGCATGGAAGTTGGAACGAAGGGTCGTGTAGAGTGACTAGAAATGTCACACCAAATTTTAATATTTAAAATAGGAATTGTAACTTCTTTTAAATTGCATTTAGAATTTGGAGATTTAATTAGAAGTTGTAGAGTCTCGTCTGTTTGTTGTTCTTTGTGTAGTGTTTAAAAATTTATATCTTGTGAAGATATCGCGTCAATTTCTGGAATGCGAGAAAGTGTGTCTGCAAGTATGTTTTGCTTTCCAGAAAAGTATTGTATGTTGTTTGTGAATTGAGCTATGTATTCTAAATGTCGTGTTTGTCGGGGTGATCTATCAGTTTTTGAATTTATAATAAATGTCAATGGTTTGTGATCAGTGTATATAATAAATTGTCTTCCTTCTAAAAAATGTCTAAAATGTTTGACAGCGCGGTAAATTCCTAAAAGTTCTCTATCAAAGGTTGAATACTTTATTTCTGTGGGACTTAGTTTTTGAGAAAAATATGCTAGAGGTTCCCAACTATCTCTTGTGGATTGTTGTAGAACAGCTCCAATAGCGACGTTTGATGCATCCACTGCTAGAGATAATTTTGTATATTTATTGAAATGTGTGAGAAGAGTATTTTTGGCAAAAGAGAGCGAACTTTCTCAAATGCAATTATTGATTTTTCGGTCCAAGTTAATTGTTTAGTTTTATATTTGGATGCAGATGTTAGCATTTCGTGCAGAGAACTTAGTTCTGCAGCTAACATCGGGATGTAACGATGGTAATAATTAACCATTCAAATAAACTTTAGAAGTTTATTTATAGAAGTTGGTCTATCAAAATTTATAATTACATTAACTCTATCTTTAAAGGGTTGTATTCCTTTAGAAGAAATTTCATACCTAAGAAAATCTAGTGAAGGTACACCGAAAATACATTTTGAAAATTTGATGTTAAGTCCATATTGTTGTAGTAGATTAGAAATAATTTTTAGATGTTCTAAATGTTGATTCTCATTCTCACTTACAATTAAAATGTCATCCACGTATGTAAACACAAAATCCAAACCAAAAAATATTTCATTGATAAAACGTTGGAAGGTTTGAGCACTATTTCTCAAACCGAATGGCATGCGTTAAAATTCAAACATTCCGAATGGAGTAGTTATTGCCGGTTTATAAACATCTTCTTCGGCAATTGGAATCTGGTGGTACGCACGAACAAGATCAATTTTCGAAAATACGGTTTTGTTTTTTAGTTCGATGCTTAGATCATGTATGTGTGGAAGAGGATAACGATCGGGTACGTTAATACAATTGAGCATTCTATAATCTCCACATGGTCGCCAATCATTTTGTTCTTTTTTAGGGACGAAATGAAGGCCAGATGCAATAGGAGAATTAGAAGGTCTGCAAATTCCGACTTTTACAAGGTATTCAAATTCCGTTTTGGCTATTTTCATTTTGATTGGATCTAAACGACGTGGTTTTGTAAATGGAAAAATTCCTTTTGTTTCTATCCTATGAACCGTACTATGCTTCACTGGTTTGGTGTAGTCTGGTTCAGAGGTGAGAGCAGGAAATTCTTTAAGAAGGGTGGAAAATTTGTTTTCATGGAGACGTAATTTGAGAGAATATATATCGCAAAAGCCAGAAGTTCTATTTACTTTTAGTTTAGTGGTTAAATCGATTATTTGTTTATTTTTGATATCAACTATGATTCCAAACTTTTCTAAAAAATTTGCTCCAATAATAGGAGTTGAAATATTAGCTAATAAAAATGGAAATTCGAAATCACGACGAAAGCCTAAGTCAATTTTTAAAAGTTTTGAACCAAAAGTTTCTATTGATATGCCATTAGCAGCTACTAAATTGATTTCAGAATGTCTTTTAATTGATTCGAATTTTGAAGATGGTACAACTGAAACTGCCGCACCAGTATCTATTAAAAAATTTAAATTATTGCATTTATCTAAAACAAAAAGGCGGCGTGCTGGTTTAATTTGAGTTCCATTATCTGCCACCATCATAATGGAATTATTTAGTTTAAATTTTGGTTCAGTGTGCTGTTGTTTTCATGTTTATTAATAAAAGCGCATGGTTTAATACATTTTATTGCATTTTTATTAAACTTTCTATGATACCAACATATATTGTCACGTGAATTTGAATATCGTCGTCTGGAGTTGCTTCTAAATATTGAATTTTTCCGGTCGTGAGATCTTGATCTTGTTTTAAGTTCTGCTATGTCCAGTGTAATTTGATTTAAATTTTGACAAAGTGTTGGAGTAATTTAGACTAAGTTCTGCATACATTGTTCCATAGAATTTTGATTGATGCTCGAAATTGAAGTTGAATTTTGAAATTTATTGGTGACTTCATAAATTTTGTCTGCCAAGTTTATTCTTTCATCGACACTTTTATCACTACAAGACGTTAAATGAATTTGTAATTGTTGTGGTAATTTGCGTTGCCACAATTTATTAAGTAGTTCGCGACCGACGATTGATTCAGAACCGGCCAGGGACTTCATGTCTCTAAAAAATTCGGAGGGTTTAAGGTCACCCAATTGAGTGTTGGAAAAAAGTTCTTCCAATCTTTTCTCTTCGCTAAGAGAAAATCTTTCACACAATGCATTTTTAAAGCATTGGTACTTGTGAATAGTTGGAGGTGGATTAATAATATCTAAAATTATGGTAATAACATATTGCGGAAGAGAAATAAGAATTAATTGAAATTTTAAATCATCATTCGTGATATTGTGTAACGCGAATTATTCTTCTGTTTGTAAAAACCAAGCATCGGGACATTCAACCCAGAATGTTGGTAATTTAATATGAGTTTGAGTAATAGGTGTATGAGGGATATGTGTGGTTTGATTTTGAAAAGTTGTGGCGTTGTTCTCCATTGTTGTGTTTTGATCTGGTGAGTGGTGTATTGGTGTTGATGTATTAGATGGAAGTGTTGGAGAAATGTTTGTGTTTTCTTCAAAAGCGGGAGTGTTAATATCAATTAAGGGATTGTTTCTAGTGAAAGCTAGGTCTTTAAAAAAATACCATTTAAAAAAATTAAATAAAGTTATTTAATTGAAGGGACGTTTACAGTTTCGATTTTAGTATAATATTGGGGGTTGGAATTAATTTTAAAGGTTTTTTTTTCGGTTTTTGAGCATTTATTTAGAAACAACGGTACAATGTATATTATTCAAAGTATTGTCCATCGTTAGCTAAAACATTTTCCCATCTTTCTGGCAGCATATGGATTCCGCGCCGGAAGAACGATTCGTCTTTTGAGGCAATCCACGAATCGACCCATTTTTTGGTATCCTCGTAAGAAGTGAAGCGCTGCTCAGCCAAGCCATGCGTCATCGATCTGAATAGGTGGTAGTCGGAAGGGGCTATGTCTGGGCTATAAGGCGGGTGGGGTAGCACATCCCAATTCAGCGCCTCCAACGTTTCCTTGACGGTTCTTGCAACATGTGGCCGTGCGTTGTCATGTTGAAAAACCACTTTGTCGTGTCTTTTGGCATATTCCGGCCGTTTAACCTTTAATGCTCGGCTCAATTGCATCAATTGTTGTTGGTAGCGTTCCCCAGTGATGGTTTCGTTAGGTTTTAGCAGCTTATAGTACACGACACCCTTCTGATCCCACCAAATACACAGCATAAGCTTGGCGCCATGAATATTCGGCTTGGCCCTCGATGTTGATGCATGGCCGGGTGGTCCCCACGATTTTTTTCGCTTAGGATTATCGTAATGGATCCACTTTTCATCGCCAATGACAATACGATGCAAAAAACTCTTCCTTTTATGCCGTTGAAGCAGTTGTTCGCACATGCAAAATCGCCGTTCAACGTCTCTCGGCTTCAACTGGTACGGCACCCAATTTCCTTGCTATTGAATCATTCCCATGGCCTTCAAGCGTTTGCCGACCGTTGATAAGTCGACTCCCAATGATTCTGACAATTCTTGAAGGGTTTGACATGGGTCTTCATCGAGCAAAGCCTCCAATTCCTCATCTTCAAACTTTTTCGGCTGGCCCGGACGCTCTTTGTCTTCCGTATCAAAATCACCACTTTTAAACCGACGGAACCAGTACTCACAAGTAGAAATCGATGGAGAATAGTCCCCGTAAGCCTCAGTAAGCGTGCGTTGTGCTTCAACCGCTTTTTTCTTCAAATGGAAGCACAAAAGTAAACCTTCCCGCAAATTGCGTTTTGTTGGAACGAAAGTCGACATGTTCACAGAGAAAAAAATATATGTTGTTTACACTTCAGTGGAATGACACATACTGAAAAATGAAGCTTAGACAATGTGCTTTAAATGAATATAGTCACAGGTGTGCCCGATGCGATCTATTGATAGTTACGCCATCTCTTAGAAAACCTTTAAAACTAATTCCAACCCCCAATATTTAAAAGTAATAAATTCTATGTAAATATACATATATTATTATTTAGTTTACTATAATGATTAAGTAGATTAAGATTTAAAGTTTTGAAAAAGTTCTAAGAATAGGTTTTGAATTTAAGATTAAAAAATTAAATATGATTTATTAAAATTATTTAAGTTTAAATTTAATTAATTAAGCTTAAATTTGATTAAGTTAAGTGATTAATTCATAGTTGGTTTCATGATAAAGTACGTTAAAAAAAACTAATATGTGTGTTATATATATATAATTATAATTTATGAGAATAAAAATAGTAATGAATAATTATATGAACTTATCTTGTCGGTTGCTTTTAATGTTAAGTTGTTATTTGATAGTTGGTAGCGGATTGTGCGGTTTTTGCTTCCGAAGACAAACGGCAGTATATGATGATGATATTGGCGTGGGTGTGCGGGTTCACGTATTGTTGGGCCGCAGAAATTGATGTGTGAATGGTGTTGTGCCGACAGCCTTGTAATTTAATTTGAGGTTGTGACGACTAATGTTGTGGTTGTTGCGATTGCTGAACTTGTTGGTTTGAAAATTGTTCTTGGAAGTTATATTTTTATGCGAAGCGTAATTATTGGTGGTGGAATTATTGGCAACTTTAGAGATGATTTTGAACGGGAGAATATATTTGTTCTGTTGGTTTAATTTTTGTAGTTGTTTTTGTTGCTATTTGTCCTTTTTTTATTGCAACTCTTGTTTTTATAAATAGGGTTGAATACAGGATCGAGCAGGATCGCCAATTATGGTTGTATCATGTTCATAAATATTTATTTAATAAGATACATATATTTTTAGTCTTTTTAGTTTGAAGTTTTTTATTTTATTTAAAAAATTTTTAATACAATTTTTTATCTTTGACTTTTTTTATGATTATAAATAATAAACAGAATTAAACGTAAAGTATAAAAAATAAAACAAGTAACTATTTTAACAATTTGTGGACACTACAATAATAATAATCTTAATAGTTCAATACATTTTTTCTATACGGAGCTCTTTGCTATGTTTTCTCAGTCTGTACCATAGAGTCTCAAATTTGCGAAAAATTCTGCGTACCCTTGGTACACAAAGGATTTAAAGACTCTTCGCAACAATAGGAATAGGGTATGGAAGAAATATGTTTGTAGTTTTGACTCAAATGACCTAGAAACATACAAAAGTTTGTTTCTGGAATTTGAGAATTGCTCAGCTGCATTATATAATGAGTATGTGGATAATATGAAGCTGAGTATTTTGTCTGATCCAAGAAAATTTTGGGGATTTATTAATGTTAAGAAGAAGACTGATGGATTTCCTTCTTCTTTCAAACTTCAGGATGAATTTTCTGACGATTCCACCATTATTTGTGGCTTCTTTCCCAATCTTTTTAAAGAATCATTTTGTTCAGATTCTTTTAATCCTGATTTAGTGTATTTTGATTATATGAATAACGCATCCAGAGTTTCTTTGGGGCATATATCTTTTACCTCGGAGGATATTTTTAAGTATATTGAATAAATCGATGAGGATTTTAGCGCTGGACCAGACGGAATTCCTGCCGCAGTGTTAAAACAATGCGGCTCCATTTTATGTCAGCCACTTTCGTTACTTTTTAATAAATCAATTAATGAAAGTAATTTTCCTCTTTTTTGGAAAAAATCTTATATCAGTCCTATTTACAAAAAAGGTTGCAGGAATGACATCACTAATTATCGCTAAATTGTCTTCGATTCCTAAACTTTTTGAGCGAATAGTGTACGATAGAGTGAAAATTCACTGTGGGCAAGTCATGACAACTCGTCAGCATGGTTTTGTTACTGGCAGATCCACTGTGTCTAATCTCCTTGATTTCACTACATTCTGCTTAAAATCTACTGATTCTGGTAGCCAGGTCGATTGTATTTACACTGACTTTAGCAAAGCTTTTGATAAATTACCACATAATCTAATTTTATTTAAACTTAAATTAATGGGATTTCCACAATATTGTGTAAACTGGATCAAATCGTATTTGATGGAGCGATCTTATCAAGTACGGTTCCGAGGCGTGTTGTCTTCTGAATTTGTTGCAGAATCGAGTGTTCCTCAAGGAAGCCACCTGGGTCCACTTCTGTTTATTTTAGCAATTAATGATGTTACCCACGTCATCAAACACTCTCATTTGCTTATTTATGCAGATGATATGAAAATATACAGAACAATTGATTCTAATGACAATTCAGACCTGCTCCAGTCAGACTTGAACTCCTTTGCGGTTTGGTGTTCTAAAAATAACATGTTTTTAAATCCAGATAAATGCCAAACTATGACCTTTTCGCGTAAAAGGAACAATTTTATTTTTGATTACAAAATTAAAGATATTGCTTTAAGTCGTGTAACTACCGTCAAAGACCTTGGTATATGCATGGATTCTAAATTGTCGTTTAACATGCATTGTGACGCCAAATTTCAACGGCGTTGAAATTAACCGTCACAGCGCCGGAGTGTGCACGCACTAAACACCACCACACACGAAATTTTATATATATTTTTTTTTTCCTTCATTTTGTACAGAATGAAACATGAAAACAAAAATAAAACAATTGAATTGAAATTATCATGTCTGTCTCTTCCCTCTTATGTTGTTGTAGAACAGGTTCACCGTAATCGGGATGGCACGACTTGGCTGCGAGTGTTTGTTTTCGAGCTAAGTGCATAAAAGCAACAACAAAATGGATAGATTGCTGTATGTTGTTTTCGAGCAAGGTGCTTGTTGACGAGCTAAAGACAAGGGACAACAACAACAAATGAATGTTACGGGATGTTGTTGACGAACTAAGCCGCACGGCGAAGAACAGGATCCAAGGGAAGAATGTTATAAAAGCAACAAGCGCAGAGATCTGGGGGGCAATCAATCGTGAAACGAGCGTGAGCAGACAACTAAAGTCAGCTACAGTGAACCCAGTGAACCTTGAGCCCAGTGAACAGTGGCCAGTGAAGCCAGTGAACAGTGAACCCAGTGTACGCAGCAACGCGTAAGACAGAGTCGGTGGCTTGTAGGCCCACCTGTTTACATCCGCATCAGCAGCGTCGGTGGCTTGTAGGCCCACCTGCAGACAAGCAGAGAAATAGTGTCGGTGGCTTGTAGGCCCACACATTTCTAAACTTTTTTTTAGCAGTGTCAGCGGCTTGTAAGCCCTCCTGCTCCAACAAAAGAGTACAAAGTCCGTGGCTTGTAAGCCCGCGTACTCTAAGTATTCATCCAGCAACAGTGTCCGAGGCTCGTAGGCCCGCCTGTTGGAAGCCACAGCGAGAACACATCGAAGGACGACAACGAGGAGGAGACACTGTGCAAAGAGACTTGGCATCGAACAAAATAAAAGAAAAGTTTATAAATGAAATAAGAAAACAAAGAAAGACAATAATAAAAAGAATATAATAATCTCAAACTAAGTGCCCGTGTTATTTCTTGTTAAAGGACCTTGGAACCCCGCTGAGCATACCTCAGCATAAAGGTAACAACAAGAGGTTCGTTACAAGTGGCGCCCGAGCAGGGACTTCATCAAGAAAACATCAGAGGAACGACGCAGAAACTAGAAACCATCAGGAAACATGGTACGAACAACCTGGATCTATCAACTGCGACGCGATGACTTGCTGGCGTACGGCAAAGAGTTCAATCTGAGCGGTGAAGGAACCGAGGAAGAACTCCGGAAAAGGTTTGCTACCTTTGCCGTGGAACCGGAGCAAAAACCGGAGATCGAGCAACGACTTCTCGAGCTGGAAGCGAAGCATAGCAGAGTAGCTTCTCCATGTCCGCTCACCGTACCGCTGCCGGTACCACCGTTGAACCTGGCACCATCAGGATCTGACAGCGTAAACAGGAATTTCGCCTCTCCGGCGTATAACGAAAGACTGGCCGGAATACCACCACAAAGCAACGAGTATAAATTATACAAAGAGAATTCTTCATCCAGCCTTCCAACTTCGTTCCAAACTATCAGCCATCCACCGACAGAAAAACCAAAACAATGACAACCAACGAGTTTACGTACTCGTTTGGCTGAGTTATTGACGCTCAGCAAGAAGAAGTAAACATGAAAATAAATACAGCAAGTAACGAAAGAAGAAGAAAAGAATATTATAAGTATATGAATGAAAACCAAACTTCTATTTGCCACAAATTTTACAGCTTCTTTTTTTGTGTTATTTTTTGGGATCTTATTGGGTTTGCCGAGTTTATGTTGTTTCTAGCTGGACATTGTTGTTGTGATTTTATTCTAGCTATATTTTGGTTTCAGCTGCAAATAATAATTTTTTCATTAGCCGAATAAAAAGACGGAATTCTGATTCGGATAATGAAATAACTATTATTTCATAAGAAGTTGCAAATATGTTTTTTTTTTAATGAACAGAGGAAAATAATGCATTTATAAAATGTCTTTCTCTGTTATATTAGAATATAAAGAAATAAAGAAAATAAAATAAAATTGGTTTTTACCTATTTGCTTTAATGTTGTTAAAATTGCTTTTAAGTACACTGAGAAAAAAAGTACTTTAAAATTAAACAAAATATTTTAAAATAGAAATTAAACGCATTTGCGTTTCTACAAAACGAAATTTACAGCAAGCGAGTATAATTTTCAACTATAAACTCATTTCTGATTTTTGTATAATTTTCTCTTATTTCCATCCAATAACAAAAAATACGTCGCTATTAGCGATTAAGACAACTGAGACCCCGATTGTACATTTGATTTTTTAAAAATATTTTTGAATTAGTCTTACAAATATTGGACATAAGAAATAACAACTAATTATTTATTTTGATATTTAAAATATATCAAGCCGCAATAAAACGCAACCTTCATCAAATGAAGTCAAAAAAATTTGTTATTAGGGGGGTCCCAGGGGTCGCTAATCACGAATCTGACTTCGAAAACTGGAAAAAGTTAAAAAAATGGTATCAAAAAAATGGCGTGTTAATTTATTTGTTTTTAATTTAAAACATTTGTTTTAAGTTTTAAAGTTTTTGCAATAAATTTTTCGTTTACATAAATGTGTTTAAACTAAAAAAATTTACAATGAAAGTATATTTAAAAACATTGTTTTGAAAAGAAAAACTTTTGTTTTAAATTAAACTTTAAAAATATTTGTATTTAACTGAAATGAAATTGTTTCAAGCTCTATTTCAAAAACAAATTCCTTTAATATGAACACAATTTCATTTAATTTTAACACATATTTCCCTCAGTGTAGGTATTTTATTAAACGAAACCAAAGCTGCAAAATGTAATGATAGAATTTTTAACATTTATTAGAATAATTTTTAAAATTTACCATTTTTAACGATTTATTATTTGTTGAAAAGTATTTTAAGACATGGCTGCGAACAAATGTAATATTGTGGCGAATTTGTTGTGAGCGTTTTTATCATGCATTTCTTAATTGGTTGGAAATCAAAGGCTTAGGAATATTTGTGTTTTGCCAATTTATAATATGCAAAAAATTTACGTATAAGTTAATTATTTATGCAAAAACTTATATTGTTGCTGGCAATATGTGCCAGTTATCGAAGTAAACTTTTGAAATGAAACAATAATTTTGTTGCTGGCACTATGTGCCAGTTATCAATTATTTATTATTGGCACTATGTGCCAGTTGTTCATTAACGAAAAAGATCTGCTTAAAGACTAACTTAAAATATGCTCGAAAAACCTTAGTAATGCCTAAGTTGACGCGGCCGCTGTTTGCTGACTCTGTGTTGTTATTGTTGTTGTCTTTGCTGTTGCTATTGTTGTTGTTGGATTTATGATTGCTAGTGTTGCGACGATCTTTTTGCTGACACTGCATTTTTGGTGTAAGAATTTTTAATGTGGCCGTTTGGAACTCCGAAATTGTCACGTACTATCTCGTGTTACCATTCACAGGCCAGAACGGATGCGCGTGTAGGCAATGTGTTAACTTATATATTGAAAATTTTTTAATAACTTTCGTTCTGTTTTAACAATCAAATTTTTGATATTGTTAGATAATTTTTTGATATCGAAGGATGCCTAAATAAATTTGTGTCCCAATTGGTCTTGATATCGGAATAATTAAATCCATTGATCAACCTTACAGAACTGTGAAACTTGCCATTGAATTCTCCCGATGATGCAAAAGCATCGTATTCTTCAAACTTTTTAAAAAATTATAATAATCATATACGAGGTTAATACATCTGCATTTACATATAACTGACGTCTAAACATGGTAATAAAAACATAAATGTTCACTTTTTACATTGAACAAAAACATGAAAAAATTTCAACCTCTTCTGCTTTAATAATGCTTTAAAAACCAAACAAAGGTAATCAAAATTTACCCAATAAATGCATGTACATAAGGCAATAGTCACATATTGTATTCAATAAATACCTTAAACTTCATAAAATAAACTAATAACATGTAAATATTTAACTCTAACACTGGTACTATTTACATATGTAAATATTTAACTTTTTAGATGGCTACAAATTTGATGTTTCTGGCACGATTTGAATATAATTTACATTCAGTGGCTAATTTTTAAATTTGTTTAAATAAACAAAAATAGCCACTAATGTAAATTATATTCAAATCGTGCCAAAAACATCAAATTTGTAGCCATTTAAAAAGTGAAATATTTACATATGTAAATAGTACCAGTGTTAGGGTTAATAAAAAAATAGCATCATATCAATATATGCTATTATACAATTATATAAATTTTATTCATATGAAAATTTACTCAAAAGTAATGTTTATGAAATAATTTAAACCGTCAATTATATCTTATATTTTATATATAATAGCCGCGTTCCATTCGCTTAAAAATAATCCAGATTATTTTTTTTTACATGCAAAGCAAAAACAAAAATAATAATTCTATAACAAATAGAATTATTTTTGCTATCCATATAAAATTGTGATATAGCCTTAAAAAAATTTGAAACACACGTGCCGCTCCTGTATATTTTTATGAGCTGTCATTTCATTTTTTGAATTATTTGTTTGTTTGATACAATGACTATTAGGTAGCCATGGCAGCTACCTATTTTCTCACGAGCTACGACCATCGAATGTTAAACAAAAGAAAACAAAACAAACCGCGTGTGTCACACACATTGGATGCATTCAGCGAAGCCAACAATTGCTTTTAAATTGTTTATATAATTGCATCATATTAATAATTAAATTAAATAATGTACAATTTTTCTGACGTTTAGAGTAGAACACATTCAGAGAAAAACATCGTTCACTATGGTATCGCTACCATAACAGTTCACAAAAGTTTTGAACGACACACGTTCTCATGACACCTAATAGTTATTGTATCATGATTGCTTGTTTGAATATAATTTTGACTACAACGGAAGTGCCCTCTACGAGTCGTTTTTCTTGCCGTTCTTTGAGAAAATTTGTTATCGCGATTATATTAAGGTGAAAGGAACGCAGCTACTGTCTTAAAATGTTTAAAAACTGTTTTAAAATGCATCAACATACAATTTGACTTATTTAAAAAAATGTCAATAAATTTTAAATTTACATAAAAATAAAATTAGGCTGGTTAAAACAGAACGAAAGTTATTAAAAAAATTTTCAATTTATACGTACTTTTTTCTGTGCGCATTTAACTGTATTTAAAATTAAATTTGCAAAACACAAATATTCCTTAGCCGTTGTTTTTCCTATTCCTAAGTTTTGTCGTAAAATTGAGATTTTAATAAAAATTAAATAATTTTTTGCAAGCAGTACGTTTGTTGATTGACTTTGAAGCCATTACTGCTTGCAGCTTTGGTTTCGTTAAATAAAATAACTACACTGAGGGAAATATGTGTTAAAATTAAATGAAATTCTGTTCATATTAAAGGAATTTGTTTTTGAAATAGAGCTTGAAACAATTTCATTTCAGTTTAATACAAATATTTTTAAAGTTTAATTTAAAACAAAAGTTTTTCTTTTCAAAACAATGTTTTTAAATATACTTTCATTGTAAATTTTTTTAGTTTAAACACATTTATTTAAACGAAAAATTTAATGCAAAAACTTTAAAACTTAAAACAAATGTTTTAAATTAAAAACAAATAAATTAACACGCCATTTTTTTGATACCATTTTTTTAACTTTTTCCAGTTTTCGAAGTCAGATTCGTGATTAGCGACCCCTGGGACCCCCCTAATAACAAATTTTTTTGACTTCATTTGATGAAGGTTGCGTTTTATTGCGGCTTGATATATTTTAAATATCAAAATAAATAATTAGTTGTTATTTCTTATGTCCAATATTTGTAAGACTAATTCAAAAATATTTTTAAAAAATCAAATGTACAATCGGGGTCTCAGTTGTCTTAATCGCTAATAGCGACGTATTTTTTGTTATTGGATGGAAATAAGAGAAAATTATACAAAAATCAGAAAGGAGTTTATAGTTGAAAATTATACTCGCTTGCTGTAAATTTCGTTTTGTAGAAACGCAAATGCGTTTAATTTCTATTTTAAAATATTTTGTTTAATTTTAAAGTACTTTTTTTCTCAGTGTACTTAAAAGCAATTTTTACAACATTAAAGCAAATAGGTAAAAACCAATTTTATTTTATTTTCTTTATTTCTTTATATTCTAATATAACAGAGAAAGACATTTTATAAATGCATTATTTTCCTCTGTTCATTAAAAAAAAAACATATTTGCAACTCCTTATGAAATAATAGTTATTTCATTATCCGAATCAGAATTCCGTCTTTTTATTCGGCTAATGAAAAAATTATTATTTGCAGCTGAAACCAAAATATAGCTAGAATAAAATCACAACAACAATGTCCAGCTAGAAACAACATAAACTCGGCAAACCCAATAAGATCCCAAAAAATAACACAAAAAAAGAAGCTGTAAAATTTGTGGCAAATAGAAGTTTGGTTTTCATTCATATACTTATAATATTCTTTTCTTCTTCTTTCGTTACTTGCTGTATTTATTTTCATGTTTACTTCTTCTTGCTGAGCGTCAATAACTCAGCCAAACGAGTACGTAAACTCGTTGGTTGTCATTGTTTTGGTTTTTCTGTCGGTGGATGGCTGATAGTTTGGAACGAAGTTGGAAGGCTGGATGAAGAATTCTCTTTGTATAATTTATACTCGTTGCTTTGTGGTGGTATTCCGGCCAGTCTTTCGTTATACGCCGGAGAGGCGAAATTCCTGTTTACGCTGTCAGATCCTGATGGTGCCAGGTTCAACGGTGGTACCGGCAGCGGTACGGTGAGCGGACATGGAGAAGCTACTCTGCTATGCTTCGCTTCCAGCTCGAGAAGTCGTTGCTCGATCTCCGGTTTTTGCTCCGGTTCCACGGCAAAGGTAGCAAACCTTTTCCGGAGTTCTTCCTCGGTTCCTTCACCGCTCAGATTGAACTCTTTGCCGTACGCCAGCAAGTCATCGCGTCGCAGTTGATAGATCCAGGTTGTTCGTACCATGTTTCCTGATGGTTTCTAGTTTCTGCGTCGTTCCTCTGATGTTTTCTTGATGAAGTCCCTGCTCGGGCGCCACTTGTAACGAACCTCTTGTTGTTACCTTTATGCTGAGGTATGCTCAGCGGGGTTCCAAGGTCCTTTAACAAGAAATAACACGGGCACTTAGTTTGAGATTATTATATTCTTTTTATTATTGTCTTTCTTTGTTTTCTTATTTCATTTATAAACTTTTCTTTTATTTTGTTCGATGCCAAGTCTCTTTGCACAGTGTCTCCTCCTCGTTGTCGTCCTTCGATGTGTTCTCGCTGTGGCTTCCAACAGGCGGGCCTA
Organism: Dichetophora obliterata; assembly: GCA_963920525.1. NCBI lineage: Eukaryota > Metazoa > Arthropoda > Insecta > Diptera > Sciomyzidae > Dichetophora > Dichetophora obliterata. Next base: position 140,744,348 of record OY986437.1, read on the forward strand.
CGAGCCTCGGACACTGTTGCTGGATGAATACTTAGAGTACGCGGGCTTACAAGCCACGGACTTTGTACTCTTTTGTTGGAGCAGGAGGGCTTACAAGCCGCTGACACTGCTAAAAAAAAGTTTAGAAATGTGTGGGCCTACAAGCCACCGACACTATTTCTCTGCTTGTCTGCAGGTGGGCCTACAAGCCACCGACGCTGCTGATGCGGATGTAAACAGGTGGGCCTACAAGCCACCGACTCTGTCTTACGCGTTGCTGCGTACACTGGGTTCACTGTTCACTGGCTTCACTGGCCACTGTTCACTGGGCTCAAGGTTCACTGGGTTCACTGTAGCTGACTTTAGTTGTCTGCTCACGCTCGTTTCACGATTGATTGCCCCCCAGATCTCTGCGCTTGTTGCTTTTATAACATTCTTCCCTTGGATCCTGTTCTTCGCCGTGCGGCTTAGTTCGTCAACAACATCCCGTAACATTCATTTGTTGTTGTTGTCCCTTGTCTTTAGCTCGTCAACAAGCACCTTGCTCGAAAACAACATACAGCAATCTATCCATTTTGTTGTTGCTTTTATGCACTTAGCTCGAAAACAAACTCTCGCAGCCAAGTCGTGCCATCCCGATTACGGTGAACCTGTTCTACAACAACATAAGAGGGAAGAGACAGACATGATAATTTCAATTCAATTGTTGTATTTTTGTTTTCATGTTTCATTCTGTACAAAATGAAGGAAAAAAAAAATATATATAAAATTTCGTGTGTGGTGGTGTTTAGTGCGTGCACACTCCGGCGCTGTGACGGTTAATTTCAACGCCGTTGAAATTTGGCGTCACAATGCATGTTAAACGACAATTTAGAATCCATGCATATACCAAGGTCTTTGACGGTAGTTACACGACTTAAAGCAGTATCTTTAATTTTGTAATCAAAAATAAAATTGTTCCTTTTACGCGAAAAGGTCATAGTTTGGCATTTATCTGGATTTAAAAACATGTTATTTTTAGAACACCAAACCGCAAAGGAGTTCAAGTCTGACTGGAGCAGGTCTGAATTGTCATTAGAATCAATTGTTCTGTATATTTTCATATCATCTGCATAAATAAGCAAATGAGAGTGTTTGATGACGTGGGTAACATCATTAATTGCTAAAATAAACAGAAGTGGACCCAGGTGGCTTCCTTGAGGAACACTCGATTCTGCAACAAATTCAGAAGACAACACGCCTCGGAACCGTACTTGATAAGATCGCTCCATCAAATACGATTTGATCCAGTTTACACAATATTGTGGAAATCCCATTAATTTAAGTTTAAATAAAATTAGATTATGTGGTAATTTATCAAAAGCTTTGCTAAAGTCAGTGTAAATACAATCGACCTGGCTACCAGAATCAGTAGATTTTAAGCAGAATGTAGTGAAATCAAGGAGATTAGACACAGTGGATCTGCCAGTAACAAAACCATGCTGACGAGTTGTCATGACTTGCCCACAGTGAATTTTCACTCTATCGTACACTATTCGCTCAAAAAGTTTAGGAATCGAAGACAATTTAGCGATAATTAGTGATGTCATTCCTGCAACCTTTTTTGTAAATAGGACTGATATAAGATTTTTTCCAAAAAAGAGGAAAATTACTTTCATTAATTGATTTATTAAAAAGTAACGAAAGTGGCTGACATAAAATGGAGCCGCATTGTTTTAACACTGCGGCAGGAATTCCGTCTGGTCCAGCGCTAAAATCCTCATCGATTTATTCAATATACTTAAAAATATCCTCCGAGGTAAAAGATATATGCCCCAAAGAAACTCTGGATGCGTTATTCATATAATCAAAATACACTAAATCAGGATTAAAAGAATCTGAACAAAATTATTCTTTAAAAAGATTGGGAAAGAAGCCACAAATAATGGTGGAATCGTCAGAAAATTCATCCTGAAGTTTGAAAGAAGAAGGAAATCCATCAGTCTTCTTCTTAACATTAATAAATCCCCAAAATTTTCTTGGATCAGACAAAATACTCAGCTTCATATTATCCACATACTCATTATATAATGCAGCTGAGCAATTCTCAAATTCCAGAAACAAACTTTTGTATGTTTCTAGGTCATTTGAGTCAAAACTACAAACATATTTCTTCCATACCCTATTCCTATTGTTGCGAAGAGTCTTTAAATCCTTTGTGTACCAAGGGTACGCAGAATTTTTCGCAAATTTGAGACTCTATGGTACAGACTGAGAAAACATAGCAAAGAGCTCCGTATAGAAAAAATGTATTGAACTATTAAGATTATTATTATTGTAGTGTCCACAAATTGTTAAAATAGTTACTTGTTTTATTTTTTATACTTTACGTTTAATTCTGTTTATTATTTATAATCATAAAAAAAGTCAAAGATAAAAAATTGTATTAAAAATTTTTTAAATAAAATAAAAAACTTCAAACTAAAAAGACTAAAAATATATGTATCTTATTAAATAAATATTTATGAACATGATACAACCATAATTGGCGATCCTGCTCGATCCTGTATTCAACCCTATTTATAAAAACAAGAGTTGCAATAAAAAAAGGACAAATAGCAACAAAAACAACTACAAAAATTAAACCAACAGAACAAATATATTCTCCCGTTCAAAATCATCTCTAAAGTTGCCAATAATTCCACCACCAATAATTACGCTTCGCATAAAAATATAACTTCCAAGAACAATTTTCAAACCAACAGGTTCAGCAATCGCAACAACCACAACATTAGTCGTCACAACCTCAAATTAAATTACAAGGCTGTCGGCACAACACCATTCACACATCAATTTCTGCGGCCCAACAATACGTGAACCCGCACACCCACGCCAACATCATCATCATATACTGCCGTTTGTCTTCGGAAGCAAAAACCGCACAATCCGCTACCAACTATCAAATAACAACTTAACATTAAAAGCAACCGACAAGATAAGTTCATATAATTATTCATTACTATTTTTATTCTCATAAATTATAATTATATATATATTGGGGGTTGGAATTAGTTTTAAAGGTTTTCTAAGAGATGGCGTAACTATCAATAGATCGCACGGGCACACCTGTGACTATATTCATTTCAAAGCACATTGTCTAAGCTTCATTTTTCAGTATGTGTCATTCCACTGAAGTGTAAACAACATATATTTTTTTCTCTGTGAACATGTCGACTTTCGTTCCAACAAAACGCAATTTGCGGGAAGGTTTACTTTTGTGCTTCCATTTGAAGAAAAAAGCGGTTGAAGCACAACGCACGCTTACTGAGGCTTACGGGGACTATGCTCCATCGATTTCTACTTGTGAGTACTGGTTCCGTCAGTTTAAAAGTGGTGATTTTGATACGGAAGACAAAGAGCGTCCGGGCCAGCCGAAAAAGTTTGAAGATGAGGAATTGGAGGCTTTGCTCGATGAAGACCCGTGTCAAACCCTTCAAGAATTGTCAGAATCATTGGGAGTCGACTTATCAACGGTCGGCAAACGCTTGAAGGCCATGGGAATGATTCAAAAGCAAGGAAATTGGGTGCCGTACCAGTTGAAGCCGAGAGACGTTGAACGGCGATTTTGCATGTGCGAACAACTGCTTCAACGGCATAAAAGGAAGAGTTTTTTGCATCGTATTGTCACTGGCGATGAAAAGTGGATCCATTACGATAATCCTAAGCGAAAAAAATCGTGGGGACCACCCGGCCATGCATCAACATCGAGGGCCAAGCCGAATATTCATGGCGCCAAGCTTATGCTGTGTATTTGGTGGGATCAGAAGGGTGTCGTGTACTATGAGCTGCTAAAACCTAACGAAACCATCACTGGGGAACGCTACCAACAACAATTGATGCAATTGAGCCGAGCATTAAAGGTTAAACGGCCGGAATATGCCAAAAGACACGACAAAGTGGTTTTTCAACATGACAACGCACGGCCACATGTTGCAAGAACCCTCAAGGAAACGTTAGAGGCACTGAATTGAGATGTGCTACCCCACCCGCCTTATAGCCCAGACATAGCCCCTTCCGACTACTACCTATTCAGATCGATGACGCATGGCTTGGCTGAGCAGCGCTTCACTTCTTACGAGGATACCAAAAAATGGGTCGATTCGTGGATTGCCTCAAAAGACGAATCGTTCTTCCGGCGCGGAATCCATATGCTGCCAGAAAGATGGGAAAATGTTGTAGCTAACGATGGACAATACTTTGAATAATATACATTGTACCGTTGTTTCTAAATAAATGCTCAAAAACCGAAAAAACCTTTAAAATTAATTCCAACCCCCAATATATAACACACATATTAGTTTTTTTTTAACTTACTTTATCATGAAACCAACTATGAATTAATCACTTAACTTAATCAAATTTAAGCTTAATTAATTAAATTTAAACTTAAATAATTTTAATAAATCATATTTAATTTTTTAATCTTAAATTCAAAACCTATTCTTAGAACTTTTTCAAAACTTTAAATCTTAATCTACTTAATCATTATAGTAAACTAAATAATAATTAAATTTGGGTCCGTGTTTGGCAGTAGTGCGCACCAAGTTTAAGCAACCAAACGTACACAAACTATTTGGTTGCACTGTATTTATGTTTGTTTATATTCACCACGCACAATGACCCGTGGTTATATATTTGATTTACAAGACGCTTTTTCGCACTAAGCTAATGTTCTATGTATTTCACTCGCGCACTTTGAATGTTTATATATTTTGTTATATTTATTTTGTATTACGCACTTACACATTAAGTTTATATTTATTATTCACTCACGCACTTTTTATGTTAAAATTATGCACTTTTTCAAAATACCGTTTTTTGTCTTTATAAGCATCAAGAATTTGAAAATAAAGATCATTAGTTCCTCGAGCTTTAAATCAGCTTGATCTTTTATTTTCTAAGCCTAAGTGCATTTTCATGCCGGCTGTTTTTAAAGGAAAAAATATAAAAACTTAGAGCCAGTGGCGTTATTAAGCGCCGGCAAAATTTTTGAGGCAGGTCCTTTTAATTAAAAACAAAAATTTCAAAATAAAACTTTACATGGCGACCCTGCCAAACACGGACCCAAATTTGATTCGTACGCAAGAAGAAATTTTGCCGACGGCAAAACAACACATACAGCAAGAATACGTACCAGATGGTGATGACGTAAAAGCACCAAAATCATGGAGTACAACAACTCTATTTGAACAACACGCAGAGGAATTCATGAGCACCTACAGGACATGGTTGCTGGGCGTAGAAGAGGAGCAACAAAGGGAACTGGAGCAGCCGATTAATAAACAACAACAACAATAAACAAAAATTTATTTTTATCATTAATTTTATAAAAACAAACTTATAAAACAAAATTATAAAGAAACACTGAAGAACTAATAACCCTTTCTTAATTTATTTTTCAAGTAATGTTAATTAACAAATAAACAATGAAGTAAATCCATATTTTTTTAAATTTATTATTAAATTTTTGTACACAAAATAACACACGAAACTTGCATCTTTTCACTTCAATAACAACTTGTTGCGCTTATTATTACAAATTTTTTTTTCTCTTACACACAAACACTTGGCAAATAGTTAAGATAAACAAAATTTTTGCGAACAACAACATTTCTTTCTTTTGCATATATTTTTTTTTTATGCTTTGTTGCTCAAAACACTACACTTAAAATTGAATTAAATGCATACATTTAGCGAATATATGCTAAACGAAAACTACGCGCACGGATTATAACATCTTTGCTACATTTTGTTAAAATTACCTTTTCTTTGAATATTGAATCGCGACCGACACTTATAATAAAAAATTTTTTTTTCACTACGCGAAAACTACTCGACCGCCATTATATTCTTCATTCATAAAACTTAAACGTCAGATTTTACTTTTTCTTTGTTCTTATTCGCAATCAATCATTGCAGACACATGTTTAAATGTTGGCATGCATGATTTATTGGCACTATGAATCACAGGGTGATTCAAGTGAAATAAAAAAAAATTAAAATTTTAATGTTTTGATGTCATGACATAAATTTATGGACATTATTAAAGAATACATAATATTTCTTGAAAAATTAAAGAAAAATTTCAGAAAAAGTAAAAATCGAACTTATACTGAAGAATATAAAAAGGCTAAATTGCAAAAAATTGAAAATTTGAAAAACGAAATTAGTCAAATATGAAACTTTAGAAGATTGCAAACATTTTATTGTAGAATTTAATAAAATTTATTATGAATTACATGAATTCATAAAAAATTTAATAACACGAAAAGAAGATAAAATAAACTTGGATTTATCATCGGTTTGGGAGGAAGAAACTAATTTGCCAAAAATGTCAAGTTTTGACATAAATGTAGTAGGTAAAAACCTACCAGTTTTTAAAGGAGTTTATGAAGAATTAGATGATTTTATAGTGAAAGCAGAATTGCTTCATGATTTAATAAAAGATGAAGATAAGGCCATTTTTATAAAGTATGTATACAATTTTAAATTAACAACCCAAGTGAGAAGTATACTTGGACGTTTGAACAGACCTTCGACATTAATTGAATTAAAATCTTTATTGGTGAAATCTTATCCCAATCCAAAAACAGTACAGCAAATGCTAAATGAATTTAGTTCTATATCACAGAATAATCTAACAATTTCCGAATACAGAGAAAAAATAACAGAATTATCAGAGCAATTAAGCAATTTAGAGCTACAAAGCTTAGAGAAACCCAGTCAAGAGACAAAAGATGCAATATTTAAGGTCAACGAAAGTATGGCACTTAATATTTTTTCAAAAGGTGTCAGGACAGAATATAAAACTATTTTACAGGCGAATCCGCCAAAAACTTTTAATGAAGCAACTGAAAGATGCTTGAATATTGAGCAAAATCTTTCAACAGATAGAAACAATATTTTACATATACAGAACAGAAATAATTCAAGAAACTATAATGAGCAAAATAATAGATTTAATCAAAACTTCAGAAATTACAATAATCAACATTTTTCCAACAGAAATAATAACAATTATAGAAATAATACATTTCAAAAAAGGAATCAAAATTTTTCAAATAATAATTACAGAAACAATAATAATTTTCAAAACAACAATCAAAATACCAATTACAGAAATAATAACAATTACAGAAGCAACAATTTTCAAAATAACAATAATTTTTACCGTGAAAACAGAAATAATAATAATAATTTTATAAACAATAATAACAATTTCAATAGAAATACAAATTTTACAAACAACAACAATGCGCAGGGAAACGGATATGGCCGGGTAGCAGGAATTGTTACCCACAGAGGCCAAAACTGATCCTACAACTTACTAAAAATTTAACCAATTTTATTATATTAAAGTGCAAAAATACAAATGAGAATCTGAAATTCCTAATAGACACGGGAGCAGATATTTCTATCTGCAAGAAAAGAAGCGTGAATAAAATAGAAACAAGAAATATTTCAACAATAACTGGTATAACAAATGAAAGTATAGAGTGCATAGGCACATCATATTTAAATTTTTTAATTGAAACGGAGGAAATAACACACAATTTCCACATAGTAGAAAATGAATTTCCAATATTAACAGATGGCATAATAGGGCGTGACATGTTGAGAAAGTACATGTCTAAAATAGATTTTGAAACTTACACGGTAACATTTTTAATAAATGAAAAAGAACTAACTTTACCAATAATTTTAAATTATAAAAACTTTACAGTACCTGCTCGATCAGAAGCAGTGATCCCCATAAATATTAGGGTTAATGAAGATAGTTTAATCCTTAACAAAGAAATAAATAATGGAGTCTTCATTGCAAATAGCATAATACCTGCAAATGGCGTAGCACACGTGAAAGTTTTAAACACGACAGAAGAAGAAATAAATTTAGAGGATATAAACATAGAAACAAAACCATTAAAAAACTACAACATATTTACAAGCAAAGAAACTAATAAATTTAATGCACATAGATTACAAGAACTTTTAAAAACATTAGACATAGGATGCAACGAACCGGAGGCAGAAAAATCAATTATTGACATTTTAAAACAATTCCAAGATATATTCCACCTCCCCGGAGAACCATTGACCGTGAACAATTTTTACACGCAAGAAATTCATACTACTGATTCAACAGCGGTATACATAAAGAACTACAGACTCCCACAGACACAAATGACAGAGATCAACGAACAAGTAGACAAACTTTTAAAAGACAACATTATTGAACACTCAGTTAGCCCTTACAATTCGCCACTATTAGTTGTTCCAAAAAAATCAAATAATGATGAAAAAAAATGGAGATTAGTGGTCGATTTCAGGAAACTAAACGAAAAAATAGTTAACGACAAGTTTCCCCTTACAAAAATAGAAGACCTACTTGACAAATTAGGAAGAGCTAAATACTTTTCGACGTTGGACATGACTAGCTCCTTCCACCAAATACGATTACACGAAGACTCACGACAATTAACTGCCTTTTCAACAAATAACGGACATTACCAATTTAAACGCCTACCTTTTGGACTAAAAATATCGTCCAACAGCTTTCAGCGCATGCTAACAATAGCATTGAGTGGTTTAGATGCTGAAGCATTTCTATACGTAGACGATATTATTGTGTTTGGATGCAGTTTAGGGCATCACAATGAAAATTTAGCAAAAGTTTTTGAAAGGATGAGGAAATTTAATTTAAAACTAAATGCACACAAGTGCTCATTTTTGAAACCAGAGGTTGTTTATCTAGGACACCTCATAACTGCTAAGGGCATTAAAACTGACCCAGCAAAAAATAAAATCATTAAAAATTACCCTGTACCAAAAGACACAGATGAAGTCAGAAGATTTGTTGCTTTCTGCAATTATTATAGGAGGTTCATACCCAAGTTTGCAGAAATAGCTAAAGTTTTGAACTCACTACTAAAAAAAGATGTTAAATTTAATTGGACTGAAGATTGTCAAAATGCTTTTGAAACGTTAAAAACAAAATTATTAAACCCACCGATACTACAATACCCAAATTTTGAAAAACAATTTGTACTGACAACAGACGCCTCAAATTATGCGTTAGGTGCTGTTTTGTCACAAGGTGATATTGGTTTAGATCTACCAATATCATACGCGAGCAAGTCTCTAAACAAACACGATTTAAACAAACCGATAATAGAAAAAGAGTTATTGGCCATACATTGGGCCATAAATTTTTTCAGACCATACCTCTACGGTCGCAAATTTTTAGTAGTAACAGATCACAGACCTTTAGTGTCTCTGTTTTCCCATAGAAACCCGTCATCTAAGATGACACGTATTAGATTAGACTTATGCGATTACAATTTTGAAATTATATACAAGAAAGGCAGCATGAATACTAATGCTGACGCATTATCTCGTATAGTACTAAACAGCGATTCATTGCAGGCTATGATTCCGACAGAAACGGATGATAGGAAAATACTGGCTATAACACGAAGTATGGTTAGAAATAAACATACACAAAACACTAATTCAGACACAACAAGTGACATTACTAACAAGAAGTCTGATCAACTTTTTGCTTGGGAATGCACATCCAAATCAGATATAAACAAAATGATACAATTAAAATTCGTAATAGATAGAAATTACAAGGGAACCCAAATATATATAAATAATAGAGAAGTTATTGCAAGATGCAGCGATAATCCATCGATCACACAGCTGACTTTGGAGAAACTGTCTTCAAAAATGCAAAGGTTAAATATAAACGAGCTCGCGTTAAGTAAAAATGATAAAATATTTGAAACCATAAGAATGGATAAATTTAAAGAGATATTTAATAATTTACAAAGACAAAATAATGAAAATTTAAAAATTTTAATATACAATGAACCTACAAGAATAATTGATAAAGATATACAAAATAAATTAATTGAAGAATATCATAATTCGGCTCATGGAGGACACATGGGCATTAGAAAAACCAATTTAAAAATGAAACAAAAATACATTTGGAAAAACATGAACAAAATGATAAAGAAATATATATTAAATTGCGAACAATGTAAAATCAACAAACAAACCAGACATACAAAAGAGGAATTAACTTTGACAGACACACCAGGAACTAGTTTTGAAACAATATCAATAGATACTGTAGGGCCTTTGCGATTATCAAATAATTTACGTTATATATTAACTATGCAATGTGAGTTAACGAAATATGTCATTGCTTGTCCAATGGAGACCAAAGACGCAAAGACTGTAGCCAAATCCTTAATAGAAAATGTTATTTTAATCTATGGTCATTTTAAAGTTCTTAAATCAGATAGGGGTACTGAATTTACCAATGAATTGATGTCGGAAATCTGCAAACAGCTTAACATTAAACAAATATTTAGCACGCCTTATCATCATGAGACTTTAGGTTCAATAGAAAGAAACCACAGAGTATTGAACGAATTTTTATTAAATTTTTGCAAAGATGATGAATGGGACCATTGGATCCCATACTTCACATTTGCTTACAATACAACACCTCATGTTGACACTAATTACACTCCTTTTGAACTTATATTTGGCAAATTAGCAAACCTACCAAATGATAATCTAGATAATTCAAAATGTTACAACACAGATAATTATGCGCAAGAATTGAGAGTAAGATTAAAATACTCATTAGAAAAAACGAAAGAATTGATAAATATAGCAAAGATTAAACGAATTCAAAATAATGTCACATCTGCACCATTAAATATAAAAATTGGTGAAAAAGTAATGATAAAGAAAATAAATAGAAAGAAAAACCAACCACCATATCATGGTCCATATATTATAGTTGATAAAAATGGAGTAAATTCTAAAGTTGATGTAGATGGTAAAATCAAAGAATACCATAATAATTTATTAAAAAGATGGATTTAATTCAAATTTTTCAATTAAAGAAAAAAATTTATTAACTAAAACAATTGCATTGTATAAATTTCATAAACAAATTGAATTTGTATAATTTTTAATAACATATATCATATATCTATTTTGAAACCATTTCTGTAATAAAATATAAAATATAATCTGTTATAGTTAATAAGAATATTTCAAATGCATGAAACAAGTACTATATTTTAAGATTAAATAATATATTGGATTATAATAAGAAAATTTGAATTGTATAATTTTAAAAATTATTTTTCTTTTTTCAAATAATTTTTATCTTAAGGATGGGGGTGTAGTGCGCACCAAGTTTAAGCAACCAAACGTACACAAACTATTTGGTTGCACTGTATTTATGTTTGTTTATATTCACCACGCACAATGACCCGTGGTTATATATTTGATTTACAAGACGCTTTTTCGCACTAAGCTAATGTTCTATGTATTTCACTCGCGCACTTTGAATGTTTATATATTTTGTTATATTTATTTTGTATTACGCACTTACACATTAAGTTTATATTTATTATTCACTCACGCACTTTTTATGTTAAAATTATGCACTTTTTCAAAATACCGTTTTTTGTCTTTATAAGCATCAAGAATTTGAAAATAAAGATCATTAGTTCCTCGAGCTTTAAATCAGCTTGATCTTTTATTTTCTAAGCCTAAGTGCATTTTCATGCCGGCTGTTTTTAAAGGAAAAAATATAAAAACTTAGAGCCAGTGGCGTTATTAAGCGCCGGCAAAATTTTTGAGGCAGGTCCTTTTAATTAAAAACAAAAATTTCAAAATAAAACTTTACAATATGTATATTTACATAGAATTTATTACTTTTAAATATTATACTAAAATCGAAACTGTAAACGTCCCTTCAATTAAATAACTTTATTTAATTTTTTTAAATGGTATTAACTAGGTCTTTCACTAGAAACAATCCCTTAATTGATATTAACACTCCCGCTTTTGAAGAAAACACAAACATTTCTCCAACACTTCCATCTAATACATCAACACCAATACACCACTCACCAGATCAAAACACAACAATGGAGAACAACGCCACAACTTTTCAAAATCAAACCACACATATCCCTCATACACCTATTACTCAAACTCATATTAAATTACCAACATTCTGGGTTGAATGTCCCGATGCTTGGTTTTTACAAACAGAAGAATAATTCGCGTTACACAATATCACGAATGATGATTTAAAATTTCAATTAATTCTTATTTCTCTTCCGCAGTATGTTATTACCAAAATTTTAGATATTATTAATCCACCTCCAACTATTCACAAGTACCAATGCTTTAAAAATGCATTGTGTGAAAGATTTTCTCTTAGCGAAGAGAAAAGATTGGAAGAACTTTTTTCCAACACTCAATTGGGTGACCTTAAACCCTCCGAATTTTTTAGAGACATGAAGTCCCTGGCCGGTTCTGAATCAATCGTCGGTCGCGAACTACTTTATAAATTGTGGCAACGCAAATTACCACAACAATTACAAATTCATTTAACGTCTTGTAGTGATAAAAGTGTCGATGAAAGAATAAACTTGGCAGACAAAATTTATGAAGTCACCAATAAATTTCAAAATTCAACTTCAATTTCGAGCATCAATCAAAATTCTATGGAACAATGTATGCAGAACTTAGTCTAAATTACTCCAACACTTTGTCAAAATTTAAATCAAATTACACTGGACATAGCAGAACTTAAAACAAGATCAAGATCTCACGACCGGAAAAATTCAATATTTAGAAGCAACTCCAGACGACGATATTCAAATTCACGTGACAATATATGTTGGTATCATAGAAAGTTTAATAAAAATGCAATAAAATGTATTAAACCATGCGCTTTTATTAATAAAAATGAAAACAACAGCACACTGAACCAAAATTTAAACTAAATAATTCCATTATGATGGTGGCAGATAATGGAACTCAAATTAAACCAGCACGCCGCCTTTTTGTTTTAGATAAATGCAATAATTTAAATTTTTTAATAGATACTGGTGCGGCAGTTTCAGTTGTACCATCTTCAAAATTCGAATCAATTAAAAGACATTCTGAAATCAATTTAGTAGCTGCTAATGGCATATCAATAGAAACTTTTGGTTCAAAACTTTTAAAAATTGACTAAGGCTTTCGTCGTGATTTCGAATTTCCATTTTTATTAGCTAATATTTCAACTCCTATTATTGGAGCAAATTTTTTAGAAAAGTTTGGAATCATAGTTGATATCAAAAATAAACAAATAATCGATTTAACCACTAAACTAAAAGTAAATAGAACTTCTGGCTTTTGCGATATATATTCTCTCAAATTACGTCTCCATGAAAACAAATTTTCCACCCTTCTTAAAGAATTTCCTGCTCTCACCTCTGAACCAGACTACACCAAACCAGTGAAGCATAGTACGGTTCATAGGATAGAAACAAAAGGAATTTTTCCATTTACAAAACCACGTCGTTTAGATCCAATCAAAATGAAAATAGCCAAAACGGAATTTGAATACCTTGTAAAAGTCGGAATTTGCAGACCTTCTAATTCTCCTATTGCATCTGGCCTTCATTTCGTCCCTAAAAAAGAACAAAATGATTGGCGACCATGTGGAGATTATAGAATGCTCAATTGTATTAACGTACCCGATCGTTATCCTCTTCCACACATACATGATCTAAGCATCGAACTAAAAAACAAAACCGTATTTTCGAAAATTGATCTTGTTCGTGCGTACCACCAGATTCCAATTGCCGAAGAAGATGTTTATAAACCGGCAATAACTACTCCATTCGGAATGTTTGAATTTTAACGCATGCCATTCGGTTTGAGAAATAGTGCTCAAACCTTCCAACGTTTTATCAATGAAATATTTTTTGGTTTGGATTTTGTGTTTACGTACGTGGATGACATTTTAATTGTAAGTGAGAATGAGAATCAACATTTAGAACATCTAAAAATTATTTCTAATCTACTACAACAATATGGACTTAACATCAAATTTTCAAAATGTATTTTCGGTGTACCTTCACTAGATTTTCTTAGGTATGAAATTTCTTCTAAAGGAATACAACCCTTTAAAGATAGAGTTAATGTAATTATAAATTTTGATAGACCAACTTCTATAAATAAACTTCTAAAGTTTATTTGAATGGTTAATTATTACCATCGTTACATCCCGATGTTAGCTGCAGAACTAAGTTCTCTGCACGAAATGCTAACATCTGCATCCAAATATAAAACTAAACAATTAACTTGGACCGAAAAATCAATAATTGCATTTGAGAAAGTTCGCTCTCTTTTGCCAAAAATACTCTTCTCACACATTTCAATAAATATACAAAATTATCTCTAGCAGTGGATGCATCAAACGTCGCTATTGGAGCTGTTCTACAACAATCCACAAGAGATAGTTGGGAACCTCTAGCATATTTTTCTCAAAAACTAAGTCCCACAGAAATAAAGTATTCAACCTTTGATAGAGAACTTTTAGGAATTTACCGCGCTGTCAAACATTTTAGACATTTTTTAGAAGGAAGACAATTTATTATATACACTGATCACAAACCATTGACATTTATTATAAATTCAAAAACTGATAGATCACCCCGAACAAACACGACATTTAGAATACATAGCTCAATTCACAAACAACATACAATACTTTTCTGGAAAGCAAAACATACTTGCAGACACACTTTCTCGCATTCCAGAAATTGACGCGATATCTTCACAAGATATAAATTTTTAAACACTACACAAAGAACAACAAACAGACGAGACTCTACAACTTCTAATTAAATCTCCAAATTCTAAATGCAATTTAAAAGAAGTTACAATTCCTATTTTAAATATTAAAATTTGGTGTGACATTTCTAGTCACTCTACACGACCCTTCGTTCCAACTTCCATGCGAAAAAGTATATTTGACAAAATTCATTCATTATCTCATTCTGGTGTACGAGCCACTAGACGATTAATACAATCAAAATACTTTTGGCCTAATATGCGAAAAGAAATAAATGGCCGCATTCAGCGCAGACAACAGTTGGCAACTGTTGTGTAAAAATTCGCTGAATGGTACATATTTAGTAGCGCTAACTAAAACTGATAAAGTAGCGAACGCCTTTTAATCGAGCGAGCAAATTCTATGCTACATGAACACAACTGTTTGCTTAACTGTCAGATGCTGTTACTGACGCTGTTAAATTAATAAACGCAGAAAGATCGCAGCAAATTTAAGTGAGAAACTTTTGCAATTGAATTAAATTTACATAAAAATTAAATTGAATCTAACTTCTGACGTGTAGAGTAGCAACACATTCAGAGAAAACATCGTGAACTAAGGTAGCGCTACCATTACAGTTCACAACAGTTGTCTGCGCTGAATGCGGCCAATGATTGGTCATCAAGTTGTATTAACTGTCAAAAATCCAAAATTAATGTATACACAAAAACACCTATCCAAAAAATCGAAATCCCACCAGGTAGATTTCAACATATTCATATGGATCTAGTGGACCACTACCTATATCAAATGATTTTCGATATATGCTAACAATCATAGATAGACATACGCGTTGGCCAGAAGTATATCCTCTAAAAAATATCTTTGCACAAACTGTAGTAAATACTTTCGTTCAAAATTATGTTCCACGTTTTGGTGTTCCTCTTACTATTACTGTCGATCAAGGTACTCAATTTACATCAAAATTATTCAGTGAATTAACAAAATTACTAGGTGCACACAAAATTCACACTTCGTCATTTCATCCACAATCAAACGGGATGATAGAACGTTTTCATCGACAACTCAAGACGTCTATTGTATGTTCAGAAGATTCAGTACATTGGTCAAATTTTTACCTTGGATACTTCTTGGCTTACGAACCGTAATAAAAGAAGATTTAAATTGTTCTTCTGCAGAATTGGTTTACGGTCAAACTTTAAAGTTACCAGGGGAATTGGTTGTTACAAATAATGATTATATAAACACGGATCATACTCTTCCAAAATTAAGAGAACATTTTTCCCACATTCGTTCAAAAATTGTTCATCATAATAATGACAAAAGTTATGTTCCAAAATCGCTGAGTACTTGTGAATATGTTTTTGTAAAAATTAATCGTTTATCTGGACTTCAACAGCCGTTTGAAGGACCTTTTGAAGTAATTTCTAAGCACGAGAAAACATTTCAAATTCTAACACAATAAAATCTGTCTCTGTTGATCATCTCAAACCAGCATACACTAATTCAAAAACAGAAATACACAATTCTACTCCTTCAAACAATTCTTTTAAAAAGAAATTTACTTTAAATATAATATAAGTGTCCGATTGGAGGGGGACTATTTGTAGTGTCCACAAATTGTTAAAATATTTGCTTGTTTTATTTTTTATACTTTATGTCTAATTCTGTTTATTATTTATAATCATAAAAAAAGTCAAAGATAAAAAATTGTATTAAAAATTTTTTAAATAAAATAAACAACTTCAAACTAAAAAGACTAAAAATATATGTATCTTATTAAATAAATATTTATGAACACGATACAACCATAATTATTTATGTATTCTGTAATTATATTTAATTTACTATAAAGTAAATTATTCAACCCCAAAAAGTCAGCTTTTTTGAAATTGAATTCATAAACTGTGTCAACAGAGCTTGAATTTACCATATTCTCCCTATCGGATTTATACCAATTACTCAAACGTGGATGGTAATTATCAATAGTTGTCAAAGCATGAAGTGCCTTCTGAACAATGACATTGTTACTGTCTGTAGTTAAGACTAGGTCAAGCAGCCTTTCCAGACTATTATAAATACAACTAACTTGTTGTAAGTCAGAACATATATTGCCAACAAATATATGTTCTTTGCGTGTCTTCGAATTAGATGCACAAAAATGTGTGTTCATCGTCAGAAGAATGCCATTTTAAGTCAGGCAAATTAAAATCGCCCAACAATAAAATGTCGTCATTAACGTCAAGTAAATTTAATATAAATTCTATGCAATCCGCAAGGCTTGCATAGACCTCTACACTGCTCTTGGGAGGAACGTATGCATTAATAACAAATACATTAGAATTGCAATGTACAACCTTAACGCATATAAGTTCGATATTAGCAGAGCAGGAAATATCAATAAAGGAACTAACACAGGAGTTCCTTACAGCTAATAGGACACCACCACCAACTGCAGAATTATTGTCAGCGTGTCTGTCCTTCCTATATACTTGAAAACTATTGTCAAACAGTTCTAAGTCAGTAATTCCTCTGTTCAACCAAGTTTCAGTTAACGCGATAATATCTTCAGAAAAATTCTGAGTTGACAAAAAAATGTCGCGCGTTTTTGAACGCAATCCCCTTACAAGGGAAAGCCTATTTAGTTTTTTTGGGTCTGACTAACGATATTATTCGTCCTCCTAGACCTGTGTTTAGGCTTAAACTCAGAAACAAAGATATTATCAGCCCACAGATTAGAGCTCAGAACAGTTGCAAACTCTTCAGCAGCCACTGTGAGAATAAATGATGCATGGGACGGTTTATTGCAAATTTTTTTGCATGAGCAGAAAGCAGTCTGACTTACTAAACGGTTATGTTTGACAAACGTCAATACATTTTCACTTGTTGTGTCGGGCTGGAGGCGTGAAATAAAATTTTTTTTTCCTCGACAACGCTCTTAAATTTAATGAACTATTGCGCTCATAAGTTATGTCATTTCTAGCCGGGCGGTGAAAGAGATGGTGGAGATGGAGTAATAACTATATTATCCATTCTCACTGGCGTAAACACTGGTTTAGCCGAGATCTGCTTCGTTTCTAAAGTGGCTGGAAGCGTCATGCGCCGCTTATTATTTTTATTTTTTGAATTATTTCTCTTTTTCTTCGAAATATTTAGGTCTTTTTTAGATGAAATTATTTGATCTATTTCTTTAAAATTGTTATTTAAAGCGTTAAGACTATCACCGAAAAGCTTAATTTTTGAGAAAAACTCATCTGGTGAAAGAACCCTACACGAAGCACAATACCAGCGAAGACCTGATCGTGGTGAGATTAAATCATCAAGACACGACATAGAGATCCCAGCACATGAAGTATGGAACAAACGCCCACATGGGCCAGAACAACTGAACATACGGTTCAGAATATTTTGACTTTTGCAAAGCTCGTCTAAAGAACAAGCAGCAAAATTTTCAACGGAAAAATATTCCATAGCGAAAAAATAAAGTTAAAAATTATATGTGTGCAAAAATAATGTCCACTAAGTGCTAATGGGTTAATATAATATGTTACAGTTTAAAAGTAACTGCAACAATTCTCTGTGCTTAGTTTATGCAAATAAACAAATAACGCACAAAGAGGAACGCAAAAGAAAAGAGAAAGAAAAAAGTATATAAGCAGCAGCTCAGCTATCAAACTATGACGATAAATAAAACGATATATGTACCACAATAAAACATTAAAAAATTAATATACTACACAATGTGAAGACGAGCGACGTTAGCGTGTTTCCTGGGGCTGTGGCGTGGTAGAGATAGATGACGTTAGCGCACTCCCTGGGGCTTCCAGCGTGGTAGGGGCTGTCGACGTTACGTGGCACTTTCTGAGATTATGTCGTAGTGGGACTTGTCAATGTAGAGCGGCAAGTGGTCACACGTAGGACGTTTGTTACGATCGAATTGAGGAACGTGTATTTTGCTATTAGACTGGGCTATTGTCCACTGAGTGGTGATTACCTGGTTGGCTATGATCTAATATGATTTGCTACTCTTTCACCTAATTTACTAGCTCTGTGCAAAATACGATACGGAGAGTAAAATAAAAATATTACCTTTAGAAGGAAGCTTAACTAACGTAATATGTCTACGACTGTGTTTACGGCTGTGTTAACGGCCCTGAGAGTGAAGCGAAATATGAACGTTAGAAGGAGGCTTAACCAACGTAATATGTCTACGGCTATGTTTACGGCGCTAAGAGTGAAGCAAAATATTAACGTTAGAAGTAGGCTTGACCAACGTAATATGCCTACGGCTATGTTTACGGCTCTAAGAGTGAAGCAAAATATTAAAGTTAGAAGGAGGCTTAAACAACGTCATATGTCTACAGCTATGTTTACGGCGCTAAGAGTGAGCAGTATATTAACGTTAGACACTGATTCCACCAGGTAACATTCACCACTTCCAAGACGTTTGTTGAACGTCCGAATCCTTTGACTGCACGATGATTAATCTTGTGTTACTGCTTATGTATGTCCAACCACTTTGACTGCACGATGACTACTGCGATTTCTATAGGTCTAACCACTTTGACTGCACGATGACTACTGCTAGTAGTGCACGTCCAATACCTTTGACTGCATGCGAAACAAGTGACTACTGCACGTCCGATATCTTCAACTTCACGCCGAACAAGAGAACAGAGTTCATGCCGCGACTCGCCTTTTATTGCTTTGCTTGTAGCTGCCTGTGACGTGATGATGTTGAAACCTGTTTTCGCTCTCACTCTTTCATGTTGTTATGTATGTGTTGTTTTGCTGGTAGTTGCATGTGGTGTGATGTTAAAACCTGTTGGGCTGCTACTAGTTTTTGTTGCTGTGATCTCGGTATCAGCTGCCTGTGGCGTGATGACGCTAAAACTGAGTTTGTTTTTTCTTCTGTTGCTATGTGCGTATCGTCTTGGTAGTTGCTGTATGTTGTGTGATCATGCTACATTTTTCAGTTGCTATGCGTGTATGCTGTCTCGCTTCCACTGCTTGTGCTGCTCCATATATGTGTGTATAGGTGAATGTGTGTGTAAAGCCTAGCATAGTAGGTAAAAAGTATAATTTAACAATAGCAAATAAGAATTAAATTACATTCCATAGTAAAAAATATGAAAATCTATATTGTATGGCGAAATTCGAACACCCGTGAATCTCGTCGTTACATAGTTTAAGTTTTTAAATGTATTACCAAAAAATGGTGTCATTTCACGTGTAGCCCAGTGTTTAATTAAAAACTTGACCTAACTCTTCTTAAATTTTGTTTTTTAATTCTTTAATTTATTCTATCGGCCGTGTTTGGCTGAGACCAGTAATATTCAAGTCAATAGTGCTTTGCTTATTTCTTCGCGTACGTTAAGAATCCTTTATTGACGGAGAAAAATATGTTTATTTTATAAATACCACCGAATGTAATAGGAACACCATGCATTGTATGTAATAAAAAAAATCAATCGATTATAACTAAATTACATTTTTTTTGGTACATCGGCGCAATGATGTTGCTTTTCAAAACATTTAACATCTGCAGATTTTTCAGTCTGATATAAACTTCCATCTAAACGGCACATTGATATCGGAATAGGAATAACACAAAATTTTTTCAATGTCAATCCCGTAGTCCATAGATAAACCTAGCATTCGATCAAACAAATCACGTTGAATTTTGATTTCTTGTACTTTATTACCACTTTTAATACTTTTTAACAATTTTTTTTATTTTTTTTTTATTTTTCAAACCTATCAGCAGATGAAAACTAATTGTTCACTTAATTTTGCACCATTTTCTTATATCTTAAATAATCTTGCACTAATTCTGAAGCAGCTTTTCCACTAGAAATATTGAAAAGTTTTTGTTGGTCGATGACTTTATCGAATGGGTTTATAAATTCGGAGAATGTATTCATAAATTATTGAATCTGCTTTGAATCTCTTTTGATATTGCAATTTTTCAAATCTGTAATGAACATTTTATTTTGTTGTGGATAATAAAACAAAACTCCACCAGAAAAACGATTCATTTTTAAAAATTTTTTAGTTTAACTTAAACATATGTGCTTCAAGGGGCTTAAGCCCATGTGCCAAAGTACTTTAAGCTGTGTGGAAAAAACTAAAAGTTAATTAAAAATCCAATAATATTAAAAATAATCATAAATTTACTAAAAATAATTGAATCGTTAGACTCATTTAAAATTTAATAAAATTTGGGTCGATTCAATTATAAAAATCAAGCACAATCAAGGAGGTGCTCCAAGATTTACTTTGGAAACCCTTCAAAAAAGTGCGTTTCTTATTTTTATAATTTTTTATAATTCGACTTGTACTACAATAAAATTGAAAAATCGTAGGGTTTATTCCACGAATTACAAAACATCATCAATTTCCTCCTCATTTGGAATCCACGGAAAAGTCCGCAAGACTCAGCGCTTCAAACCTAAACCAGCTCGTCAGCCATTGCATGCAAGGATTCGCGCACCATAAATCCAGTGCGTGTATACGAATAAAATAAGCAGCTTAAAAAAAATGTTATTCAAATATTGTCGCTACATTCAACACTTTAAAATAGGCTATAGCTAATCTCTAGACCATGAGATCCATTTGATCTTCAATAATCTTTAAAAGCCAGCCTAAAATTCATATTAAATTATTTTTTTAATGCTAAAATCAAGGTTATTTTTTTCCAGATACTTTAATTCATAACTTTATTTAAAATAAAAACAAAAAAGAAAAAAGTGCGATAAATGAAAAAGAAAAAAAAACAAACAAAAAGCATTAGTTCTAATAACCGTCAAGTTTTAGTTAATGTCAAACATAACGCGCGGGCAAATCTTCTCTTAGCATAAATGTTCACTAAGAGCATAATCGCCTAAGAAACGTGAAAAAATCTATACGTAAGTTTTCTTTTAAAAATGTAAGCTCTTAAAGTTTAAACAGTTTAATAGTTAAATTAAATTAATTAGAATTAAACTCTTAGTTTGTTTTACAACAAAAATAAAAAAAAATAAAAAACAACAAAAAGTATATTCTTGTTTTCTGAAGTAAATCGAAAAAGATGCTAAGTTAAAGAATTAAAGAAAGCACAAAAAAAACAAAAAAAATACAATAGCAACAAAAAATGTTGTTGTTTTTATTATTTATGCTTTCTATTTTGCTTTTAAAAAATACTAATAGAATCAAAAAAAGTAAAAAATCGGTTTCATTAGAACTACTCAGAGTAGTTTAAACTGTCACGAAGTATTTCTCAGGCCGAGGTTACGCTCGCCGGAACCAAGGTCCGTGTCAAAAATATAATTTAATTTGTCAGACACCAAAGCAAAACACAAGTTATGTTCCAAACAACAACAATCTTTTATTCACAAAAGCTCTTAATTCTAAAGGGTGTCCCAACAAGAACGCAATTTTTAAATTTGGCGCCATTCGAAGTGTCATTGTTTGACATTTGAACAATTGTTATTGTTTGCTAGTAGAAGGTACGAGGTTAGTAAAAATGGAGCGCTACACGAATGAACAACGCAATCTCATTGTGAAATTGTTTTAACAAAATGGTGAAAGTTTTGCGGCTACAGTTCGCAAATTGCGATCAATTTGAGGTCACAATAATGCTCCAAAAGAGTCAACTGTAAAGAGATTAATGGATAAATTTGCCGAAACTGGGTCTGTTAGTGATGTAAAGACAACAACGCGCCTTCGACCAGGTCGATCGACCGAAAATGTCGCAGCTGTACGTGATAATGTCGCTCAAACTCCATCCACCTCAATTCGACACCGAGCTCAGCAAATTGGTATCTCCAAATCCACTATGCAGCGAATTTTGACGAAAGATTTGCATCTTCATGCATACAAAGTTCAATTGACTCAGGAACTGAAGCCAGCTGACCATGGACAGCGAAGGGAGTTCGTTAATTGGGTATTGGAGAGACAACATGAAAATGCTGATTTTGCCGCTAAAATCATCTTCAGTGACGAGGCCCATTTCCATCTTGATGGCTTCGACAATAGGCAGAATTGTAGCATTTGGGGTGAGGAAAATCCTCGAGTGATTCACGAGAAGCAAATGCATCCTCAACGTGTCACTGTGTGGTGTGGTTTTTGGGCTGGAGGAATCATTGGACCTTTTTTTTATGAAAATGAGGCAGGTCAAGCGCAAACAGTCAATGGTGTTCGGTATCGTGAAATGATAACCAGTTTTTTCTTGCCTAGAATTGAAGAAATGAATGTGGAGGGCATGTGGTTCCAACAAAACGGCGCCACATGTCATACAGCCAGAGAAACAATTCAATTGCTGCATCAGTCATTTCCCGGTCGTGTTATTTCGCGTTTTGGAGATCAGAATTGGCCGCCTAGATCGTGCGATTTAACACCATTAGATTTTTTTCTTTGGGGTTTTTTGAAGTCGATGGTTTACGCGAATAAGCCGACGATGACTCAAGCCTTAAAAAAGGAAATTGGACGCTGTATTAATGAAATACCGCAGCATTTATGCAAAACGGTCATTGAAAATTTCATTAAAAGATCGCGTGTATGCCAGCAAAGCCGCGGCGGCCATCTGCACGATATATTGTTCCATACATAACCTCATTCTGTCTTCTTTACGATAAATTAAAGTTTCACGATTTTTTTTTTAAAATATCTGTGTTTTATTTAAAATTTAAAAATTGCGCTCTTGTTGGGACACCCCTTATCTTAAATTAACCCTAGTCTTGATGCAGAAGGCTATGATTAACTTTATTTCCTAAAGATTGTACTGGTGGTTCAAACTTACGAATGATTTGATATTAAAGAATGAAATATTAGTTAAAAATCATTGCAAAATCTGTGTAGCAAATTATATTAATTTTAACATGCTTTAGCGATTCGACTCTGGCGAAATTCGTTGAATTCGTTCTGGAGGAGCTGGATGAGATTCGACTACACCCAGGGGTAGGATAAGGTATTTGACTGATGAGTGAGATTCGACTACACTCATAGCCAGGTAAGAAGTTGAATTCAGGCAGACTCCCGCCAAAGAATTGTTATTCTTCTTCGCTTAATACGCTATATTTGGGGTAGGATAAAAGGATTTAGAGGTGGTTGATGATGAATGAGATTCGACTACACTCACCACCAAGGCACGAGATAAGTATGTAGGATAGGATACTGGGTGGGATTCGACCACGCCCCGGGGAATAGGATGAGGCTGATGATGAACGAAATTCGTCTACGCTCACCACCAGTTTCACGGGAAGGAAGGGTTAATGCTCTTAGCGATTATTTGCGCTCCGTTGTTTATTAGCACTGATTTTATACTTTTAATGCGTGTTCTTAGAACCAATGCCTGATCACGCAGCTGAACCACTCTAGTAAGCACTGATTATATGTAAACGATATTATAAACTAACTATTAATTGAAATTATATTTATTTTTGAATAAAATAAAATACTAAATAACTATAATGATACGTGATACCGGTCTCCTCTTTATGGTTACGTATGTAGTAGCTCCTCTGCTGCGGTCGTTGTGTGGACGGCGCTGCTAACTTCTGCTAACTTCTCTGCTGACTTCTCTGCCGACGTCTCTGTCGGCCTCTGTTGGCGGTGGCTGTGCTGCTGCGACTACGCGGCCGTATGGCGTCTCTGTGGACGCTGGCGGCGCGATGGGTCAACGCTGTCGACGTCGCCGTACTCCCTGGCGACTGTTCGACCTGTAGAACAACGCTCGACGCTGGACGACGTTACTGATGTCGCTGTCGAGTACCGCTGGCGCACGGTGATAGTTTGCTGTCTACGTTGACGTAGGTCCCACGATGACTGCTCCCGTCGATCGGACTTGCGAAACGTTTGATCACTGCCCAACTTGGCTGTTCACGTTACCGAATAAAAGTCGCGCTACTTCTGTTTAGAGATGATTTTAGAATAGAACTTAACTCCGCGATGGCTCACACGAGACTGATCATGATGTAAGGTTTTTCCCTTTGAGGTAGCTTCTTGGTCTCTTGATGTTCTTTCTGTGTGTGCGTTATATTACTTACTTACTTAGTTGGCGCTACAACCGTATGTCGGTCTTGGCCTCATCTAAGAATTTGCGCCAGCCATTTCTGTCTTTCGCTTGCTGGCGCCAGTTGGAAATTCCAAGCTTCGTCAGGTTGTCCTCTACTTGGTCTTTCCAACGAAGATGCGGTCTGCGTTGACCGCCGCTGGGTACTGAATCGAATGTTTTCTTCACTGGAGCATCGTCTTTCATGCGCTGAACATGACCAAGCCAGCGAAGCCGCTCGATTTTAATGCGCTTGAATATGTCGATGTCAGCGTACAGCTCATACAGTTCATTATTCCACCGTATTCGGTACTCGCCATTGACGCAGATTAGTCCGTAGATCTTACGAAGAATCTTTCTCTCGAATGCTCCTAAAGTCTTTTCATCTAAACTGCTCAGCGTCCAGGTTTGTGATGCGTAAAGTAGGACGGGCATGATGAGCGATTTATAGAGCGTGATTTTCGTTCGTCGAGAGAGGGTTCTGCTTCTCAATTGCCTACTGAGCCCAAAGTAACACCTGTTGGCAAGAGTTATTCTTCGTTTGATCTCAATGCTGATGTCGTTGGTTGAATTAATGCTGGATCCCAGATAAACGAAGTTCTTCACAACCTCGAAGGAGGTATTGTCAACGGTAACGTGGGTTCCAAGACGCTGGGACTGTTTGTTTGTTGACACTAAGTATTTCGTCTTATCTGCATTCACTGACAGACCCATTCGACTTGACTCTCTTTCTAATCTGGAAAATGCTGCACTGACTTCGCGCGTATTATGGCCAATGATATCTATGTCATCAGCATACGCAAGCAGCATAACACTCTTGTAGAATATTGTGCCGGATGATCTTTTCCATCATTAGGTTAAAAAAGTCGCACGATAAGGAATCACCTTGTCTGAAACCTCGTTTGGTAATAAATGGTGGGGAGAGGTCCTTCCCGATTTTAACTGCGCTGCTGGTGTTGCTCAGTGTCATCCTGCAAAGTCGTATTAGTTTTGCAGGAATACCAAATTCAGACATGGTGGAGTACAGGTGCTTCCTTATTGGGCTGTCGAAGGCGGCTTTGTAGTCGACAAAAAGATGGTGGGTGTCGACTTGTTTTTCTTGAGTCTTCTCCAAGATTTGTCGTAGCGTGAAAATCTGGTCGATGGTGGACTTTCCAGGTCTGAAGCCACACTGATAAGGTCCGATCAGTTCGTTTACAATGGGCTTCAATCTTTCACATAAAACGCTCGACAGGACCTTATATGCGATATTAAGAAGGCTTATCCCACGGTAATTGGCACAGATAGTGGGATCGCCTTTCTTGTGGATTGGGCAGAGCACACTGAGATTCCAATCGTTCGGAATGCATTCTTCCGACCATATTCTGCATAGAAGCTCGTGAATGCATTTAAGTAGAGCTTCGCCTCCGTTCTTAAACAGCTCAGCAGGTAAGCCATCAGCTCCCGCAGCTTTGTTATTTTTAAGCCGAGCTATAGCTGTCAGAACTTCATCATAGTCGGGCAGCGGAACCTCGACGCTGTCATCCGCAATTGGGGTTTCCGGAATATCATCTCTATTGGCGGGATTGTTGTCAGCGTCGCCATTTAGAAGCTTAGAGAAGTGTTCCCTCCATAACGTCAGTGTACTCTGGACATCTGTCACTAGATTCCCGTTTTCATCCTTGCAGGAAGAGGCCCCGGTTTTAAAACCATCGGCAAGGCGTCTTATTTTTTCGAAAAATTTTCGGGCCTCATTCCTGTCACCATACTTCTCAATCTTCTCCTGCTCGCGCTTTTCTGCCTCTCTTTTTTTCCACCTGAAAATATGTCTCTCTTCCCTCCTCTTTTCTTTGTATCGCTCCTTAGCAGCGCGCGTTACAACCGACTGCAGGGTGGCTTTGTAGGCGGCGTCTTTCTCTGCAGTGGCGTCGCGACACTCCTGGTCGTACCACTGGTTTCGGCGAGGGCGTTGGTAGCCAATCACCTCTTCAGCAGCCGCACGCATGGAGTTGGAAATGTGTGTCCACTGCGCGCATATATCATCGATTGGAGGAGTGCTTTGAAGCAGGAGTGAGAGTCGAGTGGCGAAAGCATCGGCTGTCTGTTTCGATTGCAGCTTGTCGACGTCTAGCTTTCTCTGTGTAGGGTTGCGTGTATTCTTAGCTGCGCACAGACGTGTACGGATCTTGGCTGCAACAAGATAGTGATCCGAGTCAATGTTTGCACCACGGATCGTGCGTACATCCAATACACTGGAAGAGTGCCTTCCGTCGATCAAAACGTGATCAATTTGATTTTTTGTTTTTTGATCAGGGGACATCCAGGTGGCTTTATGAATATTGAGATGCTTGAATCTAGTGCTACTTACGACCATGTTTCGTGCTGCGGCGAAGTCAATCAGCCTCATTCCGTTATCGGAGGTGTTGTCGTGGAGGCTGAACTTTCCGACCGTTGGACCAAAAATATTTTCCTTGCCCACCTTAGCGTTGAAGTCACCAAGCACGATTTTTACGTCGTGGCGGGGGCAGCGCTCGTAAGCATTTTCAAGGCGCTCGTAGAAAATTTCCTTGATCTCATCGTCCTTGTCTTCTGTCGGAGCGTGCGCACATATTAGGCTTATATTGAAAAACCTAACCTTGATGCGGATTATGGCAAGTCGTTCGTTCACAGGTGTGAATCGCAGGACGTGGGGCCGTAGTCTCTTGCCAACTACAAATCCGCATCCAAACTCGTGCTTCTCTGCATGGCCGCTGTAGTAGATATCACAGGGTGCATGCCGAATGCAACCCTGTCCCTTCCATCGCATTTCTTGGATAGCAGTGATATCAGCTTTGTATCTTTCCAAGACATCAGTCAGTTGGATAGAGGCACCTTCCCAATTAAGGGTTCGGACATTCCATGTGCATATCCGTAAATCATTATCAGTTTTTCGTTTGCGGTAGTCGTCATCAGATTTGGGGATCAGTTTTCTTCTATTCTTTTGTGTTTTCATTGAAATTGGTTTTTACGGGTGGGCTTCAAACCCGACGCACAACCTATTTTAAGCCTAGGGAGGCCCGCCGCTCAGATTAGCCGCCAAACTAACGGTTGTCAGTTTTGACGTTGCCCAGGAAACACCACGTGGAGGTTTGAGTCGACTTGAGGCGATTTCACAAAGATTTTGCTGGCCTCGCCAGGTTGAGACAGTCAGACATGTTACATTGATCCATCGCCCCCAGTTTCCCAGTGTGCGTTATATAGCTTTTATATATTTTCATATGGTGTGACTCGAGGTATAAGCATTGTTGTTGCCATCACGCCATTCTCCCGTTCTGGCTAGTCTTTGTGAAGACACCTGCTGCTTGCAATAACTAGCTTGTGCCAGAGCCCCATTGTCCTATAGCCGCTATCGGCTCGTGACCATGAAAATAAAATAAGACAATATATTATTAATGCAATAACTAAAAGGTTACCCAGTAGGGAAAACTACCTATTACCATGAACCATCATTAAATAAAACTATTATTATATTCTAGTTATATTTCAATAACTTTATTAGTATAACTTATTATACTTAACCTGCGTACATACTTAAATACTATTATATAATTAACTCAAATATATATTCTATGTATTTGTTTATAAACAATTATATAACGTTTGAGTTATATAATTATAGATTTTCGGGTGTGCCTCGCATGCCCTGCCCACCGGCCCTTAGGCCTCACCTACTCTCCCTACCCCGGTGTCGTAAGCACGTCTGCAGTGCCGACAACCTTCTTAGATTGCAAAGCTACTCCTTGGCTTCCCCTAGAGCTTCTATGGGAATAACTGCTTGTTACTGTTTGCTCTAATGGGTGATTCTATTCTTCTGTGGCTGGTTCCGGAAATGGAACCAGCCACATTTCCGCCGGAAATGGATTACTAATGAATGATCGCTGATAAAGAAGAGAGTTATGGCGTTAGCATGTAGACCTAAAATTCGCAGAATTTTGGGTTCTTACAAAACAAGAACGAAGGAAAACAAATTAGCGTTGACATTTTTTCAACAAAACTAATCACTGTCGCGTATATTGTTTGATTTTTGTTGTTATTTCTCGTTTAAAAAAAGAAAATAAAAAATGATCTAAGGTAACTACAAGTTATTGGTTTTGTTTTGCTTACTCTTTTGTTTTCTTCTTTTCCTCTGCAAAATCTGGGTTTTTCGCTTTAGTTTGTGAACTTTTGTCAAACTGAAAGGCGTGTAAAGATTACTTGCTCGTCTGTAATTTTAAAAGTAATAAATTTGTTTATTTTTTTTTTTTGCTTTTTCGGTTTATAATGAGAACACATAGTATCTTATAATATAAAATAACTTGATATATCTTTTTCTTTATAAGAAATAAAAAAAACTTTCCTAAGTTTAAATAATTGTTTTGTGTTGGCTTTTCAAAGGAGTTAAATGTTCATATATACATAATTATTATATTGAAAAAAATATTAAATTTGATAACAGCTTCCAATATGCTTTGATTTAATTAAAACAAAAATTCCCTGAAATATTATTTTATTTTGTGTAATAAAATTTGTACTTATGAATAACTAAATATAGTTCTTTTTCCTTTTGGTAATGGGAGGAAAATCTAATTGAGGGATTTGTATAAAATCATAATTATGTACATTTCATGGTCGGGTGGGTTGAGATATAGTATCGCAAATTACACCAAAACGATACTCTTCGTTGGTAGTTGGAAAAGATATAGAAAACTTATTTTTTTTTGTTCTGCTTTTGTCGTGTTATCTAGGGACTCTATAATAAAAACTTTATGTAGTATAGCTGGAAAGTCTATTAGACCACGACCCACACCATCTCTGTATTGCTAGCCGTATTAAGGGGTCCCGCACTGGTTCTTCAGGCTCCGGCTTTGCGCGTATTTTTCATGCAGCAAACATTACTACGTTACAAATCTGCTGTTACATCTTGGTATTTTTGTAGTCCAGTAGCCTCGTAGGTATGTGATATTATAGTAGATATAATCTCATGGCTCTTACACCAACGTTGACAAGCAGAAATTAAGTTTATGTAATGTATAACTCCGGTTAATTTTATTCAAGCATCTGCGTTGATTGTCTGTTTCAGAGTCGAATCAATTGGCTGTCTTGAAAAGGATTTATTCGTTCTTTGGATGCCAAAATATCCTTTTTTCAAAGCTTCATGTAATTGTGGATGCATTTCTTCTAACTTCATTAAATTTCCGTGATATTTGACTAGCCAGAGTGCATAATTCAGCTGATTTACTGCAAAAAAATTATTTATTTTTGGTAAGATGAATTTCATCAATAAAAAAATCCCCTGTCCGTATACTGCGGCTTAACATTTGATAATAATTTACGAGATTAATATATACTATATAGAATTGAGGAAACTGGGGCGAACCTTTACAACGTAACATGTCTGACTGTCTCAACCTGGCGAGGCCAGCATAATCTTTGTGAAATCACCTCAAGTCGACTCAAACCTCCACGTGGTGTTTCCTGGGCAACGTCAAAACTGACAACCGTTAGTTTGGCGGCTAACCTGAGCGGCAGGCCCCCCTAGGCTTAAAAAAGGTTGTGCGTCGGGTTTGAAGCCCACCCGTAAAAACCCATTTCAATGAACGCAAATAAGAAAAGTAGAAAAATGATCCCCAAATCTCATGACGACTACCGCAAACAAAAAACTGATAATGATTTACGGATATGCACCTGGAATGTCCGAACCCTTAATTGGGAAGGTGCCTCTAACCAACTGACTGATGTCTTGGAAAGATACAAAGCTGATACCACTGCTATCCAAGAAATGCGATGGAAGCGACAGGGATGCATTCGGCATGCACCCTGTGATATCTACTATAGCGGCAATGCGGAGAAGCACGAGTTTGGATGCGGATTTGTAGTTGGAAAGAGACTACGGCCCCACGTCCTGCGATTCACACCTGTGAACGAACGACTTGCCATAATCCGCATCAAGGTTAAATTTTTTAATATAAGCCTAATATGAGCGCACGCTCCGACAGAAGACAAGGACGATGAGATCAAGGAAATTTTGTGACTTCAACGCTAAGGTGGGCAAGGAAAATATATTTGGTCCAACAGTCGGAAAGTTCAGCCTCCACGACAACACCTCCGATAACGGAATGAGGCTGATTGACTTCGCCTCAGCACGAAACATAAGTAAGTAGCACTAGATTCAAGCATCTCAATATTCATAAAGCCACCTTGATGTCCCCTGATCAAAAAACCAAAAATCAAATTGATCACGTTTTGATCGACGGAAAGCACTCTTCCGTGTGTTTTGGATGTACGCACGATCCGTGGTGCAAACATTGACTCGGATCACTATCTTGTTGCAACCAAGATCCATACACGTCTGTGCGCAGCTAAGAATACACGCAAGTCTATACAGAGAAAGCTAGACGTCGACAAGTTGCAATCGTCGGCTGCTGAAGAGGTGATTGGCTACCAACGCCCTAGCCGAAACCAGTGGTATGACCAGGAATGTCGCGACACCACTGCAGAGAAAGACGCCGCCTACAAAGCTACCCTGCAGTCGGTTGTAACGCGCGCTGCCAAAGAGCGATACAAAGAAAAGAGGAGGGAAGGGAGACATATTTTCAGGCTTTAAAAAAGAGAGGCAGAAAAGCGAACTGACGTTATGGAGGGAACACTTCTCTAAACTTCTAAATGGTGACGCTGACAACAATCCCGCCAATAGAGAAGATATTCCGGAAACCCCAATTGCGGATGACAGCGTCGAGGTTCCGCTGCCCGACTATGATGAAGTTCTGACAGCTATAGCTCGGCTTAAAAATAACAAAGCCGCGGGAGCTGATGGCTTACCTGCTGAGGTGTTAAAGAACGGAGGCGAAGCTCTACTTAAATGCATTCACGAGCTTCTATGCAGAATATGGTCGGAAGAATGCATTCCGAACGATTCTAATCTCAGTGTGCTCTGCCCAATCCACAAGAAAGGCGATCCCACTATCTGTGCCAATTACCGTGGGATAAGCTTTCTTAATATCGCATATAAGGTCCTGTCGAGCGTTTTGATGCGTGAAAGATTGAAGCACATTGTAAAAGAACTGATCGGACCTTATCAGTGTGGCTACAGACCTGGTAAGTCTACCATCGACCAGATTTTCACGCTACGACAAATCTTGGAGAAGACTCAAGAAAAACAAGTCGACACCCACCATCTTCTTGTCGACTATGCTGCTAGAGTGTTATGCTGCTTGCGTATGCTGATGACATCGCATCACAAACCTGGACGCTGAGCAGTTTAGATGAGAAGACTTTAGGAGCATTCGAGAGAAAGATTCTTCGTAAGATCTAAGGACCAATCTGCGTCAATGGCGAGTACCGAATACGGTGGAATGATGAACTGTATGAGCTGTACGCTGACATCGACATAGTCAAGCGCATTAAAATCGAGCGGCTTCGCTGGCTTGGTCATGTTCAGCGCATGAAAGACGATGCTCCAGTGAAGAAAACATTCGATTCGGTACCCAGCGGCGGTCAACGCAGAAGAGGACGACCGCATCTTCGTTGGAAAGACCAAGTAGTGGACAACCTGACGAAGCTTGGAATTTCCAACTGGCGCCAGCAAGCGAAAGACAGAAATGGCTGGCGCAAATTCTTAGATGAGACCAAGACCGACATACGGTTGTATCGCCAACTAAGTAAAGTAAGTATATAGAACTGAGGAGTTTTGCCGTAAGCTCCATTTAAACAGTCTTTTTTTTTGTGTGTAACATATGACGTTATTACTTCTGAGGCATCAGTATTTTCTTATAAAGCGCTGTAAGATAATTTCTGATTGTTAAAGTCCATCAGCTCTTTACGTAAATTTTCGAAAATTGTTCTTTTAGTTTTTCTAGAAAAATTTAAAACGCATAACTTCTTACCCAACCGCTATTAGAGGGTGTAGTCGCTTACATCTGTTAAAGTGTTAGCTAGAAATAAACGAATCAACAGAGCCATGGTATTATTATTTGACAAGGTAGCCGTGACAGTTTTTTGGCGATTGATTAACAGTTGTCAAAAACAGCTAAAGGAGTTGTAGTTTGCTGCTGTTGTCTAGCTATGTGCTTATTTTTACCTTTTCTTTGATTCATTAAATCGCCATTCGTGAGAAAAAAGCCAGTCTACGCTACTACCTTGTTAAATAATTATACTATGAACAGATCCATTTCCTAGTATTTCACTTTAAACAGCATTATTCATGAGTCCACAATCAGCTATAAATTTACCAATAGCTTTAAAATATGCAAGCATATTATGGAAGGGTCCCAAATGAATGAACAGATTATCAAACAATGACTTCTCACTTGACTGCATCGCTACTTTTCCGATAGCTAAATCATAAGCAATTTCAATTTCCGACTGCTTTATTTTTTCGGCAATTTTTTTACTTTCTTTCATTGTCTCGAGAACAATGTTTGTGTGAATTTGCTATTAAACACAGCTCACATGGGAGCATTTGGAATTTTTAATGCGTGTGTGATGATCTAGGAGCAATTGACCGTCGCTCATCTGAAAGTGGTAATAAAATTTTAGACAATCTTATTTTTTTACAATACTCAGTAAAATATTTATATGTGCAGAAATATTTTTTTTTCGAACAAAGAATTCTTTTCTTCCCCGTATTCGTAGTACCGTTAATCGAAAATAGTGTGAAATTGTAGTGCACTCCAATCTAAACATTGCTATAACTGCATTTTAAACACATTTATTTGATGCACTTATTATTTATAAACATTTAACACATAAAGATCTATTCTACAAACTAACATTTCTATAAACGTAGCCTAAGCACATTTATGTAGCAAACAAACAAAACAAACACATAACTATTATTTACATTCTTACTCGCTTGCACTTTATGTTTACATAACTACACTACATTACTACATTACAATGACTACATAAACTAATGTTCTACTTAGTTACGATTATATTAAGTTAGATATATATTTAATTTAGTATTTATTTTAAGTCTAAAAACTACTGTTATTTAGCTTTATAAGCCGAAGAAAATCTAAAAATAAAATCACTCAAGTTTTGAGCTTTAAACTGATTGTTCCTTATTTCAATTCTAAAGCGCCTGAAGGCACCTTTGGGTGACGGCGCTGAAGAAACTTTTTTTAAAGTGGCCAGTAGCGCTCTTAAGCGCTGGCAAAATTAATAAACGCGATCCTGCAACACGGACCAAGGAATCAATGCAGACGAAAAAATAATTTTTGTCGTGACGCAATGCTGTCGTCGCATCCAAACTCAGTCACGTATTTACATTGAAGAGTACCAACAACAATCAGATGCGTAAGGAGCAGTCGATGCAGCAAAAAACAACAATAACATCAAAAATAACAACAACGAAATCAGCCATAAACACATTAACGATGCGTAGAAGCAGCCGAAGCAGCAACAACAACAACAATAAAAAACATTTTACATAATTTTTTTTTGTTAATATAATTTTTAAGCTTTGAATCGAATTATAAAAATTTTTTTTAGCATGAATATAAAATCATAACAAAAATATATATATAAAATAGAACAACATTTAATCCATTTTTTCAGTTCACATTATTTTGGAGCATCAAAACAAAAATTAGCACTACACACACACATACATACTTTTTTTTTTTGCTTTACACTTGTTGCATTTTTTTAAGTTTAATTTTTTTCTGCACTTGAAAGTCTTTCTTTTCTTTTTCGCATTGTTTTTATTTTCTTTTGCCCGACAATGCTAAATTTTTTTCTAACACTAAATGCACATATTTTGGAAAATATATGCAATGTCGAGCATTAATACTTAACGAATTATGCGAAAAACTATAAAAATAATTTAAAATAATTAAATAAATGAAATTCTTTTACTTTTATATATTTTTAACTAATTTGTTTTTTCTATTTAATATACGCACACGCGACCGGCTTAGATTTCATTCAAGAACTAAAACGTCATTTATTTCTTCGTTTTCTTTTATATACTTTCTTATAGCAACACTTGTTCTATATGTTGGTACTACCACAGGGTGATTCATACGAATTAAAATATAGATAACTTAATCTATTACAAAAAAATGTATATGGAAATAATTGAAAGAAACATTTTAATATTAGAACAATTTATATTAAACTTTAAGAAAAGTAAAAACAGAAAATATTGTAGTGAAAACGTAAAAAATAAGTTGAATTTTTTCAAAATATAAAAGTTGAAACAGAGAATATTGAAGACAATGAAGATTGTCGAATTTTAAAATTAAAATTTAACAGTATTTATTATGAAGTTAATAATTTAAATAATTAATAATCTAAATAATTTAATTATAAAAGTAAATACAAAAAGTTTAAAAAAAATTATTTCTATAGATTTAGATTTATCAAACATTTGGGAGGAAGAGAAAATTTTGCCAAAAATGTCAAATTTCGACATTAATGTGGAAGGAAAAAACCTACAAGTTTTCAAAGGAAACTATTATGGATTAGAAGATTTTATTGCACAAGCAGAATTATTGCATGATTTAGTGAAGGATGATGATAAGGAAATTTTTGTAAAATATATTTATAATTTTAAATTAACTACCCAGTACGCAGCATACTTGGACGTTCAAACCGGCCTTCTACTTTGGCGGAAATAAAAACTTTATTGGAAAAATCGTACCCAAATCCAAAAAATGTACAACAAATATTAAATGAATTTGGTTCGTTAAAACAAAACAATATGCCAATAGCAGCATTCAGAGAAAAATTAGTAGAACTTTCAGAACAGCTGAGTTCTAATGAAATAAAAAGTCTAGAAAATCCTAGTAAGGACGCGAAAGATGCGGTATACAAAATAAATGAGAGCATGGCGCTCAATATTTTCTCAAAATGCGTTGACATAGAATATAGAAGTATTTTACTAGCAAATCCACCTAAAACTTTTGATGAAGCTGTTGAGAGGTGAAATAATATTTTCCAAATTAGAAACAATTTTAAAGAACAGAGATATAATAATAATTTTCATAATAATCAGATAAATTATCCAAATAGCTATTCAAACAACAATAACAGGTATAATAACAATAGCAACAATTTTAGAATCAATAAAAATAATTCAAATCAAGGCTTTAACAGAAACAATAACTTTCCAAACAATAACAACTTTCAAAATAACAATAGTTTCCGATACAATAATAACACAAACAGAAATTTTAGCAGGAATAATAATAATAATTTAATTACAATGTGCAGGGAAACGGCAATGGCCTGGTAGCAGGAGCTGTTATCCGCAGAGGCCAAAATTAATATTACAACTTTCAAAAAATTTATCTAATTTCATAATTTTAAAATGTAAAAATTCAGATAAAACTTTAAAATTCCTTATAGATATGGGAGCTGATATTTCCGTTTGCAAAGTCAAAAATTCTAACAATTTAAACACAAGATATATTACAAAGATAACAGGCATAACGAACGAAACTATAGAATGTATTGGCACATCAAATTTAAAATTTTATATTCAGAATGAAGAATTTGAACATAATTTTCAAATAGTTGAAAATTATTTTCCTACAGCAACAGATGGAATAATAGGGCGGAGGTGATATATGTCGAAAATAGACTACGAGACATGTACAGTTACATTTATGATTAATGAAAAAGAAATAATATTACCGATTATTTTAAAGGATTTTTATAATACGGTTCCTGCACGAACAAAAGCGATGATTCCAACAGTTTTAGAAAACGAAAATACAAAAATACAAGCCAGAACGAGAAGTATGGATAAAAATAAGCATACAAAAAAATCAACCAGTAACAATTTAGAACGTATTCCAGGCAGGAAGATTGATCACCTTTTTGTGTGAAAATGCACTTTACTATCGGACGTAAACAAAATAAGAAAACAAAAATTTATAACAGAAAAAGATTTTAAGGGTACTCAGATAGACATAGAAGACAATCATGCAATCGCGTCGGAAGCGAATTTCATCTGGGGGGGCAGTACAAATGGGGGGCAGTACAAATGGTGGTGCAAAAAAAGTTCACCAAAATTTCTTCACATGAAACATGAAGAAGAGAGAAAGAAGAGGAAAATATATAATACAAAAATAATATCGTTGTAAAAAAACTGATATTTTGAATAACTATTCCTTTTAAATTGTTTATCTAGCTAAAAAAGTGGGGGGCAACTGCCCACCTTGCCCCCCCGCTTCCGACGCCAATGCAATCATGTTTTTGTACGATGCAATGACGATCCGCAGATGACTTTGGAGAAACTGATTTCGAAGATGCAAAAAGTAGGGATTGAAGAATTAGCATTGAATATTAATAATGATATATTTAGAAACGTGGAAACGGAAAGATTTAAAATAATTTATAATAATTTAAATGTTAGTAAAAATACTCATTTATAGAGAACCAAAAAGAATAATAGAGATAGAAAACCAGAAAAGAATAATTGAAGTGTACCATAATTCGACCCATGGAAGTCATATGGGAATTAGAAAAACGATTTTAAAAATAAAGCAGAGGTATATATGGAAAAACATAAGCAGAATGATTAAAAATTTTATAAATAATTGCGAAACATGTAAAATTAACAAACAAACCAAACATACAAACAACTAACTGTGACAGACACACCAGGAACTAGTTTTGAAGTAGTTTCAATAGATACTGTAGGTCCTCTACGATTCACAAATAACTACCGGTACATACTCACCATGCAGTGCGAATTAAAAAATATGTTATAGCATGTCCTATGGAGACGAAAGACGCCAAAACAGTAGCCAAAACTTTAATAGAAAACTTAATTTTGATTTATGGGCATTTTAAAACAATAAAGTCGGACAGGGATACAGAGTTTACCAATGAGTTGTTGTCGCAAATATGCAGCCAATTGAACATAAAACAAGTATTTAGCACACCGTATCATCACGAAACTCTTGGTTCTATAGAGAGGAACCACAGAGTGCTAAACGAATTTTTACTTAATTTTTGCAAAGATGACGAATGGGACCATTGGATCCCATAGTTCACGTTTGCGTATAATACGACACCTCATATCGATACGAACTATAGTCCTTATGAACTTATTTTTGGCAAATTGGCTAACCTACCAAATGAACAATTAGAAACATTTAAAACTTACAATACTGAAAATTATGCGCAAGAACTAAAAATGAGATTAGCATATTCTTTAAAAAAGGCACATGAATTGATAAACATAGCTAAAGAGAAGCGAAAGAAAGATAATGAAATTTCAAACCCACTTAATATAAATATTGCACTGAAACATATTACTGAAAAAATTTGCAGTAAAAATAAATTTTTACTGATTACTGAAAAAAATTGCAGTAAAAAAAATTTTTTACTGATTACTGAAAAAAATTGCAGTAAAAATAAATTTTTACTGATTACTGAGAAAAATTGCAGTAAAAATAAATTTTTACTGATTACTGAAAAAAATTGCAGTAAAAATAAATTTTTACTGATTACTGAAAAAAATTGCAGTAAAAATAAATTTTTACTGATTACTGAAAAAATTGCAGTAAAAATTTATTTTTGCAATTTTGTTCAGTAATCAGTAAAAATTAATTTTTACTGCATTACTAAAAAAAATTGCAGTAAAAATAAATTTTTAATGATTACTGAAAATATTGCAGTAAAAATTTATTTTTGCAATTTTATTCAGTAAGCAGTAAAAATTTATTTTTACTGCAATTTTTTTCAGTAATCAGTAAAAATTTATTTTTACTGCAATTTTTTTCAGTAATCAGTAAAAAATTTTTTTTACTGCAATTTTTTTCAGTAATCAGTAAAAATTTATTTTTACTGCAAATTTTTTCAGTAATCAGTAAAAATTTACTGGTAATGCAAATTAAATTTCATTATCAGTAAAAATTTATTTTTACTGCAATTTTCTCCAGTAATCAGTAAAAATTTACTGGTAATGCAAATTGAATTTCATTATCAGTAAAAATTTATTTGTACTGAAATTTTTTCCCAGTAATCAGTAAAAATTTATTTTTACTGCAATTTTCTCCAGTAATCAGTAAAAATTTACTGGTAATGCAAATTGAATTTCATTATCAGTAAAAGTTTACTGATTACTGCTTCTAGTAATGCAGTAAATATTTACTGCAGTGTGCCCATGTATGATAATTACCAGTTATAAATAAATTGAAATCTATTGATATATAAAAGTTAAAATATTAACATTATATAATTACCAATTTGAAGTTTATTAAAATATTTGAATTGTATAAATTATAAAAAAAATAAAAAACAAAATATTTGCATTGTATAATTTTAAAAAATTATTTTTTTAATCCCATAATTTTATCTAAAGGATGTGGGTGTAGTGCACTCCAATCTAAACAATGCTATAACTGCAACTTACATTGCTATAACTGCAACTTAAACACATTTATTTGATGCACTTATTATTTATAAACATTTAACACATAAATCTACAAACTAACTAAGATCTATTCTACAAACTAACATTTCTATAAACGTAGCCTAAGCACATTTATGTAGCAAACAAACAAAACAAACACATAACTATTATTTACATTCTTACTCGCTTGCACTTTATGTTTACATAACTACACTACATAACTACATTACAATGACTACATAAACTAATGTTCAACTTAGTTACGATTATATTAAGTTAGATATATATTTAATTTTGTATTTATTGTAAGTCTAAAAAAATACTGTTATTTAGCTTTATAAGCCGAAGAAAATCTAAAAATAAAATCACTTAAGTTTTGAGCTTTAAACTGATTGCTCCTTATTTCAATTCTAAAGCGCCTGAAGGCACCTTTGGGTGACGCCGCGTATAAGTAAAAGTCGCGCGTCCAACATTACAAAATCTCGCGTGTGCAATAGAAAACATTTATATGTGCACTTTGTGCATTTTGTGTTTGTTACAAATATTTAAGTATTTTAAGAATTCTAAAGATTTATTTTTGTTTTTTTGCAACCCTGAAATTGGCAATGTTTTTTTTTTGAGTTGAAAAAAAGTTGGTTGGTAACGCGAGAAAATAAATTAAATTTATCAGTTTAAACTATGACATGTTAATTTTACTTCATAATCTTAAGTCCTTCGAAACGGATAGAATAAGTTCGTGGATATTAAATTATGTATCGACAGGATCTTACGACAGCAGACGGCCGGGAAAGTGTTGGTCGAAAAATGCACGCAAGT
This sequence comes from Dichetophora obliterata, assembly GCA_963920525.1. Lineage (NCBI taxonomy): Eukaryota > Metazoa > Arthropoda > Insecta > Diptera > Sciomyzidae > Dichetophora > Dichetophora obliterata. The sequence goes on from OY986437.1 coordinate 140,784,251, forward strand.
ACGCCGAGAATAGCAGCGCAGAAAAGTTTTCATGGATTTGAGAAGGACTAAGGAACCCCGACAATTGTTCCAATCCAGCAGATGAGCAGCAGATCAATGGAAATACGCCCAAAGTTGGGCAGCAACGCAGCAGGCCAACACGCAGCTGGCACCATGTGGTGTAATTCGTGGAATTCAGGCGGTGTTCGTCGCGCAGTCAATCTTGAAATAAGCACTGTGTCCTGCTGCACAAGGACAGGCAGCGTGACAGCCAGCTCAATAAAAATTCTTGACATGTTGTTAACTGCGCAAAAATTGAGAACATTGCTGACGAGTCTGTTGCTAAATTAAAAACTAATAAAATTAAAAACTAATTTGATGAAAATATATTTAGTGGAATAAAAGACGAAGGTGTATTCACGACAATGTTTTATTAGCGAGTGAGTTCAAGAACTTAAAAATGAGTACAAAAGAGTAAAAAAGATTGAGAAGCCACAAAAACAAAACGATAAGAAGAATACAATGCAAATATATAGAGTTGCCAGATCTTTTTATTAAACTTTACTTTTAACACTCCTTCTCAAGTCTATATATTTTAGAAAAACGAAAAATGTAAAATTTAATTTTAAAATAATCCCATTTCTTTGGAAAACTTATTATGTTTAATTTTTTGCAAATTTTTGGTTAAAATATCAGCAATCATTTCGTTAGTACAAATGTAATTTAAAGTTATTTCATTGTTCTTATATAAGCTGCGAATATGATGATACTTCAAATCAATGTGTTTGCTTCGAGCGTGATAAGTAGGATTCTTAACCAACTGCTGTGCGCTCAAGTTATCGCTATTCAAAACCATTGGCGTTGTGTATTGAAAACCCATTTCATTAAAAACCTTTTGGATATACAGAGCTTCCTTTGCTGCCGTTGATAGAGCGACGTACTCAGCCTCCGTGCTACTTAGTGCAACAATACTTTGCTTTCTCGACTCCCACGAAAATACAGATTCCGCTGCCACAAATGCGCAGCCTGTATACGATTTTCTGTCGCTGGAATCTCCTCCTCAATCTGCATCAACAAAACATTCAATTGGTTTTCCAGTCCTAGAGTAGTGCAGTTTTAAATCGACTGTTCCATTTAAATACCGCAGGATTCGCTTCACACCTGCTTCGTGCTCAGTATGAGGGTCAGTGTTACATTGAGATAGCTTGCTAACGGAATGAAGGATATCAGGCCGAGTGGATATCGCCAAATACATTAGTGCCCCGATCAAAGACTGATATTTGGTTTGATTGACCTTTTTGCAATTAGCCTCAGAGCATTTCACCTGAAACCCCGCTTCTAGTGGAGTTGCCACAGACTTGCAATTCTGCATTCCATACTGCGTTAACAAATTTAAAATGTACTGCCGCTGACAGACAGTGACAGCGCCTGTGTCGCCTTCTCGATCAATTTCCATACCTAAGAAATATTTTAGTTGACCGCCATCTACTACATCAAAAGCTTCTGAAATGCTTGCCTTAATCATATTTAAATCTTCTATTTTCGAACTAGCTAGGATAAGGTCGTCTACATAAACTGCGATTATATTAAAATTACCTTTTTCATTTTTAGTATAAATGCATGGTTCACTAACACACGGTATGAATCCCATCTGCCTTAGAACTGAATCTAGCTTTCCATTCCATTCTCGACCGCTTTGTTTTAAGCCATAAAGCGCTTTTTTTAGCTTCAGCACACGATCTGGAAACTGCTCGCTCACAAAGTATTCGGGTTACTTCATAAAGACAGTATCATGAAGATCCCTATTGAGGTACGCTGACGCCACGTCCATTTGATGCAAATGTAACTTGTATTCGCTTGCCAAAGCTATCAGCATACGAATTGTTGCATATCTCACAACCGGTGAAAATGTTTCTGTAAAGTTCACGCCGAACTGCTGACTGCACCCTTTTGCAACAAGACGTGACTTGAATCGTTCGATGCTGCCATTTGCGTGCCGCTTCAGACTGAATACCCACTTCCAACCGATGACCTTTTCACCAGCTGGCAAGTCAACTAACGAGCAGGTGCGATTTTGAACTAGCGCATCGTACTCCTTCTGCAACGAGTTCTTCCAGTATTCAGCATGCTCGCCACTTACTGCTTCAGTGATGCTTTTGGGAATTTTAACATCATCGCTCTTTATAATGTTTAGCACATGACGTTCCTTTCTAGGACGTCCAGGTTGTCCAGTTCGAATCAGCCTCGGTCGGCCGCGACCAAAGCGTACATCATTATGAACACCTTCAGTTACAGGAATATAAGCAGGAAGACTTTCTTCACATTCGTTACTCACAGATCCAGTGAACAGTTCCTCAACGTATCAATATAGCAATTGTCTCCTTCTTAACCAACGTAAACATTTTCCATAAAAATAACATCTCTACTGACTATCATCTTTCTGGCTTCTGGGTCATACAAACGATATGCTTTTGAGGTATCAGAGTACCCCACCATAATCAACTCTCTGCCCTTTGGTCGAAACTTCTTGGTTTGCGTCTTATCAATTGCAACAGCTAATGAGCCAAACACTTTCAAATGCGATGCTGTTGGCTTTTTCCCGGTCCATGCCTCGTATGGAGTTGTATTGACGAATATTTTTATTATCGCCCTGTTGCGTAGATACGCAGCCGTAGCAACTGCCTCCGCCCAAAAAGACTCGTCCAAGCCGCTATGCACCAACATGCTCCTTGCCATTTCAGCAATGGTTCTATTAACGCGTTCCGCCGCGTTGTAACTAGGCCGCGTCGATGATAAAAACAACTCCGTTTTGTTGCGGTGTATGCGGCACAGTCAGCTGCCGCTTTATACCATTTTCACTTAAAAAATCACCAAATCGTTTCGCGATATACTCGCCGCCGTTGTCACTTCGTAGTGTTTTTATTTTGCAGCCCGTCTGCTTCTCAGCCATAGCTTTAAATGATTTGAATGCTGCAAATACTTCAACTTTTGTTTTCAGGAAAAATACTGACATAAAACGCGACTTGTCATCAATACACGTTGCAAAATATCGATAACCACCAATCGATTGATTATTGATCGAACCGCACACATCGCTATGCACAACCTCTAATAAATTATGCGCGCGGCTTTCTGAAGCATGGGGAAACGGCATGACACAAATTTTGCTCTTTGTACACGTAAGACACTCCTTTTTATCCGGAATCTTTTTAATATCAAGTCCATGGATTAGCTTTTTATCTGACATTTCTTTTAAACTGGTAAATTTTAGATGCACAAAACGATTGTGCCAGTTAGTTGCTCTGCAACTCGTGCCGTTTGCATAAAAACACTTGTTAGCATTTATTCGAAAAATAAACAATCCACCACACTTGTCTGCTTTTACAACAATATCGTTGCTTTGATTTTTTATTATGGCTTCGTTATTTTCAAAAACTACTCTGAGTCCGTTTTCTGTTGCCTTGCTTACTGAAACAAAATTAGCCTGCAATTCGGGAACGTACAAAACATTCTTCAACACCAAAGCAAATTTGCCGCTAACAATACGAACGTCACCACGTCCCTCTGCATGAATATAATTTGCTCCTGCTAGCTTTATTCTTTCGTTGTGTTCTTTATAAGTGGTGAATAAACTTTGTTCGCAACATAAATGCGTGGTCGCGCCGCTGTCGATGCACCAAGCATCACGCTCTAACATTTTTGTTGATGCTGTCGCTAAAACAGAAAATGATTGTTCAGTCGTGGTTTCCTTATGTGTTTTCTTCGTTTCTCTGCAATTCGCCGCATAGTGACCACGTCGTCCGCAATTGTAACACTTGCCGTTGACTCGCTTGCTGTTATTCGTATTTTTTAATTTTCCGCCGTTGCTATAATTTTTGCTGTTACTTACTGGAGATTTTTTAACGTTCGCTTTTGCGACAAACGCCTTTTGAGCATCACCATTTTCTGTTTTATCACTACGTCTCGCTCCCTCCTCAAGCAATTTAACCTTCAGCGCATTTAACGATGGTAAAGTGTCACGCGTTTCCATAGCTACAACAAAATTTTCTGATTCTGGCAAACTCGAAAGCAAAATTATGGCTAACATTTCATCTAGGACTTCAGTTCCAGTTTCTGCTAATTTTTCAGCGATTTCGTAAAAACCATTAATATGCTCCGAAACACTAGCGCCTTCAGACAAACTGTGTTGCAAAAGTTTTTTGAATAACGTTATTTTTCTAGCTGGTCCCGTTGGTTGGTAGATTTCTTTTAGTTTATTCCAGGCCTGCAAAGATGTTTCGCAATGTCTCACATGATTAATTTGCGAAGGTTTAATGCAAAGCATTATGCTGGCTAGAGCCTTTTCATCTTTCGCGTCAAATGCGGCCGACTCTTGTGGAGTTGTGGTCTCACTTTTTATAACCTTTCCGCAGACTATGCTCCAAAGCTCGGAATGTACGAGAACACTTTTCATGTGGACGGACCACGCCGCGTAATTGGAATCGTCCAATTTTTCGATTGAAAATAAACCCGCCGAACTCATTTTATGGTTTTTTATTTTTAAATAATCCGATTGTTAACACTTATTTAACCGTTCAGATTTTCTTTTTAGGCCTGGGCCCATAACCTGATGAAAATATATTTAGTGGAATAAAAGACGAAGGTGTATTCACGACAGTGTTTTATTAGCGAGTGAGTTCAAGAACTTAAAAATGAGTACAAAAGAGTAAAAAAGATTGAGAAGCCACAAAAACAAAACGATAAGAAGAATACAATGCAAATATATAGAGTTGCCAGATCTTTTTATTAAACTTTACTTTTAACATAATTTATGGATTTTGCCAATTGCTTTGAAAAATAGTAGCAAGGAGCTGTCGATACAGATAAAAAGTGTTTTTTCAGTGGCAAAAACATACAAAATCAAAAACGTGAGAACTGTGTCCTGTCTTTCTTTGCAGACGCAGACTATCAATAAGGCTGAATACACTCGTAAGTGGCCATATCTTGCACATGCCGACTTTGACGGATATGAAAATAAACAACCTGCAATTCTTATTGGCGAAGACAATGGTTTGCTTAAAGCAACACGAGAGTTGATTCACGGTGAAGGTGAATCACCTATAGCGTGGTGCACATTGCTAGGATGGATTGTAAGTGGCAACCATGACATATTGTGTGAAAAGTCCACTGTTTGTCACATAGAAAATATACCGACAGACAATGAACTACACGAGCTGGTGAAGCAGAGTTTTCGCTTGGATGAAAATTTAACAAAAAAATCAAACGATCAGTGCATGTAACGAGAAGATCAACGAGCACTGAAAGTGATGGAAGACAGTGCAAAGCAGACAGCAGATGGTAGGTGGGAAATTGGTTTGCTATGGAGAAACGAAAACTTCACTCTTCCTGAAAGCAAATTGATGGCAGCACAACGACTAGAATTTCTGGAGCGAAGACTTGACCGTGATCCTGAATTAAAGGCCGCTTATCAACGAATAATTGACGACTATATTGACAACGCCTATTTGATTAGGGTGAGTGAGCCTTGTATACCAAACTTACGTATGTGGTTTCTTCCCCATTTTCCAGTACTCAATCCGATGAAGACAGATAAGATCCGCATTGTATTCACCGCCGCCTCTAAGTCAAACGGCGTCTGTTTAAATGACGCGCTGGTACAGGGACCAGATCTTTTGGAGCCGCTGCCTAGCGTTCTATACAAATTTCGACAAGGGCGCAACGGGTTTATAGGCGATATACAAGAAATGTTTCACAAGGTCAAAATCAGAGTGGATGACAACGCAAACCAATTAATTCGTTGGCGACAACCTGGAAAAGATAAGCCAGCAGTTTTTATGATGACAGCTATGATGTTTGGCGCTAAATGTTCGCCAAGCTGCGCTATTTATATAAAAAATAAAAATGCTAAACAATTTGAAAACGACTTTGGTCCTGCAGTTAAAGCGATCAAACTTAATCATTACATGGACGATTACCTGGGAAGTGCCAATACCATTGACGAGGCTCAGCAACTTATTGCAGATGTTGCCAAAATACACCAAAATGGCGGGTTCGTGATGAGAAATTGTTGTAGTTCATCGTCAGCTGTTCTTGAGAGAGTTCCAACTGAGTTTATTCGTGCTGACAAATTGATTGTTATTGATAAAGGCGGGGACAATAATAGAGCGTTGGGTAACAGATGGAACTTGAAAGGCGACGAATTTACCTTTTCGACTAATTTTGTAAAAATTGATGATATCTTGATTAGAGGCAGTAAGATACCTATTAAGCGTTAGGTCTTAAAAATTGTGATGAGTGTTTACGACCCGCTCGGTTTCGTAGCCAACTTTACAGTAGAAGGTCGAATTTTCTTACAACGTATATGGAGAACCGAAATCGATTGGAATACAGAACTTCCATATGAGTTACAAGCAGACTGGTTCACATGGCTCCATGACTTACAAAATGTATCGCACGTGAAAATAAGAAGATGTTATTTAGAGTTAACATCAAATCACCCGGACATTCAATTGCATACAAATAACGTTTATTTTAAACTAATATAATAAACATTAATACATTAAAAAGGTATGTTTACAGTTTTTCAATTATGAAAATGACATTTAATTTTTGTACATTTAATTTATATATCTACTCGTATCTGTAAGTTTGAAACATTTCCTCTTTTACTTTCGAATAAAATAAGAATTTCATTGATAAAAAAAAATAATATGTTATTCCTAAGATAAAAAACTAATACCACAATAATAGAAACTGATACTTTACAGTCATTTGCCACGGATCCTTCTCAACTTACTTAAAAAAATTATGAGCCTGCTGCTGATGCAACAATTCTTTTTTCAAAGTGGCAAATTCTTCAAAAAATACTTTTCAAAATTTTTCTCTTATTTCTTGTTGATCTTATTCACCTTATCTAATAATAACTTAACTAAAAATAATCGTTTTTGTTTTGGCCTAAAAACAATAGTTTTTTTTTTGTTTTATTATTGAAGTCAGCTTTAGGTTTTATTATGGTCTTAACACGTTCGCTGCCATGTGACCCACAATGAAATAAACGAATGTTGATGCTAGTGAGGAGGCGTATGCAGCCGTATCTTATTTTAGAAGTGAGTATGAGAATCAAGTTGAAGTTGCATTTGTGGCGTCTAAAGCCAAAGTTAGCCTGCTGAAACCAATAACAATACCAAGGCTCGAATTGCCATCTGCGCTCACCGGAAGTAGCAAATGCAATCATACTGTGCCATGACAATAAAATACATCGAAAAATGTTCTGGAGCGATTCGACACTGTGCTGCAGTGGCTGAGGGCAGACGCTCGACGATTTAAACAATACGTTTCACATCGATTTGGTGAAATTGCTGAGTTGATTGCAGATTGGAGATGGGTTCCATCTTAAGAAAACGTAGCAGACGATGCTACAATAAGAATTTGGTCTCGATTGCAGATGGTTCCGGGTACCTGAATTTTTTCGTTTTGATGAATCCAAGTGGTCACAAAAAGATTTTGTGCTCGCATCACCTGAACTGATAACCGAAATGGCAGAGGTCAATGTTATAACAAGTTCAAATAAAAATGTTATTCCTGCCGCAAGTAGATTCTCAAATTGGCTACGTTTAAACAGAACTATGCCATGGGTAAACAGATTTATTTGCAATATATCGTCAGCGAAAACAGAACGCCGAAGAGGAGAACTAACTGTTGACGAACTTGAGCAAGCAAAAATTATGATTCTTCGACAATATCAACAAAAACCCTTTGCTAAAGATATTTCTGAATGGAAGAAAAATAAAACTGTATTTTTGCAGTCGTTTGTATAAACTGACACCGATATGCGGCATCTAAGGTAATCTTAGAATTTCTGGGCGACTTAGCAAAATGGAAGCAGCAGATTGCAACAAAACCAGCCGATAATTCTAGATGGTAAAGACGACTACACAAAGCTTCTAATAAAACATTATCATTGCTTTTACAAACACATCGGACACCTAACCGTATTGAATGAAATTCGTCAAAGATATTGGGTGATAAAAGCTAAAACAATACTAAAGAAAGTTAAAAAAATGACTGTCAACACTGCAAGATTCAGCGTGCAAAACCAATGCAAACCATTATGGCTAAACTGCCGGAGTCAACTCCCAACCTTTTTCTTTCACTGCAATGGATTGTTTTAGTCTACTTTTAGTTTGTGTTGGACGACATCATGAGCAGCGCTATGGAGTTCTCTTCACTTGTATGACGACTAGGGCAGTCCATATAGAAATTGCTCATGATTTATCGACGGACGCTTGCTTGATGGCGCTACGACGTTTCATATCGCGACGAGGATGTCCGCAACACATCGAATAAGACTAATTTTTGTGGTGACAGGAACGAGATTCAGGCTTGCCTAAAAGATGTTGATAAAGACGAAGTCCTTCGCTTTATGACGACGCATCGAATCAAGTGGACATTCAACCCTCCGGCCAGTCCGCACATGGGAGGTGTGTTGGAGAGATTGATTCGAAAAACTAAAAATTCGCTTTATGCTGCTCTTAAGGAACGATTCCTAACCGATGAGATGCTTTTAAAATTGCTTATTGAAGTGGAGCACCTCTTGAACTCTCGGCCGCTGTTGAAGTGTCTGAGCATCCAGAAGACGGCGAAACTTTAACACCGAACCATTTCCTTGGGCGGTCATCTCAAAGCACACCAATGAGTCAACATGATGACAAAGATTTACTTTTGAGAAAACGATGGCGAACAGCACAACGCTTGGCCGATTATTTTTGGACGATCTGGATAAAATCTTTTATGCCAGGTCTCAACAGAAGATCCAAGTGATTTTCTCCTGGTAGAAAGCCTACAGTAGAAGACGTGGTCCTTGCTATAGACCACAATTTACCGAGAGGAGTCTGGGTGAAAGGTGTGAAATCCGAACATCAACGTATCGACGACCAATAACGAAGTTATACCTGATTGATGTAAAGAGGGTATCTGAGATGTTACAGAGGGTATCCTCAGGATGTTACAAATATTTAAGTATTTTAAGAATTCTAAAGATTTATTTTTGTTTTTTTGCAACCCTGAAATTGGCAATGTTTTTTTTAGTTGAAAAAAATTGGTTCGTAACGCCAGAAAAGAAATGAAATGTACTCAGTTTAAACTATGACATGTTAATTTTACTTAATAATAAATAAATACATTTTTCCATTAACAGTGTTTTAACTGCTACAACGAAATTTTTTTACGAAATTTTGTTGATAACCTTAGTAAGAAAAACCATAATCATAATGGTAATACATTTTTGAAACAAAATATGAGCACATTTAAGAGTTTAATTTTTAAAATTTAAATAAATTTTAAAATTTAATTTTTCAAATAACTTGCTGTAGAGAAAGGGAAGATTTGTGGTGAAATTGCTGCGCATTTCGATCTTAGAGTTACTAGAAGCAGAATCCAACAAATTTTGGATGAAAATGCACACGTCAGTTATGAATCGCCCTTCTCTCAACCAGGACACATTGCGGTCAGTTTAGCATATGCCGAAAAATACAAATTTTGTGAGAAAAAATTTGGGAATGTAATATTGAGTAATGAGAAAAGGTTAAACTTTGACGGGCCCGACAGTTGCCAGTAATACCGGCACAATTTGCGATAGCCACGACAAATTAGGTATGCGCGGAACCATGAGCGGGGATCACTGATGATTTCAGCCGGTTTTAGATACTTTGATAGTCTCCCCTGTATTTTATTTCGTGCAAATCGAATGCACAAATGTGTGTGGTGCCTTGTTTTATCACCACATCAGTTAAATTCTTACACTCTATCTTACTTACCTTTTCGTTACGTTGATCTCTATCTTTACAACTTACTTACCTTTTTGACTTTATGTATTAGCTTATTAATTACCTTATATGTTTTATGTGTTGTTATTATCTGGTACTTTGTTCTACAAACACTTGTATATACAAAAAATATTTTCATTATTATTTATACTTTTATGTATCAAAAATTTTCATCCGAAAATTTTAGTCGTAAAAAATATTTTCAAATAAAAAGTTAATAAATAAAAATTGTCTTTAAACAAAATAAATAAAAAATTACAAACCTCGCACCGAAACTGGCGATCCTGCACATTCGAATCCCACAATAGCACCACCCACCATCATTGCATGACCCTCAGATAACATTTCACCGCAATTTGTGACAAATGATGATGCCAATTGGCAGGCTACAGATTTACTTGAACTGGATCATCGTTATAATTTGGCGCTACAAGCTGTTGAGCATGCAGTTGCGCAACAACACTCTTCAGCACCAACAATAACAGCAACTCAGCCACCACCAACACCGCCGCTACCGAAATCAACCTGTAAACGAGCAGAAATGCCAACAAAAGCAAACACCCATGACGACGACATAGTTGAGAATCCAAAATTGGAAATTCCAAACAGCAGGAAGGAAGTCAACGCAAAAATTATTAATACAATAAAACAGCAAGAGAACAAATTTGAAGTCTTTTCAATATCCGTATATAAGCTGGAAAATATCAAATAAAAGTACCGTCCGCTTAAACACCATCATTGCTAAACTTCCAGTAGCTTAAAATCAATTTCGCCAACCAACAACAACACGCTATTTCACACAACAACTACAGCAGCGAAAACATCAATAGCAACAATATCGATAGCAACAACAACAGCAAAAACAACAACATTTGCAGCAACAATAACAACAACATTGGCAGCAACAACAATTTTCCCTCTACATAAAAATTTTTTTTTGTATACTGTTAAAATTTTTTTTAATTCATGTAAATCCTTTTTGTTTGTCACATTTTATAAAAAAAATTTCAGGTTGCCTTGTTATTTTAGTTTCTCACAAGGTACACACTTAGCTTCTTTTAACGAATATTATACAATCGGGACGTAATAAACCAATTCTATTATATTGTAATAATATTTTGGCGAAATCGCAGGATCGCCACGTAAAGTACGCGCCTTTTTTATTTAACAAGAATAAAAAAGGACTCGCGTTCTATAAAAAAAAGTTCTAGGACCTGCCTATTGGTTGCCGGCGAAGTTCGCCACAGACGCTATTTTTATTAACCTTTGTATGCCGTTCACTAAAAAAAGTGCAGAGGCTAAAAAGTTTAAGTTATTATTAAAGCTCAAGACTTATTAAAAAGAAAAAAGTTGGCAGCTCATTTGAAGCTCAAGACAGATTGACTTTTTTTTAAATTTGTTCGTTCTTTTATAGTATGTATAACGGTATTTTTTCTTAAAACTAGTAAACAATTGTTTTTGTATTTAAAAAGTAAAAAGAATCATATGTTCATATGAAATTAGTGTAAAAGTAATAGTAGAATATCGTTTACATATTTGTAATTTAGTAATAATAGTATAATGTGTGTATGTGAGTAGTCTTAAATTATTAGAAAACGTAAACATGATCATATGTTAATATATTTGTGAAGGAGTAAAAGTAAAAATGTAATGTCACATATTTTGTATTCAGCAATATGAGTACATCTGTGCGAATGAAATAGATAGTAGTGCTTAGTATGAACATATGTTTTTATTGTCAGAATATTATCTTAGTATAATATAGTAAAATAGATACGTAAAATAATGACACGTACCGTAAAGGTGTGTATCTTTTTAAATATGTTTTAAAGTTGTTTATTTTAATGTGATTTATAAGTAGTTTATAATGTAAAGGTGTATACATTACAATATTCGTCGGCACTACACTACACTAAGGCACAGGTACACTAAAGGGAAGAATTAAGTTAAGAATTTTCAAGTTTGAAAAATTGAAATTTTTAGAGGGAAGCATGCGTCGCACACCCCCATACACACTATTTATATCGCACATCGGCGATGGTGATAACACACCAATTATCGATTTCGAGACTAACCCTCTCACACCCCCAATACAAGTACACGCGACTGCGATAAAATTGCCTTCATTCTGAACGAGTTGTCCAGATGCTTGGTTTGCACACGCCGAGATTCAATTCCAAACAAAACGAATTACAGTAGACAAAACCAAATATGAGTGCTTGGTAACGTAATTACCACAAGAGGTCATAGTCACTGTATTAGATTATATCCAAAAACCTACGGCAGTGAACATATACGAAAGGCTTAAGAAGACACTGCTCGATAGATTTTCACTGAGCGAAAACAAGCGATTCGACAAGATACTTTCGGATTCTGAGATGGGTGACCAAAGGCCATCTCAGTTCTATCGATTACTACTTTTGCTAGCTGGATCAACAGTTAGAAGCGATTTGATCTATAAATTCTGGTTACGCAAGGTCCAAGCTTCCAAAGTTACTGCAGATGTCGCTCCTCTAGACAAGATGTGTCACGACGAAGACCGGCCAACTGGGTGTGAAGGTATCACTATAGATTTGGCAAAGCAGCTAGAGAATGTGAACAACCATGCCCGTACGTTCAAAATGCAACCACACCAAACCACAATACACCGAACATATTAAACTAAAAAACTCCATTGTTGCAACGGCAAACGATGGAAGTTACAAGACACGCCGTTTAATAATACATGACAAAAACAATAAAATTAACCTCTTGATTGACAGTGGCGCAGAAATCTCAGTACTTCTTGCAAGTATTTACGCGAACAAGAAAACAAAAACAGACTTTGTTTTGACGGCAGCCAACGGAAGCACAATTGCCACGTACGGAAAGAAATTACTTAACGTAAACTTAAAATTAAGACGAGAATTTCCTTTCATTTTCATTTTGGCTGACGTAAGGAGGCCTATAATTGGCACAGACTTTCTAATTAAATACGGACTACTTGTTGATTTAAAACATAAGAAATTGATTGACCCTTTAACAAAGCTCACCGTAAACGCTATCGCAGCAGACTCAGAATCTCCATCACCAAAATTATTCACGCTAGACAACAAGTATACACAACTTAGCAAACAATTTCCTACGCTTTTTACAGAACCAAATTATATAGCACCTATCAAACACAAAACAGAATATCACATTGTTACACAAGACCTTTACCGTTTACAAGACCAAGATGTCTAGACATACCAAAATGAAAAATTGCAAAACAAAAATTTTAATTCTTAGTTAAATCTGGCATTTGCAGACCTTCTAATTCAATTACATCTTCTCCATTACACTTAGTACCGAAACGGGAACCAAATGACTGGAGACCATGTGGAGATTACAGTTACAACCCGTTACAGTTAAACAAATGTAAGAATTCATAGGTATGACAAATTACTACCACCGTTGTATTCCAACACTCGCACACATGCTAGGTCCAATTTATGACATGGTCACCGTAGCATCAAAAACAAAGAACAAACAATTACACTGGACGGAGAACACACTACACGCATTTGCAACAATCAAAGATAGTTTTGCAAAGGAATCACTACTTAATCATATCAGTAGTAATGCAGAGTTATCGAATGCGGCAGACGCATCAAACACAGCCATTGGTGGCGTTTTACAACAACAGAATAACGGTACACTAGAACGGTTAGCCTTCTTTTCAAAAATTATCGCAATCAGAAACGAAATATAGTACATTCGATAGGGAATTACTGGCCATACACTTAAACATCAAACATTTTAGACACCACCTTGAAGGAAACAATTTCACAGTATACACAGATCACAAACCACTGATTAACGCAATACATTCACAAACAGAACGCAGTCCCAGACAAACAAGACACTTAGAATACATTGCACAACTCACACATGACATTAAACACATTAAAGGTTCAGAAAACACTGTAGCAGATGCACTTTCACGAGCTGAAATAGAAGCTTTTGCCTGCACAGATATTAACCTTAGAACACTACACAAAGAACAGAACACAGATGCAGAATTACAAGATATACTAGACAGTCACAGCTGCAAACTCGAACAGAAACACATACCTGTACTCAACATTAAAATTTGGTGTGAACAGACAAATTCTTTAACACGACCTTACATACTCAAACACTACGAAAACAAGTATTCGAACAACTACACAACATAGCACACCCTGGTACACGAGCTTCATGAAGACTACAAACACGAAGATATTTCTGGCCAAAGATGAATACACAAGTTAACAAATGGTCACAGAAATGCGTTAGATTGCAACGCTCAAAAATACACAAACACAAGAAGACAACACCACACAAAATTAGCATACCACACGGCCGCTTTAAACATATCCACGTTGATATAGTCGGTTCTTTGCCAGTTTCAAAAGGATATAGATACCTACTTACCGTAGTCGACAGAAAAACTCGTTGGCCAGAAGCATATCCACTGGAAGACGCAAACACCGACACGATTATCGAAACTCTTCAAAGAGAGTTCATTTCACGTTTTGGAGTTTCATTGAAAGTTACCTCTGATCAAGGAGCACAATTCACTTCAGTGAACTTTAACAATTTTCTTAAAAATCTCTTACCATCCACTTCGGCTTACCACCCATAAGCTAACGGCATGGTAGAGGATTTTCTAGCGTTTTCCGTCAGTTAAAGGCTTCCCTCATTGTGACGAACAACCAGACAAAATGGTTCACAGAGTTGCCACTATTTTTTCTGGGCCTCAGATCTTCGGTCAAGGAAGATATCAGAACTTCGCCAGCTGAGATGGTTTTTGGCCAGGCGCTCAGATTACCGAAACAAATAGTGATACATAACAATGAAACTTTAAACCCTTCGGATATGCTCCAGAAAATAAAAAAAGTGGTCGAAAACTAACAATTACATATTTCACACCATAACACAAAATTACAACAACACATACCGATAGAACTCGATAATTGTAAATTTGTTTTTGTTAGAAATGATGTCATACATGGAAAGTTCAAGGAGTTCTATGACGGACCTTTTGAAGTAATTAATCGCAACCGAAAACACTTTACAATACTTAAGAATAATACACACATTACAATTATTTAGATCGTTTAAAACCAGCATCGATAACACAAACACAACACCTACAACACAACCAAAAAGACAAGTACATTTTAATTTATTCCGAAATACAACAAAATTCATTTGAGGCGTAATGTGATGCCTTGTTTTATCACCACACCAGCTTTTTAATTTTTTAATTTTTAATTTTAAATGTTCCTTTATTCAAATAATAACATCTTTTAGAGGTACTTAATACTAGTGAAAGGATAAACTAGTTAATTTTTAATGTTGCTTAGCTTAGCATCCCGATCGGATTTTTCAAAGTTCTATGTTAATATTTTACAATATTCGATTTCTCGCATTAGTTTGTTATTATTCTTCGCTAAATTATGTAAATTAAAAGGAAAAATAGAAAACCTTTTTTTTTGTTTTTGTTTTTGTATAAAACTTAAAGCTATGACTTAGAAATATCTGCTCCTAGATCAGCCTAGAATTTTATTATACAATATCAATGACTACTATTTATGTTGTCTCTGATTTTTGGTACATAGTTATAATAATTTTGTCTTAAGTTAAACAAGTACTCAGTGTAAATTGGAGGTTTGCTTTTATAGTAATTTAAAGAACTTAAGTACACTTCATCTTGGACTAGATAAGTTCTAAGCCGAGAAGATACATTTTGTTTTTCTTTACTGAAGAATTTTAACGCATGATTAACAATTTCATTTTCAACTTGATTTATTTTGCTTTTTTTGTATAGAACTTTATTAGAATAGTATTTCACACAATTCGGCTTCCGGTAAAGGCCTGTGCATGCTCTAAGAATTTTTCTTTCTACTAATGCGATTTTATTGATTTGGTGCTTGGATACTTGCAGCCAAACTGGTGCTGCATACATTATTATTGGCCTAATTATTTGCTTGTATGCCAGAAGTTTTAATTTTTGATTTATTTTTCTATTAAAAAATATGTTTTTTAATGCAAAATAGGCTGTTATTATTTTTCGTTTAATTTTTTGTAGATGCACGTTGAATTTAAAGTTTTTAGTGAAATGGACACCTAGGTATTTTAAAGTTGAAGTTTTCGGAATAGGAGTATTGTTTATTTTTAACTTAATTTGATATGCTGTTCGCCTAGTTAATTGCGTCGTTTGCTTTAAATTTCCCACAATTGAAATCTCTTCGCACTTGCTCTCATTCACCTTTATCTTCCATTTATGTAGGTAATCAGTGATTACAGTGAGAAAATAGTTTATTTCTTCTTCAGCAAGGTCAGTCAATTTAGTTTGAGCTGAAAGAAGTATGTCATCTGCGAATTGTAAAGTAGAAATATGTAGTATGCCATTATGTTTCGGGAAATCCGAAACATAAAGAATATACAGTAGGCAAGATATTGCCGAACCTTGAGGTGTTCCAGCTGGTGCTATATATGGGTAAGAATATACTCCATTGACTTCAACTTTATAGGTGCGATTTGTCAAATAATTTAAGATAAATCTGCACAATGGCAGGCTTATACCAAATTTACAGTGCATTTTATAAACTAATCCCTTAATCCATAAAGTATCATATGCTTTTTCAAAATCTAATGCTACTAAATGTGACGGTGTTCTATTATTCAGGCTATTAGCTATTGTAGTTGTTAGTTTTACTAGTGCATGGCTTGTTGTAAGACCTGGGCGAAAACCAAATTGTGTGTCAAAATTTATTTTTAACTTCGAACATTCTACA
Organism: Dichetophora obliterata; assembly: GCA_963920525.1. Taxonomy (NCBI): domain Eukaryota; kingdom Metazoa; phylum Arthropoda; class Insecta; order Diptera; family Sciomyzidae; genus Dichetophora; species Dichetophora obliterata. The sequence continues at coordinate 140,800,860 of OY986437.1, forward strand.
TTAAGTTTAATTGATTGAATTTTTTCGAGGACTTTGGCTAAGCAAGATAGTTTACTTATAGGTCTGTAATTGCAAATAAATTTATTATTTTTAATAGGTTTAGCAATTGGAATTATTACAGACTCTTTCCACAATTTTGGCATATAAGAATTATTTATAATATGATTAAAAAGTGTTGATATATTTGTACAGAATTTAAAGCTAGCAATTTTCTTAAGCATGAAATTTGATACCATGTCGTTTCCACAAGATTTCTTAGCATTTCTTGATTTTATAGCCATCTCTACATCGGTTGCATCCACAAATGGTGAGTTACTGGTATCTAAAATTTCAGCTTGGTTGATTACAGCAAAGTCATTGATTCTTTCGTCTCTAAATGTTTCGGCAATATATGTTTGTACTTCGTCGTTGAATTCGCTGTGTCCCGTGTTCAGCGTAAGATTGTGTGCCCGCTTGAAATGTTCGGCAAAAGCGTTCGCCTTATCAAAGTCGGTCAGGAAATGTCTGGTATCTGCTTCATCCATTAGCATATCAATGGGTAATTCGCTGCATTTTTTATAGTTTGAAAAGCGTTTAAAATTCTTGAAAATGTTTTTGTCGGCTTTAAGCTCGCTGAATTTATGTTCCCAAAACGAACTATAATCTGACACGATTGAATTGTACGCCATGTTAGTCAACAACTTCATGGTGGTTTTATGTGCGGCGGCGTGTTGACTGTTTCTATTTCGGAACCATCTACGGCGGGCCAGTTTCTTTTCACGAAGTAATTTTCTTGATCGGTTTGACAGCACGATTAATGAGTTTCGATATACTTTTACGCATGGTACGAATTTGGCGATTGATTCTTCGAAAGTCTTGTTCAAATATTCTATGACTACATCAATTTGATCATTTTCAATATTTCGTGAAAGCGGCAAATAAATTTCATCCAGTTTCGAATCCACGTACTCACTGATTTTCTTAAAATTAGCTTTGTTCCAATTGTAGCGCATTTGCATTTCGGCATAAGTTATTTTTTTGATTACAATAATCGTGAGAGCTACTGCTCTATGGTCGGAATCAAAGTCATGAGTGGTAAGCTTGTTAGTGTTTGTATCGAAGTGTATCTGAATCGTGTCATCAACAAAGAATAAATCCAAGACGGACTCTGAGTTAGCCCGAATGCAAGTACTGCTTTCTGGCAAGAGTATTTTAATATTGTGTACATCAATCGAATCGCACAGCCAGTTGTATAATTTGTTACCTTCGGAGGTAGTTTCCTTGCAACCCCAAAATATGTGTTTACAATTAAAGTCTCCTGTTAAAACAAATGGTGCTCCATTAAACGAATTCACAATAGTCGATAACTCATTAGTGTCAATTGAAGTGCTGGGCTTCTTGTAGATAGACACAAAAACTATTTCTGTTACCTTATCAAACGTAACTTTGATTGCACTATACTCTATTGTAACTATTGAAGCGATATTTTGAAGATGAGTACTAATAAATTTTGATTTAATGAGTATACCAGTTCCTCCTCCATTGTCCGATACCCTATCATTTCTATAAAAGTTGTAGCTCGGAATTGCAAACTTGTTGGTGGCGTTTAACTTCGTTTCACATATCAGCATTATGTCTGGGTCATGATTTTTCACAAAATTGTGCAGCTCATGCTGTTTAGATTTACTTTTGAGAGAATTTGCATTCAACTCGAAACATTTGATTTTGTTTACGTTACTCATTTTTTGTTATTAATCAACTGGGGTGCGATTTTCATTAATAGTTCATTCATCAATGTTTGTTGGGCTGTCAGTTGTTTTAAAATCGCTATAACATTGTCGTTTGAGCTTGTATGCACACTTGTTTTGTTTTGTTGTTGGGCGCCACGAACAATATTTGCAAATGAAGTACGAGGATTGGGTGAGTTAATTTGACTTGGTGCTGTCGGTTTAGGTGATGGGCTTACTACCTTCCGTAGCTTATTTCCGGATGAATTCCTTCTTTCGAGAATACGATGATAGACCTGACAATCCAAACGCAGGCTGGCTTAAATGCACCATTCGTATCTAAAATACATTCACCTTTTTCATGTGAAGTGAGGCAGTTTGGGCAGCGTACATCGTATGTGCAATTAGATTCTGTGTGCTCGAATCGCCAGCATCTGCGGCATTGTGTAAGTGAGGTATGCTTCAACTGCTCCACTACTATACCGTAAACGTTACCAATTCGTTTGATAGCGTATATTTTCTTTTTATCAGTTTTTGGATCAAACGATGCATGCCAAATTGGAGAAAAGACTCCGATTTCATTAATTTTCTTGGTAACAAATTTTGTTAAACGAAGCGGTAACAGATCGTAATCATATTTGAGATAGGTCACAATATCGTCTTCGTCGTAACATGCCGGAATATGCTTTATCAATACGTGTATTGCTTTACGCTCAGCTGGTGTATATGTGTGGTATTTTATACCAAATTCGTTAAGCATTTCTAACATAGCGTCATATTGTTTGAGAGTGCTCAATTGAATCTTATATTTGCTCTTATTTACTCGCGTGAAGTAATATTCTGTATTAGAGCAGATTTTACGATTTCTGATACGCTCACTCATACGCTTGTAGTCGTTGTCGAAAACAAATATAGGAGGGACGTTTTTTTCACGCTTCACTTTATTATTATGTATGTTTATTTGTATGTTGTTTTGTGCATTAGCGTTTAAACTATGACTTGTTGTTGCATTATCATTCGATTGTGTTACACTTTTGTTAGCATTGTTTTCGTTGCTAATGGCCATTGTACACGATTCAGAGTCACTTGATTCGGGAGAAGACTCACTAACGATCGTTTCTGCATCGTTGTTATCATGTTCGTTGTGTTCAATGTGTTGTTTTTTATTAACTAGTACATTCTTTGAGGCTTTTTTTCTTTTCGCTGTTTTCTTTATTTTTGCCGGTTGTTGTTCTGCTTCGTATTTTAAAAGTTTTTCAGTAAGTTGTTGGTTCTTTTTCTGTTCTTCTTTAAGAAGTTTAGTTAGAGTTCCAACTTGCTCGATAAGATTATCAATTTTTTTTTCCATGCTTAATGAACATGGTGTATTATTTTGTGCTTTTTGAGTTTCAAGGTCGCTTGGTATTACCTCTGGCATAGAGGTACTTTCAATGTCACTTAAAGATGCATTTATTATTTCACTGTCACCAAGGTCAATGCTAAGTATATGACGATTGTTTCTGTTTTTAAACATTAGCGAAAGGTGGTTAGCGTTTATGTTTGGTTCGATTATTGTGTTTTTTGGAATCAACAAATGCTTCCGAAAATTTTCACTGTTCAAATAATATTTTAGTTCAATGATGCAGTCACACATTGAATTACCAGATTTAATACTCAGACAAAATCTTTTGAACGCAATAGATTCGATTATTTTTTTTCTGATTTCACTATTAGTAGTTTTTGTAAGATTTGTGAATCGCAGATTCCCCGTCACTTGTGTCGGTCATGCTGGACGAGTTAGAAATATTTATATTATTTCTATTTTTTAAGGTTAAGGTACAGTGTCTATATCACCAAATATGTAAGAAAGTGCAAAGTTTGCCAGACTCGCGCACCAATTGATACCGTCCTCTCGAAGCAAACGCGTAGGGAGAACTGATCACCACACCAGCTAAATTCTTACACTCTATCTTACTTATCTTTTTGTTACGTTGATCTCTATCTTAACATACAACTTACTTACATTTTTGACTGTTTGTATTAACTTATTAATTACCTTATATGTTTCATGTGTTGTTATTATCTGTTACCTTGTTCTACAAGCACTTGTATGTAAAAAAAATATTTTCATTATTATTCATATTTTTATGTATCAAAAATTTTCATCCGGAAATTTTAGTCGTAAAAAATATTTTCAAATAAAAATTTAATAAATAAAAATTGTCTTTAAATAAAATAAACAAAAAAAAAAATACAAACTTCGCACCAAATGCATATTGAGATTTTAGATGATGTGTTTATTACGTTCACATGCTATAAATACCAGGATAACTAGACTTTTCAGCAGGACAACGCACCAACACATTCTTCCCGAGCCACAAATGACTTTCAATAAATCTGAAATATACCCGTACTGTAGTGGCCTACTGTTAGTCATGACTTGAATTCTATCGAAAACCTGTGGAGCATTCTTTCGGTCCAAGTTTATAAAAACGGGCGCCAGTTCGAGTCGATGAAGCATCTGAAAACAGTTCTTTGAGGTAAAAGGCAGAAAATCGATGACTCCATCCTCAAATCGTTGATGTACTTAATGCCTTTCACGCTTAGCAAAGCCATATATAAGAAAGAAAGACATATTGTTTTATAAAACCTATATATATTTCTATTTTATTCCATAAAATCAATAAAAATAGGTTTTGCACATATACATATTTTCTATGAACTTTTTAAATACATTATAATTTGTTTAATAACAACAAGTTTTTTCAACAAGCTATATATCTTGTTTTACATATAAGTCCTTAATACTATTTCAATAAAAAAATAATACAAAAACAAATAAAGTTATGTTTGCTCAGAATTGCATTTGAAGTGTTGCACATATAATAATTTTACTGAGGTATGAACTCAACTCAGGGGGTCAATTCCCGTTCTGCGTTATCGTCATATGAAAAGTGTTTTCAGCTTTACACGGAAAACGCGATTCCCGTTGTGTGTTAAAAGGGCAACAGCTGTTTATTTTTTGCTGAAATGAAAACAAAGTAAACGCCGGTTGCAAACGCGCGTTATCGACTTCCTATATTACTTTCTGTTATTTTGTGCTACCGAAAAACTTATCTTAGTTATATATATTTATGCATACATAATTATATTTTCCTTTTTTATTGTTTATTTGTAATATATAGTTTTACTTGCTCAATCAAGTTTATGGCTTTGGGAAAGCGATATAAGTCGAAGTGTTCCTTCGCAATTTTGGTGAAGTCTCCTCATAAAAATCTTTGGGTTTTTTCTACATAAATCAATAAAAGAATGTTAAAGTCATCATCATGCTCAATAAAGTCATTTTTGTAAATATTTTCTACCATCTAATACGTTGTGTACATTTATTTTTCATAAAAGCTTTGTTTAATAGACATTCAGCAACTCTCAAATGCTATTCAGCAACTACTTTCCATTAGGCGAACAAGAATCGCGTTTTTGTGCGCAGTGAAGTGAAAAAGTGAAATCATTAAATGAAAACTGTTGTGAAAAACGTTTTTTCACTTCACTTTAACGCAAAACGGGAATTGACCCCCAGGACTGATAGCTTCGAACTTTCGTCTTCTTTTTAGTTGTTTTTTAAGGGAAGGTTCTCCTGGATTTTTTTGAAAAAATCCATTTTTTTTTTACATAAAATGAAAGTTACATATATGTAGAATGTTTGTGCCAAGGGATATTTCAATACGACGTGTATTTCTCGAGCTAGAGCGTGTCAAACGTACCCATGTCACGCGCGCGTACCAACTTTCTAAAAACTTTAAACGCGTTTTTCTCGGAACCATGTTTTCTAATCTAACGGACAGCACAGGGCTTGTTCTATTGATACGATTTCCTTCATTCAAAGAATGTTTGAAAGTATATACTTTTTTGTACGCCTGGAACCTAACATTGGCATAAACAATTGTTTATTTATAATTTTTAAACGAGATCTAAGTAAAAAAAAAGCAAAAAATTTCAATTTTTTTTTAAAAGTCCATAAAATTGGTTTTTTTTTACCAAACTTAATTGAAGTTAGGTTCCAGGCATATGAAATGTTATCAATTTTAATAAATTTTATACATTTCTCATTTCAGTTCACTACACACTGTCCGCGGGAGGTCGATGTTTTGCGCGCAGAGGTCGACGAGATTTGGACATTTTCAAGCCGCCATTTTGAATTTTTCAAATATCTTTTTTTTTTTTTTACTCGTCAATAAACCACGAATCAAAGTTCAAAAGCATAAGTTCGTATGTCTTTTCATTTTCCCACAAACCATTCTCAAATTTTGCTTGTTTTTCGGCCAAATCCAAAAAAATCCAGGAGAACCCTCCCTTAAGTACTATCATTTTCTTCAGTGTTAATTTGTAGTTGATTATTATGATTGTCTGATATTTCTTCTTGAATTTCTTCAAAAACATCGTCTTCTAAATAGTCACCTGAAGTTCATTCTAATAAATAATCCCAACAGTGTCTTGTAATGTGTTTTTACTTGATGCAGTATCAACAAAATGGTCAAACTTGTGATACTTTTTTGAGTCATAGCAAGTGAAATATGCTTACTCGTTTTGATTTTTTCGTTCGAATTCATTGAATTGTTTACTCTTGAAGCGATAACCATACAACACAGCCAAATAAAAGTCTTTTATTATTTGTGGTGTCGTGCACTCACTTTTAACATTTTTTAATTTGTCAGGCAATGGTCCTTTTTAATATCTAAAATAGTTCGCCGTAAAATAATAGCCGCACTTTGAAGAACGTCCTTTTCTTATATTAGATTAAATAAACCATCATTGATGAAATAACTTTTTGGTCCAACAATTTTTTGTTATATATCAATGTCATTTGTAACTTATCTTTATGTTTTTTCAATTTAGTCTCACAATGAGTTTTATTAAAAACATTGTCATATTTTCACCCTTTTTTAATGCAATATTTGTAATTATTTCTAAATAATTATTGCATATAAAAGTAAAAGAGTGGAATGTTTTTTTGAGTATGACACTTTCATTGATAAATGTAAATGTAAATAACTGTAAATTTTTATGATAACTTGTTTTTGGGTTTTCATCAAACTCTCTTAATTTATTAAAATATTCTTTTCGACAAATGCGATGATTATTTAAGTTCTCCGGGATTTCAGAGACACCCTGGCTACATCTTTAAGCGACGGTAATGTCAATGAGCCTAGGTCTCGATCTAAGTAGTCTCGATCTAAGTAGGGCGGGGCATGTGCATAGTAGGTGCTCCAGGGTCTCCACTGTGCCCGGTTCCTTGCACTTCCTGCAGTTGTCATCCGTGGTGATGCCAAGCTTCCTCGCGTGGGCTGCCGTCATGCAGTGACCAGTGAGCATGCCCACTAGTGTCCTGCAATCTTTGCGCGGGCGTGCCAAGATGAACAGAGTTCGTTTTTCGCATTGTGCATTGCACATGATTTTCGAGATCTTGCACGTTGTCGTATCTCTCCATCTACGATTCACTGCTAGTGCGGCTCTTCTTTCGAGGTTCCTGTACAACTCTTGTAGCGGAGTAAGTACATGTTCTGCGAGTTCTGATTCCAGCCCGGCGCCTTCCTTTGCTAAACCATCTGCCATCTCGTTTTCCTCAATGCCCTGGTGGCTAGGGACCCAGTAGATGCGCACTCTTTTCGAAGCGCATAGTGCATCTAGTGCATCTCTGCCAGCCAAGACACTTTTGGACTTGATGCTAGCGGAGCGCATGGATTAGATCGCCGCTTGACTGTCAACGAAAATGTTGATGTAAGAGTGTTGTGTGTCCATGCTGAGGGCTATCTCAGCAGCCTTCCTTATGGCAAATATTTCGGCCTGGAAGATACTGCAGTGGTTTGGCAGTTTATATGGCTGCCTTATATTAGGCTCAGCGCAATACACCGCCGCACCTACCCCCGTAGGCATTTTGGAGCCGTCAGTAAATATAATTTGGTCCCAGAAGAGTTCATCCTTTGGAATTGACTATCGTGCAAGGCACCATGTAGTCTGTGCCACTAAGTAGATCCTTTCCGATTGTACAATTTCCAAAATTTTGAATGTGCATGTTGCCTGCCGTCGTAAGGCGTTGTGCCGTTTTCCCGGCTATTAGTTTTGCGAGTATGTCCAAGATCTCCATACTTAGAATGGTTTCAAGCGCTTTAATTGGAGTTGACTTCAGTGCCCCTGTGATGCATAGCGCTGCCTGCCGCTGAGTTTTCTCCAAGTGCCTGAGGAATGTTGATTTGTTCACAGCCGGCCACCACACAATAATCCCATAGAGTAGAATAGGACGCACTACCGTTACATAGATCCAGTGCATCAGAAAGGGTGAGAGACCCCAGGTACTGCCTAGCATCTTCTTGGATGTGTATAGCGCAATTGTGGATTTCTTCACCCTTTCTTCCACGTTGGTTTTTCAAGACAGCTTGCTGTCCAGGACGACTCGTAGATATTTTGTGTGAGTTTTCGGTATGAGACGTATATCGTTCAATTTTGGTGGTATCCACTGTGGTATCTTGTACCTTTTCGTTAACAGAACCAGATCCGTTTTCTCTGCATTAATACTAAGACCGACTGAATTTGACCATCTAAGTACATCTTTGAGTGTGCTCTCCATTATGGAGCTTACTGTTGATAGACATTTCCCTACTATAATTATGCTTATGACGTCTGCATAGGCAGTTATCCTCGGGGCTCTACCTGCGAACTTTTCGAGTAGTTCATTAACTATAAGATTCCATAGTAGTGGCGAGAGGACCCCTCCCTGGGGTGTCCCACTGCGAGCTTCCCTTACCATGGATTTAGTGCCCCACTCAGCCTGCACCTTTCTGCAGCTTCGTAACTTGTCTAACCATATTTTTATTGCTGGTGGTGCCTCTATTGCACGTAATCCACTAAGGATTGCGGTGGTTGATACATTGTTGAATGCACCTGAGATGTCTAGAAACGCATCGAGTGCGTATTCCTTGTGGTGGAGGGCATAGATGAGAATAAGTAATAGCAGATCTTCAAAATAAATTAATACAATACCTAATGAAAAGGGAGATGCATCAGATTTCCTTGAATTTTTACTCTTGTCATAATATTTGTTCATCAAAGCAAGAAAGTTTTTATAAGAAGTATGATAAGTCAGAAATTTCACGCAACAAATAAATCAATGTTGTCAGCAAAATTTCACGCAAGCAAACAGTTCTATGATTAAAGGTATAAAAATTTCAAAATGCCTCGAAAACATTTTTTCGTGAAAAAATTTTGCTGATTTAAAAAAATGGAATTGTGGGCTGGGAAAGCCAGGTCTGCATTTTTGTATTAAGGTATCAAAAAAGAAGCATTGTACAAGTTTTCGTAGAGCCACAAACACGTATCCAAAAATGTCTATCAGCTCTCCTACTATTAGAATTATAATGAAAAATCACTTAAGAATACTTCTTCATTCAACTTTTCTTCAACTTTTTAATATTAAAAAGAACAATTTCACATTTCTTCAGCGATTTTTCAATTGAATACAAAATTTATTAAATTACTGATTGCGTCTCAATATTTTGTAAATATTTATAGAATGTCCGCAAATAACTCTAGTGTTTTTACATGAATGAGATTGCGAGCTTTAGATCAAGCAAGTTTTTAAGAAGGCAACAATAACAACAACAACTCTGTATAGAGTCAATCACTTAGCTGACTACACAGTCTGCTTCGGAAATCGCTACATTTCCTCTTCAGTAGTCTTTGAGTGATTAAGCTGTGATCAACGCACTGTTAAAAGTTGCTTATGATTTCACACAATTTATTTTTAAATATTTTTATATTTAAATATTTTTAAAATATTTTTAAATTTATAATTAAATAGAACAAATTGAATGTTAAAATTGGCAATTTAATCATATAACATTTTAAAGCAGTAGGCTATTTATAGATCACTGCCATCAACTCTACCAATGTTGCCATCTGTTCTGGTTGCTTCTTTATTTATTTCAATATTCATTGGTGTTCGGCAGTTTATCGAAGTCCACCATAGAAATGAAACGAGTTTTTTTGCTTCGCTAGAAGCTAGTGTTCTAACTGAAAGGTGGCTATTTTCACAATCAAATGTTCAATTACACATGACTTTGACCGAAATCGATCAATTATTAGATTATTTAATTAATTTTAAATTAATTTAACTTATTTGGCCATGCTCCGCCATAGTTAATTACTTTTAATGATCTATTAAGTTATAACATGAATTAAATTGCTTTAGATCAAGTAAGTTTTTAAGTGGGGCAACAACAACAACAACAACAACTCTGTATAGAGTCAATCACTTAGCTGACTAGACAGTCTGCTTCGGAAATCGCTACATTTCCTCTTCAGTAGTCTTTGATTGATTAAGCAGTGATCAACTCACTGTTTAAATTAGTATATGAATGCGCAGATTTTAGAATTCATTCTTTTGAATTGTATGGCTGCCAATCATATAACATTGCAAAGCAGTAGGGTATTTATAGATCACCGCCATCAACTCTACCAAGGTTGCCATCTGTTCTAGTTAATTCTTTATTTATTTCAATATTCATTGGTGTTCGACAGTTTGTCGAAGTACACCATAGAAATGAAACGAGTTTTTTTGCTTCGCTAGAAGCTAGTGTTTTAACTGAAAGGTGGCTATTTTCACAACCAAATGTTCAATTACTCATGACTTTGACCGAAATCGATCAATTATTAGATTTAATTAATTTGACATTAATTAAACTTATTGGCCGTGCTCCACCATAGTTAGTTAATTAATTTTATGATCTATTTAATGATCACAGCTTAAACACTCAAAGACTACTGAAGAGGAAATGTAGCGATTTCCGAATTAGACTGTCTAGTCAGCTAAGTGATTGACTCTATACAGAGTTGTTGTTGTTGCCCTTTTTAAAAACTTACTTGATCTAAAGCTCGCAATTTAATTCATGTAATAATTTACTAGATCATAAAATGAATTATCTTGTATTTTTAAATAAAATTGGGTAGCTTGCGACCCCGTGGCTTGCACGATCTGCACATGTGGTTGGACAGGCGCTGATGGCAAGTACCACCGCCCCCTTGTCGAATCGACACAAAACTTCACTGGAACACTCTTAAGATGTTGCTTGAGTTTCCTTGAAAATTTTACAAAGACCGGTTGAGCGGTTTTTTACGTAATTTACGAATACGAAAACGGGTAGTTTACGAAAACTTTTGAACTGAACTGAAAAAATGTGCGCCTACAGCGAGAGAATTTTTCGACTTTTCTTTTTTCTAAACCTTCGCGTAGCAATTATGAACCCGCAGACTGGAACAACAATTTGCTCCATTCGTTTTCAATTTTTAAGCATCCGAACAAACCACGATCCATTTTTATATATATAGATGAAAACGAACTGCTGGATACAGCAATTTTAATGATATTAAACTTAGTTAAATTAGTGATGCCCTACTAAATGCAAGTTTCGCTATCAGATCATGGCTCCTCAATTTTGTTTTAAATTAAATTTGGATTAAATTAAACATTTTTCAAACTTATGGCCTTATTTTTTAAAATGCACGCAATCATCTCACTTGGGTTTTTTGTCTTGCAATTCCATTTCCATATGAATTAGAACAAACCCTCTCTCTCTCTCTTACTGAAATTTTCCTTTATATTATATTGCCCGATAAACAAAATCGAACGCAAGTGACTACCTTCGTTGTACCAAGTCGTTACAATTAGGCTTACGATAAATTAAGCATATTTATTTATATATGCAGCATAGGGTAGACAGCTTTGACAACAACAACGTGACCTACATAAATTACCAGCTACAACAACAAGACTCACCGTCTAGTAGCCATAGAATAGCCGCCAAACTTTCTTTTCATACGCCATACAACAGACGACGTATATAATTCCTAAGTAGTTCTTTCCGGAAGCATATAAATAGACACGTCAAGTCCAGTTAAGGTAGCATTCCTTTTTAGGTGAGCTCAAACCAAGTAGCTACTGCCTCGGCTGTCAGGTCTATCGTCCGGGGTTCCAGGGTGGCGAACGGTAATTTTTTGTTATCCTTAAGTGTAGTTAGTAATTTTTTTTTTATTATTATTATTTTATTTTTTTGTTTTCGAAAGCCACGTCGCTACCTCGGTTGACCCCAAGGTCTATCACCGGGGCTGCGACGCAGGCACTCACTGCCACGTCACAACCCCGGTTGACCGCAAGGCCTATCACCGGGACTGCGACGCAGGCACTCTCTGATACGCCAACATGGCGTCTACAGTTGTCGTATTAGAAATGTCTACAGTTGTCGTATTAGAAATAACGGAGCATTCCTTTTTAGCGATTATCAACGGACTACCGATTACCGAAGCGATTACCGACTGATTACCCATTACCGAAACGACTACCAACGATTACCGATTACCAACTGGTTACCGAAGCGATTACCAACCAATTACCGAAGCGATTACTGGCTTCTAAAGCAATTACCAACCGAGTACTAAAGCGATTACCAACTGATTATTAAGCCCGCTAGCGACTACCCGAAGCTGCGTAACTAAGAGGTTATAATAAGGATAACGTATTCAATAAAGTAACTTTGTGAATTACTGAAAACCCTGCGTCTTTTATTTTCAAAATAATTTGTGAGATTTAGTAGACCTTTTCACAGGACCCTGGAGCGGACCTCAGCCTTTGGTAAAACCACGTCACATCGTTTAACAAATCAAGGCCATTAATAAAGTTAGTGCTCTTTTTGGTGTTACTTCAAATAATCCGATTTTTTCTTAAAAATTTGTTAAAAATATATCACTTATTTGACAGAGTTACATAGAATCACAGTTCCTATATTAAAAAAGTTGTGTTCAGGCTAAAAATGGTTAACATTAAAACAAACCAAAGCAATGAATTTAAAATAAGCTAAACAAGTTCTTGAAATGTTACATTTACTCTTCTTTATTATTTTTAAACAAATATTTACTTATGTACCTATTTTGTGATATGACTTGTGTTTATTTAAGGTCCATATGAAGTTTACAAAAGCGTTATTAAGCCAAATCTTTGAAATTTTTTTTTAACCTTTATTATAAAGGGTGGTTAAATTTTAAGGGCCGATGTTGAATGTGAATCACACCTAAACCTCAAGTTTTTTCTGCATTTAATTTGACATTTTTCAATTTTAGACTTATTCAATTTGAACCATGGAAAGATACACAATCGAGCAACGCGTAAAAGCTATTTAGGTTTATTATGAAAAAGGACGTTCAAATCAAAATGCATATCGTGCACTTCGTGATTTTTTCGGTCAATTTCGAATCGTGCAAAAATTTGAGCAAACCGGGTCTGTAGGAGATGTGAAAACACCAGTGCATGCTCGTACTGCAAAAAATATTGCTGCTTTTCGCGATAGTGTGGCTAAAGAGCCGTCCACCTCAACTCGTCGTCGTGCCCAACAATTGCAGCTCTCACGCTCATCGTTGATGAATATTATGCATAACTTGACTTGCATTTACACGCTTACAAGGTGCAATTGACTCAAGAACTAAAGCCTCTTGACCATTTCAAGCGTCGTCAATGGTCAGAATGGTGGCAAGAAATGGCAACAGTGGATGATCAATTTTCGAAGAAAATTACCTTCAGTGATGAGGCACATTTTCACCTCAGTGGATTCGTCAATAAGCAGAATTGCCGTATTTCGGCGAATGATAATCCAAGAGTGATTTTCGAAAAACCAATACACCCACAAAGAGTGACTGTTTGGTGCGGTTTATGAGCTGGCGGCATCATCGGGCCGTATTTTTTCCAAAATGAGGCCGGTCAGGCAGTTACTGTGAATGGTATTCGCTATCGTGAGATGATAACAAACTTTTTATGGCCCGAATTGGAAGATATAGATGTGGACGATATGTGGTTTCAACAGGACGGTGCCACTTGCCACACAGCTAACGAAACAATGGCTATTTTGCGCGACAAATTTAACGGCCGTGTTATCTCACGTGGTGGCGATGTCAATTGGCCGCCAAGATCATGTGATTTGACGCCGTTGGACTTCTTTCTTTGGGGTTATTTGAAAGAAAAGGTGTACGTCGATAAGTCAGCAACAATTCAAGAGCTAAAGAATAAGATAGTTCGGCACATTAACGGCTTAGTACCTCAATGCCTCAGCGTCATCGAAAATTTGGACCATCGGATGGAGGTGTGCCGCCGAGGTCGCGGCGGCCATTTGATCTATATTTTGTTCCATACATAATTGAACCATACCAATATTATCATAATAAAAAGAAATGACAATAATTTCCTAAATAATTTGTGTTTTATTCAAAATCAACATAAAATTTAACCAACCTTTACATGCGTACGGTATTTGAGGACATACTGCTATTAAAACTAAATTGTTCATATTTTTAGCAAAAGTATTTGTAATTCAATGACATTTTTGCAGCAAGTTAATTGACTCTTATACTAAACAATTATTCAATAATACCCCCGTCCGTGGCAATTACAGCTCCAATTCTCGATCGGAAACGTCTGCATGCCATAATTAGATGTTGCTTATACATTTCGGACATAGCTCTGGCAATACTAGCTCGAAGGGAAGCAAGCGTATTGTAGGGGTGTATATTGGTCCTCCGTTCAAGAACGCCCCATACGTAATAATCCAGAGGATTAAGGTCCAATGAGCTAGGTGGCCACAAGTGTGGGGGGTATCCAATCTGGGGCATCCAATCTGGAGTCGTCATGGCTTTGTGTGATGGCGCAGAGTCCTGTTCGAATGCATATGGCCTCTCAGCGCGCACGCAATCCAGGGTGTCACAACTGTTTCTAAAACCTCAATGTAGGCGGCAGCATTCACTCGAAGCCCCTGAGGAAAGAAATGGCATGACGTGCCCTTCATTGCTTACTACACCCAAAAACAAGACGGTTGCAGGAAATTTTGTGTGCATAAAATGAGGAACATCTGAAGGATTCGAATATAACCACCTGTCATTTCGTCGATTTGTTTTCTGATCCTGATCAAAAATCTTCTCGTCGGAAAAAAACCAACGCATATCCGGACTTTCGGGATGTTTTAATTTGTTTAAAATTCGTTTTGCATAACGTCTTGAACTTGTTGAACAAATTGTGGGGTTTTACTACTGTCCGGACGTTACTTATGCTTTTTGGGTTTAGCAGTACTTTCCACATCGGCACCAGATGCTTCCAACTCCTGACGAACTTTATAAACACACGATCGGGCAACTTCAAAAATCGGCTGATTTCAAGATTTCTGTGCTCTGCGTGTAAAGCAACGATAACTTCGTGTCTTTACATTTCTTGCGTTAGGATATTTTACTCCATTGTTAATGTGAAAAGAAATAAAAGATCATGTTACTATGTATAAAATAGCAGCCACATATAAGAGTGTCCTTAAATACCGTACGCACACGTTTTTTTTGTTATTCACCTTTATTCCCATCTTTAGACATCATTCGCAACAGGGTTGCCAATTATTGTTGACAACTCAGCCTCTCCTGACATCTTGTTTTCACTGGACCGTTCCAATCAATGTCTGGATCCATTCGGCACCATGATTTCATGTGGTCGAATCTTTTCTTCCAATCACGCTGGGCCCTTGCGATGTTTTCAGCAGCTTGCTCTGGTTTATTTGTGTCATTGGTCTCTGGCATCTCATCATGCAAAACTTGTATGAGACAATTCTGACTCATATCTCTCAGGTTGAAGTTGAACACAAGCTCGTTAGGAGAAAACTTTGTTGTTGCGTTGCGCTGTGAGTTGATACCCCACTCAAGCATTGGAAGCATCGTGTGCCACTCTTTGCTTTGGGGCGTTGAACATTTAAGTGCGCTAACAACCGTTTTATTGACCCGCTCGGCTTGACCATTAGCCCTTAGTGTTCGCACTGCTGTTTTCGCGTGATGTATACCGCAATTGGTAAGGAAAGTCTCAGACTCTTTCGAGGTGAAAGCAGTTCCCTATCTGACGTGAGTTTTACCAGTGGGCCAAAGATTGACATTTCTTTGAGAACGGCAATCACCGGCGCTGTCTTCGTATTTCGTAATGCTCGTATAATGGCATATTTGCTAAAAAAATATACAAAAACAATAATGTATACGCTACCACGCTTGCTCTTTGGGAATGGTCCCTTCGCCTTTCAGAATTTGTACCACTGCACGTAGGTTTTCATCTTGCATTAGCATGGTAAAAATCCAATCCTCGTCGTAGTTGAATATTTTTAAAACGTTATCGGCAACTGTTGTTGCTACTTTAGGTGGCAGTGACGGGATTCTGTTCAACCCGTCGACGTGCTGCATTTTGGCACCCGCACGATGAATGCATTCGAAATTAAACTCCTGTAGCTTGAGCCACCTAGCTTTGCGTAGTTGTAGCGGCTTCGTGTCTTTTCTTGTTGCAACTGCGTTACAATCTGTCACGACTCGAAATTGTGTCCCCAACAAATAGATACGGAACCTTTCCAACGTTTCCACTTCTGTGCGTCTAACAAAGCTAAAATTGGTGAACTAGTAAGGGCGGTCTTCAGCGTGTTAAAAGATTTTACTTGCTCGTGGCCCCACTTGAATGATGGATCTTTCTTAAGCAGCTTCGTTGGCGACATTGCGATGGTACAATAATCGTTGACAAACTTGGGGAAAAAACCTGTGATTCCCAAAAATTGTCGCACCTCCGTTACATTTAAGAGTACTGGGAATTCGTCGATGCACCTCGTCTTCTCGTTCCCCGGTCGTATGCCCGCTGAACTTACGACATGCCAAGAAAATTTACTGTTTTCGCCATAAACACGCACTTAGATGGTCGAAGTGTGACACCTGCTATTTTTAGTGCGTTTAAAAATTCGTCCAGGACCATAATCCTTTGCTGCGATATCGGCGTCGCTATGATGACCTCATCCACATAGATGATTATATTTTGACGGTACCTTAATCCTCGAATGAGCTGCACAATCATTTCTTGGAAGTACATTGGTGCATTGACCAAACCAAATGGCATCACATTGTGTTCCAAGAGACCATCCGGCGTGAGAAATGCCGTAAATTTCTTGCACTACTCCTTGAGTGATATCTGGTCGTCATGTCCAACGTTGTGAAGAACTGGTTACCCGAAAGTTGCGATAGCTGCTCCTCTATTATCGGCATTGGAAATTGCTTCTTTATCGTGACCGCATTGAGCGCCCCATATCCACGCACATCCTACTTTCGCCATTAGATTTCTTGACCAGCACTACCGATGCTGCGTGTTGCGACGTGCTGGGCCGTATGATACCATGATTCAACAAACTGTTTAAAATCGAAGAAAGCGTCTCTCGCTGGGCAAATGGCACTTGGTATCGCTTACCAACTTATCCGTTGTGACCTCAATTACCATTTCAGCCTTATTGAAATATAAAGGTTATAGCGACCCTCTGCAGAACATTCGTTGAACTCATCAATAAGGGAAAATATTGAATCCCTATCACTTTTGTTGAGTTGCTCGTCAACATTAAACTTTCCGTTTTCTTTTGTTTGAAGCTGGAGAACTTCAGACTCGATAATCATGCCTGTGTCTTAGCCGCATAAAATTACTCTACCTAGCAATATATCGTGCGGCAAAACTTCATCTGGAACAATATTTTAAGTT
The DNA here is from genome assembly GCA_963920525.1 of Dichetophora obliterata. NCBI lineage: Eukaryota > Metazoa > Arthropoda > Insecta > Diptera > Sciomyzidae > Dichetophora > Dichetophora obliterata. The sequence continues at coordinate 140,818,158 of OY986437.1, forward strand.
GCTTTAATGTTCTGGTTGTCTAACTGAATATCTGCTTTAATCGCCGCTGTGGACTCTACGATAGCCCCACCAAATCCTTTCAGCACCTTCATTGACGAATGACGCACCATGTCTATAGGCGCTGCTGATTTTCGAATTAACGAGTGGTTACTGCCCGTGTCCACAAATTCATGACAGATCTGACCATCGAGTTTGATCGCCCTCATTATTGGAGGAACTAAAATATTTGTAAATTTGTCGTCGATCTTCGCGATTGTGCCTCCTGCCCCCCTCGACAGTCCTTCGCGTTATGGCCCACCTTGGAACACTTATTGCACCTCAGTTTACGTTGAGGACGTGGGCACTTTATCGCAAAGTGACCGACCTCGTTGCAGTTGTAGCACTTCGGGCCAGGTTGCTCATTGGGCCTGCGTGCTGTTTCCACCCTTGGTTCAATTGAATAAGAATTGATGGACAAATCATCCAGGGACCCTCGTCGACCAATGGAGAGCATGGCGTAGCAAAACTCTACTAATGTCTCATTCTGTCTGCGTCGTCGTTTCATCAGTTCCCTATGAACATCAGCAGAATTAACTGTACACAGAAAATCTCGTAGGATCATGCTCACAAAAGCGGTTCAAGCGGAAGATCGTTTGTGCATCCAACCAATCCTTCGCGTAGCCTTTCAACCTGTATTGGACCGCGAACAGCACGATTTTATCACCCCACGTGTAAGCACGTTGCAGTTGCTTTACCTTTGCTATGAACTGCTGCGAATTTATTGTTTTTTTAAGTGGATCAAATTTGGGGAAGATACCAATAATATCCTGCGATCCGTTTGGGAGTCTCATTCGTGGCACTATAATAAACGGTGGTGGAGTTGCATCGGAATTATTGTCTGGTGGCGGCGACGTTACGCGTTGAACATTCGTGTCTAACCTCATTTCGCTAGCTACGTATCAAACCTGTCACCAACTCCTCAGCTTCCACCTCGTCACCACCAAGTGCCTACTGGTTTCGTTTCATTCGACACTTAATACACACTTACAGCCCTATTCTGGCAAATTAACAAATTGTTAACCAATATTTTGAATATTTCTATGTCTTTGTTGTTTTCAAAACAAAATTTAAAGCTCAAAAATCAAAATTTGTTAATGAAATTGTCAATAACTGAAAAGCAGTTGACAATTTTTATCAGAATTTTTTATTTTTGAGCTTTAAATTTTGTTTTGAAATCAAAAAATTACAACAAACACATAGAAATGTTCAAAATACTGGTTAACAATTTGTTAATCTGCCAGAATAGGGCTGTTAATTTTGTTTTTTTTTCTTCAGTATTCGTTGGATTCGTAACTGTGCAAACAGCAAGCTGTTTGTTTTTTGTTGCTACGTTCTTGTTGTCTTATTATTTTTCCCCTTGTCGGTTTTGTTGGCGTCGTTGGAATGCGCAACTCGTTGTTGCTGACTCGTTTTCCGTTACCTTCGTTTTAAATGTGTAGCTCGTCGTTGATGCTTCGATTTCTCCTTATCGCTTTTATTGGCGTCGTTGGAATGCGCAGCTCGTTGTTGCTGACTCGTTTTCCGTTGCCTTCGTTTAAATTAGCAACTGGTCGTTGCTCCTTTGTTAATTTTTTTTTTAGAATTCGTTGGAATAGGCAGCTTTTGTTGCAACCGTACTTTTCCCTCGGTTATGATGAGAATATTTAGAGAATTCAGTTTTTAAAAAAGTTAAACTTTTACTCGTGGATATTCATCCCGCTTCTGACGCTGTCAAGTTGTCCGAACATAAATACGAAAGCCTTTGTATATGTTTGTTTATTTGAAAAAAAATGAATAAAATGCATAACTGTTTACAAAACGTTGATTAGAAAGTTATTGAGTTTATTTATTACATGACACGTCCGATTGCTTAGCCATCTTTGCTTTGCGATTGCTTAGCCACTTAAGTGGGAAATTGTTGACATAAGTGCATAGAGTATCTCTATTTGCAGTAGATATACTCCTTTGGAGTATATGACCAACTGCAGCTGGTCGCAAGTAATTTAAATTGTTTGCAACTTCATTGCGCCACAATCCATCTCGAACTTCATTATTCTCGTCATTCCAATCTTCGAGGCATGTACAATATGGATATAACTTTTTGCAATTTTTGCAAATATCATAGATTCGGGGCATGAAAAAAATATGGTATCACTTTTCCTCTATCGTGGGAAAAGTTTCCAAACGGAAAGCGTTGAAGTTTTGTTTTTATTTATTTATTTTATTTTTCATTGTAACAGTTACTTTTGTCTTAAATAAGTTATTTTTTGTTTAAATTCTTATATAATCTTCAATACCAAACCATTTTTCATAAGTCTAATGCAAAAATTTGATCAAATCGCGATATTTTAAGCAGAAAGAGTACCTTTCTTTTACTTCCTTAATTTTTCTTATCTAAGAAGGTAGTTTTTCTTTATTATAATAAATCGATTTCGGTGCGGAAACTTTTTTCAGCGAATCAACTTAAAAATTGTTTTTTATACTCAGAACAACATTCCCCACAAGATACTGGACTGGCTTTTTGCACTCAAAAAAAAGTTATATCCCTAATGTACAATTGTCTTTGGCCATGCAACATAAGAAAATTATGTTGCGCCACATAGGCAAAAACAACCTTCTCTGCGTTTTCAGGAAGCATATAAAGTGTTGTTAAGAACACTCTCCAGCGAGCGATAAAGACGCCAATTTTAAATTACCCGCCGTGCTCTCGAGATTATTTTATTGAAGTAATCTTTTGTATTTGGTAAAATAACTTCCGGATAGCTTTTCATTATATTTTTGCTAAGTGAAAACGCAGTGTCTGCAACAGAGAAGTGGGGAAGGAAAGACAATTTCCGAATTAGGAAATCTTTTTGGTGATGATATGTTCATTTTCTTAGAAACAATCTGTCTTCCGAAGAAGATTGCATTGAGTACATCTAAATTAAAAAGTTATGGTGTTAAACACAAAACACATGTGCTGCATTTTTAACTTACCTCCATCGCTTTCCGATCCATAAGCACCCACATATACCTAAGTAAAAGTGTACTTTGCATCACATACCACCATAAGCATAATGCTACAATACTTTTTATAGTTATAGAAGTCGGCAACAGAATTAGGAGGTTTGCGAATGGCAATATGTTTGCAGTCAATGGCCCCAATGCAGTTTGGCATGTTCCACATAGACCAAAATCAATGCTGATTTGTCATTCCGGACCGCCTTTTTCCAATTTCCAACTCCAAGCTATACTTTTCCTACTGTATCTTTGTGAAAGATAACTGCAATGGGAATAAAAATGTTAATTATGATTCTTTTTATAAATTATAAAATACACATTTAGTAGCGTCAATGCCAGGCGTTGTTCTGATGATATAAGTTCTCTAATTGATGTCCTTGTCAAATGAAGGGTACAGATATTTAAAAAATATTCCAACACACATTTGGTCATCCGTGTCTGTATAAAGAATTGCCCAACGTCTATCTTAATCTTAAAACAAGTTGCTTTATAGTAGCCATTTACATTTCTTGTCTTGTTGATCTTGTTTCTGTTTTTCTTTATTTATGCATTTTTCTCCACATAATCTACATACATATATATCTATTATTTCATTAAGCTTATAAATATTATCTACTATTTCACTAATTTTTCACATGTTTATTAAAAATTCAACAATGCACAGATAAAAAAAACATATAACAAATTATTTCCAACTGAACAGCTAATTCAGACGAGTTGAGCAACTCGTTTCATTTTGGGTTAGATCACTAAACATCCGTAACGAGTGCAGAAGTTCTTCAAGTTGCTATCGTCTCGTCTATTTTGGTAGGGCCTTATGTTGTAACTGAACTAAACATGATATTGTCGTTAAATTCTGACACATATCGTTTGAAGGTTGGTACTCCCTAAAAATTATATGGATTTGTGAATGCAACAATGCAGTTAATATTTTTGACGCATATAAAATTTGACATACTAAAAAATTCACTTTATTCATATTATCTCCTTTTCAAGCTACAAATTATTTTTTAAAAAATTTATATAACATACAAAGTAAAAATATTATTTAAAACTAAAAATTGGTTTGAATCAATTTTATTAAATTTAAAGCGTTTTTGCCTATATGTAACAACAATGTAATCTTTTGTAAAGGGCTTGGATGGATATTAATCCAAATATCTCTACAATTTTTATTCACAAAACAGAATCAAGATATTCTATTTCATATATAAAATTTTAGTTTAATCACGAGTGTTACTTATATTAAAAAATGTTTACTTCATAAGTCAGTAAAATAATGATGCAACTTTTTTCATAATTTGTGGTTTGAAGTAAGCCATGTTAGACCTTCGTATAAACCATCTCCTGAAGTTGCACATGAGGGCTGAACATACCAATTTCGATCTCTTAATCTTGTAAGACCTAACTTCTCTTGGATTTCATGAGGCTTCATCGCTAAAAGAAAACAGAAAAGTAAATTAATTAATATAGCTAAATAATTTCTAGATAAAACAATTTTTATCATAAATGTATACATTAGGCCAGAAAATCCTGAATTAACCTTCTAACCTAACTTTAAAAGAGATTAGCAATAGAATTTAGGTTCCGCATGGAACCACCGGTAACGGTGCACGAGCCTTCTTACCTAAGCCTGAATTATTTATTCATATAGAATTTTTGAGTAAGTTTTATGACCAACTTTTGAATTTATATAATTTCTTGCACAAGTGCTTAGCAAAATGGTCTGTATTTTTTTATGGAAACAAAAAATTTATTTCAATTTTCTTCTCCGACATTTCGCTGGTTATTTTTCAGCTTCTTCACGGAATTTTATTTATCTTAAAATGAATACAAAAAGTGATATGAGGGATATAAGTGGTAAGAATATAGATTCGTATACTCTTGTAAATTTACAAAACATAAACTCTAAAACAAAACATAATAATAAAGTGACAATCCCTTGCATATGTGGTCAGAAAGTGGATCGAAACCGAGATAAAGTTCAGTGCTAACAATAATAACTTTTGGTGCGCGAGCTGTTTTTCTGCGATACGTTCTATCAGGTCTCCCCCATTGCTCTCTACTGCTGAAAAACTAAGTCTTCGGCAGAAACCACTTAAGCGGCAACTCCATTCGGCGTCTGCGACTCCCCCTTCTTCACCTTCACCAGCACCTGTCACTGCTTCAATCTCATCTTCAGGAAACATTGCAGCTGATGAGTGTCCAGCTGACTCACATAAACAACAACAACGAGATCTTCAGCAGCAGCCCTCAGAACTTCATAAAAAATCACTACTTTAAGAAAAGCTAAAACTAAATCAACAGCTTCAACAGCATTCAGAGCAAAAGCTCATAAAACACCAGCATTCCTCAGCTCATCCACCACAACAACAACAACAAATAAATAAACTACCTCATCATCAACAACATCAAAACTATACTCTACAACAACAACAACCTCATCAACATTTTCAAAAAAATTCTCAACAACAACAACAACTTCAGTTCCATCAGTTTTTAGCAGGGACCGAAAATAACCGTTATTTTCGAAATTTCTATTCAAAAAGTCAAATGGAAAGAGTAATTCCCTGCTTAGGTAAAACGAAGCCTTCGTGACAAGCTTCGTTCGTTTTCCGACGTGATCGTCCTAAATTGGGTCCATGTAGTTTTTTGTTGCGTCGTCCTCCAACATTACGTTGCTTACGTTTTTTAAATACTCTCAACGTCAGTACTTGTCAAAAACATTATTACCAGATTGTAAAAGTTCAGAATTTAGCGTAAAACTGACAAAAGCTTTTAAAATTGCATGCTTATTACTAGCATTTTTTAATAGGTGGCAATACTTTTTGAATCAGCTGATTTGGTTAAATTAAACTGTTTTTAAATTGATTGTGGTAGCTTCTGCTTTTAAGGGGAGAAATATATGTAAATGCTCGAAAATCAGTAATTTTTCGTGAATTATTTTGAGGGTGATAAAAAAATTAAATCATTTTACACTTTTGACAAAATTTAATGACATGTATACACATGCATAAAAAAATTTTTTTTAATACAAAATGGCGGCGGTACAGTCCCTCCACGAAGGCTGTTTTTGCCGAAGTCGTAAAACGGCTGCAATCGCCCAGCTTTTTCTATTCGTCTGAAATCAAAAAACAAAAAATATTTCGATTACTGATAAGTTTAGGCATAGAGTAAACCTATAAAATTGAGAAAAAGTACGAAATAAAAAATTTGGTACACTTGTGTAATATTTTAGGAATATTCTATGGGTAATTCTATGGTAAATCTGTAGTTACTGTAAGTATTCCTATTGTTTGGGTTTTGTCGTTGAAAATTATTATTGCTTCTGTAATTATTGCTATTATTAAATTTGCTATTATTGTTGTAGTTATTTCAGGTGTAATTTGCTCTATATCTTTTAGCTAGTTGTACATTCTTCTGTATTGGTCTAGTTTCTGCTTCTGTAACGATTTGTACTGCTTCATTGAACTTTGAGGCTCTTGAAGCTAAAACAACTGATTTAATATAATCATTTAAACCGTTCTTTAATGCACTTAGGGCAAGTTGGTCATTTAGAATTTCTATTATTTCTCTATTTGATTCGCCTTGCTCTTCTATTTGTATCTGATTCAACGTTGCTATTAGTAATTCTATTCTTTAAGCAAAAACCCTGACACTTGTGTTCCCCTGATATAATCTTTACAACTCAATGTGAATATTTAGTGAATTTATATTTGATTTGAAATTTTTGCTTAGAGTTGCTTTTAAATTTGCAATAGTCAGGCATGTTCTACATTCCACTTCCGAGTGGAAATGAAATTTAATCAGAAGTAAATTCGATATATGGTGTTCTATATATCACTTTTTTCGTTTTGTATTTTATTTAATTTATTAATATAATTAATTGTATTAACGAAAAAAGTTATTATAGTACAACAAATATCGAATTCAATTATGATTTATTTTCACTTCACCTCGGAAGTGGAATTCAGAACATGCCTGAGTATATGGTTTTGTTTCAGTTATGAGTTTATTTTTAACTTTATCTGTTAGTTTTGTTGCCAAAACAAATTTAACTAATCTAGCCATTTCATTATCGTCCTTGAGCGAATCTCCGTAGAATTCTATCAAATTCAGAAAATTTGACAGATTTTTTTGATCTTCGTCAAAATTTGGTTTAACTTTACCGCGGTTAGTAACTCGAAGTTTTGCCATTTCTGTTTCTTTTATTTTCAAAAGTTTTAATATTTCTTTCTTTATTATAAAAAATTGTTATGTCTTCTCTCATGTGTTTAATGCTAGCTTCTTTTTGCATTATTTCTTTACTATGTTGTAGTATTAATTTGACTTTTTTTTATGTATTCACTTGTGTATGTTCCATTTGGACTTTTTTTAAAAGCAGGTAATATTTCCTTTAGTTTTGTTATTTCGTTTCTCATCATGCACAAAGCTTAAATATTAACCCCTGTTCTTCAATTAAGAAACTGTTTTTTACTAAATAGCAATTGCATTTGCTGCATTTAACATTTTGTGAATGCCCATTTTTCTTATTATACTAACATCATATACTTTTCCTATGAAATTATCATTGAGCAGTGGACCATAACATCCCTGGTATAATTACAAAATTATTCATGGTTATTAAAAAAATGTTTTTTCTAATTATGGGTTTTATATATATAGGTATATATATTTTTTATATGTTATTATATATATTTTTTTATGTTTATTTAAATACTTCTTAAAATACTTAACTATCTAATAACGAACATAAAGAGTAAACATATTATTTCTTTTATATTCCTTATTTCGTGGTTGCCGCTATTGCTGTTGTTGTTATTATTCATAGCTATTTCTTCTGTTATCATGATATCTTCGTCCTTCTCTTGTGAGTTAAATAGTGCTCCTGATGTCGCTAAAATGCTGCCTATCATCGCCTCAGTTTTAATTGTTGCTTGGTCAACTTTATTTCTGGCTGCAGATTGGTATTATTCTTTCCAGAAGCTATTCCAGCTAATCTGGGAAGTTCCACGAGTTGCTTCTTTAATTTCCTCTGTTTTCTTCCTTGCTTCTTTGGTTTGAATTGTACTGTATTAACCACCATCACTTGCTTCACTGAGTTCCTCCTTTTTATATTATTCGATTGTTAAAGGTTTCGGTCCTGCAGTCTTCGGAGTGGGTATATATGTATACTGAAGCTACGCTGTGTTGTAGCTCCTCAATTTCTGGTCTTGGAGTATTAAGATGTTCAAAAAGTTTATCTAGTTCTTCGTTCGAGTATTTGTTTGACATCACATTAAGTAAATTTGTCCATCAGGACCAAAGTTAAGGATCAGAAGATTCTCAGGAACGGTCGGGCAGGATCGCCATGAGGGGTTTGCTAAAAGTAAAATACTTTTCTATTGGTCCCTATTTTTGCCTTTTGGGTTTAACTTGCAGCAAAGCTTTGCCGACTGTCAGAGCATTAAATTGCACTTCTTGAGATCTTGATAAATAAAGTTGAGCGACTAGCGCACAGTTCAGTTTATAATTCAAGTCTGAAGTTTTATTCGTATTGTTCTATTAAATAGTTATATAACAAACTTTCTTTTCTTGTTCTTATTCTAATTATCATAATATTTACAAATTGTAATTATTTACAAAAACAATACAACTTAATTTTGTCATATGAAAATTGATCTTCAGTGATGAATATTTACAAATATGTGCAATGTAAACATTAAACAATTCAACGACATTCAGCGTTAATGCAATTCGTCACACTTTCATGTCAACGTGTCTAATAACAAGCTTTGTTTTTGTTGCACATTTGTTAGTCAGCAATATTAGCTGCTGAGTGACGTATGCGCTTGTAAACGTTAATCATGTACACATTACCAGCCTTATTCATATTCTTATTTTAGAGGCTGCGTAACTTTAAACCAGCTTTAAACAACACATCGTTATTCATAAATGTTTTTCCGGATATTTTAAGATCTGCGTAACTTAAACGCCGATATTTGCGTTTAAAGACTACGTAAACTTAACCTAAAAATTTTTATCGTCTTTTCGATTAAGGTATGTATATGATGTATATATATAGTATATCATAGACAAGCTCCATTTCCGACCTTTGTATACTTTTTTCAGTAACAGATTTACAAATGTACAAGAATTCTTCGTTTTTGTAAAAGAGGCAATGAATATAAAATGTGTTAAGATATTCACTTTCTGAGTTATTTTAACTAATCTGGTATCTTTGTCATTTTCTTCAGTATTGACAGCTGTATGATAAATATTTCACTTCTTCAGTTATTCTTTCTATACTTCCCTTCCGTTTTCGCTCACATTATCGTTCAGACGTGTTTTGCATTTTTCATATATTTTTTAATACTGAATTAAACAAATCATCTTTAACTTTTAATCGTTTATAATAAACAACTCAATTGCGTTTTTCTTTTGGGTCTTAGTCAGGTATGTTCGCGTTTTCTCATTGCTCTTTAAATAATTTCAGCAAAGATCTTAATAAAATGTTTATGAATAATAATTTCAGCAAGGTTGCGTAGAGGATGCGTAAAGCCTTAAACACTGCATAACTAAACAAGCTTTGAACGGTTGTTTAAGAAAATCTATTGCATAAGGCTGTACAATTATGTTGACTAAAACCCTTCAAAATTTAGCCCGATCAGTTAAATACTTTTTGAGCTGCAGTGGCAGCCGTTTTTGAAAACGTAGTTTCGAGAAAATCGCGTTTAAAGCTTTAGGACGATACAACCATTAATTTTTGCAACTTACCGTTCAATCAGCAATTTCGGGTGCATATAATAGCCCTTCAGCTTCCTCGAAAAGGCGATTATCTTCCAGTTGTTTCTGATTCCTGGCAATACGGGCCGCTTTTGTCTCGCTTTAGCTCATCCTGTTCTGTCGTGTAACTCGAGCTTCGTCCGTGTTTTTGGCAAAATTGAGAGCTTGATTTCCGACAACGATTCATCAGCCTCAATATTAAATTGTAGCCTTCGTTGAATACTCCGGCTGCAATGCAGGCTGATAACTCGATGACTTTTTGACCCGAATGTAAGTGTTTGGGGGTCAATCGCCAGATGGTGGAGTGAAATTTTTCGTTGGCGTTCTGAGTGTGACCACCCAAGCACCTTTCTAGAAGATCTTCTCTAGATAAATTTTCATTGATGGGTAAGAGGTGCTCTTTCATTTCCTAGCCAAGCAGTGGTGTCAAATTTTCGAGTCTCGGGTCTCTCATAGCGATAGCTTTCTGATACTTACACCAGCTGTCAGGTCCCGTCGGGCAGCATTCGTGGTTTGGCTCTTCTTTCGTTGAAAAGATATAGAATTATGCCATAATTCCTTTTTTCATATTTTCAACACTCTCTGTATTTTTTTGGATGCTCAAGCTATAATATTTAGTGAGTTGCTTAATTATTTTATCAGTCAACTTGTTTCTTCCGCCAAGTTTATTTTTCTTTTTTTACTTTTTGAAGATAGTTATGCATTCTCTTTTCAACGTGGCCGATACACTCACTTTTGACAACTGTCAATTCGTCACCATAAGGTTTTAAATCTATAAAGGCTTTGAAAATTGCTGAATTCCCATTGCCAATGTAATTGCTGTACTTGACGCCGAAGTTCTCTTCCGATCTTGAAAACATCTCTTTTACCAAATCGAATTCCATCTTTCCCTCCGAGCCATCGTGATTTTTTAAACATTCTTCTTCGTGATCTTGTAATCATGTTTGGACGTACAAGCATGGCAACAACTGCTTTTAACGACTAAATCAATTACTTTGCCGGCAATTGCTTTTTCTTCTTGAACAGCTTTTTCAGATAAATACTTGAACAACGACTTGGCAGCTTCATGAATATGGTCTACGATTTTCGTGTAACTGCTTTGACTAAGCACAGTACACATGTTCATGAGATTGCAGAATACATTTATTCTCTCTCTTGCAATGCCCAAAAGCCTCATGATAAATACAAGTCTTCGATTTATTTCAAAGCCGTTGTGAATAAAAGGTCCTGAATTTATTTCTGTGCGACTGCAGCTGCCCGAGACAATTTTATATCCGAGTTCCCTTTGTCCTGATTCTTCAAAACGTACTAAAATTTGCGACAAAGCAGTAAGAACAGTCACAAATTCAATGATCTTATACGTGTGCGAAGGACTCGACCGAATATCGTCACTACTTGCAGTATGCAGTTTTTTTGCACTAAGTACATTGTCACTTTCACTCGACGCGAAATTCTTCCCGCTTTCGTCCGTTAATTGATTTCCGTGATAATGTCTTTTCTTGCTATGACTTCGAGTAACATTATATTCTGTTCCTTTCGGCATTTTAATGAAAACAGAACCGCACGCGTGAAACTTTTGGGCTACACTGTCTCAACTGATAGAGAAAAGTTCGTTCGCATAACTATAGAGTTACCTGCTATATACACATATATTATGTAACTGTGTAGGTACGTATTCGAAAGAAAAGGTTCGTACGAAGAAATTGTATTCCCGACCGACGTTGCCAAGTCAATTTTGGACACTTGGCAACACAGAATCTGCCCGCTCGGCTCAAGCTCTTCACGAGCTCTCTCGATTATGGGCTATTTCTCCATAAATATGTCATATTTCAACTTGATACTTCGCCATAATACTTTTAAGGGATGATATGAAAAAATATGATTTTTTGAAGATTTTACATATATTTCTCCCCTTAAATAGATTGTGTGAACTTCTTTGAGGAGGACTGTAGAAGTTTACTTTAGCAGATGGCGTTCCATTTTTCATCAGCTTTTGCTCTACTAGCTCCAAAAACTGTTAGCAGCTTCTATTTTCAGAACGATAATAATTTTGCTCTTCAAATTCTGACGTCTCGTTCGGATTTTTTTGCTTACAAATACCCAACTTTACACTGAGGTTACGTCTTCGCTCGTTACTGAGTCAGCTATGTTCGCTTGTGTCTGACATTCTTCATACATGGATCCAAAACAGCTGATTGCCGCCTGTTGGACGATGCGTTCGTGAAATAGACGCATCGTTTGTTTTACTTAAACAAGGCATAAGTCTATTCGATATTTGAATATAACAATGTGATGATTGTTAGCTAAGGAATAATAATCTTTAATGATTTTAGTTTTCCTGATTTTTTTAAAAATGTCAATAAATAATTTTTTTTCGATCAAAAAGAAAAGTTAAAATTTTACCTTTATCTTTTGATCAAATTTAAAAGCTTAAATTTTACTTTTATTTTTTAATCAAAATTAAATGTTAAAATTTTTCTTATATTTTTTCGATAAAATACATAAGTTAAAATTTTACTTTTATTTTTTTAACCAAAAAAAATTTAAAATTTTACTTACATTTTTTTGATCATGTATAAAAGTTAAGATTTTGCTTTTATTTTTTAAATCAAAAATAACAGTTATAATTTGATTTTTTCGATCAAAAGTAAAAGTCATATTTTAGTACCTATATCATCGCTTTCAGTTGCTGTTCCAGTCGTTTGCGAAATAAATGATAACAGAATGTGCAATGATAAGTAACAAAGCGATGCAATGCAACGATATCAAGATCAATAGCGATGTTTTTATCTCTATCCAAAATAGGTGTAAAAGAATAAAAAATCTACTTTATTGTTTTGAAAATTTAAATTATTATAATAGTAAATACGAAATAGATCTGTCAAATTTTTAATCTCTATTTTTGATCGGAAAAATAAAAGTACGATTTTGACTTATATTTTTGATCGAAATGAAATCAGTCAAAAAATAACGATTATTTGTTAAGTTTTTTGAACAAAATCATAACTGTTATGGTCCCTGGTTTTTAGCTTAGCAAAACCAACAATACTTAAAATTACAAAAACATCCGTTCCCCCAAATTCAGCTTAACCAAATTCAGAATAAACAGCATCTAAAACAACAACAAAAACTTCTGCATGAACAAGCTCTGGCTGCTTCTTCTTTGCCTGCATTAAATCAACAACAATAGCCACAACAACAAAGAGAAAAAGTCCACAGCAAGAGATAACATTAGAAAAAGTATTTAACGAAATCGTTGCTCTTAGGTCGGATAATGCGCTTATGTTTTCTCTGATTCGCTCTTTACAAGAAGAAAAAATATATTAGAGCAAAGAGAAATTTGTGGAAAAAGTTGGGGTTCCTAATATGGACAATAATATTGCCATTGATTGCGCTCTCAATGTCTTTACTCGTAGTGTTGGTATATTAGAGTGGGCGATATTGATGACAGCTTCGTTAAAAAATAAATACTTTTAATAATACATTCGAACATATATTAGTTGTTTAATTTATGTAATGATTATGAAAAATAGGAGTATTACGAAATAAATTTAAAAAAAACTTAAGTTCCAAAATTTTTGGTAGTGAAAAAAACTTGAAAATTTTTATAAATGATATTTTAGATAGTGATACAAGATTATTGTTAAAAGCAGCTCAGAAACTCTAGAAGGATAGAGCTCATGAGGAAAAGGGATTGTGACAATTATATTGTTATAAATAAGTTTAACGTTCTTGAGTCAATAGGTCTGTTGCCGTACTCACACTGTGTGACTTGTGAGTCATTATTTTCTGTTTCCGTACTTTCTGTGTAAGAAAAAGGAGAAGAAGAACAAGCATAAAATTGCTCTCTCGAGCACAGAAAGTACCAATAGCGTGCTAGAACTCAAGATTTCGAGTAAATTAAGAACAAGCATCAAGAAGAGCAAGCAAATGTCAAAAGTTTGCTATGTTTTTCACAAATGTTCACAAATTGTGCTGCTAATTATAAATGTATGTTTTTCACAAATTGTGCTGCAGTTTCTTTTGGCCTTCCATTTTTAACTATAAAGTAATTATTTAAAGTAATTTTATAAATTAAAACCATGGCATAAGTGTAACAAAGGTATATTCCTATGCGTTCTTAATTTCATTAAATATTATTGTCATACCTATTATTTAAGCTAAGACACATTGAAGTATGATAATACTATAATTATTTCATTTTAAATATTATGAATTACTTTTTTCTTATAAGTTAAATTGTATTAATTTATCGAATTTATATCGTTAGTCACGACTGTAACTTAAAAGCCTTTTAGTTCATTTAAAATTTGCACTATTAACGGATATTGGTTATGTTCTAAATTGAGCAATCGCTGGCTAAACGTTGCACTAAAAATTGTTAAACAGTCATTATTAATTCTGGAGCGGAAGAATAAAGAAGCAGTCTAGAAGACATTTATTACTTCGCGCATTTTTATTTCAACAAGGTTCAGGATAGAATCTTAAAATTAATGTTGGTACGATGACGGTTATAGTCGCCTGAGCGACGTTCCCAGCCCGCACTTAACATTACAATTTTCGCCCAACGAAAAATTTTTTATTGAATGTAATTGTCTAAAACTCAATACAAATTAAAAATTCCAAATTTTAAAAACATCAGTCAATGCAGTTGTAGCAGAAGATATCAGAGTCGTTGATACATAGAAACCGTTGTTGTTGTTGTGTGTTAGCAGGGCACCATTTTTGGTGTCAGTAAAGTTTTTGTTGCATTGAGAAACCTGTTTTTCGGAGCATACATATCTAATTTAAAAATTTTTTTTTTCTATTGACTATTGTTTCAAAGTGATTTTATAGTTCGATTTTTACCAAGCAATTTGTCGTTATAGCATAATTACACTATTAAACTACGAAGAGCTTAAGTTTGCACACACAAAGCAAAACTAAAGTGTTAAATTTTTGAGAACTTAGTTTAAGTAAACGTAATGTGAATGCAGGCAGCCAAGGCGAAGCCGAACTTAACTTAGGTCAACCTAAAAACGGTGAGGATCGTAATGGAACGGTTAACGTTAGTCAAACAGAAAGTCAGTGAAGAGAATTGCTAGGGGGTCTTCAACTAAATCAGGTCAAAGTTTCGACTTTTAGCACATGTACTGCGCGATTTAACGGTGGCCAAAATACTTCAAAGGTCGAAGATTTTATAGCTACAATAAAAGTGTATACAGAGGCAGAGAATATAACGGATACATATGCGTTAAGCAGTCTCCCTCTTTTGCTCGAAGGCTATGCTTCTAGCTGGTAGCAAGAGGTAAAATCTGAAGTCAGAAGTTTCGATGAAGGTTTACGGAACCAACTGACGTTTTCATTTTATTTGCGCAACTTTCAGAAAAACTATCAAAGAAAACAATGATTAATATTCTTTTATTTCACAATTATCGCTGCAAACTCGCGAAAAAGTTTCTAGGGAGGGAATATCTACATTTTAGGAACTGTTGCAAAAAGGAAGAGATGTGGAAATAATTGTACAGGAAAGTAAGACAACAATGCCAAAATATGAAAACTCTAATGCAAAGTTTATTTCACGCTGCACGTACTGTAGAAAAAAAAATCATAAGTCAGAGAAATGTTATAAAAAGATTGAAGCTGAAAAAAGAGCAATCAAAACATAACAGAAACCATGGGCATGTTGTTATGGCTGTGACATGGCAGGATTTTATAGATCAAACTGTCCGAATTGCAATAGCAAACAATCTGAAAAAAGTCCCCAGCAATTGGACGTTAATTCCATTCAAACATAATTTGTGGGTAGAAACGTACCTACAGTAAATATAAATATTCATGGTGTGAATGGATACAGATACTTTGATACTGCTGCTCGAACCAGTGTAGCAGGGAATCAACTATTTAAAATTTTAAAGGAAAAAGGAATGCTTTCCCAAAAAGTCATTGCGGAAGTAATTTTAGCTGACGAAATACCACGAAAAGAAATAGTTTATTCTGCTATACTTGACACAATCATTAGTAGCCGATTTAAACCTGTTCACAAAATGCGAAAAACAACCGTACACTGTTAGGAATAGATTTCTTAGAACAAGCAGGTATTGTTATGGATCTAGCGCAGCGAACCAGCGTGCCATTCATTCTAGTGCGAATGAATGGCACTTTAAAGATGACCAGAGAAAAATTTTTTATTTTAAAATGCAACAGGTTAATGCTATCGCCGTATTGCCAACAAATAATCTTAGCAGTAAGGTCGTCGAACCCATAAAACTCTCTAACACGACGGGTTCCGATGTTGGGGTGGCTCTAGCTGTTACCTCGGATGTGGGTGTTGCTCCAGCTGTTACCTCAAATGCTGCCCCTACGCAACTGCCTCGTCTTCGTTCTCGTAAACCTGCTGGTTCAGTCACCAATGTTGGTAACATGCATAATGTCGCTCAATCTCGCTCTCGTACTCGAAAACCGGTTTCTACCTCCAGTGCCCCATCAGTGGATACTGTCAGAGGATCATCTGATGTTGCTTTCGTCTCTCCCTCTGTGGATGCTGTTGATGCTGTCTCTCCTGCTGTGGATAGTGTTGATGCAGTCTCTCCTGCTATGGATGCTGTTAATACTGACGCCGTTGCAGTTAATGTGGTTGTCGCAAATGAAAAAACTAAAACGAAAAATGTTTCTTGCTCTTCTGCGGTCGCTATACCGACTTCTCCAGCTGTTGTGGATAGTCAAGTGGTTGTTGTTGCAGTGCCAACCTATTCTTCGATTGCTGCTGCTTCAAATTTTAGCTCTTCGATTAATGGTAAATATCAAACATGTGATAATGGAGAGTGGAATGTGGTTAAAACTTAGAGATCGGTTCTACGTGAAAAGTCTGTTTTTGGTCAAAGTGATAGGCATGAACTTGATGTTGCCGCAAAATTTATCTTTGTTCATGTTGGGTTTTTTAACCCTAAAGTCTCTGCACAAGACATTATTAATTATGTTGTAAAATATTCTTCCATTCGTGAAAGCGATTTAATATGTTACAAATTAATAAAAAAAGATTCTATTCTGGAAAATCTTAAAAGAGTATCTTTTAAACTTGGTGTTGCTGAGCACTTTATTGATGCCATTTTTGAGCCGTCGCTCTGGCAAGAGAACACTAAAGTCTCTATGTTCGGAAATTTTCAAAAAAGAAGCCTGAATCAGCGAATGAATTAATCCGATGTAATCCTTTAGTATGTAAGTCGAGCAGAAATTTGAAATGCAATTATCAGAACATGTCTGGGATGAGATCCAAATCTGGTAAAATCTTTAATTTTACATCACACGAAGATTTAGATGTCTACGTTTTAATTGAAACCTGGCTACAGCCGGAGTTTTTCGATGGTGAATTCTTTGATCCCAAAATTTTTAATGTGTATAGAAAGGACCGAGACGCAATAAAAACTGGACTAGTACGTGGTGGTGGAGTATTAATTGCCATAAAAAGAATTTATTGCTCCATTCTTCAATTCTTTATCAACTCGGACTCTTTGCTTGACCAGCTATGTGTTCGAGTATTTGCTTCTAATGAGTCACTGTATATCTGCGCTTCGTACATCCCACCAAATAGTGCAGATTTAATATATGCTTCGCATGTTGACAACATAATTGGAATAAACTCTTCTATGGATGCAAATTCTCACCTTTGCGTATTGGGTGATTTTAATCTGTCTAAGATTACATGGACATATATTCCAGGGGATTTAACTCCAACGAATATAAATCAGACCCAAGAAATAAATTTGATTGACAGTCTATCCAGTATAGACTTACATCAAATCAATTGTATTTTTAATAGCTTAAATGAATTGTTAGACTTAATTTATATTACCTCAAATATTAAATTCAATATCATAAAATGTCTTTATCCCTTCCAGAAACAATGTATGCATCATAGGCCACTAATAATAGATTTAGAAGTTTATGAATATTTTGAGTTTTCGGAAGATAAAAACTGTACAATTTTAATCGTTGTAATTTCAATATATTGAACAGCATGTTACTTAAACTAAACTGGCGCGTACTATTTGATTGTTATAATGCCGAATCATGTTTTAGTATTCTTAAATCTGAGGTTTTGACTCAGGGTCTTAAAAAGTTGAAAAACCAAAGAAATAAGTTTTTGAAATTGTTCAGGGCTACCAATGAGCCAACATATAAGGAAAAATATCTACATTTCATGCGTGAATTTAATTTCCTTAATAAATTTTTATATAAGCAATACATCTTGCAATTTGAAACAAATATTAAAAAAATCCTAAATCTTTTTGGAATTTTATACAGTCCAAAAGAGGGAGATCGAAAATTCCTTCTTCAGTGTTTTTTAATGATCAGTTTTCAACTAACTTACCAGACACTGTAAATATGTTTGCCGATTTTTTCAAGTCAAACTTTGTCGTTGACAATAATAATTATATTGGATATGCCGTGGAATCTGTTGATGCTTTTACAGATATAGGTACTTTTTCTGTTTCCGTTAACGACGTACTTGAGGCTATCCAGGGTATGAAAGAATCATGTAAGGATAATATTGATGGTTTTGCCACAATAATATTCTTAAAATGTTCACATGCTTTAGCGGTCCCACTTTGTGACATCTTAAATAAGTCCCTATCTGAAGGTAATTTCGTTAAGTTCTGGAAAATTGCCTCTATAACCCCCATTTTTAAGTCCGGAAATAAAAGCAATGTTGCTAACTATAGGCCAATCTCTAAATTATCTAATGCCTCGAACATTTTCGAAAGCGTCATAAAAGTTAAACTAAGTTTCTTGATCAAACGTTATATTTGTCCGGAACAACATGGCATTATTGCTGGTCGGTCAACAGTGTCAAATTAAATCCTTTTCTCTGAGTACTGTGTATCCGCGATTGGGATGGGTCATCAAATCGACGTGATCTATACCGACTTCGCAAAAGCATTTGACAGAGTATCTCATAAACTGTTGCTCTTAAAATGATCAAAAATGGGATTTCATTCCTCATTTTTGGCTTGGATTAAGTCTTATTTGCAAGAAAGGATATGTTTTGTCAGTATTAATAATGTTAAATCCTCTCAATTTATAGCTTCTTCAGGCGTTCCGCAGGGTAGTATCCTTGGACCCTTGTTTTTTATTCTTTTTATCAATGATATTTCCAAATGCATTTTAAAATCTCGTTTTTTACTGTATGCGGATGACCTAAAACTTTTTCAGAAAATTTCGTGCTCTACAGATGTTGTTGAACTACAAGCGGATATTTCTAGAGTTTTAACTTGGAGTCAAACTAATGGTCCAACGTTAAACTTAGCTAAATGTTATCATGTTACTTTCTCTAAAGTCACTCTCAATACATGGAGCAGCTCCTACTTTTTATACAATTCAATAATCCAATCAGCTGATACTTATCGCGATCTGGGTTTTATTTTTGATGTGAAATTCACATTTATTGACCATGTAAATTTTCTCATTCCTAAGGCTTACTCTTTGCTGGAATTTATACGTAGAAATAGTAGTGACTTTTCCGATCCACATACCTTAAGTATGTTATTTAATGCTTTTGTAAGATCTAGAGTTGAGTATGCGTCTATTATTTGGTCTCCATTTTATGCCTCTACATCTTTCAGACTTGAAAAAATACGAAAGAACTTTACCAGATTTGTACTGCGATCAATAAATTTTCATGATCCGTTGCCACCTTATAGTACGTGCCTGTTGCTTCTAGGACATAAATCTCTTGACTCAAGACGAAAGATTTCATCGCTGTTATTCATACATGATATAGTTTCTGGCATTAATGACTGCAATTCTCTTTTAGAACTTATTTTTTTCAATACTCCGCTAAGATATTTAAGAAATTCAAAACTCTTTTATTTAAAATATTGTAGAACTAATTATGCCTTAAATGAGCCAATTATGAGAGCTTTGACTCTTTTTAATGAATAATGTATTTCACATGAAATTGATTTATATGTTCCCAAACACGTTTTTAAAATCTTAATTAATAATATTCTTTAACAATTTAATAATATTCTTTAACATCCCATTTTACTTATACCTGTAACTGTATAACTTATTTTATTATATATTATTTTAATCCAAGTCTGTGAAGATTTCTGTATCTAAAGACTTTATGAAATGAACTAAACTAAATACTCAAGAGCACAAAAAGAAAACACTAGTGGATGACTTCATGTCCTGGTTCGAAAATTCCAACAATACAGAATTTAAAGCAACAAACACATCTGTAGGTAGCGAGCTCATAAAGGAAACTTATTCGCCGAATAAAATAAATAAAATTTTTGAAGATTGTCTCCCAACAAATTTTAAAACTCCAAAACAAAAAACTTATTTCCACCACTAAAAAAATTTAGTAACACTGAAAATATATGCAAAAAAAAGTTTGATATTAATTCGATAGATGTACACCTACGGCCGGATATGGGAATACATCTTAATATTAACCAGAAAAGAGATTTAGAAAGACTTCTAATTGCAGAAAAAGTCATCTTTAATGACATCACATAACCTTTACCGCATGTTGAACATGCTTTCAACACTGGAAACCACGATCCTATATCTTCCCAACCATATCGAATATCACCGATAATGAAGCAGAAACTTAAAAAGGAACTAGACGATATGTTACAAAAGGGAATTATAGAAGAAACCGAAGCGCCATGGTCATTTCCAGTAAATCTTATACCAAAAAAAGATGGAACCATTCGGTTTTGCGTAGACTTTCGTCGTTTGAATGCAATAACTACAACAGATGCATACCCATTCCCTCGCATGGATGACTTATTGCATGCAGCAAAAGCTACACCATTTCTGACGACAATTGACTTAAAAGCAGGATATTGGCAAATAAAAATAGCCATAAATAAAAAGGAGACAAACTGAAAACATCCTTTACTACCCGTTTCGGTGTTTAATGTTTGAAAAGAATGCCTTTCGGGTTAAAAAAATGCCCCTGCTACATTTCAGCGGCTGATTGAAAAGTTCCGATCTGGACTTCCTCAAATACTAATACTGGCATACCTTAATGATATAATTATCTGCTCACAAAACTTCGAGTCATATTTCAATGATTTGCAACTGACATTTAAGAGGCTCAGGAACTTTGGCTTTCATTTAAATAGGGAGAAATGTCACTTCTGTCATTCTGAAGACAGATATTTGGGGCACATTTTAACCATAAATGGTTTAATGCTTGATGCTGATAAAACTGAAGCTATATTGAAACGAGCGAATCCTAAAAATTTAAAGCAGCTTATATCTTTTCTTCAGATATGCTCATGGTATAGACGTTTTATACCTAATTTTGCGGAAATTGCAAAGCCCTTGTCTAGTTAAACGAAAGAGAACGCTACTTGGAAGTGGTCACAGGAGCAGCAAAATTCAAATTTCGATTAAAAATTTTATTAACGTCTCCACCAGTACTGAAGCAAGTGGCTATTTAGCTTAAAATCCCCAACAGGTCGATTAGCCAGATGGTCACTAGAGCTACAGACATACAATTTAAAATTTGGTTATACACCAGGCAAGCAAAATGTGGTGGCAGATAGTTTATCTCGTTCTCCTTGCCCTCTAGAAAATCATAAAGACGCCATATGCGAATGCGTTTCAATTGAAATAGACTTTCAAACGAAAGGCGCTGATGAATTTAGAAAAGCGCAGTTGGAAGACGAGAATATAAAGGAAAGAATTCATTAATTTGAAACAGATATTGAAAATGTATCTAGATATACAAGTCGAGGGTATATGATGAACGATGGCCTATTATATCGTTTTTGCGCAGATGAGGATTCCGAGACCGGTCAACTGGTGGTTCCAAAGGCAATGCGAAGCCTGATATTATCAAAATTTCATAAAGAACATACGGTTGGTCACTACGGCGTGGATCGAACTATTAATCGCATCAAGCCACACTACTATTGGAAAGGTATGAGATCACATATAAATGATTATGTTAAAGCATGCATTGATTGTAGAAAATACAAACCAACAAATTTAAAGCCAGCAGGACTTCTACAGACAGTTTCAGGCAATAAAAGATTTGAAATGATAGCTATCGACTTATTTGGACCATTGCCAAAAATATTAGTTGGGAACCAATGGATTTTAATAATTGAAGACGTATGCAGCCGATGGGTGGAACTGTTTGCAATGAAAGAGGGAACAGCAGAAAATTGCGCAACAACAATTCTCAACGAAGTGGTACTTAGATACGGTGTTCCAAGGCGTATCCATACAGATAATGGATGTCAATTTATATCTGCCATTATGCAAAAGCTCACTTTCTGTCTAGGAATACAACACACATTTACTCCTGTTTTTCACCCTGAAGCAAATCCGGTGGACGAAAAAATAGAGACTTAAAGACTCAATTAGCTATTTGTATTGGTAAAACGCACACTGAATGGGATACCAAAATCTCAGCAATAAGATTTGCAATGAATACGGCGAAGTGTGAGAGCACAGGATTCACGGCAGCATACCTAACATATGGGCTGAGAAGCCCATTAGAAGCTCATCATGTCAAATCTGAAAATTGTATACCACAAGTTACTTCGTATTTACTTAGACTCGCAGAAACTCAAGAATTGGCCAGAGAAACAGAAGAGCAAATGCAAGACCGAAACAAAAAATATATCGACAAAAATAGAAGAGAGCAGATGTCATTCAACATTGGCGATAAAGTTTTGGTAAATACGCACGTTTTAAGTAAAGCAAAGCAAGATCTGACAAATAAGTCTGTGCCACGGCGAGATGGTCTATACCGCATTTTGGAAAATAAAGGTGCCAGCTGCTACGTCATCGCATCAGTAGATAGTCCGAAGACTCCGATAGCAGTGCACCATTCGTCAGCGTTAACTCCATTCGATCTGAAATGGTGGTCAGCCAATTGATCCGATAAGACACAGAGGAAGACCAAAGAAACAACAATTAAGAAATCACAACATCAACAATGATCAACAACAACAACATAATCAGCAACAACATAATCAACAACAACAACCACAACAGCAGCAACTTCATCATCAACAAATTCAGAGAACTAACGATCAAACACTGAACCAAAAAAGTTAGAAGACACAATACCAACCATAATATTAAGACCAAGAAAATAAGGGCAGATACTTTATATGCTGCCGCAATATCGGGACAATTTATGGCGCCAGAGGGGGAGGATGTAACAAAAGTATATTCCTATGCATTCTTCATTTCATTAAATATTATTGTTATACCTATTATTTAACCTCAAACACATTGCAGCATGATAATACTATAATTAGTTCATTTTAAATATTATGAATTAATTTTTTCTTATAAGTTGAATTGTATAAATTTATCGAATTTATATCGTTAGCTACGACTGTAACTTAAAAGCCTTTTAGTTCACTCATTTAAAATTTACACTCATAACGGATATTGGTTATGTTCTAAATTGATCAATCGCTGGCTAA
The DNA here is from genome assembly GCA_963920525.1 of Dichetophora obliterata. Lineage (NCBI taxonomy): Eukaryota > Metazoa > Arthropoda > Insecta > Diptera > Sciomyzidae > Dichetophora > Dichetophora obliterata. The sequence goes on from OY986437.1 coordinate 140,841,386, forward strand.
ACGTTGCACTAAAAATTGTTAAACAGTCATTATTAATTCTGGAGCGGAAGAATAAAGAAGCAGTCTAGAAGATATTCATTACTTCGCGCATTTTTATTTCAACATGGTTCAGGATAGAACCTTAAAATTAATGTTGGCACGATGACGGTTATAGTCGCCTGAGCTGACTTTCTCAGCCCGCACTTAACATTACAATTTTCGCCCAACGAAAAAATTTTTATTGAATTTAATTGTTTAAAACTCAATACAAATTAAAAATTCTAAATTTTAAAAACATCAGTCAATGCAGTTGCAGCAGAAGATATCAGAGTCGTTGATACATAGAAACCATTGTTGTTGTTGTGTGTTAGCAGAGCACTGTTTTTGGTGTCAGTAAATTTGTTGTTGCATTGAGAAACCTGTTTTGCTGAGCCTAATACATACCTAATTTTTCGATTTTTTTTTTCTATCGACTATTGTTTCCAAGTGATTTTATAGTTCTATTTTTACCAAGCAATTTGTCGTAGGAGCATAATCACACTATTAAACTATGAAGAGCTTAAGTTTGCACACACAAAGCAAAAACTAAAGGGTTAAATTTTTAGGAAATTAGCCGAAGTCAACGTAATGCGAATGCAGGCAGCCAAGCCGAACCCGATCTTAACTTAGGTCAACTTAAAAACGGTGAGGATCGTAATTGAACGGTTAACGTTAGTCAAACAGAAAGTCAGTTTAGAGAATTGCTAGGGGGTCTTCAACTGCGACCTGCCTTGTAGATAGGACTTCAGCCAGTTGAGTAGGGATCCTGTGATTCCAAACTTTTCTTATTTAGAAGATAAAATAGCATGATCAACACGATCAAAGGCTTTGCTAAGATCAGAATAAACTGCATCCACTTGATGTCCTTTTTCCATATTACTTAAGACATCAGAGACCATGATCATTAGGTTTGTGGTGGTTGATCTACCTTTGCGAAAACCATGCTGCTGTTCATTAAGTAAAGGATTTATGATGCATGTCAGTTCATCACATATTATGTTTTCAAAAAGTTTTGGAATAGTCGATAATATAGCAATACCTCTATAATTTTCCACCGATCTTTTGTCACCATTTTTATAAATTGGCGTAAGATGTGATGTTTTCCAATAAGAAGAAAAGTATCTTGGTACAAAGATTTATTAAAAATTATAAGTAAAGGCGTGATTAGTGGGTCTAAACATTGAATAATTATCCTATATCTTGAATCCTATATCTTCCCAACCATATCGAATATCACCGATAATGAAGCAGAAACTTAAAAAGGAACTAGACGACATGTTACAAAAGGGAATTATAGAAGAAACCGAAGCGCCATGGTCATTTCCAGTAAATCTTATACCAAAAAAAGATGGAACCATTCGGTTTTGCGTAGACTTTCGTCGTTTGAATGCAATAACTACAACAGATGCATACCCATTCCCTCGCATGGATGACTTATTGCATGCAGCAAAAGCTACACCATTTCTGACGACAATTGACTTAAAAGCAGGATATTGGCAAATAAAAATAGCGAAAGGAGACAAACTGAAAACATCCTTTACTACCCGTTTCGGTGTTTAATGTTTGAAAAGAATGCCTTTCGGGTTAAAAAAATGCCCCTGCTACATTTCAGCGGCTGATTGAAAAGTTCCGATCTGGACTTCCTCAAATACTAATACTGGCATACCTTAATGATATAATTATCTGCTCACAAAACTTCGAGTCATATTTCAATGATTTGCAACTGACATTTAAGAGGCTCAGGAACTTTGGCTTTCATTTAAATAGGGAGAAATGTCACTTCTGTCATTCTGAAGACAGATATTTGGGGCACATTTTAACCATAAATGGTTTAATGCTTGATGCTGATAAAACTGAAGCTATATTGAAACGAGCGAATCCTAAAAATTTAAAGCAGCTTATATCTTTTCTTCAGATATGCTCATGGTATAGACGTTTTATACCTAATTTTGCGGAAATTGCAAAGCCCTTGTCTAGTTAAACGAAAGAGAACGCTACTTGGAAGTGGTCACAGGAGCAGCAAAATTCAAATTTCGATTAAAAATTTTATTAACGTCTCCACCAGTACTGAAGCAAGTGGCTATTTAGCTTAAAATCCCCAACAGGTCGATTAGCCAGATGGTCACTAGAGCTACAGACATACAATTTAAAATTTGGTTATACACCAGGCAAGCAAAATGTGGTGGCAGATAGTTTATCTCGTTCTCCTTGCCCTCTAGAAAATCATAAAGACGCCATATGCGAATGCGTTTCAATTGAAATAGACTTTCAAACGAAAGGCGCTGATGAATTTAGAAAAGCGCAGTTGGAAGACGAGAATATAAAGGAAAGAATTCATTAATTTGAAACAGATATTGAAAATGTATCTAGATATACAAGTCGAGGGTATATGATGAACGATGGCCTATTATATCGTTTTTGCGCAGATGAGGATTCCGAGACCGGTCAACTGGTGGTTCCAAAGGCAATGCGAAGCCTGATATTATCAAAATTTCATAAAGAACATACGGTTGGTCACTACGGCGTGGATCGAACTATTAATCGCATCAAGCCACACTACTATTGGAAAGGTATGAGATCACATATAAATGATTATGTTAAAGCATGCATTGATTGTAGAAAATACAAACCAACAAATTTAAAGCCAGCAGGACTTCTACAGACAGTTTCAGGCAATAAAAGATTTGAAATGATAGCTATCGACTTATTTGGACCATTGCCAAAAATATTAGTTGGGAACCAATGGATTTTAATAATTGAAGACGTATGCAGCCGATGGGTGGAACTGTTTGCAATGAAAGAGGGAACAGCAGAAAATTGCGCAACAACAATTCTCAACGAAGTGGTACTTAGATACGGTGTTCCAAGGCGTATCCATACAGATAATGGATGTCAATTTATATCTGCCATTATGCAAAAGCTCACTTTCTGTCTAGGAATACAACACACATTTACTCCTGTTTTTCACCCTGAAGCAAATCCGGTGGACGAAAAAATAGAGACTTAAAGACTCAATTAGCTATTTGTATTGGTAAAACGCACACTGAATGGGATACCAAAATCTCAGCAATAAGATTTGCAATGAATACGGCGAAGTGTGAGAGCACAGGATTCACGGCAGCATACCTAACATATGGGCTGAGAAGCCCATTAGAAGCTCATCATGTCAAATCTGAAAATTGTATACCACAAGTTACTTCGTATTTACTTAGACTCGCAGAAACTCAAGAATTGGCCAGAGAAACAGAAGAGCAAATGCAAGACCGAAACAAAAAATATATCGACAAAAATAGAAGAGAGCAGATGTCATTCAACATTGGCGATAAAGTTTTGGTAAATACGCACGTTTTAAGTAAAGCAAAGCAAGATCTGACAAATAAGTCTGTGCCACGGCGAGATGGTCTATACCGCATTTTGGAAAATAAAGGTGCCAGCTGCTACGTCATCGCATCAGTAGATAGTCCGAAGACTCCGATAGCAGTGCACCATTCGTCAGCGTTAACTCCATTCGATCTGAAATGGTGGTCAGCCAATTGATCCGATAAGACACAGAGGAAGACCAAAGAAACAACAATTAAGAAATCACAACATCAACAATGATCAACAACAACAACATAATCAGCAACAACATAATCAACAACAACAACCACAACAGCAGCAACTTCATCATCAACAAATTCAGAGAACTAACGATCAAACACTGAACCAAAAAAGTTAGAAGACACAATACCAACCATAATATTAAGACCAAGAAAATAAGGGCAGATACTTTATATGCTGCCGCAATATCGGGACAATTTATGGCGCCAGAGGGGGAGGATGTAACAAAAGTATATTCCTATGCATTCTTCATTTCATTAAATATTATTGTTATACCTATTATTTAACCTCAAACACATTGCAGCATGATAATACTATAATTAGTTCATTTTAAATATTATGAATTAATTTTTTCTTATAAGTTGAATTGTATAAATTTATCGAATTTATATCGTTAGCTACGACTGTAACTTAAAAGCCTTTTAGTTCACTCATTTAAAATTTACACTCATAACGGATATTGGTTATGTTCTAAATTGATCAATCGCTGGCTAAACGTTGCACTAAAAATTGTTAAACAGTCATTATTAATTCTGGAGCGGAAGAATAAAGAAGCAGTCTAGAAGATATTCATTACTTCGCGCATTTTTATTTCAACATGGTTCAGGATAGAACCTTAAAATTAATGTTGGCACGATGACGGTTATAGTCGCCTGAGCTGACTTTCTCAGCCCGCACTTAACATTACAATTTTCGCCCAACGAAAAAATTTTTATTGAATTTAATTGTTTAAAACTCAATACAAATTAAAAATTCTAAATTTTAAAAACATCAGTCAATGCAGTTGCAGCAGAAGATATCAGAGTCGTTGATACATAGAAACCATTGTTGTTGTTGTGTGTTAGCAGAGCACTGTTTTTGGTGTCAGTAAATTTGTTGTTGCATTGAGAAACCTGTTTTGCTGAGCCTAATACATACCTAATTTTTCGATTTTTTTTTTCTATCGACTATTGTTTCCAAGTGATTTTATAGTTCTATTTTTACCAAGCAATTTGTCGTAGGAGCATAATCACACTATTAAACTATGAAGAGCTTAAGTTTGCACACACAAAGCAAAAACTAAAGGGTTAAATTTTTAGGAAATTAGCCGAAGTCAACGTAATGCGAATGCAGGCAGCCAAGCCGAACCCGATCTTAACTTAGGTCAACTTAAAAACGGTGAGGATCGTAATTGAACGGTTAACGTTAGTCAAACAGAAAGTCAGTTTAGAGAATTGCTAGGGGGTCTTCAACTGCGACCTGCCTTGTAGATAGGACTTCAGCCAGTTGAGTAGGGATCCTGTGATTCCAAACTTTTCTTATTTAGAAGATAAAATAGCATGATCAACACGATCAAAGGCTTTGCTAAAATCAGAATAAACTGCATCCACTTGATGTCCTTTTTCCATATTACTTAAGACATCAGAGACCATGATCATTAGGTTTGTGGTGGTTGATCTACCTTTGCGAAAACCATGCTGCTGTTCATTAAGTAAAGGATTTATGATGCATGTCAGTTCATCACATATTATGTTTTCAAAAAGTTTTGGAATAGTCGATAATATAGCAATACCTCTATAATTTTCCACCGATCTTTTGTCACCATTTTTATAAATTGGCGTAAGATGTGATGTTTTCCAATAAGAAGAAAAGTATCTTGGTACAAAGATTTATTAAAAATTATAAGTAAAGGCGTGATTAGTGGGTCTAAACATTGAATAATTAAGCTTGGTCGTATAAGGTCTAGGCCTGGTCCCTTATTTGGATCCAGTTCTTTAATTGGTTTGATTATCTCATCTTGTGTCAGACGAATGTGATTAATCTTGGTTAGTATGTTAGTATGTAAGATTGCAAATCTCTTGGGGGTTTGAAGAGATCACGCTACCTTTAAACATCGAAGTAGGATATCCGTTGGATTTGCGCTTAACATTAACGTAGTCAAAAAATTTTTTGGGTTCCTCAATAATATTCTCACTAATAAGGTTGATAGGCTTCTTTTGACTTTATAGAGAATAGTTTGGCCAACTCCTCATATCTTGTTCTCAATTCTTCGCTTACATTAATGTCTTCTATGAAATGATTGAGCAATCGCTGGCTAAACGTTGCATTAAAAATTGTTTAACAGTCATTATTAATTCTGGAGCGGAAGAATAAAGAAGCAGTCTAGAAGATATTTATTTCTTCGCGCATTTTTATTTCAACAAGGTTCAGGATAGAATCTTAAAATTAATGTTGGTACAATGACGGTTATAGTCGCCTGAGCTGACTTTCCCAGCCCGCACCTAACATTACAATTTTCGCCCAACGAAAAAGTTTTTATTGAATTTAATTGTTTAAAACACAATACAAATTAAAAATTCCAAAATTTAAAACATCAGTCAATGCAGTTGCAACAGAAGATATCAGAGTCGTTGTTACATAGAAACCATTGTTGTTGTTGTGTGTTAGCAGAGCACTGTTTTTGGTGTCAGTAAACTTGTTGTTGCATTGAGAAACCTGTTTTGCTGAGCATACATACCTAATTTTTCAATTTTTTTTCTATCGACTATTGTTTCCAAGTGATTTTATAGATCGATTTTTACTAAGCAATTTGTCGTAGGAGCATAATCACACTATTTTACTACGAATAGCTTAAGTTTGCACACACAAAGCAAAAACTAAAGGGTTAAATTTTTAAGTCGAAGTCAACGTAATGCGAATGCAGGCAGCCAAGCCGAAGCCGATCTCAACTTAGGTCAACCTAAAAACTGTGAGGATCGTAATGGAACGGATAACGTTAGTCTAACAGAAAGTCAGTTTAGAGAATTGCTAGGGGTCTTCAACTTTATCAGGTTAGAGTTTCGACTTTAAGCACATATACTGCGCGATTTAATGGTGGCCGAAATACTTCAAAGGTCGAAGATTTTATAGCTACAATAAAAGTGTATAAAGAGGCAGAGAATATAACGAACGGATACATATTCGTTAAGCAGTTGTATCTGTTTTTTGCTCGAAGACTATGCCTCTAGCTTTTGGCAAGGGGTAAAATCTGAAGTCAGAAGTTTCGATGAAGCAGTCGATTTATTAAAAAAAGCATTCACGCCTTCTAAGCCAGATTGGCGCATATTTGCTGAAATAATGCAAGAAAAGAAAAGGTTTACGGAAAAAACTGACGTTTTCATTTGTAAAAAGAGGCAATTATTTGCGCAGCTTTTAGAAAAACTATCAAAGAAAACAATGATTAATATTCTTTTTTCACAATTATCGCTGCAAATTCGCGAAAAAGTTTCTAAAAAAGGAATATCTACATTTCAGAAGCTGTTGCAAAAAGCAAGAGATGTCGAAATAATTGTACAGCAAAGTAAGACAAAAATGCCAAAATATGAAAACTCTAATGAAAAGTTAATTTCTCGCTGCACGTACTGTAGAAAAAAAAAATCATAAGTCAGAGAAATGTTATAAAAAGATTGAAGCTGAAAAGAAGATCAATCAAAACATACCAGAAACCATCCTCAGTTGTTATGGCTGTGGCATGGCAGGATTTTATAGATCAAACTGTCCGAATTGCAATAGCAAACAATCTGAAAACAGTCCCCAGCAATTGGACTTTAACTCCATTCAAACTTTATTTGTGGGTAGAAACGTACCTACAGTAAATATAAATATTCATGGCATGAATGGATACAGATACTTTGATACTGCTGCTCGAACCAGTGTGGCAGGGTTTCAACTGTTTCAAATTTTAAAGGAAAAAAGAATGCTTTTCCAAAAAGTCGCTGCGGAAGTAATTTTAGCTGACGGAATACCACGAAAAGAAATAGTTTATTGTGCTATACTTGATACAATCATTGGTAACCGATTTAAACGTGTACGTTTTATATGTTTACAAAATGCGAAAAACAACCGTGCTTTGTTAGGAATAGATTTCTTAGAACAAGCAAGTATTGTTATGGATCTAGCACAGCGAATATGGCACTTTAAAGATGACCAGAGAAAATTTTTTTATTTTAAAATGTAACAGGCGCAGATAGTTAATGCTATCGCCGTAGTGCCACAAATACTCAAGAGCACAAAAAGAAAACACCAGTGAATGACTTAATGTTCTGGTTCAAAAACTCCAACAATACAGAATTAAAAGCAACAAACACATCTGAAGGTAGCGAGCTCATAATGGAAACTTATTCGCCAAATAAAATTTTTGAAGATTGTCTCCCAACAAATTTTAAAACTCCAAAAAAAAAGAAGACTTATTTCCACCCAACCATACCGAATATCACCAATAATGAAGCAGACACTTAAAAAGGAACTAGACGATATGTTACAAAAGGGAGTTATAGAAGAAACCGAATCGCCATGGTCATTTCCAGTAGTTTTTATACCAAAAAAAAAAGATGGAAGCATTTGGTTTTGCGTAGCCTTTCGTCGTTTGAATACAATAACTACAACAGATGCATACCGACTCAATCGCATGGATGACTTATTGCATGCAGCAAGAGCTACACCATTTATGACGACAATTGACTTAAAAGCAGGATATTGGCAAATAAAAATGGCGGAGGGAGACAAACTGAAAACATCCTTTACTACCTGTTTCGGTGTTTAATGTTTTAAAGGAATGCCTTTCGGGTTAAAAAATGCCCCTGCTACATTTCAGCGGCTGATTGAAAAGTTCCGATCTGGACTTCCTAAAATACTAATACTGGCATACCTTGATGACCGGCATACCGGGCCTCTACTCCGAGTGACAATCTTGACGCGATGTAGGGGCTTAAGTTGCAATGACACAATGCCCCCTTGTCCTGGGTGTCATGCGTACCGTGCCCATTGGATGGTTTGCAGTCAGGGGGTATACCGACTGTATTGGAACGGAGCCTTCATGATAACAGGCCGCCTCATGTAGTAACTGTGGCCTTACCATCCTATGCGGGCTCTGGCATGGTCGACCACCCTTTCCCAGCCATAATACATAGACTGCGACGTTTTTATCCACGGACACTCTATAATGACCACAGACACTGCAGCACACAGATTAGGAGGCACCCGTACGGCCAAGATCGAGTGGAGCATACCATCCACAGCGATCAAAGGCTTCGTACCAGCCACCCAAGAAAAAGTGCCCCAGGAGATCACATCCTATCAAAATGTTCCCAGAAGAACACCGGGAAGATACGACGTCGGCTCCAAAATGTATCGCAAGCACGGTAACTGCGTCAACATCCAAGGATGCGGCACAGAAAAGGGAAACAGAAAAAGGGCATAAACACAAGCCCTTCCACAGTAGACGTCGCCGTGTCCACCTTCCTTAGCGCGGGGAGCCAGGAGGGCTAGACGACCCACTAAGAGCCGGCCTAAATTAAGCAGGCGTAAGATGGAATCTGCGCTATCTGGAACAGGGCATGGCACCCGAAGTAGCTCATGAAAAAGTGGTAGAGCATCGGGGAAAAGCTGGCGAAGCACCGTTACCAGGAGCTGCAGCGAGATAACGCCTCCTCAACGTCCAGAGAGCAAGAAGGTCAGAAAAGCTCCTGGAAGTAATAGTAGGTCAGTGCCAGGGTCTAAGTTACCCGAGCCAGAACCACAGAAAAAGAGGATCAGCTATAACAGCATAACCAAACGCATCCAAATAGCGGTTCTGCCTAAAGAATACCCCCGGCAAGTCCCGGCCAAGTCCGGATGAGCTCCCGGAGCTAGAAGAAGTCATACTGAGCGAAGTAGTGAAGGCCTGGTCCACCAATCTACAGTTTGAGGGAATTCACTTCCGTCCTGGCATGTTACTGGTCGACTGTTCGAATCCCTCAACACCAGAATGGCTGCGAGCATCAGCCCCAAAGTTCGAGCACTGGAAAGGGCTAGAACTTATGGCTTGCCTAGGGAAGGAGGTCCAAAAAGGCCATACTGTTCTTGCCAAGAAGCTCAAGTACGGAGATCAATAGATCGATGGTACTAATTGCCACCCAGAACGATGGTCTCAATACAAAGTATTGGAAGATACTGAGCTCTAAGGATGAGGGAAGCAGGCACATGCTTACGTTTTCAATAGATAGGGAGTCACTTAAAACTATCAAGTCACGGGGCTCAACAGCTCAACTACCAGCTTCCGCTTTGGAACCATTCCGGTGTTGGACACAAAAACGATCAAACCGTCCATAGCAGCAACATCCACAGCTGCAGCGCCCACAGCTGCAACGTCAACAGTGCTAACGTCCACAGAAGCCATCTGTAACTCCCAATGAAGGGAAAGACGCAACGCCACCAGCACAAATAAATGGTCAAGTTGTCACGGAGAAGTTCGCCTCCGTCTCGGTTATCAACGCAACACCTTCAATCGGAGATCAGGCAGAGGGCATGAACCTCGCAGCTCTCTCGATAGTAAAGAACTCTTAATAGTAAAAGCGAACCTTTAACAGAGGTAGGAGTAACGCTCCCTGAAGAGCAACGGGGCAGCAGCCCGGTGCTATGACGATCGGCACAGTAACCAGCACGAAATTTGCACTAATGCAGACATATACTAATTTTATTTGTCTTTCAGAATTTATGACGCGGAACCTATCGGTTATCGAGACTCACATCTGATGGCAAGCACCGCGCCATAGTGATCGCATCCGCATACTTTCCTGGGGACGATCTCAACATCCCCCCAGCTGAGATAAACGACTTGTGTAGCACTGAAGGAAACAGCAACTTCCACTACTCATCGCCTGTGAGCCGACGCGCACCACACAATTTGGGGAAGCACCGACGTCAACACCAGAGGTGAGTACCTTTTAGAATTTCTTTTAAGTAGTAACCTAGACGTTTTCAATGTGGGGGTAACACCTACTTTGTGACTAGGGCTAGAGAAGAGGTCTTAGATCTTAACATAGGAAGCCCAGATGTTGGGGATATGATTAGGGAATGGAGGGTATCAACGGAACCTTCAATATCTGACCATAGAATAATAGAGTTTAGACTTGGGGCAAAATGTCAAGAAATAGAACCCAAAAGAAACCCAAGAAATACCAGTTGGAACACATACACCAAAAACCCTGAAAGAAAACCTACAGAACGTAAAAGCTGGAAGTAGAATTAGTAACATTATAGAACTTAAATGCAATGTAGAGCAGGTAAACAATGCAGTATATAATGCCTACGAATCTAGCTGTCCAACAGGGCACAAGGCAAGAACAAAACATACTTCTTGGTGGAGCGCCGAGCTGACCAGACTCCGGAAGAAGGTGTATTGCACTCTGTCGGAGTACAATAAAGAAATCATAAAAGCCAAAAGACAAAGCTTTAGAACCTTCTGCGAAGACATTTCTTCCACGCCAGCCGCAGCCAGGATACACAAAGCAATGGCTAAAGGCAGAGTGGAGACAAGAATGTCACTTCTATTGCCAGACGGAAGCTATACGCTTAGAGAAGAGCAACGAGCCAGTCACCTTCTAGAAACTCATTTCCCGGGCAGCACACCAGTAACTGAGTATGAGACGGCAGACAGGCAGATTGCTCCAAATCAAGAAGAATGGAAACTCGCAACGAGCATTTGTAACAAGGCTCGTCTAGGTTGGGCACTCAGAACCTTTCAACCATTCAAATCAGCAGGTGTAGACGGCATCTTTCCTGCACTTCTAAAAAAGGGTGCAGAAACTATATTGCCCCACCTAGTCAAAATAACTAGAAGCAGCCTTGCGCTGGGATATATCCCAAGGAAGTGGAGAAGGGCCATAATCACCTTCATACCAAAAGTAGGGAAAATAGACTACTCGCTATTAAAGTCGTTTAGACCCATTAGCTTTAACTTATTTGTACTTAAAACAGTGGAAAAGGTAATATATAACAACATAAGAACTGAGATTATGGAGAAAGCGCCAATGCACCCATGTCAACATGCGTATAGGGCGGGAAGGTCTATATTAATTGTTTGTGTTTGTTCCCCTAAAGTTTGCATTTTTCTTGATATTGTAGAGACAGTGTATTTGAAATTTTTATTTAAATTTAGATTATTGTTTGAGTCTTTGGGTAAACTAATTTCTGCGCCGGTGTCTATTAGTAAGGATGTTAATTTTTCATTTGAAGATCCTAATTTCATGCGGATCACCGGATCTTTATATTCTTTAATAAAAGATATTGAAAGTTTTTTTTGTTAATGCAGTGCTCGGTGCACGTCGGCTGTTATCTGCATTTGGGAGGAACTGCCGATGTTTTCCTCCCGTGCAATTTCGTTTTCCGGAAAATTGCTTGTGGGCTTATTTTGTGCAGCGTTATTTTCTCTAAAAGGATTGCTATAATTTCCATACCTGTTTTCTTAAACCCTCCTGTTTTGATAATTTACATTGCTTTGGCCTATCCTAGATCTACACTCATTATAAGTGTGGTCGGGCTTTTTACAGTAAGTACAAGTTATGATTTGTGCTTCCTTTTTTATGTAATGCTGCCTGTTATTATAAAATTTTTGATTATGAGTTGAAAAATTATTATTATTCCTGCGGAGCAAGTCTCTTGAGTGTGCCCTAGTATTTTACAAAAACTGCAAGTAGGTTTACTTTGATGGTGTGGAAATTGTGGCGATTTTTCGAGCCTCACTGAATGCTCTTCAGCACATGCTATTGATTTTTTTAAGTCACGCTCGTTGTGAGCCGTAAATTTTGGTTCCGTCAACCATCCTCAAATACTTGAATAGCTAATCGATCATTTTCAGACTTTAAATACACCCTAACCGAATCTTCGCTAGTACTAGCATATGTTGCAGAATTTAACGAGTGTAAAAATTTTCCTATTCGTTCGCCAAATTCTTTAACTGGGTCTAGTGATCGTTGCTTGGCGGTTAACAACTCATTTTGGGCAGAGGTTCTCGATTTTTCTTCTTTGAACTCTTTCTCCAAATATTGCACCAAATCCTTCCATTTGGCAAAAGATTTGAAATGTATGAGCTCAAAGGCTGAACCCTCTAAGCGTGTCTTAACAACTTCCAAGATAAAAGTGTGCACCGCATCAGTTCGAGCAGATGAAAACAGAATGTTGCCACATGCTATAAATTTATTAAGGTCGGCTGGATTGCCGTTAAAAACTGGCAGGATATTGTAAATATCGTTAAGAGTGAATTTTAGATCCATCTCTTGATCTGTTTCTTCAATATTTTCTATATAAAAGGAGTTGTCGAAAAACGGTAGATTATCAAAGAGCTAACTACCTTACCCGCGCTTTGCCGAGTACGAATTTTGAAATTATTTTAAACTTTGCGAAAACTTTCAAATACGTAAAAAAGTTATTATTATTATGTTTTTTTTTGCTGTTGTTTTTACAAATTCAAACTTGGCTTACTTAAATAAAAATGTTTTTTTGTGTATAAAATACTATATAAATATATACATGAAATAAATAACTGGCTTACAAATTTTCCTTTTGTTGAATTTTCATGTTGACGTTGATCTTTTTTTCCTTTTGTTGACTCCTTTTCTTAAATAAGTTGATGTCATCTTTATAGTTGATTTGCTGTTGAAGTTATTTTTTTTTGTAGTTGATGTTCACTAGATGTTTTAATTTATTTAAATGTTGGAGCTTTTTTATTGGAGTTCTTGTTGTTTTCGTTGATAATAATGGCTGCAATTGTTGAAACTGGAGTTGCCATGAGACTTCACGTCGTAGAGAGCTGGTTACCCTGGTCTTATTATTTTTGTTTTTTTTCTTATTAACTTTTAACTACCGATGTAAGCATCGGTACGCTTGCACTTTAATACTTTTTTCAATTGCCGCTGTTTTAGCCTCGGCACGCTTTAAAAACTTGTATTTTTTTTGGGATGGAGCGATCCCTCCGCAGCCACCATATGTTGTGTTTTACGCCCGGTGTATCCGTGCTTTCCGCTAGGAGAAGAGAGACCAAAGACGGGGAGCTATTAAAATACTGGTTGTTTCTTTCAATGCTAGCGTTTTATGCTAGATTTATTTATGCAGTTTTTATGATGTTCTTACTAAGGCCCGCTGTCTAGGCGAGGCTGCGACCTTCGTAGGTTGACTCTAAAATAGCTCTCTGTTAGTTTCTGGTCGACCGCGGGGTTTATAAAGGAAAGTCCTCACTTTCCAATAATGGCCGAAATTTCCAACCATTCCAATAATTTCCAATAAGTGGAAATTATTGCCAATATATAATTAAAAATATGCCTTGTCAGTCTGTAAATCTTAATTTACATATTGACATTTTACTTTCCCCTTAGCGGTACGTAATCACGTACACTTTTTGCAGGCAAGGCAATATGCAAGACATTATGCTGACCGTGCAAGCTGATGCCGATGCACCTAACAGTGCAATGCTTTGCTTTTGTAGCCACCGACGTTTAAGTCAGAAACACTTGACAACTAAAAACAAAGCATTGGTTTGGTTTAAATTAGGTCTGTCTTTGTTTACTGTCTTATTTTCATGAACGCCGGCAATTTGAATCACCGTACTTAAATTGGGTCTCGGTCGTTCATGAAATTAAGAGATGTTTATGTCGAAATGCAAATCGCTGCATTTTGTATCGACATATGTTTGCTATATTTTATGTTCATTACTGGTTTTCTGAGGAAATCTTCTTAAGTGTTTTAGTTAAATTATTATGTGGAAATCGTGTGAGGTCAAGGTGTACAAAGTGTACAGGGGAATGTTGTGGGATACAACATGATCAATTATTTTCTATGCAATTAAATAAAAAATGTAATCCATCATTTTTCCCGACGTTTCGTTTATTATTTGTCAACTTCCTCAGGGGATCTTTTTATTAAAAACGAAAACATTTTAAATTTAAAAATAGTGACAAAAAATGAGATCAATAAATAAATGCTGAACACAAAGGACATGATAACTTACATGGTGAACGTAAGACTTAATTAAACATTGAAACATTAAACATTAAAAAAATATTTGGTCATTTATTTTAAATATTTTATGAAACTGTTGCACCACTTATCAACACTGTCTATTAGTTTAGGATGAGAGCGTAGCTTGCGCTTATATTTTCTTTGTCTTCCCGTGAGTTCATCGTCGTTGTTATCTTCTGCTGTATGCGTAGGCTCTCTAGAGTGAAACGTTTTCTTGCTCTCTGTTCGATGTCTAGTATTTTATGTCCGTTTTAGTTAGCTGTGTGTCCTCTTTCCAGCATGTGTTCTGCTAACGCTGTCGACATTCGTTTGTGTGTGATGTCTGCATTGAATCTTTGTAGACAACGCTTTTCTGTTCTTGTTTGTCTAAAGGTGTTTTTGTGTTGCTAAATATTTTTGTGAGGGTGGTATTGTTCTTGTGAGCGAATGTGATATTTTCATCTTGTGTAATTGTCTTCAGCTGTTTGTTGTGTGTTAGTGTTGGTATATATGCGATGCTGTGGAAATGTTTGCTGTTGTCATATTGTTAATCTGCGGTTGATATGGTATTTCGCCGGGATTTTGTGTAGTGGTCGTTAATCAAGTTCCGAATGATTCTTCCTGGAAAACTGTTTTTCTTTAGTATTGTTTGTACTTTTCGTATGTTGTTGTCTTGGTATTTCTTGTCGCTGATGGTGAGAACTTTTTTGATGAGGTTGTTGGCTGTTTTTATTTTCTGTCTCATGGGTGAGGAATGGAAGTTGATTATCCGTCCTGATGCTGTCGGTTTTGTGTACCACTCTGTACTGATTTTGTTGGAATGTTTGAAAACGCGTTGATGTTGTCATCCTCGTAGGCTTCTATGGTCGCCGCTACGTCTGTTGCTCGGTTGACAAAGAATTTATTTAGACAATTGATAGACAATCTTTGCTTCCGACTTAGAGTCCCATTCAAAACCTTCAAGGTACCTCTTATGTCACCTTTAACCTTTGAGACCTTATCCCGATAATAGCTGTCATAAAGTATTTTCTTCGCTATTTTTATAACATCATTTAATCCTTGTAGGCGTAGAATCAAATCGCGCCTATGGGGCTGCTTTTTTAACTTTTTAAAAATATTGTTTTTCAAACGAACAAGTGAGATAAAATTGCCATTTTCCCAAGGACACATTAGATGTTGTAGCTTCATACGATCAGTTCATTGCGTTTTGTTGTTGTCCACCACGTTAACTATTGTACGCTCAATTTCGTTGTAAAGAACATCAGGATTAGAGAACACCTGAATGCATGTTTGTGCTAGAATAGCGTCAATTTCGCTCTTAACTATATCATAGGCATAAAGAACTTTAGTTTTTGTTTTGTATTTTTCTTGTAGACAACGATTTTTTATAGTGCAGCATATAAGATTGTGATCGCTTAATGAGAATTCTGTTGAGGTTATGCGCAGCTTCGAAGCGGTGATATTAGTAAAAACATTACTTATTGAAGAGTTTGATGACGGCCGAGTAATTAATTTGTGTCCAATCTGCAGAGAGTAAGAGTTTAACAACAGCTTAGTGACCGCATCTCAGGAGAGTCTTTCAGCACATCGATATTGGAGTCACCGACTAATATGAAAGTTTTGTATTTAAGTTGATTTCTTCTAGTTCAATATCATCAGTTCAACATCTAGTTCATCAATAAATGAATCTTCCGTGCTTTTTTGTGATCCTTAATAACACATGATAGATGCTGCTTTGTTCTTTTAATCCACGGAAAAGACTTACGTATCATTTGAACGTAGCCTTGATTGACTATAGCTCGTGCCTGAATTTCACTGCCTCAGAAATATATTTATTTATTTAATAAGACTATGAAACAAATATTTCTTACAGACCATAATATACATATAATAAAAACTACCCAATAAAACACAGAGCGGACTCGGATTCGTTTCGAAAAGGAACCGAGATCTCGGATCCAAGTTCTAGCTTTCGATTCGAATTCGAGATGAAGTCGAGAATATTAAAAAAGCCAATATTTTATTTTATGAAATGTGTCTACTTTTTGGAGAATATTAACAAAAACAATATATACATTTTTTTTCTTTATTTAAACGATTTAAATGTTTTAAAGGAATGAAATACAATTCTTAACCTAGTTTTATTTTAAAAACCTTTTTAATATCATCTATCATGTGCCATTTATCAACCCTGCTGATAACATGAGCTTTTTTTAAGTGCAACCATAGATTTAAGTGTCAAAAACAAAACAAAAAGCAATAATTTATTTCACGTGCTTTAAAAATTTTTTGAACGTTTATTCTTTAAGTTTATTTTGAATAAAATGAAACGTATTCGAATTTTAAGTAATTCCTCTTCTTCTTGCAGCTGCACCATGCCAGGTAAAGTATAAACAAAGTTATTAAATTGGTTAAGAGAATCATTTCGGTGAATGATACCCACTGCAGATAGCGGCCGTGACAAGCTGATGGACAAAAAGTTCCTCTGCGTTCCTCTCCTATGGTGCTTTGTAGATTCATCAACAGCGCAACTAAAGCGTGCTTAAAAATAACAATCTAGTTGCACAGTTTTGGTCAGTCTACTAAGCACCAATTCAAAGAAAAACACTCTAATGCTTTGCATAAAGACGTTTAGGAATTCAGCCTTTCTTTGCATTTAGAAGAACTTTTTGTCCAGCACCTTTCCCCACGGCCGGGAACTTTAGTGGGAAATTTACCCTTTACCGGGCTGCTTCTCTTAACCTGTAAATAATTTTTTAATAATTAATATATTTTCCGAACCTAGAAAATGATATAGATAAACAATGAAATAAAAACTGGAATAAAAAAACTGTCGAAAAGCAATGAAAACATCATTAATTTAATAGGTCGCCTAACCGAAGAGGCGAAATGTCACTCAGAAATGAGTTAAAACGGAAGAGGGTTTGTAAAAATGAACCTATAAAATGGCGTTTGAACAAACTTTGCGCCAAGTCAATATGCTGCTGCAATTTTTGGTAAGAAAACAATACATATTTTATAATATTCAAAATGTGTTATTTCGTTATTTCTTTCAGATACGCACATTCCAGTAAAAAATTTCAAACTCTCCAATTGACATTTTCGAAGAAAGAAGTAAGAAATTATACAGTCCGATTCTGAATGAAATCTCCCCAGGAGTTGGAAAAAGGAGTTTCCGTTTTTAAAATAGCAGAGAAAGACATTACATTTTTACATTTATGAATATTGACGGTTGATGACCAAATTTGCATAAAAAATTTTCAAATAGTTTTCCAACTTAATCTTAAAAACAGAAACTGTCTTTTCCAACTCCCGGGAAGTTTTTATTTAGAATCAGGCTGATATTTTCCTAACTTATTTTTTTTAATTTAGTTTTAAACAAAATGTACAGGTTTTTAGTTTTTCGTTTTGTAATGTTAATTTTATGTTTTGTCCAAAAAAAATTTTAGAAGCTGCAATGAACTTATAATTCAAAATTTTTAAAAATATATAAATAAAAATAAACGTACGTCTTTATATATACATATATATATCTTTATATTAGTAAAAAATATATTAATTTCATAATAAGTAATTTGAGAATATCTGAAAAAACCGATTCGAAAACGATCCGATAATTCTAAAAATCTCGTTTCGAAAACGAAGTGTGAATTTCTTCCGCTCGCGGATTCGAAAACGAAACGAGAACGAATTTCGTTTTCGAAATAAATACACGAGATCTCGGTTTCACCTCGAATTCGAAACGAGTCCGTTTGCTTTATTGGGTAAATACAAAAATTTACAAAAAGTATTTAATACATTTTTAGAAATGGAGAAATCCAGATTAAGATTAGAATTAACAACGTTAAATAAATTAAGAGTTCTAGAAATAGGCGCATTGGATGCATAATTAGTGCGACACATGTCCAAATAGAATGGACAAAAATGTCTAAGTACTCTAGTAGGAATACTAAAATTAATCATAGATAACATTTCAGGACTATCAACAATACCGGTTATGATATCATGTACAAAAAGAAGAGATAAAATATTTCTCCTAATCTCTAACGACTTAAGATCAATTA
The DNA here is from genome assembly GCA_963920525.1 of Dichetophora obliterata. Lineage (NCBI taxonomy): Eukaryota > Metazoa > Arthropoda > Insecta > Diptera > Sciomyzidae > Dichetophora > Dichetophora obliterata. The sequence goes on from OY986437.1 coordinate 140,859,838, forward strand.
TGGGCAGTATATAAGGGAAAAGAAAATTAAGGGACCACAGAGCAAACCGGGTAAATGATTTTTGGATACGTTCAAGTCTAAGCTTATGAGACTCAAAAAATGGTTTCCAAACGATTGACGCATACTCAAGTCTCGAGCGCACTTTACTTGTAAGAAGGAATTTTAACGTATAAAGGTCACAAAAATACGAGCCATTTCGACGTATAAAAGCTAGAATTGAGTACGCCTTTGGTACAATATAATCCAAATAAAGAACAGAAGTGAGTTTGACATCAAAGACAACACTTAGGTCTTTAAACTGTTCCAAATGTAATAAGTTAGTACCATCAATGCAATAAGATGATTGAGTTTGATTTTGAGACCAAGAATAAGACATTCAAATGCACTTATCCAGATTCAAGAAGAGACAATTTTTGACACCAGCTGTTAAGTTTAAAAATTTCATATTGAAGGGATTCAATATCAGCCAAGTTATTTACTCTGAGAAAGACCTTAAGGTCATCGGCATACAAAAGGCATTAACAGCTTTTGAAAATAGTAGTAATGCCATTAATAAAAATGATAAATAATAAGGGCCCCAAAATGCTGCCCTGCGGGATACCAGACGTAGCTATATATGGGTAGGATTTAACATTATCAAAGGCTACGACACACTGCCTACACCCAAAAAAAAGCTTCGTAATATGTACAAAACAATTATTATATTCTACAAAGCTGTTTGTTCTTTTCAGCCTACGAACGACTTTGTAAATAATACAAATGACCGTTTGTACATTGTACAAAGAAATATTTGTATATTTTACAAAGCATTCATTTCATCTACAAAGATACGAACAAATATACGAACGCTGCTGCCACCGCTTTGTATATTATCAAACAATGTTCGTTCAGTTCACAAATTTATATATTATAGATTTTTACAAACTAGCGTTTGTAGAATGTACAAAGTTACGAATTCAAAATTTTTTTTGCATGCGGCCAACACTACAAACGTTTGTACTATGTACAAAACATTTGTACATTCTACGAATAGCCTCTGTTTGTATTTTTACAAAGATTTTATTCGTAACTTTATCCTAAACTAGCTGAACCCGGTGTGATTCGCTACTCCCCTCGTTATAAAATAAAATTAAAAGTATATATTTTTCACGCCATCGAATTTTCGAAATAAGTCCACCCCAGCGCCACCTACCGTGTCCATTTATACACAAATTATTTTCTTATGATCAAACAAACATACATTCTGAATTTCAGTTAAATTGGTCCATAAATTCAAATTTTCGATATAAGTCCACCCCAGCGCCACCTATCGGGTCCAAATATAGCCTATGTTACCCACCGTACCAAGATGAACATTACCTGAAAATTTCATCAAAATCGGCCCAGCCGTTTTGGAGTCCATACGTTACATACATACACACATCCTATTTTATATATATAGATATTTTTTGGGTGTATTAGACAAGTATGAAGTCAACCTACTAAGAAAGCACGAATGAAATCCAATCCATTGAAGTTTTTTGATAAAAAGAGAATGGGACACTTTACCAAAAGCTTTTGCAAAGTCTGTATAAATGACATCCACCTGACATCCATTCTGAAATTTGAAATTGTAGAGCGACCAGGCATAAATCCATGCTGATACTGGGATATAACTTTCTTTACAGCAAAAAACATTTTCTCTTTGACAATGGATTCAAAGAGCTTTGAAATGGTGGAGAGCTTGGATATAGGTCTATAATTGGAGAAAAATTATTCGAAGCCTCAAACGAAACATTTTTAACCGGTTCGAAGTTTGATAGGAAAAAATCTGCAAAGAGATTTGCAGTAGTTGGTGCTTCATTAGAAGTGATATTATTAAGAAACATAGACATTGGCGTATTTGAAGAACCTTTTTTAGACTTAATAAGTCGCCAGAACGACTTCGGATTAGATATAATATCATATTCAAATTTTAATATATATTGCTTGTAAAGGTACTTATCCAGAAAATTCAATTCCCTCATGTAGTGTCTATATTTGAGAAAAAATATAGGTTTTGAATAAGCAAATATTTTTTATTAAATTTAGTACGCAAGTTCTTTAGTTTTTTGAGCCCACGTGTATACCAAGGCAATTTGTAAGTTTTTTGCCTAATTTTTGGAATGAGATCATTGCAAACGGCAGAAATTACAGACTTAAAATTATTAAAACACGAGCAAGTGACGCGCAGATCAAACTCACTTGCCCAGTCAAAACCAAAGAAAATAGAATTTAAATAGTCAAAATTACACGCCCGGAGTTGAATCTGAAATTTGAATTATCATTATTTAAAGAAAGATATTTATAGAAAAGAATTTGTATCTCTAATGGGCCGACATAACATGCACTTAGAGCTAAAATTGAAAAAGCAGATTTTAATAAATTCAAGTTAATATTTCCAGCAATAAATACTAAATCTAACAGTCTACTCAAAGAGTTAAAACAAGAATTAATTTGATTTAAGCCAAGATTACAGAAATTATCAATTAAATACAGTTCAGCAGCACTGGAAACGTTCAATGGAGAGAGGTAGTCATCATATTGTTTTTTCAACCACGATAAATTTGAAGGATTGAAATCACCAAGAATTGCCTGCTATCATTACACGAGTCAGCAACCAAAATTGAGATGTTATCCGTATGAGCTTTATAAACATCCAAGGAGCTGTTTGGCGGAATATATGATGCACATATGATGAGGACTTCTGAGATACCGTTTATCGACACACAAAGCTGGTCAAGCAATGAATCGGTATTTTGTAATGGAATAATAGATAATAATAGAGAACGATTAACAGCAATTAATACGCCACCGCCACGAAGATTTCCAGTTGTATAGGAGTCCCTATCTTTATGATAGACATTATATAATTTTCATCAAAAATTCTTCATTATAAAAATTTCAATTTAACCAGGTTTCAGTTAGAATAAAAATATCATAGAGGCATTGTGCAGTAGCATTACTATCAGACTTTTCATCAGTGCTACTTGCAGGACCAATTAACGAAGTATGATTGGTGTTTGATTTTTGCAAAAAACATAAACTCCTTAACTTTAGCATTTAAAGGCCAGCCCATTGGATTAATAACTGCATCATATAGAGACAAAATCCCCAGTTTAGAATTGACCTTACTTAGCGAATTGAGTGACACATCCTTTTTCACTAGTTTCGAGCAGCGCAGATTATGTCTCGCAACTTTCGCATGTTTGATTACATATTCAATAATCTCATCTTCCGTGACTGTAGGTTTGAAAGATGACAAGTGGAACCATTTTATCGGATCGAATATTTCCAATTCAAAATTACGTTTTGACCAAAAGTTGTATGACTCGAAAAACTATCTTCAATTAAAATAGTAGAGCCATTAGTAATCCCAGCAGCAGGACAAAGGACAGCATTTTTAGGGCTTTCAGAAACAGCTGCAACATCAACAACAGCAACAGCACCAGGAATAACCGGAACATTAGAAGGCATAGCAGGAGAAACTGTTCCGTAAACATCAGTCAGCGTAACATTTGCAACTGTTGTGGCACTTAGAGACGAACTAAGCTCAATCGATGGCATTAAATTGTTAGCATCCAACCCAGGTAACGTAGTATTACGAGGTAATTCTGTGCTAGATACCACATTAATAGAGTTACAAGAAACAATACTCACAGAAAGATCAGATGGAACCACTAAAGATGATGGAGTCTGAGAATTTTGTGATATTTTCGATTTTCCAGGCGGTCGCGTTTTTCGAGGTGAATTTGCCTTATCAGGCACTGGATGAAGTGAGAGGTCAAGTGATACCGGCGGCTTAGATGCACTCGTAGCTTGAATCACATCGAAAATAGTCGACAATGCACTAGAATGTTGAGACAAAGTATCTTTAAAATTCGAAAATTTTTTTACCAAACTATCAGCAGATGAACAAGATTCCAATGGCATTTGGAGGACCGTAGCACTAGAGAATTTTCTGCATTTCTTACACAACCACTGCAGGCCAATTTGCAGAGAACTACGCAAAGCATCTCCTATCCGGACAGACAGCCCACACACTTTTGATGAAAAATAATTGAGCAGTCTTTGCACGAGATAAAATCATCATATGTGCTCCACTCAGAATTAAAAGTTCCACAGCAAGTTGAATTCGTCATTATTGAAGAACAAATGATTATTTGATTTTTAGGTTATGTCAAACCCAATGATGCAGCTGAATTTAATATGTTTCAAAATGCTTCAAACGAACAATAGTCTATAATTTTTTTTTGCAAATTTTACAGTATGCAGGAAGGTTGTAAATATCTTGAATATCAGACAAATTATGTATGGCATTTCAGCAAACGTAGCTCCTTTCTTCTCGTGTCTTCACGTTAGCCCATTTAACATTTAAATACAGTTTAATTAATCATTTATTTTTTTTAAATCGATGGGACCCCCTGACTCAACCAACCAAAAAAAGCTCAACTTTTTTTTAAAGCAAACTTCTCTCCTGCGACCAAATAAAACATTTATATACACTTTTTTTATGGAACTTTAGTTTTTATATAACTCACCCTCGATTTTCTGGTGAACAGCTGCAGCAATTTATTAATGAAGCAGTTCGATACGAGCTCATCAAGCAAATAGGTTCAGTCAGGCATACTCCCCACGGAGTCCAACCAGGTATTAGCCATTTGCAGAATTATCAGCAAAACGTGGAACCAAGACCAAATGTGAATTCTGCCCAACAAATTTATAGCGTTCCTCCACCAAACTTTAATCCCGCTCGACTTCTGGTCACAGTCGACAGTTTGTTCAGAGCATTCCAACCCAGTACACCCCGAGTCATATGACGCATAATAGGGGATATGTTCTAGGACCTGCCTCGCAATTTGTACAGCCAGATAACGTTGCCAGTTTGTTTTTCAATTGGAAAGTAACCTTCAGTGGCAAAGAAGACGCCCTAACCGTTGATAAATTTATTTATCGGATGAACGCTCTGATGCAAAGTTTGCGAGGAGATTTTGGAGCATTGTGCTGTTATGCGCACATGTTGTTCGTTGGAAAGGCGTTGGAATGATTCCACACTTTGATGGCGTTACCATCAAAGTGTGTCTAGGGTTGAATTGGGTGCGTTGTGCGCAGATCTGCGTAGACATTTTCGTGATCGCAGAACCGATCTAGACATCATAGATCTTGCAAGTTCTATAAGTCTTGCAAGTTACTGATAAACTACAACAACTTACTGATTCTCAGGTTTTGCTGGAGATTTTGAGTTTGAATGCAAAGCGTAGTTTGTTGTATGTTCAGATACACAGTGTCAGAAAGCTTCGCACGCTTGTTTAGAAACGTGAATTGCTTGATGAAGAGTACGGGAGCATTGGCGTTGGAAGCGGGGGGAAAGGGGGGCAGTTGCCCACACTTTTTTAGCCAGATTAACAATTTAAAAAGAAAACTTCAAAAGTTATTCAAAATGTCAGTTTTTTTACAACGATAATATTTTTGTATTATATATATTTTCCTCTTCTTTCTCTCTTCTTCATAAGCATGCTTGCGGATAACCATTTTCTTTCTCTGTGTTTGCAAAAAGATAGAGCAAAATGTAGAGTTTCTACTGCAAACCCACCACTTCAGTTTAAAAGCACCCTTAAGTATGTAGCTTAATACTGTAATATTGTAATCGAAGCCTTCAACGGAAAAGTGCCTTCTGAACAAAATCTAAAAACAAAACTAGATCTTTATGCAGATGACTTTGATGTGAGCGACCTCCACGCACAACTTAAATTGCTGAAGCAATTGCCTGGCCAAACACCTTCAAATTGTAGTGGCATTGTATCCCAATTTGCAAAAAATTCGGATACTGTAAAAAAAACTATTAACTGAAGTTGGAAATTTTATTGCTTTGCTTTTGACTGTGCCTGCATCAGCAGCTTCATCTGAGCGTTTTTTAGTGCACTAAGACGACTTAAAACGTATCTTCGAGCAACTATGACACAGAAACGACTCACTCATGCGGCGACTCACTTATAGACATTCACAAAGATAAAACCGAAGAATTGAATTCGATGGAGGTGGTGAAAGAGTTTCTCGCAAGGACAGAAAGAAACATTTTGGAATAATTTAAATTGATATAACTTTTTGTACCTTATTGCATTTAAACCATGTAAAGATATACCTAGTCTTGCTTTATAAAAGCAACCATTATTTCTTATATTTTCATATTACCATATGAAAGATCCTTTAAAGAATGATCTCTAATATTGAAATTGGAAGAACTTTTAAAAATAATGAAATATTAATATTTTATATATATTTTTATATTTTTTTATTTTAAACTAAAATAAAAAATTTGTGTATTCACGTTCATGTTTCTTTGAAGAAATTTTGGTGAAATTTTTTTGCACCACCATTTGTATTGCCCCCCCAGATGAAATTCGCTTCCGACGCGCTTGTACGGGAGAAATTATCGCAACTTCCAAAATCAGCGTCAGGCTTCTCAGCTGACATACGAGTCTGGCAGCATGACTACTATCTCTGCTCCTAATAATAATACTTTCTTTACATTTACCAACTGCCCCTCATTAACAGGTGAGGTGGCATGCCAAATACCCGACGTAACAAAGATTCAAATGAAGATTTTAAAACGCGAACCAACGGCTTCTAGTGTGCCACCACGGACGTTCAAATCGTTGCATTTTCGTTGGATAGAATATAACGCTGAGCGCAGACGTATTTTTCAGAGCGAGGGCTTCAGCAAACCAAAGCGTGAACGGAAGCGACGATCAACTGTGAGATTGAGAAAATTTTGGAAAAACGTCATCGCAATGAGGAGGTTTGTGTATTCGGCGGTTTTGTCAGCTGCTTCAAGGAATGATGTTTGTCCTTACGCACCGGTCTCATAAGCCGGCGAAACGTTGATGGGGTTAATCGATACTGGCGCCACTATCAGCTGCATAGCCAACAATTTAACTCAAAGACTTAAGTCGAGCAAGCAAATAAAGTGGCAAAGGTATTCGATTGATCTTAAGGGACGAATCATTCTTCGGCTGGAGTTGTAGAAACCCCTATCACCTTTAGAGGAGTCAACATGCTACTCAAATGTTTTATTGTTCCAACTTTAAACAAACCCGCCAGAGGACCTTCAGGGAATCTGCCTGTCCCAAGCCAGGAATAGAAGTGGTGAGGGTTTGTTATTGGATGGGCAGTTCATGGGGCACGGCCCATGAACTGATCTCATAATGAGTTCATTCTTGAGGCACGGCTCTTGAATGTTCATCTGATAATCTGTAAAATAAAAAGGTTTACCTTGAGCCTTGGTTGTTGCTGCCAAATTCTTGGAGAAATCATGGTTTTGATATTAATTTATCATAACACCGTCATCTGTAATATGCTTTCGATGGACGATCAATCCAACATAACTTGAAGAGCGGGGACAGTCATCCATCAATGATAAGGAGACCTGATCTATCGTTGTTCTGCAGACCTATCTTAGAATAAAGGTTATTATGTAGGAAACATTTAATCTTCGGACCGTTATGTAAGCCAATTGGTATACAACGGCTCATGCTTCTTAGTTTTCTGAAAAAGGCTTTTAATTAAGTCTTAATTAGGATAACGACGTTTCATAAGTAGGATTGAGGTTTACCAGGTTTTACTGGGAAACCTATGGTTATTTTTTAACCTAGTCATGTACAATTCGAGTGGCTGAAGGTGTCACAGTCAAATATATATGTTCTAACAACTTTTGGTCTGTAAGACGGGATGTTGAAGAGCCTTGTCAGGTGGAGCCTTGAGCCCAGGTATTGACTGTCGTTTGGGTTAGGCCCACGTGGGGTATCAAAGCGCTCTGGCTGTGGTTAGGCAAGAAAGGCCGGTGTGAGTTACACTTAAGTTGAACTCGGGCTGGTGATTCCCTTAAATTACTAAGAGAATGATGGTAGATTGAATCTCGCTAATTTCAAACAGTAAATGTTAGGAATGTAAGCAACTACCGGACCAATATACTGTTACCTTTGGAATTTGAGTACAGGCGACGGGGAAACCTAAATAGTCTGAGTTGTGTCCACTCAGATTGAGGAACCTGATGATAAAGAGACAACGGGCCTATGATGTTTCTGCATTAGTCTATCATGTCAGAGAGTGATGACCTCTGATATGATGTGGAAGATTATTGCGGTTCAAAAATAATTAATTACTGGTTAATTACTGGTTAATTACTGGTATTGACTACTGAGATAGCCCAAGATTATTAAAATAACCAAGTCAAGTATAAATTTAAGTAGCTGAAAGTGTTACGGTCATGAATTGCGTCAATCTGACGACAAAGGTGCTGTTGTATATTATTAGGGGAACCTTTCAAAAGTGGTCTTTCTTGAATTCCGAAGGGGCGTTGGCCGACGCTTCATATTTGTCCCAAGCTTTGGAGCACCGTTGAATTAAGCCTTCGCGGCAGGGTCAACGTTAAAAACATAGTGACTTTAAACCCGCCAGATGACTTTCGGGGAATCTGCCTGTCCAAAGGGTGATGGTTGGTTATTAGGTGGACAATTTATGGGGCACGGCCCAAGAATTGGTCTCAAAATGAGTTCATTCTTGGGGCACGGCTCTTGAATGTTCATCTGATTTCCGTAAAATAAAAAGGTTTACCTTGAGCATTGGTTGTTAGCGCCAAATCTTGGAGAAAGCTTGGTTTTGGTATTAAGTTATCATAACATTGTTATTGTAATATGCTTTCGATGGACGATCAATCCAATATAACTTGGAGAGCGGGGGCAGTCATCCATCAATGATGACGAGACCTGATCTATAGTTGCTCTGCAGACCTTGTTTTAGAATGAGGGTTCTATGTAAGAAGCATTGAATCCTTCGACCGAGTATAAGCCAATTGGTATACTACGGCTCACGCTTTCTAGTTTTCCGAAAGAGGCTTTTAATTAAGCCTTTCTTAAGCTAACGTAGTTGCGTAAGTAGGATTGTGGTTCTCTCGATATATTACCGGGAAACCAATTGTTATTTTAACCAAGTCATGCACAATTCTAGTGACTGAATGAGTCGCAGTCAAATATAATTGTTCTAAGAACTTTTGGTCTGTAGACGGGATGTTGAGGAGCCTTGTCTGGTAGAACTTTGAGCCCGGGATTGACTGTCATGGGCTTGGTTCTTCGGGGTGTAGTGCGCACCGAGTTAAGCAACCAAACTTATACTTATACCGAGTTAAGCAACCAAACGTACACAAACTTATTGATTGCACTGTACTATGTTTATTGTTATTTACCACGCACAATGACCCGTGGTTATATATTAAGTTTACATTACGCACTTTCGCACTAAGCTAATGTTCTATTTCTTTCACTCGCGCACTTTTAATATTTATTATTTTTGTTATATACTTATATGCATTACGTACTTTCAGTGTTTATTATTTTTGTTATATATTTATTTTGCATTACGCACTTACGCATCAAGTTTATATTTGTTTTTCACTCACGCACTTTTTATGTTAAAAATTATGCACTTTTCCGATTTTAAAAAAATACCGTTGTTTGGCTTTATAAGCACCGAATTTGAAAAATAAAGATTATTAATTCTACAAGCTTTAAATCAGCTTCATCCTTTTATTTTAAGCCTAAGTGAATTTTTATGCCGGCTGACTTTAAAAAATAAAAGTATAAATATTCAGTGCCAGTGGCGTTATTAAGCGCCGGCAAAAACTTTGAGGCAGGTCCTTATTATTGAAAACAAAAAAATTTTAAACAAAACTTTACATGGCGATCCTGCCAACTCACGGCACAGAGAAGATCCCGACGGCAGAACGACCAGTGCCAGAGTACGTTCTGGAAGGTTCAACAAGCGACGCACCGGTGTACGTCCCATCCAGGATTAACCAACAGCAGCCAAAACCACTTACCATAGAAGAGTACCGTCAGCGTCAGACGAAAAAGAAGGACGCACGGCTGACGACAATTCCAGCAACGACCAAGCCAAAACACAGACGAGGTGGTCGTTTAGTGAAGCTGCGTAAGGCCATTGCTACTAGGCGACGTATTGTCAACGCCGACCCTCCACCACCGTGGCACACAGCGAGCACGCTTTGGATGCTAATTGACGCGTTGGAGGCACAAATGGAGAAACACAGAAAATAAAAACAAAAAACAAATTTTTCTAATATTTCACTAATTTAAATTTTATAATATTTATAATTATATTTGAATAAATAATATACGATGCGTTGAACTTAATCCATATTTTCAATTCATTTTTAAACGAAACTTGCATTTTTTCATTTTTTTAACAACTTGTTGCAAGTTTTCATTTACTATGCACACACACACATACACACACTTGGCAAAAATTATAGTTCAACAAGAATTTCTTCTTTCTATTGATTTTGCACTAAATACACTACACTTAAATTACTTTAAACGCATAAATTTATTAAAAAACGAAAACTACGCGCACGATTAAAACACTTTGCTAAAAATTACCTTGGATTACAGCCAAGCGATTTATACAAAACTTTTTTTTTCACTACCCGAAAAGCGAAAACTACACACGACTGCCATTATATTCTTCATTCATTAAACTGAAACGTCAGTTTTACTTTTTCTTTATACTCATATTCGCAATTAATCATTGCAGGCACATGTTTAAATGTTGGCATGCATGATTTATTGGCACTATGAATCACAGGGTGATTCAAGTGAAATAAAAAATAAAAATTTTAATGTTTTGATGTCATGACATAAATTTATGGACATAATTAAAGAAAACATAATATTTCTTGAAAAATTAAAGAAAAATGTAAGAAAAATTAAAAATCGAACTTATACTGAAGAATATAAAACAGCTAAATTGCAAAAAATTTAAAATTTGAAAAACGAAATAGTCAAATATGAAACTTTAGAAGATTGCAAACATTTTATATTAGAATTTAATAAAATTTATTATGAATTACATGAATTCATAAAAAATATAATAATACGAAAAGAAGATAAAATTAATTTGGATTTATCATCGGTTTGGGAGGAAGAAAGTATTTTGCCAAAAATGTCAAACTTTGACATAAATACAGTAGGTAAAAACCTACCAGTTTTTAAAGGAGTTTATGAAGAATTAGATGATTTTATAGTGAAAGCAGAATTGCTGCATGATTTAATGAAAGATGAAGATAAGGCCATTTTTATTAAGTATGTATACAATTTTAAATTAACAACCCAAGTGAGAAGTATACTTGGACGTTTGAACAGACCTTCGACATTGATTGAATTAAAATCTTTATTGGTGAAATCTTATCCCAATCCAAAAACAGTACAGCAAATGCTAAATGAATTTAGTTCTATATCACAGAATAATCAAACAATTTCAGAATAAAGAGAAAAAATAACAGAATTAGCAGAGTAATTAAGCAATTTAGAGCTACAAAGCTTATAGAAACCAAGTCAAGAGACAAAAGATGCAATATATAAGGTCAACGAAAGTATGGCACTTAATATTTTTTCAAAAGGTGTCAGGACAGAATATCAAACTATTTTACAGGCAAATCCGCCAAAATCTTTTAATGAAGCAACTGAAAGATGCTTGAATATTGAGCAAAATCATTTGACAGATAGAAGCAATATTCTACATATACAGAACAGAAATAATTCAAGAAATTATAATGAGCAAAATAATAGATTTAATCAAAACTTCAGAAATTACAATAATCAACATTTTTCAAACAGAGATAATAACAATTATAGAAATAATACTTTCCAAAATAGAAATACAAATTTTTTAAATAATTACAGAAATAATAATTTTCAAAACAACAATCAAAATAACAATTACAGAAATAATAACAATTACAGAAGCAACAATTTTCAGAATAACAATAAATTTTACCGTGGAAATAACGGAAATAATAATAATAATAATTTTATAAACAATAATAACAGAAGTAATAATTTCAATAGAAATACAAATTTTAGAAACAGCAACAATGCGCAGGGAAACGGATATGGCCGGGTAGCAGGAATTGTTACCCACAGAGGCCAAAACTGATCCTACAACTAACTAAAAATTTAACAAATTTTATTATATTAAAGTGCAAAAATACTAATGAGAATCTGAAATTCCTAATAGACACGGGAGCAGATATTTCTATCTGCAAGAAAAGAAGCGTAAATAAAATAGAAACACGAAATATTTCAACAATAACTGGTATAACTAATGAAAGTATAGAGTGCATAGGCACATCATATTTAATTTTTTTAATTGAAACGGAGGAAATAAAACACAATTTCCACATAGTAGAAAATGAATTTCCAATATTAACGGATGGCATAATAGGGCGTGACATGTTGAGAAAGTATATGTCTAAAATAGATTTTGAAACGTACACAGTAACATTTTTAATAAATGAAAAAGAACTAACATTACCAATAATTTTAAATTATAAAAATTTTTCAGTACCTGCTCGATCAGAAGCAGTGGTCCCCATAAATATTAGGGTTAATGAAGATAGTTTAATCCTTAACAAAGAAATAAATAATGGAGTCTTCATTGCAAATAGCATAATACCTGCGAATGGCGTAGCACACGTGAAAGTTTTAAACACAACAGAAAAAGAAATAAATTTAGAGGATATAAACATAGAAACAAAACCATTAAAAAACTACAACATATTTACAAGCAAAGAAACTAATAAATTTAATGCACATAGATTACAAGAACTTTTAAAAACATTAGACATTGGATGCAACGAACCGGAGGCAGAAAAATCAATAATTGACATTTTAAAACAATTCCAAGATATATTCCACCTCCCCGGAGAACCATTGACAGTGAACAATTTTTACACGCAAGAGATTCATACTACTGATTCAACAGTGGTATACATAAAGAACTACATACTCCCACAGACACAAATGACAGAGATCAACGAACAAGTAGACAAGCTTTTAAAAGACAACATTATTGAACACTCAGTTAGCCCTTACAATTCGCCACTTTTAGTTGTTCCAAAAAAATCGAATAATGATGAGAAGAAATGGTTAGTGGTCGATTTCAGGAAACTAAACGAAAAAATAGTTAACGACAAGTTTCCCCTTACAAAAATAGAAGACGTACTAGACAAATTAGGAAGAGCTAAATACTTTTCGATGTTGGACATGACTAGCTCCTTCCACCAAATACGATTACACGAAGACTCACGACCACTAACTGCCTTTTCAACAAATAACGGATATTACCAATTTAAACGCATACCTTTTGGACTAAAAATATCGTCCAACAGCTTTCAGCGCATGCTAACAATAGCATTGAGTGGTTTAGATGCTGAAGCATTTTTATATGTAGACGATATTATTGTGTTTGGATGCAGTTTAGGGCATCACAATGAAAATTTAGCTAAAGTTTTTGAAAGGATGCGGAAATTTAATTTAAAACTAAATGCACACAAGTGCTCATTTTTTAAACCAGAGGTTGTATATCTAGGACACCTCATAACAGCTAAGGGCATTAAAACTGACCCAGCAAAAAATAAAATCATTGAAAATTACCCTGTGCCAAACGACACAGATGAAGTCAGAAGATTTGTTGCTTTCTGCAATTATTATAGGAGGTTCATACCCAAATTTGCAGAAATAACTTAAGTTTTGAATTCACTACTGAAAAAGATGTTAAATTTAATTGGACTGAAGACTGTCAAAATGCTTTCGACACGTTAAAAACAAAATTACTCAACCCACCGATACTACAATACCCAAATTTTGAAAAACAATTTGTACTGACAACAGACGCCTCAAATTATGCGTTAGGTGCTGTTTTGTCACAAGGTGATATTGGTTTAGATCTACCAATATCATACGCGAGCAAGTCTCTCAACAAACACGATTTAAACAAATCAATAATAGAAAAAGAGTTATTGGCCATACATTGGGCGATAAATTTTTTCAGACCATACCTCTATGGTCGCAAATTTTTAGTAGTAACAGATCACAGACCTTTGGTGTCTCTATTTTCCCATCGAAACCCGTCATCAAAGATGACACGTATTAGATTAGACTTATGCGATTACAATTTTGACATTATATACAAGAAAGGCAGCATGAATACTACTGTTGACGCATTATCTCGCATAGTACTAAACAGCGATTCATTGCAGGCTATGATTCCGACAGGAACGGATGATAGCAAAATACAGGCTATAACAAGAAGTATGGTTACAAATAAACATACACAAAACACAAATTCAGACAAAACAAGTGACATTACTAACAAGAAGTCTGATCAACTTTTTGCTTGGGAATGCACATCCAAATCGGATATAAACAAAATGATAAAATTAAGGTTCGTAACTGATAGAAATTACAAGGGTATCCAAATAAATATAAATAATAGAGAAGTTATTGCAAGATGCAGCGATAATCCATCGATCACACAGCTGACTTTGGAGAAACTGTCGTCAAAAATACAAAGGTTAAATATAAACGAGCTCGCGTTAAGTAAAAATGATAAAATATTTGAAACCATAACAATGGATAAATTTAAAGAGATGTTTAATAATTTACAAAGAAAAAATAATGAAAATTTAAAAATTTTAATATACAATGAACCAACAAGAATAATTGATAAAGACATACAAAATAAATTAATTGGAGAATATCATAATTCGGCTCATGGAGGACACATGGGCATTAGAAAAACCAATTTAAAAATGAAACAAAAATACATTTGGAAAAACATGAACAAAATGATAAAGAAATATATATTAAATTGCGAACAATGTAAAATCAACAATCAAACCAGACATTCAAAAGAGGAACTAACTTTGACAGACACACCAGGAACTAGTTTTGAAACAATATCAATAGATACTGTAGGGCCTTTGCGATTATCAAATAATTTACGTTATATTTTAACTATGCAATGTGAGTTCAATGTGAGCAAAAACCGTTGCCAAATCCTTAATAGAAAATGTTATTTTAATCTATGGTCATTTTAAAGTTCTTAAATCAGATAGGGGTACAGAATTTACCATTGAAATGATGTCGGAGATCTGCAAACAACTTAACATTAAACAAATATTTAGCACGCCTTATCATCATGAGACCCAGTGGATCTGCCAGTAACAAATCCATGCTGACGAGTTGTCATGATCTTCCCACAGTGAATTTTCACACGATCATACACGAGTCGCTCAAAAAGTTTTGGAATCGACGAGAGTTTCGCGATAGGCCTGTAGTTGTTTATATCGTTCTTACAACCTTTTTTATAAATATGACTTATAAAAGATTTTTTCCAAAAAAGTGGAAAAATACTTTCGCTAATTGATTTATTGAATAACATGGACAGTGGTTGACTTAGAACGGAACCACATCGTGTTAACACTGCGGCAGGAATTCCGTCAGGTCCAGCATTAAAATCTTCTTCGATCGATCCAATATACTTTAAAATATCCTCTGAATTAAAAGATATAGGGTCCAACGAAACCCAGGGTGTAGAGTTTATATATTCAAAATAATCTTCATCAGGATTAAAAGAGTCTGAACACAATGACTCTTTAAAGAGAGTGGCAAATAGGCCACAAATTATAACGGGATCGTCAGTAAATCCGTCAGAAGTCTTAAATGATGAAGGGAACCCCACATTTTTTTTTTGTGTTTATGAAACCCCAGAATTTCTTTGGATCAGACAATATTCTCAGCTTAATATTGTCTAAATAATTTTGATATAAGGTAGCTGAGCAACTTTCACAATCCAGAAACAAACGCTTGTAGGTTTCTAGGTCATTTAAGTCTAAGCTACAGACATATTTTTTCCATGCCCTATTCCTGTTGTTGCGAAGAGTCTTTAATTCCCTTGTGTACCAAGGGTAAGCACAATTTTTCGCAAATTTTAGGCTATACGGCACGGACTCAGAAAACATAAGCTGCGTTCCTTTCGTATTCATATAATCGCGATAACAAATTTTCTCAAAGGAACGGCAAGAAAAACGACTCGTAGAGGGTACTACCGTTGCAGTCAAAATTAAATTCAAACAAGTTATCATGATACAATAACTATTGTCATGAGAACGTGTGTCGTTCAAAACTGTTGTGAACGGTTATGGTAGCGATACCTTAGTGAACGATGTTTTTCTCTGAATGTGTTTTACTCTAAACGTCAGAAAAATTTTACATTATTTAATTTAATTATTAATATTATGCAATTATATAAAAAGTTTAAGTGCAATTGTTGGCTCCGCTGAATGCGTCCAATGTGTGTGACACACGCGGTTTGTTTTTATCTTTCTCTTGTTTAATATTCGATGGTCGCTTCTCGTGAGAAAATAGGTAGCTGTCATGGCTACCTAATAGTCATTGTATCAAACAAACAAATAATTCAAAAAATGAAATGACAGCTCATAAAGTGCGGCACCTGTGTTTCAAAATTTTTAAAGGCTATATCACAATTTTATATGGATAGCAAAAATAATCCAATTTGTAATAGGATTATTATTTTTGTTTTTGCTTTGCATGTAAAAAAAAATAATCTGGAGTATTTTGAAGCGAATGGAACACAGCTATAGTAAAGATTTCCATATAAAAAAAATTAATTGAATCTTCAAGATTATTACCATTAAAATATTCTAAAATTACATTAAGTTTATTATGAAGTAAATGATTCAACCTCAGAAAGTCAGCTTTTTTGTAATTGAATTCATACACTTTATCTATTGAATTGGAATTCACTATATTTTCCCTGTCGGACTTGTACCATATGCTCAGTGGTGGATGGTAGTCATCAACAGAAGTTAGAGCATGAAGGGCCCTCTTAACAATCACGTTGTTACAGTCTGTAGTTAAGACCAGGTCAAGAAGTCTTTCACGACTATTATAAATACAACTTACTTGTTGTAAGTCAGAACATATATTATCAACAAATATATGCTCTTGGCGTGTCTTCGAATAAGATGCACAAAAATATGTATCATCGTCTGAAGATTCCCATTTCAAGTCAGGCAGATTGAAATCGCCCAACAATAAAATGTCGTCACTAACGTCAAGAATATTTATAACGTGTTCTATGCAATCCGCAAGGCTTGCATAAATTTCCACACTGCTCTTTGGAGGAACATAAGCATTAACTTCATATACATTAGAATTACAATGTACAACCTTAATGCATATAAGTTCGATATTAGAAGAGCAGGGAATAACGATAATGGAATTAACGAAGGAGTTCCTAACAGCTAATAAGACACCACCACCGACAGCAGAAGTATTGCCAGGGTATCTGTCTTTTCTATATACTTCAAAACTATTATCAAACAATTCCAAGTCAGTAATGCTTCCATTTAACCACGTTTCAGTCAATGCGATAATATCTTCAGACAAATTTTGAGACATTAAAAATATGTCACGCGTCTTAGAGCGTAGTCCCCTTACATTTTGATAGTAAAGGGTTAGCCTATTCAGTTTTTTTGAGTTTGACGAACAGGTTGAGTCATCCTTCTAGACTTATTCTTAGGCAGAAACTCTGAAACGAATATATTATCGGTCCACAAATTAGAATTTAAAACATTTGCAAACTCTTCAGCTGGAAGAATGAAGGAAGCGTGGGAAGGTTTATTCCCTATTTTTTTACATGAAAAAAAGTCGTTTTGACTCAACAAGTTGTTATGTTTGATAAACGTCAATACGTTTTCAACAGTTGTGTCAGGCTGAAGACGTGAAATAAATAAATTTTTCCTCCTTGACACTGCCCTTAAATTTAAATGATTTCTGGGTTCAATAGGAGGTAAAACTGGACTATTAGTCAAAGGAGAAATATTAGTGGGTGACGAAGAAGAAACTGGAGTATTTTTGTTCAAAGATGCTTTGCGACGCTTATTTTTGTTCTTATTTTTGTTCTTCCTGATGAAATAGAATGGTCTTTTTCTGATGAAATAATAGTTTGAGTCCCGGAAGAAACAGTCTGTGACAAAGAAGGTGGGACATTTTCCGGAATAGATATTTCATCATAGACGCTGGTACTGGGTGCGGCTCTAATTTCGCTAAAAAATGTGACAATTTCTCTAAAATTGTTATTTAACGTATTAAGACTTTCCCCAAAAAGCTTTATTTTTGAATAAAGTTCATCTGGGGAAAGTGCCCTACACGAAGCACAGTACCAGCGAAGACCTGATCGTACAGATACTAAATCGTCTAGACATGATTTAGAAATACCGGCACAAGATGCATGAAACATTTGCTCACATGGACCAGAACAACTAAACATGGGGTACAGAATATTTTGACATTTACATAGCTCGTTCAAAGAACAAGCGACAATATTTTCCACAGAAAAATATTCCATGTTTAAAGATTGAAAAAGTAAGCAGATGCCAAATGTGCTTTTAGGGCTATTATTTTAACACAACGAGCCCACAGTTAAGTTCAAACAAAGAACAAAAACAACAATCACTGAGACTAAGATAAACAAATCACTGCACAAAGAGGAAAACAAAACACAGCAAGCATGCAAAACAACAACACTTTGTTAATATGTTTAAAACATTAAATTGAAATTATTTATATTAAGTTATATTAAAACACAAATGATAATATTATGTTAATAATAATTATTGTTTATTATAATGAACACACTCACATGTATTACGAACAGATTGTTTAAGAATATAATTAACCTACAAAAAGTACACTTATTCAAACAAATTAACACAACGGACACCGACTAATAGACAAAGTCAACCAAATATTATCGGTATTTATACCGATATGACCTAAGGTTATTTTAATAACCTAGTCATGTATAAATTTAAGTGGCTGAATGAGTCACGGTCATGAATATAGTCAATCTGACAGTTCAATGTTGATCAGTGCTATGAAATTAGGGGAACCTTTCTGGTGAATCTGTTGAATTCCGAAAGGGCGTTTGCCGATGCTTCATATTGGTCCCAAGCTTTGGAGCACCGTAGAATTAAGCCTTCACGGCAGGGGTCTACGTTAAACACATAGAGGATTTCTGTTCCAACTTTGTCTCAAGACTTGTATTTGGGAGTCGATTTCGTGAAAGCTTTTGGCTTGGCTGGAGATCTTTTTCTGGAAAATTACAACTGCACTCTCGTTAGTGGCGTTTGCGAAGTTGATTCCAATCACCATAAGTTAACTGCTCGTCAGCAAGCGAGGCTGAATGCAACTGTATTAAATTTTCCGTCTTTTTCTGAGCTAGGCTTAGGCCGAACCAGCTTGATCAGTCACGTCATTGACAAAGGGAAGGCCAAATCCGCATTTCTCGGTGTCTCCTGGTGTCGAAAAACAGAGATCGACCGCATGTTGGCATTTGGTGTGATTAAGGAGTCTCAGAGCGCTTGGTCATCTCCAATGGCTCTGATAGTCAAACCAAACAAAGTCAGGTTATGTCTCGATACGCGTAAGGTCAATGTTACCGTGAAGGATGCTATCCTCTGCCGCTCATTGACGGAATCCTCAGTCGGCTTCCAAAAGCTCAATTTATTTCGAGCCTCTATTTGAAGGACGCCTTCTGGCAGATTCCGTTAGATGCAGCGTCAAAGGAGAAGACAGCCTTCACGGTGCCAAATCAACCTTTGTATCAGTTTGTAACCATGCCTTTCGGCCTATGTTATGTGCCGCAGACAATGTCCCAGTTGATGGACAAGGTCATACCAGCACACTTGACAACAAAGGTGTTTGCCTATCTTGACGATTTGTTGCTGATCACGTTTGAAGACGTTTGAAGATCACGTAACTTTACTTATGGATGTAGCTAATTGCATTAAATACGTTGCTCTAACCATTAATATTGAAAAGAGCAAGTTTTGGGCATGGAACCATAAGTACTGATCTCGAAAAAGTGCGAGCGATATGCGACTTCCCTTGCCGAAAACAGTTCGACAACTTCGTCGATTTCTAGACGTTTGCGGATGGTACCGACGGTTCGTGCTCAATTACGCGTCCATTTCGACCCCATTGACCAACATGTTGCAAAAAGCGAAGAAATTTGTTTGGACTGATGAGTCTTTAGCAGCTTTTGAGACCCTTCAGAATAGTTCATGGGATGCACCAGTGCTTCACAGTCCTGATTTTTTGCGTCCATTTTTAAAACAATGCGATGCCTCTTATTACTTAGTCGCAGCCGTTCTGGCTCAACGCGATGATGATGAAAAAGAAGTCCCGATTACGTATATGCCGCATAAATTTAATCAAGCGCAGCGAAACTATACCGTTTCGGAGCAGGAATGTCTTGCAGCGGTAATGGCCATAAAAAAATTCAGAGCTTATGTCGAAAGGCATGAATTCGAAGTGATCACTGATCACGCGTATTTAAAATGGTTAATGGGCCAAACCGACCTGCATGCCATACTTGCTCACTGGGCGTTGAAACTTCAAGGTTACAAATTTAAAATCATTCATCGCAAAGGTAGCCAAAACGTTGTTCCCGATTCTTTATCGAGAGTGCATTTGATAGATGATGTTGAAATGTCAGAATTGTCAGAGAACGCGGTTACGACTTAGCCAGTTTTGTATTTTTCTTCTGCACATTTAAAACAGAAAATTATCTCAAACTGGTCGACGAGTTTCAAAAAAGTAGTGTCCATCAACCAGACATACTAGTAGTGGACGGCTTCATTTACAAGCGTTGAGAATTTGCAAGCGGTGATCCCACCCAAGAATAACAGTCACAGAAACTCTGGATGCCTGAGGAATCAATGTCTCTCATTATTCAGGCTCATGATCACCCAATGAGTTCGCATGGTGAAATTCACAAAACGCTTACGCGAATATGTTCTGGCTTGCGAAGTGTGCAAAGTGACCAAAGCACCAAATTACATCCTTCGTCCACCCAAGGGACAACAGCTAACTTCAACTCGAATCTTTCAGAGACTCTACGTGGACCTTTTAGGCCCTTACCTTTAGGTCACGCAAAGGGGACGTGGGTCTCGTGATTGTGCTTGACCACATGTCGAAGTTTCATTTTTTGGAACCAATTCCGACGTTTACAACCAAAAAGATTGTCAAATTTCTGGAACAGCGAATTTTTGCAATTTGCAGTGTCCCGAAACCATAACATCTGACAATGTCGTCCAATTTAAATCTAATAGGTTCAAAGAATTATTACTCAAATATGGTGCCAAGCATAATCTAGCTGCATATTATTCACCTCAAGCTAACGCTGTCGAACGCATGAATCGTTCAATAATCGCAGCTGTTCGCGCATACATTCACCCAGACCAAAAAGATTGGGATAAAAACTTGTTCGCGATAAGTATAAGACGAAATATGATATGCCATGCTAAAAGCTATGAACTTCTGCGAAAGCTAAACTGGCTGGAAGATCCCACAGCAGGAGTTAAACCTGAAAAGAGAACTGAGTTGAATTGAGAACAATTGCGAGAGAATTTGCGTCAAGCTTTCTAGAAGAATGAGAAAAATTACAACATGCGTTCACGTCCGGTGAGTTTTGAAGTTGGTCAGATTGTTTACAGTAGAAGTTTCGCCCAAAGCAAAGCCTCTGAGCATTTTAATGCCAATTTGGCGAATGTCTTCAAAAAAGCCAAAGTAATAAAGAGGATGGGTTCGGCTTACTACGAGCTGGCTGACATGGAACATAAATGGCTTGGTGTATTTCACGCAAAAGACATTAGAAAGTAGTGCCTGCAGTCCTTGCAACGAGTGACTTACTGTTTCCAAGAACTGTTTTGTAACGACACAAATTTTCAACGTGGCAAGTTGCACAGCAGAATTGGAGTTGTTCACGATATAGTGTATTTGTCCTATAAGTTTCGTACAAAATTTTCAATCTTCACTCACTTATCGTGAACGAACCTTCGATAGTATCTTGTATTTTCAAAATACATAAGGTAATGTCAAATACGCAACATCGTGAATACTCCTAATTTGTAATCTTCCCGTATGTGTTGCAAGAGTTTTAATAAACTCCATGTTGCTCTCTACTCTTCTCTTTTTGTGCTCAGCTAGAACAGCGCAACAAAAAGATAGCATATATATATATGCATAGCAGAGGTGGAAATAAGGAAGTTTTATAAGATTCTCGTTTTCTTCCACAAGTTTCGAAAATCAGATGTTTAAATTTTTTTAATAACAAAGCAAAAATCGATGAATTTTTCAACGAAAAATATCAATAAGCATTTAAGTAAATTATAAAGTATTTTATAGCATTTGTTTGTTTAAATTGAGAATATATTACTCTTTACATCCTTTTGAAGATAGTAGTGCTTTGTTGTGCTGTTCTAGCTGAGCACAAAAAGAGAAGAGTAAGAAGAGACACATGGAGTTTATTGAAACTATCGCAACACAAGTGGAAAGATTAAAAATTAGGGGTATTCACGATGTTGCGTATTTGACATTACCTTATGTATTTTGAAAACAAATACAAGATACTATCGAAGGTTCGTTCACGATAAGTGATAAAGTTGGGTGCTTATAAAGTCAGTTAACAGTATTTTCTTTTCTACCTACAAAAAAGTGCGTAGTTCTTAAAATATAGTGTTCAAATTAATAACATTAAAATGTGCGTGAGTGAAAAGCAAATACATATATTGTAGTGCACTCCAATCTAAACATTGCTATAACTGCAACTTAAACACATTTATTTGATGTACTTATTATTTATAAACATTTAACACATAAAGATCTATTCTACAAACTAACATTTCTATAAACGTAGCCTAAGCACATTTATGTAGCAAACAAACAAAACAAACACATAACTATTATTTACATTCTTACTCGCTTGCACTTTATGTTTACATAACTACACTACATAGCTACATTGCAATGACTACATAAACTAATGTTCTACT
Organism: Dichetophora obliterata; assembly: GCA_963920525.1. Classification (NCBI taxonomy): domain Eukaryota; kingdom Metazoa; phylum Arthropoda; class Insecta; order Diptera; family Sciomyzidae; genus Dichetophora; species Dichetophora obliterata. The sequence continues at coordinate 140,882,630 of OY986437.1, forward strand.
TAGTTACGATTATGTTAAATTAGATATATTGGGGGTTGGAATTAGTTTTAAAGGTTTTCTAAGAGATGGCGTAACTATCAATCGATCGCATCGGGCACACCTGTGACTATATTCATTTCAAAGCACATTGTCTAAGCTTCATTTTTTAGTATGTGTCATTCCACTGAAGTGTAAACAACATATATTTTTTTCTCTGTGAACATGTCGACTTTCGTTCCAACAAAACGCAATTTGCGGGAAGGTTTACTTTTGTGCTTCCATTTGAAGAAAAAAGCGGTTGAAGCACAACGCACGCTTACTGAGGCTTACGGGGACTATGCTCCATCGATTTCTACTTGTGAGTACTGGTTCCGTCGGTTTAAAAGTGGTGATTTTGATACGGAAGACAAAGAGCGTCCGGGCCAGCCGAAAAAGTTTGAAGATGAGGAATTGGAGGCTTTGCTCGATGAAGACCCGTGTCAAACCCTTCAAGAATTGTCAGAATCATTGGGAGTCGACTTATCAACGGTCGGCAAACGCTTGAAGGTCATGGGAATGATTCAAAAGCAAGGAAATTGGGTGCCGTACCAGTTGAAGCCGAGAGACGTTGAACGGCGATTTTGCATGTGCGAACAACTGCTTCAACGGCATAAAAGGAAGAATTTTTTGCATCGTATTGTCACTGGCGATGAAAAGTGGATCCATTACGATAATCCTAAGCGAAAAAAATCGTGGGGACCACCCGGCCATGCATCAACATCGAGGGCCAAGCCGAATATTCATGGCGCCAAGCTTATGCTGTGTATTTGGTGGGATCAGAAGGGTGTCGTGTACTATGAGCTGCTAAAACCTAACGAAACCATCACTGGGGAACGCTACCAACAACAATTGATGCAATTGAGCCGAGCATTAAAGGTTAAACGGCCGGAATATGCCAAAAGACACGACAAAGTGGTTTTTCAACATGACAACGCACGGCCACATGTTGCAAGAACCGTCAAGGAAACGTTGGAGGCGCTGAATTGGGATGTGCTACCCCACCCGCCTTATAGCCCAGACATAGCCCCTTCCGACTACCACCTATTCAGATCCATGACGCATGGCTTGGCTGAGCAGCGCTTCACTTCTTACGAGGATACCAAAAAATGGGTCGATTCGTGGATTGCCTCAAAAGACGAATCGTTCTTCCGGCGCGGAATCCATATGCTGCCAGAAAGATGGGAAAATGTTGTAGCTAACGATGGACAATACTTTGAATAATATACATTGTACCGTTATTTCTAAATAAATGCTCAAAAACCGAAAAAAAACCTTTAAAATTAATTCCAACCCCCAATATATTTAATTTTGTATTTATTTTAAGTTTAAAAAATACTGTTACTTAGCTTTATAAGCCGAAGAAAGTCTAAAAATAAAATCACTAAAGTTTTGAGCTTTAAACCAACTGCCCCTTTTATTATATTTCTAAGCGCCTGAATGCACTTTCGAGTGACGGCGCAAAGAATTTTTTTTTAAACTGGCCCGTAGCGCTCTTAAGCGCTGGCAATAATAATATACGCGTATTATTAAAATAACCGCGTAAAACTTTAATACACGTAAAATGCGTAAGCCGCGTATTAGTAAAAGTCGCGCGTCCAACTTTACATGGCGATCCTGCCGAACACGGACCTAAACAAATTGATGAAAACGAAGGAGAAGACTTTGCCGACGGCAAAACACAACAGTGAAGAGTTCGTGCCAGTTGGTGGTAACGCAGATGCACCAATGTACGTTCCATTAAAGGTTGGCCCCAAACCACTTTCTTTGGACGAATAAAGACGACGTCAAGCAGCACATAAAGAGGAGAAGCTGACGGCCATACCGGAAATGGCAAAGCCTAAACACAGGCGTGGAGGCAAGTTAGTTAAACTAAGGAAGAGGCTGGCCACATTAAAGGCAATTGTGACCGCGGAGAAGCCGCCAGATTTCCATACCGCTGGGTGCGCTTGGATGGAAATAGCCGAGCTGGAGGAGCAGCTTAAGGAGAGGAAAAAGCAGCCAAAAGAACAAAAACACTAAACTTATTTTTTCTTATTATTATTATTTATTTATTATTTTTATAAAAACAAAAATTATAAAAAAAATTATGAAGAAATACTGAAGAAAAAAAAATTAATTAAAACCATTTCTTTATTATTTTATTTTGGAGCAGCAAATTAGAACATGAAAAATTAACACTACATACACTTTAATGCGTTTTGCTTGTTGCATTTTTTTTTTGAGTTAAATTTTTTCAACATTTGAACTTCTATTTATTTTTTTTTCTCAACAGAAAGCTTGTATATGCTGAGATTGCATTTTATGTGCACACATTTGTTTGTGCAGTTCAACTTTGTTTTTTTTTTCTCTCTCTTATTTTTCACTCTGTTTGTTCTGATATATTTTTTTGAACACTTCACATTTGTTTCAACAGGTCACTATACGAAATAAAATGCAAATATTTTTCAAATATATGCATTCCATTTTCATCACGAAACACAACAAAAACAATTTAAAATAATGAAATGAAATTAAACTCACTTTTATATTTTATAAGTTAAATTTTGGTTTTTTCTTTACTATTTACGCACACGCGACCGGTCCTAATTTCATTCAATAACTAAAACGTCGTTTAGTTCTTCGTTTTCTTTTGTTTACTTTCTTATGATTACTAATGTTTTATAAGTTGATACTATCACAGGGTGTTCCATACGAATTAAAATATAAATAACTTAATCTATTACAAAAAAATGTATATGGAAATAATTGAAAGAAAAATTTTAATATTAGAAAAATTTATATTAAACTTTAAGAAAAGTAAAAACAGAAAATACTGTAGTGAAAACGTAAAAAGTAAGTTGATTTTTTTTTCAAAATATAAAAGTTCAAACAGAGAATATTGAAGACAATGAAGATTGTCGAATTTTAAAAGTAAAATTCAACAATATTTATTATGAAGTTGTGAATATAATAAATAGTTTAATTATAAAAGTAAATACAAAAAGTTAAAAAGAAATTGTTTATTTAGATTTAGATATATCAAACATTTGGGAGGAAGCGAAAATTTTGACAAAAATGTCAAATTTCGACATTAATGTGGTAGGAAAAAACCTACAAGTTTTTAAAGGAAACTATAATGGATTAAAGGATTTTATTGTACAAGCAGAATTATTGCATGATTTAGTGAAGGATGATGATAAGGAAATTTTTGTTAAATATATTTATAATTTTAAATTAACCACCCAAGTACGCAGCATACTTAGACGTTCAAACCGGCCTTCTACTTTGGCGGAATTAAAAACTTTATTGGAAAAATCGTACCCAAATCCGAAAAATTTACAACAAATATTAAATGAATTTAGTTCACTAAAACAAAATAATATGCTAATAGCAGCTTTCAGAGAAAAATTGGTAGAACTTTCAGAACAGCTGAGTTCGTATGAAATAAAAAGTCTAGAAAATCCGACTAAGGACGCGAAAGATGCGGTATACAAAATAAATGAGAGCATGGCGCTCAATATTTTCTCAAAAGGTGTTGCTACAGAATATTGAAATATATTACTAGCAAATCCACCAAAAACTTTTGGTGAAGCTGTTGAGAGGTGTATGGAAGTAGAAGAAAATTTAAAGGCTAATGAAAATAATATTTTCCAAATTAGAAACAATTTTAGAGAACAGAAATATAATAATAATATAAATAATAATAAATGATATTTTACGGGCTCAAGGTCCAATCTTTTGGTTGAAAAATAAACGTTTTGTTTAAATTTTTTTAAAATTTTTATTTTCAATATTTCGCTCGCCGTCGGCTAGCATCATCAGGAACTGTAACAAATTTTTAACAATAATTAACAAACAATTTGTATGCACTAACTACATTTTAAAAACTCACAATTTTTCAAAAAATTTTTTAAAATAAACGAGTTACATTTAACATTAAAAACATTAAACATTAATTCACAATTTTAGAATTTTTAAAAAAACGGAATAAATTAAAAATAACGGAGGGCACGCCGCAACACAGCAACAGAGATGAAGCTATACAAAGAATTAAATAACAAATACAACAGCAATATTAACCAAACGATACACAAATATTCCAACAAAAATAAAACCAAAACCAACTTAAAAACATCAATTGCTTTTTTAACAAGATGTAGAAGATCTGGACTGACTCCTAGCTTTATAGCAAACATAACCAACAAAATCAGCAACATTTTTGAAAACAACAACAGAATTTCCACTAACATTGAAAAAACACTGTCAGCTCACATAGCAACATTCCAATTAAAAATATTAAATTTACTAATTAAACACAAACATCAATTATTACAACATACTCAAGAAGAGATAAGAACAATTACAGAATTCATCGAAGACAACATAGACAAAAAACACGCAGAAATATTTTTCAAAAGCGAAAACAAAATCAACGATAAGTTCACCACACGCACAAGAGGAAGACAAATCAAAAAATACACAAAACTAAAAGAGAAACAGGCAGAGCGGATCAACATAAGTACACACACAGATTGGTTTGTAAACAAAACAGACTGCACTATACCCACTAACATACAGTGGTTACTATCACTAGGACCCAAGCACGCGCTACCAACAACAAAGCAACAATTACCATTATACAAGTGCATTGCAGAGGGAGAAGACCTTATACAGACAATAACAAAAAAAGAGGAACAAGACACAGCGAGATCGAAGTTCAGAACAATGATAGATGGACACCTCAACAAAATTAAAATTAACGAGAGAGACAAAGCAATTTTGGAAACAGTGAAGGCGACAAAAAAATTCCTAAAAGATCATGACGACATATTAATTTTAAATTCTGACAAAGGAAACGTGACAGTAGCAATGAATAGAGATGAATATGACAAAAAAATGAGGATTTTAGTGAGAGATATTGGAACGTATAAAATTATAAAAAGGGATCCCACAACCACATTACAACAAAAGAACAACGAGTTTTGCGAATATCTATTCAAAAACAAGCACATAACAACAACAGAGAAAAGAAGAATATTTACAAACGTAGCAACAGCACCGAGAATTTTTGGATTGCCAAAAATACACAAGGACAACACACCACTTCGACCCATCTGCTCTTCTATTGGTTCACCATCATATGGACTCTGTAAACACTTGACAAAAATTCTAAAAAACATAACAAAGAACTCGACATACAACATAAGCAACGCTCTGGAATTTAAAAAGAAAATCGGCGACGCACACATTTATGATGATGAGGTCATAATATCATTTGACGTAATTTCCCTGTTCCCAAGTATACCAATAGACCTAGCAATAAACTTGATCAGTAGAAAATGGCCAGACATCAGTAGACACACAAAAATCACAAAAACAAAATTTATGGACATGCTTAACTTTTGCATTAAGGACAATAACTTCTTCAAGCTACAGGACAATATTTATAAACAACAAAAAGGCATGCCCATGGGATCACCAGCATCACCTGTAATTGCCGACATCGTCATGGAAGAACTTTTGGACACAGCACTGGAGACACTGAAGATAAAACCCAGACTAATGACGAAATACGTGGACGACCTCTTCGCAATAATCAGAAAAGACCAAATAGAAATTATTCTAAACGCGCTTAATAATTTTCACAAAAGCATAAAATTTACCATGGAAACTGAAAATGACGGAAAACTAACATATTTAGACACAATGATATTAAGACTAGACAACAAATTAAAATTTGACTGGTTTCAGAAACCTATGGCATCTGGACGCTTAATTAATTTTTATTCTAAACACCCCAAACGGGTAATAATAAATACAGCTACAAATTTCATTAAAAACATTTTAGACATCAGCGACAAAACTTTCCATACAAAAAATATAAATAAAATTCGAAAAATACTACAAAAAAATGAGTTTCCTAAAAAGACAATCGAAGAGCTAATACACAAATATAAAATCGGAAGAAACATAAAAGACAAAAACGAAACAAACGCTAAAACTTACAAATCCTCGACTTATATTCCCGGTTTATCTGAAAGATTTACAAAATCCAATTTGTATGACAAAGACAACGTAAATATCGCGCTAAAATCGAACAACACAGTACAACAACTTTACAGTAAGACCAAAACGAAAATTGACAAGATGGACAAATCCAACGTTGTTTACAAAATTTCTTGTAACGGTGACGGGTCCAACGTATGTGATCAAGTATATGTTGGGACTACTAAAAATAAACTAAGGACAAGAATTGCTTCACATAAATCAGACCAAAAAACACGGAGACAATCGGAACAGAAAACAGCACTTTCGGCCCACTGTGCTGAACACAAACATTCATCGAACTTTGACAATGTACAAATTTTGGAGCAAGAGACAAACTACTGGAGACGATACACTTTGGAAATGCTCCACATCATTAACGTTCCACAAAAAAAGAGACTCAACTACAAGACTGACACTGACAATTGCGCACATATATACAGAAAGTACATAGAGAAATTCACTTGACAAGCTGACGAGAAAACATGTAGAAGTGGTTTTTAGTGCTAATTGTTTTTAATTTATTCCGTTTTTTTAAAAATTCTAAAATTGTGAATTAATGTTTAATGTTTTTAATGTTAAATGTAACTCGTTTATTTTAAAAAATTTTTTGAAAAATTGTGAGTTTTTAAAATGTAGTTAGTGCATACAAATTGTTTGTTAATTATTGTTAAAAATTTGTTACAGTTCCTGATGATGCTAGCTGACGGCGAGCGAAATATTGAAAATAAAAATTTTAAAAAAATTTAAACAAAACGTTTATTTTTCAACCAAAAGATTGGACCTTGAGCCCGTAAAATATCATTTATTATAAAAGAAGAGGTCAAAAACCAACTAAACAATATAAATAATAATCAGAGAAATTATCCAAATAGCTATTCAAACAATAATTACAGGTATAATAACAATATTAATAATTTTAGAATCAATATAAATAATTCAAATCAAGGCTTTAACAGAAACAATAACTTTCCAAACAATAACAACTTTCAAAATAACAATAGTTTTCGATACAACAATAACACAAACAGAAATTTTAGCAGGAATAATAATAATAATTTTAATTACAATGTGCAGGGAAACGGCGATGGCCGGGTAGCAGGAGCAACAATTAATATTACAACTTTCAAAAACTTATCTAATTTCATAATTTTAAAATGTACAATTTCAAATAGAACTTTAAAATTCCTTATAGATACGGGAGCTGATATTTCCGTGTGCAAAGTTGAAAATACTAACAATTTAAAGACAAGATATATTACAAAGATAACAGGCATAATGAACGAAACTATAGAATGTATTGGCACATCAAATTTAAAATTTTATATTCAGAATGAAGAATTTGAACATAATTTTCAAATAGTTGAAAATGATTTTCCTATAGCAACAGATGGAATAATAGGGCGAGACATGATGAGGAAGTATATGTCAAAAATAGACTACGAGACATGTACAGTTACATTTATGATTAATGAAAAAGAAATAATATTACCGATAATTTTAAAAGAATTTTATAATGTTACGGTACCTGCACGAACAAAAGCGGTAGTCCCGATTGATATTAAAGTTAAAGAAGATAGTATAAACCTTAATGAAGAAATAAGGGAGGGAGTATTTTTAGGAAATAGTATTATACCCGCGAACGGAGTAGCGCACGTCAAGTTGTTGAATACAACCAATGAAGAAATAAAAATAAATTTTAAAGGGAAAACTAAACCATTAAATAATTTCAATATTTTTCAATGCAAAGAAAATAAACAATTTAATAAAAATAGGCTGAACAAACTTTTAACCAATTTGGATATTGAATGCAATGGATCAGAAGTCAGAAAATCGATAATAGATAAAATCGCAGTATACCAAGATATTTTTCATCTCCCTGGAGAACAATTAAGCGTAAATCATTTTTATAAACAACAAATTCGACCAAATTTGACAAACAGCAGATTCGACCCCTGTTTACATCAAAAATTACCGACTACCACAAACACAAATGACTGCAATAAATGAACATGTTGACCAACTTTTAAACGACAACATCATTGAACGCTCAATTAGTCAAAAAAAAAATCAGCAGACGACAAAAAAAAATGGAGACTTTAGAAAACTAAATGATAAAATCGTGAGTGATAAATTTGCCCTGACCAAAATTGAAGACGTACTTGACAGACTAGGAAGAGCTAAGTACTTTTCGACATTGGACATGACCAGCTCGTTCCACCAGATAGACCTAGACGAAGACTCGCGACCACTTACCTCATATTCAACAGGAAACGGACATTTTCAATTTACCCGCTTACCATTCGGACTTAAAATTTCGTCCAATAGCTTTCAACGTATGTTGACGATAGCATTGACCGGGTTAGACGCAGAAGCTTTTTTGTACGTGGATGATATAATTGTATTTGGGTGCAGCCTACAGCACCATAATGAAAGTTTGGCAAAAGTTTTTAATCGGATGAGAAAATTTAACCTGAAGTTAAATCCAGATAAATGTTCATTTTTGAAACCTGAAGTTGTTTATCTTGGGCATTTGATAACAAACGAAGGCATAAGAACAGACCCAGCAAAGAATAAAGTAATAAGAAACTACCCAGTACCAACAAACTCGGATCAAGTAAGGAGATTTGTGGCCTTTGCCAATTATTATAGGCATTTTATACCAAAATTTGCTGATATAGCCAAAAAATTAAATGCATTGCTAAAGAAAAATACAAAATTTGAATGGAATGACGCGTGTCATCAAGCATTCGAATCTTTAAAATCTAAATTACTTAATCCACCAATTCTTCAATACCCTAATTTCGATAAACCATTCGTGCTAACTACTGACGCCTCAAATTATGCCTTAGGTGCATAATTGTATTGTCGCAAGGTGAGATCGGATCAGATTTACCAATTTCTTACGCGAGTAAATCACTCAGAAAGCACGATTTAAACAAACCAATTTTAGAAAAAGAATTATTGGCCATACACTGGGCGATAAATTTTTTCAGGCCATATCTTTATTGTCGCAGATTTTCAGTTGTCACAGACCACAGACCATTGGTGTCTCTCTTTTCGCATAAAAACCCATCGTCTAAAATGACACGCATTAGGTTAGACCTATGCGACTATGATTTCGAAATTAAATACAAAACAGGGAAAGCTAATACCATACAGATGTAGACCATGCATCATGCATCATTATAAATAGCGATTCACTTAAAGCGGTGATTCCAACAGTTTGAGAAAACGAAAATACAAAAATACTAGCCATAACGAGAAGTATGGATAAAAATAAGCATACAAAAAACTCAACCAGTAACATTTTAGAACGTATTCCAGGCAGGTAGATTGATCACCTTTTTGTGTGGGAATGCACTTCACTATCGGACGTAAACAAAATAAGAAAACTAAAATTTATAACAGAAAAAGATTTTAAGGGTACTCAGATAGACATAGAAGACAATCAGGTTTTTGTACGATGCAGTGACAATCCGATGTTCACACACAGATGACTTTGGAGAAATTGATTTCGAAGATGCAAAAACTAGGGATTGAAGAATTAGCATTGAATATTAATGATGATATATTTAAAACCATGGTTATGGAAAATTTTTAAAGAGTTTATAATAATTTAAAGATTAGTGAAAAAAGAGTTAAAATACCCATTTATAGAGAAGCAAAAAGAATAATAGAGATAGAAAATCAGAAAAGAATAATTGAAGAGTACCATAATTCGACCCATGGAGGTCATATGGGAATTAAAAAAAAAAATTTTAAAATAAAGCAGAGGTATATATGGAAAAACATGAGTACACACAGAAAAATTTTGCATAGTAAAATCATTGTGATGCATAGTTGATTTCATTTTACATGATTTTATATTTCATGGTGGTAGCGACATAAAAATCATTATGATTTTATGTAAAATCATTATGATTTCATGTAGAATTATTATGAAAACCAGTAAAACCATTATTGCATCATGTAAAAAGTTTATCAACACGATTTCATGTAGAATCATTATGATTTCATGTAGAATCATTCAAAGTGTATCAGAAATCATGTTGAATCATTATGATATCTAGTAAAATTATTATTGCATCATGTAAAAAAAAATTTTACGTGTTGAAGAAGTTCCGATGTTTCTAGCACATTAGAAGTTTTATCGCGAGAAGTAGCTTCGTTAAAAATTTAAATAGTTTGTAATAGCTGAAAAAGTAAGACAAGTGGAATGAAAAGTAAATACAAGTGGTAGTAGTAGAATTCATAAACTTCGACGCACATGAACAAGGTAATGTGATATGTGACTTATGTTGCTATAACAAAATAATATCAAAATGCTATATTACTTTTCAATAGAAACAGAAGCTTTAGTTGACTAGGAAAGTTTAAGGTACTTATCTAAAGAAGATAAACAGGAAGCTATACCACCCATAGGACTTCGTGCACGTTATCGAGAAAAACTATTTAGTTGGAGAAAAATTGAGGTATGTTTTGTAATTATAAGTCGTATTTATTTTATTTTTCAATAAAAAAAACTAAATAAAACCAACTTGAAGTTCTTTTTATATCAAACTAAGGTTAGGATTCAGCTGCATTTCATAATGATTTCATAATGATTCAACATGACCATCATAATGATTATACATGATTTCATAATGACTCAACATGACCATCATAATGATTTTACATGATTTCATAATGATTCAACATGACCATCATAATGATTTAACATAATTTCATATTTATTCAACATGACCATCATAATAATTTCATAATGATTCAACATGAAAATTTGTTTCTATTTTTACATGAAAATCACAATGATTTTACTATAAATCTCTATGAATCAAAATCATAGGGGAAACATGTAAAACCATTATGTTTCTAGTTGATTTTACAACGATTTTTTTCTGTGTGTAGAATGATTAAAAATTTTATAAATAATTGCGAAACATTCAAAATTAATAAACAAACCATACAAACAAAAGAACAACTAACTGTGACAGACACACCAGGAACTAGTTTTGAAGTAGTTTCAATAGATACTGTAGGTCCTCTACGATTAACAAATAACTACCGGTACATACTCACCATGCAGTGCGAATTAACAAAATATGTTATAGCATGTCCTATTGAGACGAAAGACGCCAAAACAGTAGCAAAAACTTTAATAGAAAACTTAATTTTGATTTATGGGCATTTTAAAACAATGAAGTCGGATAGGGGTACAGAGTTTACCAATGAGTTGTTGTCGCAAATATGCAGCCAATTGAACATAAAACAAGTATTTAGCACACCGTATCATCACGAAACTCTTGGTTCTTTAGAGAGGAACCACAGAGTGCTAAACGAATTTTTACTTAATTTTTGCAAATATGACGAATGGGACCATTGGATCCCATACTTCACATTTGCGTACAATACGACACCTCATATCGATACGAACTATAGTCCTTTTGAACTCATTTTTGGCAAATTGGCAAACCTACCAAATGAACAATAAGAAACATTTAAAACTTATAACACTGAAAATTATGCGCAAGAACTAAAAATTAGATTAGCATCTTCTTTAAAAAAAGCATATGAATTGATAAACATATCTAAAGAGAAGCGAAAGAAAGATAATGAAATTTCAAACCCATTTAATAAAAATATTAGTGACAAAATAATTGTAAAAAGAATGAATAGAAGAAAGTATCAATCACCATATCATGGTCCATACACTGTAATTAAAAATGGAGTAAATACAATAATAGATGTAAATGGAAAATTAAAAGAATACCACAATAATTTATTGAAAAAATGGATTTAATTGAAATGAAATTTTGTATTAAATATATTAAAATTTGTTAACATATCGGAATTAATATATAAACAAAAATATTTGAATTGTATAATTACCAATCATAAATATATTTTTATTTGAATTGTATAATTCCTGGTTAAAAATAAATTAAAATTTATTGAAACATAAAAATTAAAATATTTAAATTATATAATTACCAATTTGAAATTTATTAAAATATTTTAATTGTATATATTATATAAAACACATTTGCATTGTATACTTTTAAAAATTATTTTTTTAAATCAAATAATTTTATCTTAAGGATGGGGGTGTAGTGCACTCCAATTTAAACATTGCTATAACTGCAACTTAAACACATTTATTTGATGTGCTTATTATTTATACACATTTAACACATAAAGATCTATTCTACAAACTAACATTTCTATAAACGTAGCCTAAGCACATTTATGTAGCAAACAAACAAAACAAACACATAACTATTATTTACATTCTTACTCGCTTGCACTTTATGTTTACATAGCTACACTACATGGCTACATTACAATGACTACATAAACTAATGTTCTACTTAGTTACGATTATGTCAAATTAGATATATATTTAATTTTGTATTTATTTTAAGTTTAAAAAATACTGTTACTTAGCTTTATAAGCCGAAGAAAATCTAAAAATAAAATCACTAAAGTTTTGAGCTTTAAACCAACTGCCCCTTTTATTATATTTCTAAGCGCCTGAATGCACTTTTGAGTGACGGCGCAAAGAATTTTTTTTTTAAACTGGCCCGTAGCGCTCTTAAGCGCTGGCAATAATAATATACGCGCATAACTAAAATAACCGCGTAAAACTTTAATACACGTAAAACGCGTAAGCCGCGTATTAGTAAAAGTCGCGCGTCCAACTTTACAATATAACTAATATAATAAACATTCAAAGTGCGCGAGTAAAATGCAAACTTATAATAAACATTCAAAGTGCGTAAGTCAAATAAATATATAACTGTGGGTCATTGTGCGTGGTGAAACACATAGTACATAATTGCGTTCAATTAAAGTGTTACTACAGTACGTATTTGTTAGTTGCTTAATTCGGTGCGCACTACATAACGTAATTATTATACGTGTAAAATCTGTTTATTAAAATACGTGTTCACTAGGGATATTACTTTTTGCAAATATCAAAAATACCACAGCTCAGCCCTGTTGGGCATGAAAAAATATTAAAAAATATGATGTCGCTTTTCCTCCATCGTGATAAAATTTTCCGCACCAAAAGCGTTCAAGTTTTGTTTTTATTTATTTATTTTTTTCATTTAAACAGTTACTCTTGTCTTAAATAAGTTATTTTTTGTTTAATTTCTTATGTAATCTTTAATACCAAAGCATTTTTCATAAGTCTAATGCAAAAGTTTGATCAAATCACGATATTTTTAACAGAAAAAGTACCTTTCTTTAATTTCTTTTACTTTTTGTTTTCTTATCTAAGAAGGTAGTGAATTGTATTTTATAATTGATCTAAAATTATGTTCATTATTTGTGTTGGTTCTCAGAATAACGTCTAACAAAAGCAAAATATCTGTTATCATTGGGTAAGAGAACCGTCTAAAATTAAAGAACATCAGCGCAGCAATAAATGCGCCGAGCGTGCGATTCAGGTGGTGCAGGATATATACCCGCTATGTAAAACCAAACGCACATTAAACTAAAAGTTTAAATCTTACAATTCCTAGTATTTTTCATTTATTTTACTTTAAAAAAATAAATATATAAACCTATATATGTTTGTATAATAATTAAATAAATCATAATTTTTTAATATAAATAAAAATTTAAAGTACTTTAGTAATCGCTTTCGGTGCGGAAACTTTTTTCACCAAATCAACCGAAAAAATTGTTTTTTATTATCATGTGGGGAACATGGTACTGGACTGGTATTTTGCACTTAAAAGTAAGTTATATCCCTAGTGTTCACTCGGTGACGATTTACAACGAACTCGTCTTTACTTATATTTTTTTGTATCTTCTTTTACAATGTTTACCAGGGTTGCAAGCATTTAACACTTTTTACTACTATTTATATTGGGGTTGGAATTAGTTTTAAAGGTTTTCTAAGAGATGGCGTAACTATCAATAGATCGCATCGGGCACACCTGTGACTATATTCATTTCAAAGCACATTGTCTAAGCTTCATTTTTTAGTATGTGTCATTCCACTGAAGTGTAAACAACATATATTTTTTTCCCTGTGAACATGTCGACTTTCGTTCCAACAAAACGCAATTTGCGGGAAGGTTTACTTTTGTGCTTCCATTTGAAGAAAAAAGCGGTTGAAGCACAACGCACGCTTACTGAGGCTTACGGAGACTATGCTCCATCGATTTCTACTTGTGAGTACTGGTTCCGTCAGTTTAAAAGTGGTGATTTTGATACGGAAGACAAAGAGCGTCCGGGCCAGCCGAAAAAGTTTGAAGATGAGGAATTGGAGGCTTTGCTCGATGAAGACCCGTGCCAAACTCTTCAAGAATTGTCAGAATCATTGGGAGTCGACTTATCAACGGTCGGCAAACGCTTGAAGGCCATGGGAATGATTTAAAAGCAAGGAAATTGGGCGCCGTACCAGTTGAAGCCGAGAGACGTTGAACGGCGATTTTGCATGTGCGAACAACTGCTTCAACGGCATAAAAGGAAGATTTTTTTGCATCGTATTGTCACTGGCGATGAAAAGTGGATCCATTACGATAATCCTAAGCGAAAAAATCGTGGGGACCACCCGGCCATGCATCAACATCGAGGGCCAAGCCGAATATTCATGGCGCCAAGCTTATGCTGTGTATTTGGTGGGATCAGAAGGGTGTCGTGTACTATGAGCTGCTAAAACCTCACGAAAACATCACTGGGGAACGCTACCAACAACAATTGATGCAATTGAGCCGAGCATTAAAGGTTAAACGGCCGGAATATGTCAAAAGACACGACAAAGTGGTTTTTCAACATGACAACGCACGGCCACATGTTGCAAGAACCGTCAAGGAAACGTTGGAGGCGCTGAATTGGGATGTGCTACACCACCCGCCTTATAGCCCAGAAATAGCCCCTTCCGACTACCATCTATTCAGATCGATGACGCATGGCTTGGCTGAGCAGCGCTTCACTTCTTACGAGGATACCAAAAAATGGGTCGATTCGTTGATTGCCTCAAAAGACGAATCGTTCTTCCGGCGCGGAATCCATATGCTGCCAGAAAGATGGGGAAATGTTGTAGCTAACGATGGACAATACTTTGAATAATATACATTGTACCGTTGTTTCTAAATAAATGCTCAAAAACCGAAAAAAAACCTTTAAAATTAATTCGAACCCCCAAATACGAGATATTCATCTACTACAGCTCAGCCAATCGGACTAATTTTATTTTAATATTTTATATATGTAAATAAATATCGGTATACAAATATATGTAAAAATAATACATAAAACTTTTTTTTTAAAAAGTACTTAAATGTCGCTTTGATCGTATACACTTTGTTACATGTTTTTCCACAGTTTGATACAAATATACGTAAATATAGTAATATACGTAAATATTTTTTTCATAGCACTTATCTATAACTAAATGACCTATTTGTTCGTGAACTGATCTAATTAACTCGGATTATAATTCCTTTGGAACATACAATCGACTGTGGCCATCATATTTTCGGTATACAATATCATTATTCATTTCGTATTTTTTCATGTCCTTAGTTTCTAGTCGGCTCCTCAGATAGTTGTAACCATGAAACAAAGATATCCAGATAGCATACTCCGTGCGCAAAAATTTAAATCTTCTGCGCACTACGTCACTCGAGCTTGTCAGCCTTAACACGTGGTGCATACATACAAAAGAAAATGTGAAAAAACAAAAAGTGAACACAAACAGCAAGCAGCACAATTGCAAGCATTTAAGAAATATTGCATTCATTTAGTTTAATTTCTAATATTTTGCACTTATGGTACGTGTAAATTATAATTTTCAATAATTTTTTATGTAATTAAAATTAGTACTAAAGTTTTAAATGGTTTTGATGAGAGTAACAACGATTTTAATTTGGGCCATAAAATAAATTTACATTTTTTTCAACAACCGAGAAGAACAACAAAATGAGAAAGAAGCAATGAAGTGCTGTCAAGCACATCAAGCAACGTAGCTATATTTTTTTGTGTAGGAGCACAAATGGGAGAAAAGACCCCTGTTATATATAAATTTATTTTCAATAATAGTACTGAAAAATATATTTGCTTAAATTTATTTATAAATACATTCATAATGTAATTTATTCATGTCAATAAACCAAATTTCAATAAGAAAATGTCGATATTTTTCATCGCTATAAATAAATTATCCCCTTTAAATATATTGTGACTACGTTTTTATTTAGCCACTTTGACAAGCTCGAACTACGTCACAACAAAGATGGCGGACATGTGCAATACTTTATCTGTAGTTCTTTGTATCATGAGTTGTAACAATGTTTTCGCAGTTTAATTCATTTCTGCTAAGTGCGTCAACATGAAGCATAGCATCATATTTGAAAAATACGATACAGGGTGAAATTGGCCATCAACTTGCTTTTGTAGTAAAATAGACCCAAACCCATACGAGCTAGCGTCACAATGAAGCTCAATCTCTCTATTGGGGTTATAAATACACAAAACCGAACTAGATATAAGTTTATCTCTGAGATTCGAAAAGGATGGATAACATTCTTCTGTAAATTCGAATTTCGCATTCTCTTTTATTAACGCGTATAAGGGGCGCGAAATAATTGAAAATTCTTTATCAAACTTCCTAAAATACGAACACAACCCTAAAAATTACTGTAAATCGCGAGTGTTTTTTGGCATAGAGTAAAATGAAATAGCCTTAATGTGATTTTCTGAAGGTGTAATACCATGAAAACTAACATTGTACGCTAGATATTCAAGTTTTTCATAAGAAAATTTACATTTGTTTAACTTAGTTGTAAACCATTCTCTGCTAGGCATTCTAAAACTCGTTTCACTGTATTTGAATGCTCTTCAAACGATTTACTATACGATTTACGTTATAAATCCTTGAAAAATCGCAGGTCCGTTTTTGAGACCAAATGGCATCCTTAAAAACTCGTATTGTCCATTTGGAACCACGAATGATGTAAACTTGATTGAATCTTCTGCCATCTTATTTTGATAGAAACCCGATCTTATACTCTAATACTGTAAAATATTTGTTCCCTTCTAAATGTTCTAAACAGTCATCGATTAAGGGTCAAGAGTTATTATCCCTTATTGTCATTTTATTAAGGTTTCTGTAGTCTATACACAATCTCGTTTCGCCAGACTTTTTTTTTTGTTAAAACTATTTTATTTTTTTTTTTAATCATTTATTAATCCCAAAATTAACAATTTATAAGACAAACAAGTAGAACAATGATAACTACTTACTATATAAAAATACAATTATGTAAATGCCCTTAAAAGGTACTCGATACATACAATATTTTTCTTTTTTTATAAGTTTATAATTTATCAATCTCAATTTTTTATTTTTTTAATTTCAGTAGTAATATTAAAATAAACAGCAAATAGGGAATAAAAACTGTTAAAAAGTGTATTTTGGTTTTGTTTTAATTAAAAAAAAAACTCCTAACAATAAAAAATAAAAATGTTAAGGCTGAGTGTTACCTACTTTCCAGTCAAGTCACCAGTATTTATTTGTATTTAATCGATCATTATTATATTTTTCGCGTTCAGGTATATTAATACAATATTTCCAATTTATAAATCGGTTCGAGCCTATCATTGACGCATGTTGAATTCGTTTGTCAGTCGCCCATCTATTAACGTGGTAAATTATTGGTATGTTGCATGAATCTGATAGATAACCTAGTGTGTCGAGATAAAGAAATGCTTCTGGTGGTATTAACCCTCTCGCCAAAGATTTTTCAATATACAAAGGATTCCGATAAAATGCTCCAGAAATTATGTTATTTTTAGCTTGTTTTGCTCTTGCAAAATGATTTCTTACCAGTTCAAGTATATTGTTACCGATTCTTGATATTTCAGAAGCTTCTAGAAGTGTTTTGTTTGATGTTGTAGTGTGTAGTTTGAATGTTGACTTCGATACATATGCATACATGCTCTAAGACATTTTCTTTCAAATAGAAGAAGTTTCTCCATATATGACGGACTTATATTCCACCAAATTGGGCAAGCATAAGTTAAAATTGGTCTTATAAATGCTTTATAGCAAATTATTTTTACATCACTATTCAGATGTTGTGAGTAAAAAAGTTTTTTTAAAAGCATAAATGCAGATCTTGCTTTTTCTAATATGATTTTAATGTGTTCGTTAAAATACAGAAATGTATCTAAATGAATCCCTAAATATCTAACGTTTAATTTTGTTGGAATTTGATAGCCGTTTGCAGTAACGATTTGCAAATTTTTCCAATTTTTACGAAGATCGTGATTTCCACGTCTAAGAGGGGAACGAAATAATATTACTTCACATTTTGCGTAGCTTATCTTAAGTTTCCACGTGTTACAATAATTTTGGAAATAATTAAATTTAGTTTGTAAGTTTCTTTGGATATCTTCTATTTTATAGCCATGTGCATATAGTACCACATCGTCAGCAAAAGCAAGGAACATTTCTAATTTATTTAAAATCTCAGAAGTATATATATTGAATAGGATAGGAGCGGTGACTGTGCCTTGTGGCAGTCCATTGGATATATCAAATATTCTGTTTGTCGTATTGTGTCCATCTGTTACTACAATTTTTTTTTCTTTTATCATTGATATAATTATATAATTATTTTTATGAGATTTTATGAGATAAGCCCGTCAATCCAATCCGTATCGAATGCTTTTTCAATATCTATTAAACAGGCTGCTGTTTTGCTCCTGTCGTTTAAATGCCAAAATATATCGGATGTAAGTTTGTTTATTGCGTCAACTGTTGTTAAAACTATTGGTGAGGCATATGGAGAATTACTATGCCTAATTATATTATTTTCGAGTAAATCTTTTATAATGCGTTCAACTTTTTGTTTTTTCGCGAATGAAAATCGTCTAGGCGCACAGAATGCAGGAGAAACCGAAGAAAGGAAAATATGTGCTTCATAATTCTTTCGGATAATTCTGTATTATATTTGTTAATGTATGTATTTGTTATTATATACTCCATTACATACTCCAAGTCAAATAAAGATGGCGATTTATATCAATTCCGTCTGATATATATCAATTCCTGCATTGGCCACTTCAATGTTACACATCTCTTTAAATACCCTGCCCAAATTCCACGAACAATCGACACCATTTATAAAATCATTTTTAAAACTTATACAACTCAAATCACTATTTTACTTCACACAAATCACACAGGTTTTACTTCTATGTTACAACTATTCTCTTTTTGTTCACATTTACTTGACAAATCATCATATGTGTTTGTATTATTTTTATTCAATTTATTTTCAAAAGTAACAGAATTTATTTCTTCAATACTATTAACATTTTTTATGGTATAAGGCTTATGTTTGGTCATTTTGGTATTGAGAACCACAATAGTCTTATATTATATCGTAAATCCATATAATTGCTAGTATTCATTTTGTTTTATAAACATGTATAATTGCATTTCTTTTAATTTGTTCTATATTATGTCTTTTCTGACCCAATATTTTCTTTATTTATTTATTTGATTGCTAAACCTTAACAGGTTTTATAGCAAATTTAAAATTATAAAATAAGATATTTAATACAATTCAAAAATATAAAGTATGATTTTGATTGAAATCATGTATTATTCACCCTTATTCTTGAACCCGCGCTCGCTCCCAAAACGATGTCGAAACAAAATTGTTTTATTCTTGAAACTTTCAATTTCGACGTCGAGTGAACTGTTTTATCGGCATTGATTGTTCACTACATTATTGAACAAACGTCGTCGAACAAATATTTAAAGTTTTGAACGTCAAAAATTGTGTAGCGGATTTTTATAAATACAAAAGAAAAATAATCACAATCATCATGTAAGTACAATTTTACAAATAATTTTACATTAAAACGTAAATAAATAATCATAATTATGTAGGTCCAAGAAGCAGACAACGAGAGCACAGTTCAAACTGTTGGTGGACGAAATGATGTCCAAAGAAGATATCGCTCGAGGTTCAACACAAAGGCCAACAGCGGAACAGAATGGCTTTTGGAAGGACCTCGTGGAGAAACTTAATGCATGTGGGCCACCTACAAGAGACATGGCAGGATGGAAAAAGGTAAAAATTGAGTTTTTATCACTAATATATCTTAAGTTGCTTTTTGATGCAAGCTTACCACTGGTTAATATACCATAGCCAAAGTACCTTCATCGGCCGGTTGGGTTTAAGAAACTTTAAAATCTGGCCAAGTTTATTTTCAATATCGGGCCAATTTACACCTCGATCTCAAAGTCAGATTTTATGAGTACTTACAATTTACTTGTTAACATTTTGTCGATTTAAGTCAAAAGAAACCCAAAATAATAAAGTGAATATTAAGCGAGTGAATATTAGCTTGACTAAAAAATTACCTAAAGATTAAACCACATTGGTCGATTAACCTCGAGATTAACTGCATCTTTTTGTATAACAAAACGTGGTGCGATACACGGTAAGCAATACATTTTTGCGTATAAAAAAAATTGTTGCTCGTTTCTTTGACGAGGTTTAGCCTTCGTTTCGTTATAAGATGCAGTAAGACTAGTGTTGCCAGAAAAGAGAATTTCCCCCGTTTTTTGGGAATTTTCAACCAACAAGGGAAAAAGGGAATACCAGTCTCAAGAATGGGGAAAATGAGGTTGGCCGCGTTTTTGAGCAAAAAGAGTAATATTGTCAAAAATTCAACTAATTATGTTATGAATTTGTTTAACATTTTTTATTTGAATACATTTTAAAATTATCCGAGTAATCTTGTGTTTTAATTGAATTTTATAACTATTTAAATAAGCCTGTATATTTCATTTTAATTTATTTGGATTGTCATTAGCTGTAAACTCAAATGTAACTCGTTCTTTGTTTAGCGTAATTTGATTTATTTGCTTGGCTAACTATGGAAAATAAGTAAGTAAAGCAAAGAGCTTTTTAAAGATTTAATTTCTGGCATGAAGGTGGAGCATTTAGACGTTTCGCAATTGTTAATATTATCGATTTGAAAAAAAAACGTATTCTTCATTAATTAAATTACATTCTTATATACATTTATTTAAAAAAATTTTTGGCACCTTGTTTTAAATATGAAATTTGCAGATACAAGTGAAATGTTTTCAAAAATTTAAATAAAACACTGAAGCAAGAAATAAAAAGTTGGTAATTTTTCTTTAATATACTTTAAAAAAGGGAAAAAACTGGAAAATGTTAAGGGAAGAATAGGAAAACTTATTGAAATGCATGAACTAAACGGGAATGATCTCTCTCAAAATCTGGCAACACTGAGTAAGACACATGCAATGAAAAATTAATTAAATGTTACTCATACGTTGTGATGTACACTTTTTCCACGGTTTTTGTAACTGATTGTAAACACATCCATATCAACATACTCTTTCCTATTTGATCCCGTTAAAAAGGTTTTTTTCATTAAGAGAGGTATTTTTAATTTTTTTAAAGCTTTAAAATTATGTTAAAATAATTTACTAAAAACCCTTAAACTTTAAACGCTAATAAACTTTATATTTGAAAGGTTTGGAGGGATTACAAACTATACTGCAAGAAGAAACTTGTCACCAATAAAAGACAAATAGAAGGTACTGGAGGAGGTAAAAATAATATTGCTCCACTCAGCGACCTCGAAGAAGCAGTTTCCTCTTTGCTAACTTTGAATAAATCGGTGGATGGCTTAACAAATGGTCAAACGTTTGGTTTTTCAGAACAGGCAACGGAAAATATCATAAATAATATATTAGTTGATGATAATACGAATAATACGGAAAACATTATTATAATAGAAGAATCTAATAATACAGAATCCGATAATAGAGCCTTAAGACCCAAAAAGAGGAAACAAAATTCAACATTGGAAGAACAAATTAAAATTCAAAAGCATTATTATGAACAAAATAACTTGGCAAAAACCACGGGCTTAATCGAAAAGAAGGAGTCCAATAAAATTTTGAATGAAATCAATAGTACACTGAAGGAAATCTTATTTATAAAAAAACAAAAATTAGATCTTCTTGAACAACAAAATGTTGAACTTAAGCGTCATCATTCCGAAATAGAAAATAAACCAAATAAAGAGAATAAATAAAATGTTTGCAAAATTGTTTAATGCAATAAAAAAACAAACACAGAAATGAAAATTTCCTTAACAATTTTAGCTGTTGTTTAAATTTAAAAATCTAAAATAAGTCCAATATCTGGTTTCTAGCTAAAAAAGCTTCATTTAAGGCTCTTATATCAATTAATTCATCACTGCTGTCAAATGTGTAGAACATATTAAGCAAATTTTCGTTATTGCTTTCCTCTACCAACTTATATTCTATTCTGATGTTGTGAAGAGCACAGCATAAGTTCACTATTCGTGCTGACTTTTCGGGTTGGTAGTGCAGACCTCGCTCGTTTATAAGGCATCGAAAGCAATTTTTTAAAATGCCAATTGTTCGCTCTATAATGTTTCTGGCTTTCGAGTGTGCGGTATTAAACCTACTTTCCCTGCTTCCAGCACTTGGACTTCTCACGGGAGTCAAAAGCCAAGGTTGTAGTGGATATCCGGCATCTCCTAACAATCGGGAGAAGTCTCCTCCTTCATATTGTCTTGAGAAAAACTGCTTTGCCGGAGACAAATTCCATACGTGGGAATCATGGCAACTTCCAGGATAAATGGCAGATACAAATTTAATGCGATGTTCATTATCGCAAATCTAAAAATATAAAAATTTCATGCTACAGGTTAATATAGCGATAAATTACGCAAATAAAGAGGTAAATCCATAGATATATACATGAAGTTTAAAGACAAAGTCAGAGATAAAGATAAAAATAGAGATAAATATAGAGATAAAGATAAAGACAGAGATAAGTATGAAGATAGAGATAGATATAAAGATAAAGATAAAAATATACTGGTACAGTAACTCGTATATTTAACATTTTGAATACTTACAAGCATAACATTTAAGCTGTGAAAACCTTTTCTGTTATAGAAAAGGTGCCTATCGCTATTTGGAGTAACTATTTTGACATGTGTGCCGTCAACAGCCATTATTATTCCCGGAATTCCACTTTTGCTGTAAAAATATCTTTTTGCTGCAATTTTAGCCATGTCGTTATATTTAAGTTTATCCACGTAGTACACAAAGCTACCTCCAGATTATCTAACACATTTGTTAGAATTTTTGAAAAAGTTGGCTGAGCTATATTTACATTATAGTCCTTGCCAACTCCATGCTGATAGGTTCCTTCAGCCAAAAATCGCAAAGTGGCAGCGTGTTTGTCTATTGGAAGTAATGCGCCTTGTCTCGCATGCTTTCCTATTTTAGCTTCCAAAATATTTAAAACATATCTAAACGCTTCTTTATTCAATCTGAAATTTTTTTTAAAACTAAAAAAATATAAGTGCATTTCGCGTTCTCAGATACAAATTCAATTACTTTCAGAGTTCGTATTTGCTAAGCATTTAGAAAATTAGGAGTAATCAGTTCGTTATTTTGAATCACAACGAGCAAGCGCATTCAAACAAGTATGGTAGACCCTTCAGGTATACCCACGACAAATGTTTATGATGCTTACCTCTTAAGCCGCTCAATTTTTGAGTTAATAAATTGGTAAGCTAGCTAGCTGGGCTGAAATTCTTAGCCAAACATTCGGCAAGTTGGAGTTTGATTGCTTGTAAGATAGGGGAAGACATCGATGAGAACAAAAACTTGTTTGGCATCTAAGTTGCTTATTTTTAGCATATACGAGCCCTGGATAATTTAAACTCACCTTGTGTTATCTAACTCAAAAATATTTTTTATTTTATATCGAAGAAGTCTTCGCTCATCGCGCAGGTTTTGCCAGTTCTCTTCTTCAAAATAGTGAGCCACTGAATCCATGCTGAATGCTAGGGCTACAAAGACGTTTATTTAGATGTAGCCTTAAACGAAAATTTAATTTTGCGTACTGGTAACCTTGTAGCTTTCAGTGAATGTATGAATACTTTACGATGCAACGATATGCTGCTGCACTAAAAGAACAATTTGAAATTTCTTTGAATTGTATTTGTTTATAATTTGATGTGTATTCGTCTGATGTTTAATTTTTTGACGTACACATCACAAGCCTGAGAGAATTGAGAGCACCGATAAAGCAGTTTGGTCGCGCGTCTTCAATAATATGGTGAAATTTTAATGTCGGAAGTGAATCTTATCGTCGAAATTAATGTTCGACGGCAATTCATTGGTGAAAGTGAGCTCTCGACGCCGACATTTACTCGACGCGGGTTCAAGAATAAGGGTGATTAACAAACTAAAAAGTTTAAATAAATTGCTTAAAGTATATAATTTTATTAAAGTATAAAAAATAACTAAAAAAAAAGTTAAGTCAAAATCAATAATATCAGACAGCAAAGCAGGGTTGCGTTTTCAAAACAAACAAGGTCAAGTTAGCAACAATTTTTGTATACGGCGGAGTCGTGTGACAAACAAGGTCTCATACCCAATAAAACACCACTCCAATAGGTATATATATAATATATATCGTTCTGTCTTCCTGAAGCCGGTGAGATCCTGGCTTGACAGGGTGGTTACTCGACAAACTAGGTCAACTTCACCAAACCAATTTTCATAAAATGAAGAAAACCAGTTGCGAACGCAGGTACCAAGACAAACTAGGTCTTATCGGCCATATTAATATATTACAAATCGATCTAACGTAGTGTTTCAAGAGGTAAAAAGACACCAAGACACCACGGTACTGTCGACAAATGTAGTCACAATCATCATGAAGATATGAGGCAATTGAAGATCCCAGGTTTAGGTCCATTCAGATTATTTAGATGTTTATACATCAAAATTTTCCATTTTACGCTTAGGTCCATTTATCCATTTAGAATGTTATATTAATGATAATGTGTTTACAAATCACCAGATGCATCAGATATATGTTTGAAAGAACTTTACATAATCAACGTCGGTACTGCAGGTAATCTATAATTTTATTTTTGATTGAGTCCATGGATTCACTTAAGGATATAACTTCAGATACAAAATTAAAATCACCGCAAACGCTTCTAAGAGGTTCATTTTGCAAATAATTTGTTCTACAAAAGCTCATGTGGAGTAACTCAAAAGATCTTCTAGGACGAAGAGGAATATTAAAATATACTTTACTCAATAAATATGGACTGTTGACATATCCATGTAAAAGTCTTGTAATCCAACAAGCATTTATCATAATTCTCCGATTTTTTAAAGAAGGAAGATTTAAGAGTTGTAACCGATATTCATAAGATGGTAAGTGAAAATCATTATTACAATAAAGATAGTTTAAGCAAAACAAAAGAAATTGTTTCTGCACTGATTCAATGTCGTCTATGTAACAACCGTATCGTGGGCACCAAACAACTGAAGCGTATTCTAAGATAGGCCGCAGTAGGGAAGTGAATAATGTTTTCGTTATGAATGGATCATTAAACTCTTTTGCCCAACGTTTAATAAATCCTAAAGTACTATTTGCTCTATTTATTATTTTATTTACATGAATATTAAAGCGTAGTTTAGGATCCATTGTAACTCCAAGATCATTGAAAATATCTAAGGACTCCAATGGATAACCACAAATTTGGAAGGTACATTTAATTGGTGGTTTGCGCGAGAAAGACATATGCTTGCATTTCTTCATATTGAGGTGCATACGGTTCGTTTTGCACCAGTTATGAAGATGATCAATGTCGGCTTGTAAAAATACAGCGTCATTATCATTTTTAAAAGAAAGGAAGAGTTTGACGTCGTCAGCAAACATTAAGATGCTAGAATGCATTATGACAGATGGCAAATCGTTTATAAAAAGTAGAAACAGAAGGGGCCCAAGATGACTTCCTTGAGGTACTCCTGAAGTAATAGGAAACGTCAAAAGCTTTGCTAAAATCCGTGTAAATAACATCAGTCTGCATGCCTTTTCCAAAGTTTGCTATAGTTTTTGATGTAAAATCGAGAAGGTTAGTAACAGTAGATTTTCCAGAAAGGAATCCGTGTTGGAAAGGAGACATTAAAGATTTAACGCTATGCGATAGTCGTGATGTAACAATTGCCTCTAAAAGTTTAGGCAAAGAGCTTAGTTTTGCGATGCCACGGTAGTTATCAATTAAAGACCTATTTCCGGATTTATGCAGCGGAATTTTAATGATGAAGAGATTGGAGTTACTAATTCTTCACAGCAGTATTTTAATATACACGAAGGTATGTTATCAGGACCACTTTTATATGTTTTAATATTTTTTAAAAATGATAAGACTGTGTTTGTGTAAATTATTGGGAAATAAATATCCCCAGATTGAATATTAAAATGATAACTTTAAGAATCATAGGACGACGATGAATAAGTCGTCTTGAAAAAGTCAGCAAAAAGATTGCAAATACTATTATCATTATCAGACTCAACAGAATTTGTTAACAAAGTTCCAGAAGTATTTAGCATCAGATTTGATGTTTAATTTTACTTTTGTTAAGTAGATATTATAGGATTGTTTGCATAACTGTTGGTAGCTGTATTTAATCGAGGTATAGCATCCAAAATCGCATATGTTATGTGTTTTTTTTTTGATATTTTTTATAGTATTTAGATTTCAAGTTTCTCATTTTTCTTAATTCATTTGTGTACCATACCGGACCCGATGTCAAAGAGGCTTTCCTTTGCGGAACAGCCTTAAAAAAACAATCATTGAGCGTTCTATTAAACGCATATACCGCATCATCAAGACTCTGAGAAAATAAACTTTTTGTATTAATATTTAGAATAGAATTCCAGTTTATATTAGACAAGTTATTCTTCAAAATCACGTAGTTTGTTTTTTTAAAGTTAAACTCAATAGGCGGTTGAGAATCATAGTACTGCACAGATGGTTTTGGAAAATTTAAAATAATTTCTAATGTTGGATGATGAGAATCTTCGGGTTTAACCAGAGGATCTGATTTAGACACAGAACGATATTGCTGTCATCAAAAAACACCATATCAAGCAAACGATTATTTTAGTTAAAGATGTAGTTAAGTTGGAACAGGCCTTGGATTGAGAGCTCATTTAAAAAATATTTATCAGATGAACATTCAGACGAAGGTTAAAATATTTCAGGAATTTCAGAACAGCAGTTCCAAGAAACGTTTGGCAGGTTAAAATCTCCAGTTATTAAAATATGATCATTAGATTGCAGTTTTGAGCAAACTTTACTAATAGAAGCCAAATGTTTGCTTTAAACTTCTAAGGTAGAAAGGGGAGGAATATATGAGCATGTAATAAAAAGACTCAAGGAACCAAACTTAACATGAACACAACAGAATTCAATGTCCAAGGATTCTGGAATTAATAACTCTTCAGAGAAATGTGTCGCTTTGACTGCAATCAACACATCCCCACCTTTAGAGCAAATACCAGGAATAGAGTTTCTATCTTTGCGGTATATGCTAAATTTGTTGCACAGAATTTCAGTATTTAGAGTGTTAGGTTTCAGCCAAGTCTCACTAAAAGCAATTATATTAAAGTGAAGGTTGTGACTCAAAATTAATATATTATTTAGTTTTGTGTTAATGCCATGAACGTTTTGGTAAAGGATATGGAACTGAAAGCAACAATCTAGTTTTTTGATTCTTGTTAAAAACCGGAAAAGTAGCGAAGGAAGTTGTAGGTCGAGGTCTAGAAATAAATTCATGCACCATCGTATTGTCAGGCCAAAAATTTTGATCCAATACCTTGTGAAAAAGATCAGCAGGCAAAGATAATTAAAAAGAGAACGTAATCCGCTCGTATGAAAAATTGAATTTGTAAACAGAGATATTTTTATTTACAACATTCAGCTTAGAGTTTATATAGAATAACACGTCTTCACCGGATGTATTAGCTGCAAAACGAGAAACAAATATAGATTTTGCAGGCTCAATAATCACAAGTTCTTTATGAACAGGGGCTTTGATACTGCTGTTCGATATTTGTTTCGGTATCGCTCCTGTAGAAACCGAAGTAATTTGAGAAGGTGCAGGGACCACATTTGAGGCAATACAAGTTTCAGCGTAAGTTTGTTTTGTGCCAGAAACGTGAGGAGAATCAGCATTTTCCTCTATGATTGGTATTATTTCAACAGAAGGAGAAATCAGATCAGCTGACGCAGCGACCTTAGTTGGTGCGATATTATCAGTCATTTGATCAGTATTGACAGCTCCAGTTGATTGATCTTCAAGCTGTATGTTCACATTAGGGAAAACAGTTACAGTAGAAGGTAGAACAGTATTATTATTATTGGGCGATGGCATGGCTATATCAGTAGTTTTAGCTGAACTACGAAGATTTTTGTTTGAACGTTTACGTTTTGGAGAATTGTAAGCTTCATCTATAATTTTAAACTTTTTAAACAAATCTTCGTATTCACTGTCTATCTTGTGCTACCTTTAGATCCTTAGCCACCTCCAAAAAACCTTTCCGAGATTGTCTAATAAGTTTAAAGATCTCAACGTTTGTAAACCTGCAATCTTCACAGGACCAACGAACTCCCTTACTTTCGTTGAGTGCATCGAAGATCCTCGCATTCAACGCTGCACACTTGATATGAAAAAATGAATCACACAACCAGCAAGTAACCAGCCGGTCTGATTCACCTTTTACAGCGCAGTTTCGGAAATTGCAGATCATTTTCAGTTAAATAGAAAGTTTTGCAATATAGATGAAAGTAAAAGGAGAAAAATGAACTTAAATGCTTTTAATGAAAAACAGTTTATTTTGTTTAAAGATACTCTACTGTAGAAATTTTGCAGCCCTGATTTTGTAGAACCAACGAATTGAAAAGTTTTATAAGCTCTAGAGTTTTTGCAGTAGCGTTAAAACAGATGTAGAAAGAAAATGCGGTACTTTGCTCTATAGAAACCTGTTTGCGCTAAAAATAGACCAGGAAGAAGGAAAGAAGCAAATTATAAACAAATATACATATATATATATATATATATATATATATATTTGTTTATAATTTGCTTCTTTCCTTCTTAGGAAAATAGACCAGGAAGAAGGAAAGAAGCAAATTATAAACAAATATACATATATATATATATATATATATATATATATTTGTTTATAATTTGCTTCTTTCCTTCTTCCTGGTCTATTTTTAGCGCAAACAGGTTTCTATAGAGCAAAGTACCGCATTTTCTTTCTACATCTGTTTTAACGCTACTGCAAAAACTCTAGAGCTTATAAAACTTTTCAATTCGTTGGTTCTACAAAATCAGGGCTGCAAAATTTCTACAGTAGAGTATCTTTAAACAAAATAAACTGTTTTTCATTAAAAGCATTTAAGTTCATTTTTCTCCTTTTACTTTCATCTATATTGCAAAACTTTCTATTTAACTGAAAATGATCTGCAATTTCCGAAACTGCGCTGTAAAAGGTGAATCAGACCGGCATCAGACATATATATATATATATATATATATGTATATATATATATATATAGATAACTTTATATATATATATATATATATTTATATTGAAAATTAAATTAAATATCAAGTATTTTAAAAGGATGAAATCCACGTTATCACGCTTCCAGATGTATGTGCAAGTTGATTAAAGCTGTTTATTTATATTTATATTTATTAATTTAGAACTTTTGGCTGGATAACTTTAAAAGTTAGAGCTCGCAAAAACACGTCTAAACGGTAAGAAGAGAACGAACGATTTCAGAACGAACGAGTTCAAACGTTCTTTGAAAAATTTGTTGAAGTAGTGCCTCCCAGCTTTTTCATATATGTTTTTTAGCAATTTATATGAGTTTATCAACAAAATTGGGATCTGCATTAATTTTGAATATACAAAGTAACGTATTTTTTTTCAATTGAGATAAAAAACATTTCTATAGATATGTTAAAAAGGGTTGCCATCAGCTAACACAAAAAACATGTTTATTGTGCTGCTTTGCCTTAATAGTTGTGGCAAACGCAAAATTTCTCAGCAAAAGTATATACATTTTCCATGATTTGCTTAAATATACACAAACAAAACAAAAAACAATATTTTTCATTGAAAAATTTGGCATACAAATAATAAAATTTTAATTAAACACATTCTCAATACTGTTAGCAGCCCTATTCTGCTAAGCAAACTACGACGTCAAGCGCTCTCTCTCAAGTTTCAAAAAGTTAACGAAAGTTGAAAAACTGAACGAAAAGAATGCTTGGGCGACTTCAAATATTGCTGTGTAAGTGCGTGCTTTCGCTCTCAAACTTTTGTTTGCTTAAGCATAACTTGGTTGGGCCTTTAAACAGTAGAAAAGATTTAATAAAGTAAAAATAAAGTTTAAATTAACGGAATAATAGTAAAAATTTGGTGAATAATTTCTGTAAGAGAATATGGAGGTATCAGTTAAAATAAATATGTTGCATTAATGAAAATGGAAGAATGCAAAGAAAATAATCAGATAGTAATAGTAAATAGTAAATGAAAAAATATTGAAAAGAAAGAAAAAATATATTAGTAAACGGATTAGATACAAAAGAGTAAGAATATCTATTGAATTTAAACAAGAATATGAGAAGGAAAAGCAAAGAAATTGAAAAAGTTGAGTTTTAGTATAAAATCAAATCAATTATATATATGAAATTCCCATTAAAACAAACGCAAATAGCATACTAAGAAATTTAACTGAATGAAATAAAATACTGTTTACCAATGGTCTTGCATGCTTCACAATAGTAGGGGCGCGACAAGCAGAGATAATGCGGTTAGTGACACGGCAGAAATCTTTGAGAAGGTGCAACAAACGAAGTTACCAGTAGAGAGGAGCAAAATTATCAACAACACTAAAACTTATCAAGGAAGGAAGTTATATCTGGAATATCTTCAAACTTACTTGATCTAAAATGCTCACAATTAAATTCATTTAAAAATTTGATTTGTTTTAAAAAGTTTTCGTTTGATATTTTTAGTGATGAATTGGCTGCTCTTGTTTATTTTTATGTTTTTTTTTTTTTTTTAGACTGAACCAACGCTCAGGGGATGCCCCCCTATAAATGCGTAAACATTGTGTTGATTCGGAAGATGGGTGATAGTTAGTTGGAGGGTGGATAGATGGAGTAGTGTCGGTGAATATTTGATTTAAACTTGCACAGCTCAAAACTGCCGGGAAATACGCTCGCGGGGAGACTATTCCACAACTTAACCGTGCGACTAAAGAACGAATTATCACGGTAATGCGAGGTTCTATTGGACATCGACGCAATGGTAAAGGGGTGGGCTTGGACAGCTGCCCGAGTGGACCTGGCAAACACACGAGCTGGTGGCGTCAGGTCATGTATCTCCCTTGAACACTTCCTATGGTAATACCTATACAGAAGGCTTAGGCAACCAACATTGCGGCGATGCCCAAGAGAGTTGAGAGAGGATGAAATACTTTCATCCCCTATCAAATATATCGCACGACTTTTAATTCGATCCAGAAGCTCCAAATAAGATCTTGAAGCCCGTGCCCAAATGTGCGAATTGTACTCCATTTTCGGTCTAATATATGAGGTGTAAATCATGCGAAGATCAGCTGAGGTGAAATATTTTTTGCACCGTTTTAAAAAACCTAGGCACTTGCCCGCTTCTTTCGACACATCGAAAATATGATCATTCCAACGAAGATCACACTTGATCGATATGCCCACAACGTCAAGAGCGGCTAATTCCACAAGATCCACACCATTCATATTGAGGGGTCCTAAGGGGCAATCCATCCGCTTGTGGGTTAACATACAGCACTGGGTCTTGCTTGCATTGAACTCTACTCTATTAGCAAGACCCCACTCGGAGATTTTTTGTAGATCATTTAGGAGTGTGTCATTCATATTTTGCCTTTTTCTCTCAATCTCCATAGAGCTTGGGCGTTTTTTAAATGAGTATGAATGACAAATGCTGCTGTCGTCCGCAAACGAATGTATTGGGTTATGAGTCAACGACATAAGGTCGTTGATAAAAACCAGAAACAAAGTTGGCGATAGAACTGAACCCTGCGGTACTCCTGCGTTAATGGCGTACTCCTCGGACGAAATACCGTCAACAAAGACTCGAATCGTTCTGTCCTTGAGGAAACACGTGATCTATCGAGCAAAGTTACCACCAAAACCATATGCAACAAGTTTTGACACGAGCGCTTTATGCCACACTCGGTCGAACGCTTTAGAAATATCAAGAGCAACAACCCTGCTCTCGCCGAATAAGTGAACGCATTTATTCCATTCTTCGGTTAAGAACGCCATAAGGTCACCAGTAGAGCGAGCCCTACGGAAACCATATTGACGGTCACTGAGCAGTTGGTTGCGCTCCAGATAGTTCACAACGTTGAAGTTTATTACGCTCTCCATAACTTTGGAAAGCGTAGAGCATATCGCAATGGGTCGGTAGTTTGCAGGGTTCGTGGCATCACCCTTTTTAGGTACCGGCTGGACATTTGCCACCTTCCAACAAGATGGAAATACTCCTGTTCTGTAGGAGATGTTGAAAAGGTTGCGCAAATGCCGAGCCAGCGAAGAAGCACACATTTTAAGCACAATTGGCGGTATGCCATCAGGACCAGAGGCTTTGTTTACGTTGAGATTTGTGAGAACCATTTTAACTGCTCTCGTTCGAAAGTATATCTCCTGCATTGCAGAAGATCCACCCTCAACAATGGGCAGTGGCTGATTGCTATCCGAGAGAGTGGAATTTTGTGCAAACAATCCAGCCAATAGATTCGCTTTATCAGCCGAGTCAGTGAAGATTTGGTCATCTTTTAAAAGAGCTGGAATCGATGACGATGTCTGGTTCTTAACTCTTTTAATAAATGACCAAAAATTTTTGCTCCCTTTGGGGCAGAGAAGAACCTGTTCTCGAATGCGAGCTTCATGCAGAAACTTTTCGCGTTTTAAAATTGCATTACAGCGATTTCTTGCCTCGATGCGAAGTCTTTTAGTATCAGTATTCTTGCTAGAACGCCAATTCTGAAAGGCTTCCTCTTTGGACCTGACTGCAATCCTGCAAGTATCATTAAACCATGAGTGGTCTTTTGGTTTAATGCTTCGCATCTTATTGGGAATGAAAGACCGCATACCCAATAATTTCTTGTACCATGACAGCCGCGGCATTCACATTTCTATCAGCGAAACATAATTTCCAATTGAAGTTACGATAAAAATTATTTAACGCAGTCCAATTTGCCCTTCCATAAAACCATGCAGTCCTCTTCGGGGCTTTAGGCGTAGAGGTGCAGGGGATAGAATATGGAAAAACAGCGGAGATGGTACAATGGTCCGAGTTACCAAGAGGTGCGTTGACACTCACATCATATTTTTCATGATGTGAAGTCAGAAAAAGGTCAAGGGTATTATGGCTATGCATATCACTTTGAGGAAAAAAAGTGGGTTCCTTCACTAGTTGAATCAATTGGTTCGATTCAGCAAATAGCTCAACATATTAGTCCCATAGCTAAAAAATCCAATGCCTGTGATCCATCTGACTTTAGGCCTGTAAGTCTGCTATCGTCGTTATCTAAAGTTCTCGAGTCACTCATGGCGATACAAATCTCGGAACACATAACAAAATATGACCTCATGTCTTCACTTCAGTCCGGCTTTCGACCTGGGCACAGTTGTGCTACAGCAGTCTTAAAGATTTGAGATGACATTTGGCTGACATACGACTTAGGGCACTTAAATTTACTCTGCCTGTTGGATTTTTCCAAGGCATTTGACTCTGTTGACTATTCTTTATTGTGTCAGAAACTTGTAAATAACTTTCATTTTTCTGGCATGGCTGTCCGTCTGTTACACAGTTACTTAGTTGGAAGATCTCAAAGAGTAAGGGTGGGCAATAGTTTGTCTGCTTTCCGTAATTTAACCTGTGGGGTTCCTCAAGGCTCTGTACTTGGTCCGATTTTATTTACATTATTTATAAACGATATCTTCAGCAAATGTCGGCATGTTACCAGGCATGCATATGCTGATGATATTCAACTGTACTTGTCCAGACCTGTTAACCTTGTTGATGATTTATGTAGTAAGTTGAATGAGGACTTAATGAGTATAACTGAATGGGCTGAATCTAATAGACTCAAGCTAAATCCCACTAAATCATATGTCTTGCCGATTTTTAAATCCAATCACTCTCTCTCTAGGATACCAGTTATTTATCTTAATGGCGTAGAATTGATCTTTGTTGATAAAGTGAAGAATCTTGGTTACCACATTAATTCCTCACTATCCTGCGTAAATCATATCAATTCTGTAGTAAGTAAAGTGTACTACGTCCTGCGGAACTTGAGGTGGACTGCGTCGTTTGTTCCTATCGCAACTAGAAAAAAGTTAGTACAGCAGCTCATAATGCCTATCATATCTTACTCGGATGTTGTATATAGTAGAATCGATTCCAGGTCTAAACTTAAGCTACAACATGCTTTCAACAACACAGTAAGATATGTTTATGGCCTTCGGAAGTTTGACCGCATCAGTCACGTGAGCAATCAAATACTTGGTTGCAATATTTTTAATTACCTAGATGTTAGAAACTGCATATTCTTATACAACTTGATACATACCAAAACACCCAACTATCTATTTGAGAAGCTTCAATTTTGTAGATCTAATAGAAATCTAAACCTCACTATTCCTGTCTATAATTATTTGAACTCCAACAGACTATTTTTCGTGAACGCAATCAGATTGTGGAATTCGTTGCCTGTTAGAATTAAAAGTATTCCTAATAAGCACACCTTTAAGCATGAAATTTTTCTATACTTTTCTTAATACTGTCTCTTCGTCTTTCTATCAACATCTATTTAATTAATTTCAAGTCCAGATTTGCTTGTTACTTGGATTTTGTTGTTATAATTAAGTGTTTTTTTCACCTTATTTCTTTTTAAATAACTTAATTTGTTTTGAGATTTGCTTGTTACTTGTATTTTGTTGTTATAGTTAAGTGCTTTCTCACCTTGTTTCTTTTAAATAACTTAATTATTAGCTTTAAAAAATATGTAATTTTTCGGTTGACTATCCTATAACTTCTTAAAAATTTGTTAATTTGTATTGCATTTAAAAGACTATGTCTTATATGGAAACATTAATTTCAATAAATAAATAAAAAAAAAAAAAAAAAAAAATATTGCCCAACAGGTGTCAATGGGCCCGAGTGACGTAACCAAGCCGGGTTGTGGACATTGAAATCGCCTGCTACAACGATCTCACTGTCAGGAAACAACCCCAAAATATGCGTAATCGAATCAGAGAGAGAGAGTCCAGTTTGTTAAAAGTGGGCTCTCTCCCTAGATTCGGGCTTCTATAAATAAAAAAAAATGCAGCAAGTGAGAGCGAAGCCTGAACCTAACCCACATTGTGCTAAACTCTGGATCGGTCACGTTCAGACTCCTCTCACCCTGGTACGCTACATCCGTTCTTATAAAAAGGGCGATGCCTCTATGCAAAGAAAACAACGGCAGTAAGCGGTACCCAGGTATATGAAAATCCAGTGGATCTGCATCCTCGGCCACCTGGGTCTCGCCTAGTGCCATTATTTGAGGCCTATGTAGAGTACAATGAACATATACCGAGAAAAAATTCGCCCTCAGTCCACGAATATTGCAAAAATCTATGCGGAAATGACCCGACATTTCCGCACCATGCAAATATCAAACAAATAAGGGCATATAAGGTAATTAGTTACGTCTGCAAGAGAGCTGCACAACATGAGCCATATAAAAAGTACTGAAGCAAGTGTTATGTCTTTACTTCAGCACAATTCAGCCCACTGTGCAACCTTACCCACAGACGCAACTAATTGGAGAGAATAACGGAATTGACGGAAACGAAAACAACAACAATTAATTACTTATGTTGGTTAAAACTAAATGTAATTCAAAGTTATAAGCAGTGAGCGTTTAATTGAATGTATATGTAAGCAAAATGATATTTGTGAAGGCAAGGAACTAAAAGTTGTAAAGATATTTGAAAATTTTAGCAAAAGAGAAGAATCTTTTAATGCTATTATTGAAACTGATAGGGAAACATTTGAAAAAATATTAAAACGCAATAGAATAAATGTAGAATGGGATTCGTGCATTGTTGTTGAGTATGTACGAGTACTTAGATGTTTTAAATGTTTAGGATATAACCACAAAGCTATTGAATGTATTAATAGAAGAGCGTGTAGTAAATGTGCAGGGAATCACGATGTAAAAGAATGTAGATCAAATGTTTTTAAATGTGTAAATTGTTGTGAATTAGTTCAAAAAAAATTATTAGATGTTGACGTAAACCACCTTGCATTTAGCAGAGAATGTCCAGCATACAAAAAATGTCTCGAAAATAAAACTAAAGCTCGGTATTAGCAATCAATAAAGTCAGACTTAAAATGTTTGTATCTTAATATAAATAGTATTCTGTCTAATAAAAACGAACTGGAAAAACTTATTGAAATTAAAAATCCAGCTATAATCCTATGTGCTGAAACATGTACCACAGTTGAAATATCAGATCCAGAGCTTTTTATTCAGACCTATACATTAGTACGTTGTGACTCTCACAGCAGGCACACTGGTGGTGTCTTAATTTATGTGCATAGTTCGATTGAATTTAGAATCGAATATAATAAATCAATAGATAAAAATCTTTGGTGTATTTTTGTCAAGTTGAAGCATATTAACCCAAATTGGAAAATTGGAGTTGTCTATCACTCTCCAAGCACAAGCGATGCAAATTTTATTAATTATTTATGTAATGTATTAGGAAATACTTGTGAATCGTCTGAAAATACTGTCCTTATAGGTGATTTTAATGTTAATTTAAATAATCCATCTACTTATAGCACACAATTAATTGAATTGTTTCGATCACACTCTATGCAACAAAAAGTTAATTTTAATACTCGTGTAACGGATATATCGGCAACTAAAATTGATTTACTTTTTTCGAATAGCAATGATATTATATGTGAAAAATTAGAGCAGCATCAAATATCTGATCATGAAACGATTCAATTTATAATTAAACTTAATAGGAAGTTCGAAATGAGAAGTAGCTTAAAAATAATATCTTGGGAGTTTTATCATGTCGACATGCTTTTCGATCAACTGCGTATGTGCGACTTTAGCAATTTTGATTTAATGGACCTGGAGAGCAAAGTGTCGTTGATTAACCAAAATGTTTTAAATATTATGCGAAGGTTGACATTTGAAAAAGAAATTAAATTAAAGATAATGAACAAATGGTTCGATAGTGACTTAACTAGGTTGAATAAAGAAAAATTTGAACGATTTAAAGTGGCACAAATATCAGGAGACTGGGAAGAGTACAGAAATGTTAAAAAATCATATAAAAAATTAGTAAAAATTAAAAAAGCAAAATATATGCAATATAAAATAGACAGAAACAGTCACGATAGTAGATTAATGTGGAAGTATTTGAAACAGTCGATATGTATGGTGAAAGAATGTTCCTCTATTAAAAGGGTGGTGATTAACGATCAAATGTTCGAAAGCGAAGTAGATATCGCGAACAATTTAAATAAATACTTTGTGGATAGTATATCAGATATAAGCAACAACATAGAGTTTGTTAGCAGACAATTTATTTCAGCAAATCCTTCAAACATGATGTTTAAGTTTAGCAGAGTTAGATCGAATGATATCGAAGTTTTAGTTCGTAAGTTCAAATCTAAGATAGGCGGGAAAAAATTACTATCGGAAGGGGTTATAAAAGATATTATGCCGTATATGGGTTTCTTTTATGCGCAAATAATAAATGAAAGCTTTAGTAGTGGCATAGTTCCAAAAATATGGAAAATTTCAACTATCGTGCCAATCGAGAAGGTAAAAAACACTTTAAAAGCAGAAGAGTTTCGACCAATAAATACGTTGCCCTGCGATGAAAAAATTTTAGAAACTGTTGTAAAAATTCAGCTAGTAAAATATTTAGATACAAATAAGATTCTTATACCTGAACAGTCAGGATTTAGACAAAAACACTCTTGCGAAACTGCACTTAACATGGTTTTAGCTGAATGGAAAGAATGTTTGAACAATAAAAATTCGATAATAGCAGTGTTCATCGATCTAAAAAGAGCATTTGAAACGATTGATAGACAAATTCTATTAGATAAGTTAACAGCCATGGGTATTCGGGACGTCGAGTTAGCCTGGTTTAACAGTTTTTTAATGAATCGTATGCAATGTACAATTATTGGACAGCAAAGGTCAGAAATATTAGAGGTAAACATAGGCTTGCCACAAGGAACAGTTCTGGCTCCTATTCTATTTAATATTTATATTAACGATATTAAATCAACCTTAAAGTTTAGTTCGATAAAGCTTTTTGCTGATGATGCATTAATTTCTATAAGTGGTAATAATGAACATGACATAATGGAAAAACTTCAATCTGATTTAGATGCCGTTTATTTGTGGCTTTGTGCAAATAAACTCAAAATTAATACTGATAAAACCAAATATATGATTATATCAAGAAAGAAAATCGAAAATTTTGGAAGCTTGGCAATCAATAATAAAACTATTGAAAGAGTCAACAAAATAAAATATTTAGGTATACAAATTGATGATAAATTGAAATTTAATGACCACATTGATTACACAATCAACAAAATTGCAAAAAAATTATGGTTTATAAAAAGAACATGTAAAAATTTAAGTAAAATCTACAAGGCAACAGTGTATAGATCTATAGTTGAACCTCACTTTCTATATTGTCCAACAATATTTTATATTATGAAAGACTTTCAAATTGCTAAGCTTCAGAAAATGCAAAATAAAGCAATGCGATTTATATTAAACAAGCCTTACGACACCTCAATAAATGAAATGCTGCAAAGTTTAAATTGGCTAAGCATTAAACAACAGATATTTTTTCAAGCAATGATGTTTATTTACAAGATAACTAATAGTTTTTTGCCGGATTATTTAAAAACTAATATTAAATTTAACTACGAGGTACACGGAATTAATACTAGAAACAGAAATCATTTTAAATTACCTCTCTATAGAACAGAGTCTGAAAAAAATAGTCTTTTTTATAAAGGGTTGAAATGCTTCAATGAATTACCTGAAAACATAAAAAGCTGTGATATCAATGTGTTTAAAACTAAACTGTATGAGTACACCAAATCGTTACAAATAAGATAGATGTTTGTTCTGCGTTTCAAATAAGATAGATGTTTGTTTTGTGATACATGTTTCAATAAATTACATGGTTCAATAAACTAAATGTTAAATATAAGATAGATGTTGTTTTTCTGTGATACATTTCTGAATATTTTAACTTATTTAAATATTTTTATATATTCACTTAGTTATAAGTTTGAAATTTGTTATTGTTTTTTAATGAAAAATTCCTTAAATTGTTATGAATTAGGCTCATGAAAGCCGTAATAATAATAATAAATAAATAAAAAAAAATAAATATTGTAAATAGAAATAAATATCGGAAAAGGCTTAATATACTTAC
This sequence comes from Dichetophora obliterata, assembly GCA_963920525.1. Taxonomy (NCBI): domain Eukaryota; kingdom Metazoa; phylum Arthropoda; class Insecta; order Diptera; family Sciomyzidae; genus Dichetophora; species Dichetophora obliterata. Next base: position 140,922,174 of record OY986437.1, read on the forward strand.
AGTTGCTTAATATAATCCTTGATTTATGTTATGATGATTCTCCAAATATTTGGACTCTGGCGATAGCCATCCGTGAGCTGGAATGGTTTCAAATAACCTCTAAAAATCGAGTTTTTTGTAGCCATATTGGCTTGTGTAATAGTTGTAAAAAAATACTGTCAGAAATTACATCCCGGAAAAACCTCTTCCAATCTGCATCAAAAAATTTAAATTTTTGCATTCGGATTAAAGATAATGCTGTTTTTCATGCATTTTTTAAAATTTATTTTTACTTAAAGTTTTTTCTAAATGAAATATTATTATAAAGATAAAAGAACATAAGCATAAAAACTAAAGTAAAGCAAAAATACAACAACAAATGTGAGCATGTGAAATGGGAGAAAAACTGAGAAATTGACACCTAAAATCTCATCGCCTCTGTGGTGCAGTGCGCTAGTGCGCGCTTGCACGGGTATCACAAAGATTTCTGATGAAGCCTTTAGCACGGCCGAAATTGCAATAAAATAGCTAGTGATTTTTTCCTTTTCATATTGAAAAATCTTTGTTGTTGCTGGTGTTTCTTTGGAAAGATTCGTTAGTACAATTAATTGTTCTAACTTTGACCTTTAGCTCAATAAACGATTTTAAACTATCAAACAACTAAAATTTGTATTTAAAATCAAGTATGATTTAAACTATCAAACATTTAGAATTTGTATTTAAATCATATAAAATCAACATTTATTTTCACTAATATTAAAAAAACTGAATTATTTCTAATGCGATCCTCCCTTTCAAGATATCGCAGATTGGAAGAGCTGTTTTCGGCCTATTATTTCTGACAGTTAATTTCTTTACAGTTATTATACAAGCCAATATTAGTTAATTAATTTTATGATCTATTAAATTATTACATGAATTAAATCGTGCTTTTTTATTTTTGATTCACCCGGAGGTATGGAATCTTATAAAGATACGTATGTATATTCGAGCTATACGCATGCACGATTTACATTCTAGGTTCTGCCCGGATCAGCCGGGACAGACAGAATGCACCTACGTACTAAAGCATACCCCCTATTGGCAATTAGGATTTTCCACTAAGCACATTAATTGGCTTTTCAGCGGAATTTAAAAATTGAATACATATAAAACGCGTATTTAAGTTTATTTGATTCTATATAAATAAGCAACATCGAATTAAATGGAAGTGATTATCAATTTAAGGTACTCGAAAAACAATTCTGATTTCAAAAACAATCCAAAACACTATGCATTTGGGCCAACGCAGGCATAAACTTGTGTGGAAAAGAGATATACTCTGGCACACCAATCCAGGTGATAGTGTGAGTTCAGACTAATTTCAAATCAGGAAGGCACGTGAGCACGTAAATCACAATTCGATTTAAAATTAAAATATTGAATAATTAAAAAGCAAGTTTTGAAAAACGATTCATATTTGATGGTGCTTACTTTATAAAACATAATATTGAGACAAAAAGGAGAAACAGAACAATCGAAATTACCGATATTACATTGTTATTAAACTGCGTTAAGTATAATAGAATGAAGTTAAATTGATTTAATTATTTAAATGTAATATAATTTTCCGTTTTCTACCGAAGACGTCTACTGAATCAGAAAAATTAATCATGTTGAAGTTATTATTGAAATCACTGCACATACATCGTAAAGGTTCATGAAGAGAGTAATTAGAATTGCACTAAATCAACTTAAAAAACAGAAAATGTCTAGTTCCTCTCCTTGGTATGTGATAATTTAGAGCTGAGATGAGATATTCGGAATTAATCCACGAAATAATTTATACATAAACGTGACATTAAGCATCATTCTTCTGCTTCTTAGGAAAGGTAGTAAAATAATCTTAAGTCGTATTTCATATGATGGAAGCATAATATTGGGATTCCAACGACTATGACGTAAAGCAAAAAGTAAAAACTGTTTTTGAACGGATTCTATGGCGTCGATGTAGACATAATATTGTGGGTTCCATATAACTGATGCATATTCAAGAATTGGCCTTACGAGAGAGGTATATAATAATTTAGTAGTAAAGGGATCACTGAATTCTTTAGCCCATCTTTCAATGAAACCAAGGACTCCTTTTGCCTTTTATTTTTTTTTCTTTTATTTTGCACCATATTTACGTGGAGATTGAAGCGAAGCTTTGAATCCATAATAAAACCAAGATCGAGAAAACTGTTAACTATTTCGAAGTTAGTGTTATTTATAGTGTAATTAATGTTATTAGCAGATCCACGCGAGAATGTCATTTGCTTACATTTTTTTAAGTTAAGATTTAATATATTTATGCTACACTAGTCCACTAGTCTATTTAGATCAGATTGTAAAAGATGTCGTTCTTCGGGTGATTTGTAACAAAGAAAAAGTTTCACTTCGTCAGCGTACATTAAGACGTAACAGTGTTTTATTATCGAAGGAAGATCATTAATGAATAGTAAAAACAAAACCGGTCCAAGATGACTGTCCTGAGGAACGCCAGAAGTGACCGAAATACTTTTTGAAAGAGAATTCTTATAAAAAACCTTTTGAGTGCGTCTAGATAAATACGAATTTATCCAATTTAATAATGCGACAGGAAACCCAATAAGGTGCAGTTTTTTCAAAAGAAGATTATGATTAACACTGTCGAAGGCTTTGCTAAAGTCCCTATAAATAATATCAGTATGCAGTCCTACAGTAAAACCATTTATAACACGCGTAGTAAACTCTAAAAGGTTTATTGTAGTGGACCTACCCTTCAGAAAACCATGTTGAGAGACAGAAATGGTGGAAGACACGGAGTGGGTTAATTGATCAGTTATGATTTTCTCAAATAACTTAGGGATTGCACTTCATTTTGTAATACCTCGATTGTTAGACACATCTATCTTGGATCCAGATTTATGAAGGGGTATAATATAAGAATCCTTCCATATAATAAGAAAATAACCACTATGCAAGGTTAAAAATGTTTGCTAGAGGAGTACACAGGTTTTTAGCACATTGCTTTAAAATACAGCTCGGAATTTCATCAGGGCCGGTCGTAAAAGAGGATTTTACTTGTGGAAGATAACACATTACAATATTTTGGTCTATTACAGGAGTTTCAAAAGAGTTAACAGGCAGGAGAAAAGGAAACACAGTGCTAGTATTAAACAGTATATCGGAGTAAGTTGATTTAAAGAAGTTTGCAAACATGTTAGAAATTATATTGTCACAAGATGATTGAATTTCATAAGGGGTGGAAAGCTGGAGGCTTTACGTTTTGAGTCTACGTAGACTATAGAAAAGTTTTGGATTATCTTAAAATTGAGATTTTATGTTAATTATATAAGCAGAATAGCATTGTTTATTTTATAGTTGATATCTATAACGACAAGAAGAATAGGAAGCAAAGTCTAAACAAGAACCAGATATTTTATATTTTTTAAATAAACGATTTTTTAAATTTTTTAGTGCCTATAGATCATTTGTTAGCCAGGGTGGATTTAAGGGATTGGAGCAACACCCTTTTTTTTGGGACGGACAATAAGAAACACCTTTGCAGAGTATCATTAAAAAATTGTACCGAAGATTCGACGTCATAATATGAATATGATGTTCCGCTAGTTAAAATTGGAGACCAATCAGTCTGCGAAAGTAAGGAATTAAGTTTTACATAGTATGTTTTTTTTAAATTATAAAGTTTTTTATTTCGCGCATCAGCAGTTACTTTATCTTCTTTTACGTGGGGGAGTAAAACTGTCATTTCAAGAGTTGGATGATGTACATCTTCTGGAAGAGATACGGGATTCGAACAATGGAGATTAACAGCAGTGTATCTATCTACAAATACAAGGTCTAGGGTTCTGTGGTTTATATTTTAAATATCATTGACTTGTTGAAGACACAGATCAGATAGCTTATCTAAGAAATCATTTATCCAATCACTATTGGAAACAGGAGTAAGAAATGAAGAATCGTCAGACGATCTCCAAGTCACAAAAGGTAGGTTAAAATCACCCAGCACAATAAGAATGTCTTAACTTTTTTAACAAATTATAAACTTTTGCGATGGCGTGTATATGTTTTAAATAAATTGTTAAGCCACATTTAGGAGGAATGTAAGAGCAAGTAATATAAATAATACTATTATTTAATTTAACTGCAACACAAATGAACTCAATGTCACTAGTGCCAAGAATTGTCAATTCTTCAGATGCACGTGAGTTTTGAACAACTATCAAAACACCACCACCGATCTTATCATGACGATCTTTACGAAAAATTTTATATTTATTGCACATTATTTCAGAATTTAAGATATTAGAGCGAAGCCAAGTCTCTGTAAAAATTATAATGTTATATTCGAAATAAAAACTGTTAATGAAAATATCGGAAAGTTTGGAGTTAAGACCCCTGGCATTTTGGTACACAAGCTCTAATTTAGACTTGCGGTTTATTAATCGTTTTTTAGATGAGATTCAGGGCTATTTCGGAGACGCGGCAAATGTGCAACATTTACCGGTGTTGGATTGCTTTTAAATTCAAATTCGCGTACAATTGTGTTTGGCGGCCAAAAGTTTACATCAGCTATAGAATTAAATAAATTTTCAGGAACTGTTAATGTAAAAGAAGTAATCGATCTTACATTTGAATATTTGAATTTATGAACTGAAAGGTTCAAGGAACCCTTCAACTTTGATTTAATGAAAAAATCTGTATCAACCTCTGTTGTATCCGCAGCTAAGCGAGAAACAAAGATTGATTTAGTTGGTGGAATTGCAATTAATGGCTTAGGTGGAACAGAAACCTGATAAGAAAGAGGAACAACCTGAAAATCGACCAGAGTTGGTGAAAGAGCAACAGTTTGGGCATAAGACATGACTGGCAATGAAGGTGGAGGTGCCAGCACTGGCAAAGGAGCAGAAGTCGATATGTTTGCTGTATTGACACTTTGTACAACTATTGCATTCAATGGTGTCTAAAAATTAATCTCACTAAATCAAAAATCATGATATTTAGAACTTGTGTTAGAGTTAGTCGAAATTTGAAATGGTCCTATGGAGATGCTGATATTGAAATAGTTAATTAATACATATACTTGGGAGTTAATTTAACTTATACTTTGTCCTTCAACAAGCACCGTGACGCTTAATTAGTGTCGTTTTAAACCGCTATTAACGCATCGTGGCTAAGTTATTATACATCACTCTAAAATATTTCTATCGAAAAAACTTAAAAATTTTTAACACTGCAGCCAAATCTATTATGGTTTATGGCGCTGAAATTTGGGGTTTCAAACAGATAGAGAAGTTACTTCGCTACCTCATAAAAAAAATTTAATATTTACCTACATTTACCTATTTAGCTACACATAGAAACAGGTCTGGCGACTCAATATGAAGAAACGCTTAAATTACATTTCATTTACATGAGAAAAATGCTTAATTATCCTTTAAACAGGCTTATTCGAGTTCTTGCTATATAAACAATTTTACAAAATACTTTCTGATTACCACAATGTCTGACTCTATGTAGTGATCTTGATTTTAGTTTTGATTTTGTGAGTTCGAGGTCTGATTCGCCGTCACACCATGACCGTAAACTGCAGGCATTGTGATTAAGGGTGTATGATCAACATATTAATAGTGCAAGAGTCTCGCGTTTTCATGATTTGTATCGTCACATTCGATTCGATGTTAATTCTTATTTTGACGACTCAAATTCAGCTAACTTTGTTAGTTTGATTTTCAGATGTAGAGGTGGTTTACTCAACTTAAATATAGGTAGATTTGGGGAAAATACTTTTGTGTGCAAATTGTGCAACCGGCAAGAATATTTAAACTCACATCACCTTTTGGGTATTTGCCCGATATTTTCAAGCATTAGATTACGTTATTTTATTAAAAGAACACGTTAAGAAAAGTTTACGAAGTTTTGAATGGTAAAAATTACTTTATTTTATATAAATGTGGGACTAAAACACCTTCTAGGGTTTATTTTAATAAAACAATCTAGAATAGTTTAACAACTTTTAAATTCATTCAACACAGTTTTTTATTTTAGTTTATAGTTTTAACAATAACTTTATGCTTTTAATTAATTTAATTTGACAATATGCTTTTATTTAAATAGGTTGTGTCAATTTTGAGTACAATTATTGAATTCGCGGTTAGTCAGCAACTGTCCTTTTTCATGTCTCCCCGTTTTATATAAATTTTCGTCAGCTTTCTTTGTCCGTCTGTTCAGTGATTGATAAGTGCTGCCAACTGTGTACCTTATTAAAACGTCAGTCCGCTTCTTGCAGTCATTTGTCCACCTGTAAAACCTTCACACCCATCTGTCATTCCTACATTCGGCCGCCCTGCACTGTCGTTTCACCCGAACGATGGACCCTAAGCCTCCATGTATTCAGCAACGATTATTGTTTGAAAAGGTCGTTCATGATCGCCAACTTTGGAGACTTCATATCTTCCGTGTAGAAGCTTCTTAAGAACAGTATATGGTCCCAAATATTTCGATTATTTCGACTTCAGGCCTTTGCCATATTGAGTTCTTTTGATAGCTACTAAATCTCCAAGCTTGTAGTTATAATCCAGTTTTCGCTTTGCGTTAAATATTCGACAATTTTCTTCCTGTATCTTCGAAACATTTTCTCGATCTTCCTTCCTAGTATTCTCACGTTCAATGTTTAAGTCTTCTATAACAGAATCTTCTAGTAAATGACTAATATCGATATCGTCAGCAGTATGAATATCCATTCCGGTAAGTATTTTAAACGGTGTAAACTGGGTGCTCCTAGGCGGGGTATTATTTATAATTCGCTGGACTTTGTCCACATGCTTATACCAGTTTGCTGGGTTGTTTTGGCAAAACTTGGCAAGCATAGGCACGATGATACGATGTATTCGTTCCATCTGGCCGTTTAAGCTTGGAAATCCCCTAGCGATCAATAAATGCTGGATACCCTCTGTTAGACAATATTCCTCAAAAGATTTCGCTGTAAAAGCCGTTCCTCGGTCGGTTATTACTTTGCGTGAATTACCAAATATAACCGATTGCTTTTCCATTCGATCGATTACAGATACAGTATCGGTACTTCGTGTAGGGTATAACCAAACAATTTTACTGAAAACATCCACTACAACAAGCAGATGATTATACTTTTTATGAGTGAGTTCCATGGGGCCTACGTGGTGTATGTGTAAAGTCCCAAGTGGTGTGTCTTCTTTGTTAATAGGATGAAGCAGACCCTCTTTCTTTCCCAACTTAGCGTCCACAACGATACACTCGATACAGCTTTTCATGATTTTTGCTACTTTCGGACCAATCTGCGGAATGTAGAATGCCTGTGTCTTTTTAGCAGATAAATGTCCCTGTCGATGTGCCAGACGAATAAGCTCTTCCTCCATAGTTTGTGGTACTACTACCAGTTCTTTTACTGCATCTTTATATAACGCCATTTTTAAGTAGAAATCTTCGTAAACACTGCTTTCCAATACTTTGACGAGTGCTTTTGTCTACGCATCACATTGCTGAGCTTCTTTAAGCCGAAAACTGAGAGAATCTTCAAGAAACATGGATGTCATTCGACTTAAAGCATCCACATGCTTCATTTTCGTAGCAGATCGGTGCGCAATCTCTAACTCGAAATCTTGGAGAAACATAGCCTAGCGTGTGACTCTAAGTGGCACATCTTGTTTTTTCATGGTTAGTGTAAAAGCGTTACAGTCCGTGACAATTTTGATTTTCTTACCCAGAACATAAATACGCCACTTCTTTAAAGCTTGTATGATGGCAAGAACCTCCAATTCGTATGAATGGTATTTCTCTTCTTATGGCGTTGTTTTGCGGCTCATGTACTGTATTGGGTGGTATTGCTCACCGTTCTCAACAATATAACCAAGAAAATGTATCTTTTTCATTAAAAATTTACATTTTTGCCATTTGATTTGCAACCCAAAGTCAGCTGCTCTATCCAAAACCATCTTAAGCTTTTCGATACCCTCGCCCTCATCTTGTGCTGGAATAATTATATCGTCCATATAAATTACGATAACTCCTTGCTGAACCAAATCAAGGAAAATAGCTGATATGTAGCGACAAAAGACCGCAGGCGAGTTGAATATTCCAAACGGAACTAAATTTAATTCGTATTGGCCACTTTGCGTCACAAAAGATGTATACCGTTTAGAACTTTGCTCCAAAGGCACCTATTAGCTAAATCGAGGGTAGTATATATTTTTGATCCTTGTAACCTTTCCAGGACGTCGTTCATCAGCACCATGGGGAAATTGTCGCGCAGTATCTTTTCGTTAAGCTTTCTGAAATCGCAGCATAGCCTCCTTGTTCCATCCTTTTTTGAAACAACAACTATCGTCAAGGCTGTTATGATTGTGATTTAAGAGATGAAGTTTATCCTAAGATTAGCCTTTATTTACAAGAAATATAAAATAGTTACAATATAATACAATAATTGAATATTAATTACCGCGTTTTATGCAGACGTGTTTGCTTTGAAGTCGAATATAAAAATAACGACAATAGACATAACGTTTAACGTTCTAACATAATACTTTGACATACCTCCCCTTCTTTTTAGGCAGATGATAATTTGGAACCCAAACTGGAGGTCTCTTGAGTCTTCTTGAGCGACGTAAATCGGAAGATGGTTCAGTATGAGCATCTCTATTTGTTTGATTATTCTCAGGCGTTGTTTTGTTGTTTGATACGCTGGCTGAAGATTGATTTGGCTGCTCGTTTGTTGTTGTTGACGAATCCAGTGCGGTTGTTGTTGTTGTTGGATCAATTTGAATGGTAGTCGCACCAGGTAAAAGTGTTATTGACTCAATCGGTATTTTATGTCGATGTGAATTATTTTGGTTGTTGGTGTTAACTCTCTTTATTGGTTCATAAAGCAGTTCGAAGTTTTGAAGCAATGTGTTCACATTTGAATGCTTGATTTTTGAATTTGAATATCGAAGACGTAGTTGATTTGCGTGCGATCTAACTGCTGAATATGGTATAGTTTTCGATTTCTACTTCATAGTTGACTTTTCCAAGTACTTTTCGAATAGTTCCAGGGAACCATTGTGATTGATTCAATTTGTAGAGTTTGGCATAAACTGGGTCACCAATTCCGTAATTTCGCCTTTTGGCACCATGCTGTTTATTAAACTGTTGTTCCATAATCACGCCATACTGCTGACTTATTTTGGTGGTTTTCTGAGAAAATCTAATTCTGTCCGCAGGCTTCTCCCTATGAAAAGTTTAGCTGGTGTCTTTCCATTTGGCGCGCTGTGATTAGGTGTTGATCTGTAACATTACAGAAACATTTGTAAATTATGTTTATTTGAAGCTGCATTTTCGAGTTTTTTCAGAGATCGTTTCAGAGTATCAACGAATCTCTCTGCCTGTCCGTTCGAATGTGGGTGATACGGGGCTGTGAATTTATGAAAAATCCCGCGATGTTTGCAAAACTCGGCAAAACTGTTGCTTGCAAATTGCGTGTCGTTGTCGCCCACAATTAGTTCTGGATTCCCAAAAAGTAATGTGAAATCCACCATGCAATCAATAGTTGTCGATGATGATATTGATTTAATTTCATATATTTGCGGCCATTTCGAGTACGAGTCGACTATCACAAAGTAGTACAAATTGCGAATTGGACCGGCTATATCGATATGAATTCTTTGCATGGGATGATCCGGTTTCGGCCAAGAAGATAAAGTTGTTTTTGGTAAAGTTTTGGCTACTGAAGCGCTTTTTCCATATGAACGCACAAATTGTTTAATTTCCTCGTCGATTGAGGGCCAATAAACGTAGCTTCTCGAGCTTTGGTTCTCTCGATACCTTGAACTCCTTAAGAATTCTTTTTCGAAAACACTTTGGAATCACCAGGCATTCATTATACATCAAACAATTGTCTATCACGCTTAATTCTTCTCTTTTTGCATAGAAATTTTTCAAATTTTCCGAAATGATCGTTGGCCAGCTGCCATTGGTGAGGTGCTTGATGATATCTTGTAAAACTGGATCAGCTTGCGTTGCTGCACGAATCATTTTGAATGTGACAGGGAGTGCACGTGTGATTTCGTCAGCGATTTGTTTAATTTCTGCTTCCAGTTGAATACATGCGATGACTGCTTCTTCATTAGGCTTGGTTGTGCTGCTAATGAGACGCGATAAAAGATCTGCTGCACCGAATTGATTTGTAGACATATATTCTAAATCAAAATCATACGACATAAGTGTCGGTGCCCATCGCTGAAGTCGATTTGCATAGTGAGCTGGAATGCCTTTTTTACTGCCGAAAATTGCTAACAATGGCTTATGGTCGGTCTGTAACGTAAATTTCCTGCCGTACAAAAATTTGTGAAATTTTACCACTGCAAACACTAAAGCTAAGCCTTCTTTCTCTATTTGAGAGTAGTTTTTCTCAGCAGGTGTTAGTGCTCTAGAACAATGATAAATTGCTTTCTTTGAGTTGTCTGGGTACACGTGACAAATATACGCTCCTAATCCAACGTTGGATGCATCTGCTGCGACTTTGATTGGCAGCTTGGGGTTGTAATGAGTCAACAATGAGCTCTTTAAAACGTAAAAAACTTTTTTGGCATTGCGGAGACCAGTTCCACTTCACTCTTTTTTTAGCAAATGATCTAGAGGTGCACGAAGTTGTCGCATTTCATAAATAAATTTTCCATAATAATTCACTGCTCCTAAATAGGCTCTTAGCGTGCTAATGTCGCTTGGAGGCGGTAGCTCTAAAATAGCTGCTATTTTATTTATATCTGGACGTATTCCGTGTTTATCCATTCGAAAACCCAAATAAATGAAAGTTGTTCCGAAAAATTTACATTTATCAAAATTGACGGTCATGTTGTACGAATTTAAACGATTTAAAACTTCTTCTTTCGTACGCATCGCAATGACAACATCGTCTAAATATGGAAACACGCCATTAATACCAGATAAAATTGACTCCATCACTTGCTGAAATGCGCCCGTCACTTGCTGAAATGCGCAGACTTGACTCCAGGTGCAAGTCGATTAAATGTATATAAACCTGGGTGCGTACTGATAACTAAAAGTTTCTTCGTGTCCTCATCAACTTCTATATGCATGTATGCGTTACTCAAATCAATTATAGAAAAATATGAACATCCATTGAAACAAATCCTTACAAATATTTCGTCAGGCAGTGGCAGCGGAAATGTGTGTGGTTCGAGCTGCTCATTGAGCCCTGTTGAGTAATCTCCACATTTGCGTAGAGACCAGACGCTTTTCTAATAACTACTATAGGGCAGACCACTTCGAAAACTTTACGGGTGAAATGATTCCCTCGCGTTCTAATCTCCTCAATTCTTTATCAACTGGTTCCCTTGCCGCGTATGCTGCTGGCCTTTTTGGTCGAAATATTGAAGTTGCATGTAGTTTAAGTTGCAAGTGTACTTTAAACGCTGTGCAGTGTCCGATTTCGGGTCGAAACACGTTTGGAAACATGCCTTTCAAACTACTGGCTGTAATTACATTACTCTTGTTGTGTAGGATGTAATTGGAGCTTCAAACAGTTCAAATTGTTCCATTAGGTCAGAGCCCAATAAATTTAGATGTTGCATCGTAGACACCGTAATAATTGCTTGTGCTTGCTTTTTATTTATTTCCACCTCTGCTGTTAATTCGCCGATTATGTTGATTTTGTTTTGCGATGCACCTCGTGGCACGTGCTGAGACTGCTGCAGTGGTAGACGTCCGATTCTAATCCAATTTTGCTCTGAAATGATCGTCATATCAGATCCTGTGTCGTGCTGTAATTTTAAAATTGTATTATTAATTTTTAATGACACAAAACGTCTATTTTGAGATACAGAACTCATCGCATATACGCTTTTAGTGCTTGAGCGTTTTTCTAAATTTTTTTCTTTTTAAAAACCTGACTGTCAGACGTTTTTGCTTTATTACGCGCTGAAAAACATGAACAAAATCCTTCTTTATGACCGATGAGACCGCATTGAGTGCATTTATGATTTGTAAAATCGCAATCGCGCACGAAGTGCATACTACCACATTGCCAGCATGGCCGTGTAACTCCATTTTGCTCGATTTGTTTTTCGGCTTCGGGTGAACATCGACCGTTTGAATTTTAAATGGTGTGTTCCACCATTTTAGCATAATTTTTCAGAATTTTCAAACGTTGAATTTCTGTAACCAAATTATCAATTGTTAGAGGGGAATCTTCAGTTTCTGTGACCAGCATGTTCAGCAATCTTGCCCGAATGTCACTGTCATTCGGCGATTGCAAACCGTTAGTGAACATCAGACACTTCAGACAATTGTCTACGGTGCATTTTTCAATCGAGAAATTTTCACACATGCGATGGACAATTGCTGCATAGCTGACGATATCTGAATTTTCATCACGAACGAGTTGCATGCACTTGACCCGCACAGAAAACTGAGACTCCTTACGTCCAAATAATTTTGAAAGCGTAGCGACTGTGTCCTCGAAAACTATTTCCCCCGTTTTTGTGGGTAGAATAAAGTCTTTGTACTTTTCGAAAACACTTGTGGACATTTTTCTTAGCAGTAGGCGCACTTTTGTTGCATCATCGAGCTGCTCAGCTTCGACTAGAAAACATCTTCATACCTGACGAACCATTTTTAAAAAATTTGATTTTCTTCTGGATCGTATACAAACTCGCGTATGCTTTTTGCGAGCATCTCCACTAAATTCTCCGCCCGTTAGCTGCTGCTGTGCTGGGCACCGGGGATCGCGATGAATTTGTGTTGTTCGTTGGTTGAGTTGCGTTGAGTAAACGTTCCAAGAGCTGTTGCTGTTTTTCTGCTGTCTCCTGTTGCCTCAAGGAGCTGCGCCACCACATGTTCCAACGAAGTCGACGTCGAAGTCATCTTGCGTTTTACTCAGATTTTTAAGAGTTTTCCTCGTCGCCAAAATGTTATGATTGTGAGTTAAAAGATGAAGTTTATCCTAAGATTAGCCTTTATTTACAAGAAATATAAAATAGTTACAATATAATACAGTAATTGAATATTAATTACCGCGTATTATGCAGACGTGTGTCTGCTTTGAAGTCGAATATAAAAAGAACGACAATAGACATAACGTTTAACATTCTAACATAGTACTTTGACATACATACATAAATATATAAAAACTGTTATTGAAACGAGAGCAACTAGAATAACTAGGGTTGCCAACAAAGGCATACTCAGACGTCCTTGGCTGAATTATACCTTCCTCTAACCACTTGCTTGCTTGCTCATCTTTCACAACCTGGTCAGCATACGATGCACAGTGGTGGAGCCCCATACAAAAGTTGTCAATAAATAGAAGGACTCGACTCATCATAGACCAATAAAACTTGATACATAAGTTGGAATTAGCTTTATTAGAACACACACAAAAATATTTTGAAATTCGCCTACAACCACGCCTACGTCCCATACAACACAAATGTTTAATACGTCATATTTTTTTGTTATGAACCTATATTAAAACCATTCCGTCAAAAATCTTAAATATATGGTTAGAAGTAAAAAAACTGTTTTCAGCCACGCCCATCTCCCATACGAAATTTTCTACATCACGTGTTTTTTCCAATTCCAACTTCCATGTAACGCATCCATGTAACGCAAATTGAGTGAACCTCTTGTGTTTTGCCACAAATTGGTGCTGGTTGTGAATGTGATACAACAGTTGAAAAAGGTAATAGCATACTTATAGGCATTGTGATAAAATGAGCACAAATCTTTTCTAGCCATTGCTCATTTTGTTGGAAAAATTTTTGGAAAAATTGTATTAAAAAGGTGATCTTGAAAGGTGATTTCTTCCTCTTCAGCATTTCTTAAATTTTCAAATCGAATTTTTACTGATTCGAAAAACTTTATAGCATCACGTTAATAATCAAAATACATTTAGCAATTTTACAGTATTTTAATTCAATATTTACCATATTTCAAAAATTTTTTTTAATCACTAAAAGCACTTCACAAAAAATCAACTCACTTTTGGCAATTTACTATGAATTTCAGTCCAAATTTGTAAACATAGTTTGCAAATAAAGGGTTTTAAGAAACCAATGAATAAACCGGCAAATTCGACTGAGAAACACACTACAGACCACTTAAATAATCTCTTTATATATCCTAGAATATATATATTAAATATATCTTACATGCAAAGTAAGAATTATAACATTTTAAACCATTTATCGTATTTAGTAAGTTAATGCTTTGAAAGTTTTTAAATTCCTTACATATATAAAAAATTAATTTTATTTTTAATTCTGCAATTACTTTTTATTCTGATCACTACATATTGTTACCAGGTATGAGTTCCTTAAAAAGTATTTTGTTTAATGAAGTGTTTATTTCATTGAAAAATATTGTATATATTTAAAAAATATAGTACATTTACTAATAATTTTTACAAATACTATTTGTGTACCAGAGATTGCAATTCGTGTGAAACTATATACCTCATTTCTTTTGTGTAGAGTGCAAACCAGAGGCGTATAAAGGGGGACTATACGGATACGAGCTTTTCAAAATCAATTTCGTGCAAGTAAAATAATTTTACGTTTTACCATCACTTAGTATACTAGCCAAATAATTAAAATATTTAATTAGTTAAATAATTTCATTACCAAAATATACAAATATTACTATATAAAAACATTTTAATGTCTTAATATCATATATATTACTTAATATGAACATAATATCATTACTCATATCACTACTTTGCATTATCATTAAAATGTTTTTCATTATAATTCAGGTAAACAATTAATTTTTATCCTAATAATAAACTGCTTCTATTTTTATTTATATGTTTTTAAAACAAAAAAAAAACTAAATTCCCCCTTTATAAAAATGCAATCATGACCAGCTGTTACGATTTTGTTGCTGGTGCCATAATGTAAACAGGATAAAGTATGTGGCACTTTTGGTTTAGAAATCTATGCCTGAAAGTATAGTAAGTCTATTTTTTTCTCAAAACGGTTTTAGTTTTTGGGATATCTTGTCAAATGTGCTCACTTTTGTTATTTGAAACATTTACGTAAAATATCAATAAATACGTTCCGTTGTAAGAACTTTTGAAGCAATAAGGCGCTCACAATGTAATATCTTGCTAAAAAATACATTTTCGTTTTTTTTTACCATATCCACTTTAAATTTGATTTTTTTTTTCTTAATAGACGTAAAGAATATGTTTGAAGTATGCAGAACTGTTTTTGAATATATTTTTAAATAAATAAAGAAGACGGAAGTTGGATATCTCTTTCCGTTTTTTTATAGTAGCTCTTTAAAAATATCAATTTTTTACATCATTTTTCGATTTTTTTTGCATGGTTTGAGTTTGCGGACCTATAAAAAAAAAATCAGTTAATATTTTTCAAAAATATTTTGGGTTTATGCTAATTGGACAGTTCTTAAACGATGTAAATAAAAAAATTTGCCAAAGAAAACTTGAATTTTCAACCACTGTGCGACTTAAGCGTATCATCCTATAAAACAATCTTCATCTGCACTGTAGACTTTGAATTCTTTGTCGAAGAATACTGCTCAAGCAAAGTTACTATATCTATGGACTGATCTTTGGCGAGGTGAGACAAATTCAAAAGATCAACATTTGTGACCTCTTCCAAATTGTTTTGCATAAGCATGCAAATTGATTAAAATTCGTTTAAAAGTACAAGTTTGTTTCCATCTTCATTTAAGCTTGGAATAATTTCTTGTGAAGTTGCACTAATATTTTCGTTTGGCTTTATACTATTGACTTTTATTATTTAACTTACTCATAAACTCAGCTCCGCCCTCGGAAAATAATATGTTAGCTTCACTTAAAATATCATTTCCAATAACAGCCTCATAATGAAGGTCATTAATGTTGGTAACGTGAAATGCTTAAAGTAAGGCATCATCTGCAACCATGGTAGTGACCACACTGCCAATCGTAAACAGTTCACTTTCTTTAATGCCAACAAGTCGTCTCTTTTCTGTACTCAATTCCAAGCTTTTTATTTTGTTAAAAGTATCAAAACGAAGTAAGCTTAGGTCGGAGCCTGTGTCTAACATTGCTTCAACAAATGTATCACCAACCTTAACTGTTTTAAAAATTAGCCCACTATACTGTCGAAGAGAAGCATTTATCATAGACTTAACCTTACAGCCCTCTTTCTTGATTTGTTTCTCAGAAGTCTGTTTGTATTCAAAACTACGGTGACCCAGTTGCCCACACTTAAAACAATGCAGTTTTCTGTCAGCTGCATTGCAATCTTTAGCGTAATGCAACGTAGCCCCCCATTTGAAACATTTTTTAATCTTGTTATCATTTACGTGCGATGTTGTTGCTCGAGAATTTTGCCACTGATTTGATATGTTTGATGACTGACGCAAGCCATGCACCCTCTCGTAAACCTTTAACTGCTCTTTTAACTCAGCAACAGTTTTGGCTTGATAAAGAACTGTTTTATTTACTTTCGAATCAGGTATGCCCTCTACAAAATACCCTAACAAGCTAACTTCATCTAAGTTAATTGGCTTTGCTATTTCTATAAGCGTATATAAACATTCTCTAAACGATTCATTGCTCTTTTACGGCGACTCTGCAACATATATCTAACGAAGACAACTTGTTGCCAAATTCTTCCACCATTGCTGCTTTTAATGAAGCCCAATCTCGTATGCACACCTGACTCCGCAAAAACAACTTCGCTGCAACTTTTTGCAATTGCTTTTTGGAGTCCACTCCAACCCAGTGGAGTGGAGTTACCGCATTATATTCGAACTCTTGTATTCACTGATGAACATCAAGAGCATCCGTTCCATTGAAAGAAGGCAAGCTATCTTCGATATCTTTCAGTGTAAAATTAAGATTAATGACTGCAATTTCTCGTGAAGGATTCGCTGCTTCTTCATACGTGGATTCAACTTCGCTTTCCTCATCATCACTTTGAAGGAGGTTATAGTGCCGAAGAAGTCTGTCTCGTAGTTCATTCTTCCGTCCTTGTATACCTAACCCAACCGCCCTTAGGTTGTCTTTCAGTGTCACCACAATCATATTTAAAATTGTCTGTGCATCTATTGTCTTTCAATTCAATTAACAAAATTGTAAATATTTATTCAATTGTATATACTTCAGTCAAAATATAAATATAATAAAACCCAAAATTAGTATATTTAGTAATATTAGGATTAGAATCAAAATTTGTTTGTTATAATAAATGTAGTTCAAAATTGATAACAACATATACGATAAGATACGAACTACAAAAAAACAAAAAAGAAACAAAAAGCAAACTGTTCCAAGTTTTAAAGAACTTCAAAACAAATGACTTTAATTCTCTTTTTTCACAATTTTAGTTCAGTTCTAGTATTTAAATCAATTATTAAATTGAACTCTCACAGCAAAAAATTTGCAAAACTAAACAAATTGTTGCAAGTTTTAAAGAACTTCGCAATTATTTATTTATTTATTGGCCAAACAAGGCAATGCAATTTACTTATTCTAACTTATTCTAACAGGTTTTGTTTACTTATTACTAAGTTTTTTGTTTTTCTTCTCCCCTTTCCTTGTTTTTATTTTATTTTTTATTTGGTGCTCTTAGTGGGCATACTCCGCCCACCGGATTGACATGATTTCAAAAACCATGTCAAAACTAAGAGAAGAGGAGGAAAACAAGAAAGACTATATACACACTTAAGATACGATGTATATATATTATTCTTAAAGACTATAAGGACAAAAGGATGTAAATGGGAGATTTGGAGAGGGATGTTAAAGAATTTTGATTTATTAAACTAAATGCTTATACATATAAATCCATACATGTATGTAGTTTATCTGAGGCCTGTGTTAATTCTGATTTCTGAGTGAATTATATAGGGTTTGCTTGAAAGAGGATTTGGACATAGAAGGTGAGTAGTATATAGAGATATTATTAAATTCTCTGCAACAACGATTGATGGGTTCATTATTTGCATATGTAGTTTGGTGCTGATATTCAGTTAACAATCGAGTATGCCTAGTGCGCCTAATTGGATCGTTAAAGGAAATCATATTAGAAATATATTCGCTGTGAATAGCACCATTAATTACATCAAATGTGAAGCATGAGCCCAATAACGATCTTCTTGTTGATAGTGGCATCAAATTTAAAAGGCTGAGTCTATGTTCATATGATGGAAGGCTACAATAATCATGGGGGTTGTACATATCTCTAAGCGCGTATAGTAAGAACTGCTTTTGAATAGACTCAATTCTTTCTCTATGGGAATCGAAAGATGGATTCCAAATTATGCATGCATATTCAAGTATTGGGCGCACTAATGCACGGTACAAGGATGTAGTGACCCATATATTCTTGAATTCATTTGCACGTCTTTTTATAAAACCGAGCTGTTTGCTGGCCCTGGACACAATTTTATCATAGTGCAGATTAAAGCGCATCTTGCAATCTAAGACAACTCCAAGATCCACTATATGGTTGACCCTTTTTAGTTCGATACTATTGAGGTGGTAGGTATGTAATGTTACGTTGTTTTTACGAGAAAAGCTAATAACATTGCATTTATTGACATTAAGATGTAGTTTATTTTGAAAACACCATTGCTCAAGAGACAACAATTTTGATTGCAAAAAATTTACATCTACATCTGATTGAATTGAAAAGTACATTTTTAAATCATCTGCATACATAAGATGTGGGATATCGTTTAGAACTTCTGACAGATCGGATATGAATATGTTGAAAAGAAGAGGACCAAGATGACTACCTTGCGGAACTCCCGAGGAGACTGCAATTTTTTTCGATAGAACTCCCTGGAATTTAACAAACTGGGATCTGCCGTTTAAATATGATTTTAGCCAACTTAGTATGGACCCTGCAACACCAAACTTTTCTAACTTATATATAAGAATGTTGTGATCAACTCGATCAAAAGCTTTACTGAAATCAGTATAAACAGCATCTATTTGGTGCCCTTTTTCCATTTTGACTAAAACATCTGATACCATAATCATGAGATTAGTGGTGGTAGATCGCCCTTTTCGGAACCCGTGTTGCTGCTCATTTAGACGTGGGTTAATGAAACTTGTTAGCTTTTCACAAATAAGTTTTTCAAAAAGTTTTGGAATGGCTGACAAGATTGCTATGCCTCTATAATTTTCAACTGATCTTTTATCACCATTCTTGTAAATTGGCGTAAGATGGGATGATTTCCAATATGAAGGAAATGTCCCACAAACCAGTGATTCGTTAAAGATTATGTGTAATGGCAATAGCAGTTGGTCTAAACATCGCACCAAAAAGCTTGTAGGTATTAAGTCTGGTCCAGGTCCCTTTAATATATCCAGTTCTTTTATTGCATTAGAAATCTCTTCCTGGGTTAAATATAAACTATCAACTATAATAGTTGAGCTAGGAGAAGTTTCAGATAAGGTGGTAGGAAGACAAAAGACCTCCTTAAAGTGATCGGCATACAAGTTGCTTATTTCAAGAGAATTGGACGAAGTGACATTACCTTTAAACATAGACGATGGATAGCCGCTAGATTTGCGCTTCATGTTAACAAAGTCAAAGAATTTTCTCGGCTCTTGGACAATTTTTTCTCCGATGATGTTCGTGTACAACTTGTACGCTTCTTCTGACTTGATAGAGAACTCTCTTGATAGCTCGTCATATCTAAGCTTCAGTTCATCGCTTATATTATCAGTGTTTTTGAGAAGTTTGTAGATTTTATTTCTTTGATTCCTCAAAAATCTGAGATTGTTGTCTAGCCATGGTTCTGTGAGCTTATTCTTTTTCTTTATTATTGGCACATAACTTTTGATAGCGGTAAAAATGTGCTGATAAAATATAGAGACAGCACTGTCTAAATCTAAATTGAATAGAATATGATTCCAATTTAGAGAACTAAGATAACATTTTATTCTTTCATAATCGGCGTTGAGGTAATCGTACGCAATGGTGTTATTATAAGACTGGGTAAAGTTGATGTTATTAGCAGAGAAAACAACTTTTAAGGCTGTATGATGAACAGTGTTGGTTAATAAATTTTCTGCTCCCATGCATGGACTAACCTTCACTTCTTCATACGAGTTAGTAAAAATTAGGTCCAACCATCTGCCATTCTGATTTTGTACAGAAGAGACTTGCTGCAAGTCACTGCCATAAAAGGTGCTAAGTAAGTTGAAGTCTATGGCATTAGAAAGATTTACAGGAAGAAGAAAGTTGTCGTTTTCGTCGGTGACAAAAGATATATTTGGGCGATTGAAGTCACCAAGAATAACAACTTTATCTTCCTCTTTTAGGGAGGATTTAATTTAAATGTTACTTTAATTTTTCAATAAATCAACTCAAGCAAATTTGTTGTACATAAAAATAGCAAAGCAACTCACCAACGATTGCATGTTGAAAATAAGGGTGGGTTTTTCCTTTAATCTCACTGTTTCATCTGTTTCCTTGCCTCGCAAGATTTTGATTTTATGTTTCGCTGTCTCCAGCGATGCTATTTAATTCAAAGACTTAGCCGTTGCTTTATGCTGCTCTTGAAGCTTCCATCTTCTTGCATGACATATGACGCTACGGATGTTTAATTGTGTGCCTACTGTGGAGTTCTGGATTGTTCTAAGCTCGCTAATACTTTTCTTTTGCAGTTGATGCTACGGCAGTTTTTGTTCCCAACTCCACTTGCTTATTCTTGCTTATTTCAAGAGAATTGGACGAAGTGACATTACCTTTAAACATAGACGATGGATAGCCGCTAGATTTGCGCTTCATGTTAACAAAGTCAAAGAATTTTCTCGGCTCTTGGACAATTTTTTCTCCGATGATGTTCGTGTACAACTTGTACGCTTCTTCTGACTTGATAGAGAACTCTCTTGATAGCTCGTCATATCTAAGCTTCAGTTCATCGCTTATATTATCAGTGTTTTTGAGAAGTTTGTAGATTTTATTTCTTTGATTCCTCAAAAATCTGAGATTGTTGTCTAGCCATGGTTCTGTGAGCTTATTCTTTTTCTTTATTATTGGCACATAACTTTTGATAGCGGTAAAAATGTGCTGATAAAATATAGAGACAGCACTGTCTAAATCTAAATTGAATAGAATATGATTCCAATTTAGAGAACTAAGATAACATTTTATTCTTTCATAATCGGCGTTGAGGTAATCGTACGCAATGGTGTTATTATAAGACTGGGTAAAGTTGATGTTATTAGCAGAGAAAACAACTTTTAAGGCTGTATGATGAACAGTGTTGGTTAATAAATTTTCTGCTCCCATGCATGGACTAACCTTCACTTCTTCATACGAGTTAGTAAAAATTAGGTCCAACCATCTGCCATTCTGATTTTGTACAGAAGAGACTTGCTGCAAGTCACTGCCATAAAAGGTGCTAAGTAAGTTGAAGTCTATGGCATTAGAAAGATTTACAGGAAGAAGAAAGTTGTCGTTTTCGTCGGTGACAAAAGATATATTTGGGCGATTGAAGTCACCAAGAATAACAACTTTATCTTCCTCTTTTAGGGAGGATTTAATTTAAATGTTACTTTAATTTTTCAATAAATCAACTCAAGCAAATTTGTTGTACATAAAAATAGCAAAGCAACTCACCAACGATTGCATGTTGAAAATAAGGGTGGGTTTTTCCTTTAATCTCACTGTTTCATCTGTTTCCTTGCCTCGCAAGATTTTGATTTTATGTTTCGCTGTCTCCAGCGATGCTATTTAATTCAAAGACTTAGCCGTTGCTTTATGCTGCTCTTGAAGCTTCCATCTTCTTGCATGACATATGACGCTACGGATGTTTAATTGTGTGCCTACTGTGGAGTTCTGGATTGTTCTAAGCTCGCTAATACTTTTCTTTTGCAGTTGATGCTACGGCAGTTTTTGTTCCCAACTCCACGCACGCACTTTTATTTGTTTTTTCTTTTAATAAATATATATGGCTCAGTTCGTTTTAGAGTTCGTAGAATAGTTTATTTAACAACTTTTAGATTCATTCAACACAGTTTTTATGTTAGTTTATAGTTTTAACAATAACTTTATGCTTTTAATTAATTTAATTTGACAATATGCTTTTATTTAAATAGGTTTTGTCAATTTTGCGTCCAATGGAATTCGCGGTTAGTCAGCAACTGTCCTTTTTCGTGTCTCCCCGTATTATATTCATTTTCGTCCGCTTTATTTGACCGTCTGTTCAGTGATTGATCAGTGTTGCCTACTGTGTACTTAATTAAAACGTCAGTCCGCTTCTTGTGGTCTTTTGTCCACCTGTCAAACCTTCACACCCATCTGTCATTCCTACATAAAATTTTAATCAATTGCTTAAAACAGTGTCGGCTAACGCCTATGCACGCGTGCTTCTTTACACCGATATGAAACGGACTGTCGTGCTTGCACACCGAAGCTGCCGATTATTCAATGCAAGAGCACTTAGTCAATGTTTCGCTATTCAACACCACGCTAGGGTGCATCGCAATTAAATACGTGATTTTATATGCTTACACGAGATAACTCGTTTGCTCTCACATGTGCGCACACCAGTACAAAACTTAAAGAACTGTGTATGCATTTTTTTGGCCGACACTGATTTAAAATTAATCAATTAATAATCTCTGAATTTAATTAATAAAACCTGTTTTTTGTAACACTTCTATTATATGTTTATAACTTTAATATGATTCAAGCCAATCTGACATACAACATATTTATGTTATGTCAATGTGGTATCACAACGGGCCCGCACTGGCCTAAGAGTACGAGTCGTCTATCAGCTAGTGTTGTGACTCACAACGAGGCATTCCCCAAAAAATTGTCTGTTTACTGGTAGCCAAGTGCTGGCAATGAAAGTTGATCCACCGCAACAACTAACTTTAGCGGTCAGTTTTCATTTTATTTAAAGACAATAAAATAAAGCCAACCATTTACTTCTGTGTGGCCAGCGTCAAAAGCTGACAAAGCAAAAACCAGAGGTAAATTCATTTTAATATTTCATTGTTGTAATTAGCGTACCTACATTTTGGCTATGCGAATAAAGTAGAATAATAATTTGTCGTTGGGCAATATGACCCAATTACACATTTTATACATGTTGTACATTTGCTCAGTTGAATTCTTGGTTATTAAATAAGTATGTAGGAATATGTTGGAGTACGTTTGTAAACTAGATTTAGAACTGTTTCGTAAACTAGATTAAGAATTCAATAATTACGATAAAAAACTAAGACTAATTATTTTGCAAGATTGCCTTCCGCATCTTGCACAAATGCTGAGTACAGCTAATTATCATTAAAACCGAGGTGTTAAGCATAAGTATTCTTAAGAGAATAGTGAGTTGATTTTTTAACTGTGAATAGAACTAATACTTCAAAAATAAAAGTATACCGTCACTAGTGTGACCAGGAAGAGAAATACAAAACCGTTTTCTTTATTAATTACCCAGAGAAGGACCAGAGGACTTTCCGAGCTGCATCGACACGAGTTAGTATAACCAAGGTAATTTTCCGGCAACCTCACGGCTGCCTACTGACCGGCATAACTCACCATGCCTAATACAATAAGGTGAGCAAATATAACTAGGATTTGGGACGAGTTCCCGGTCTGACCAGTAGGGCCTTAGACTAGCGGTAGGATCTACGTGCATCCTCACGGGAGGACGCAACAAATGGCGTAGCCGGTAGGATCCTTCTGTTCGCAAGGACAGCAAGGATGTTAGGATCTTTATTGTTACAGGAACAATAAGGACAATTCTGTTTGTTTCATTTTATAAAGTTTTAGGGAAGGAAAATTTTTGTTAGATCCGTCTGTTACAGGCACAGTAAGGATGTTAGGATCTTTATTGTTACAGGAACAATAAGGACAATTTTGTTTGTTTCATTTTATAAAGTTTTAGGGAAGGAAAATTTTTGTTAGATCCGTCTGTTACAGGGACAACAAGGATGTTAGGATCCTTATTGTTGCAGGAACAATAAGGACAATTTTGTTTGATTAAGCTTTTAAAAGCTTAGAAAATTATGAAATACATGTATTTATGAAAGATTAAGATAAGCTAAATTGAAAAAAACAGTCTGTGTTTAATAAAAGTGGGAAATTTTTTTTACTTAGCGGTAGAGACCAAGGGGCCATAATTAGTTTTCAGTTAGCGGATCCATCTGCCACCACCCTTCGGAAAAGGATGAAAGGAATTGCTATTGTATATAAAGGTTTGAGTTTACTTTAAATCCTTTCTAAGTTTGCAATTCGAAATCTTCCACCACCTCTCGGAAAGAAGCTGGCAGGAATAAAAGTTTCTTTGTTTAAGGTTTAAGTTTCGTTGAAAACCTTATTTTTTTTTTGTTTGTTTCTTAGGAGCACGGATTATCAACAAAATTTTTTTTTAGGATCCACTTCAAGGCGATGCTGGAATTTTACGGAGCAGATGCAGGTGGTCAACAGTAGGGAAAAATTTTTTTATGAGAACAAAAAATTTGTTTAAGAACTAAATCACCGAAGAAGAGCACACAACTATAAAGAGAACCAGTCAACGGCAAGAGATAACATGGCAATTTTTGAACATAAAATATAAATTAAATTTTGTAAGTATTTTTCGTCACTTATTTGGCGAAATTTTTAGGAGAGGTTTTTGTTTCTTTAAACTTGATTTTAAAAATTCGAAATTACAAACACTAAAAGTTACATTACATGATTTTTTTTTGCAAACAAAATATTTATTTATACATGAATTGAAAACAAGCTTTTATAGCCTATGCATCAATCGTTGCTTCAATATGTTTATATGCAAGCTAATTACTGAAAAGAAAGAGAATAAAGATATATATTAATAAAACAAACAGAATAGCATGTCTTTTATTGGAATCGATATTTTCACATGGCGCAAGCAGAATTTGACAGTTTTATAGAACAATTGTGGAGTGAAATAGAACATTTTTGCAATTCGAGAAAAGATTTTGAAACAGTGAAAAAGGGGGTTTACAATTCAAAAGAATTAGGTAAAGCAGAGGAGGCAGAGGTTGTCCTGCAAATTTGTACGCGGCTGGTACATAGTGAGTCGAGGGCATCTGTTGAGGAAAAGGAGGATCTGAACGAGCGATTTAGGGATATTGAAAAGAAATATCATGCAATAAGGGTACAACTTGAAAAGACAGAAGAAGGGATAAAGGAAATTGAGGAAGAGAACTTAAAGTTGAGGCAAATAGTGGGAAATAAGAATATCTCCGAGGAGTTAGTAAAGTAATTAGTTGGGAACGAGCACACAGAGTGTGAAAAGAAATTGCAGGAAGCACAACGAAAAACAGAAAGTTTAAAGTTGGACAGGAGAGATCGAGATCGGGAAACAACAGTAGTACCAGCAACTGTAAAAATTAATATAAGTGAGATAGCCACAACGGTGAGTAACTTAGTACCGCTATTTTCAGGTACAGAGTCACCGGCGGAAGTTTATAGGTTTATACAAGGATGCGAGTTGGCATTCAAGGCAGTGAAACCAGTAGATGCACAGGACTTCACAGATTGTGTGAAACTAAAGTGTTATATACTTTTTTGGATCGCCATGTTATATAGTTTTTAGGATCGCCAAGTTATATTTTATTTAATATCGTTTTATTTAAGATATATTAAGGATCGTATTATTGTGTTATAGCGGCAGAGTTTGCCTTCGCTATAGGCTACAGTGTTTGCCGACTTGAACTATGTCCAAGGCAAACAGAGACGTTTAAAATAAACTGAACAAGGCAGAGATATGCCAACTTGTGTAGTTAATTAAAGTCTGATTTATTGTTGGTCATCTCGGCTCTTTTATAACATTTTTACAAAACTTACTTAGTAGTCTTAATCTATGTTCATACTTCTCTAGTTAATTAATATAATTATAACCTATGTTGCGTTTCGTTCTTGCATATTGAATTTGAATCATCGAAAGGATTCAAATTACATATTTTTGGTTTGACGAATGATAATTTGGCACGGTCAACAATATTGAGTGAGTAATGAAAATATTCGCATGCACTGAGTGCAGCACACGCCGATAATGCAGTGCTAACTTATTAGTCACTCAATATGTTGCTGTTTATAACAACGAAACTTAGGGTCGGCAGTGTGTATAACGAGAGCACACTACACCCTCATCCTTAAGAGAAAAATTAGGGGTTACAATAATTTTTCTTAAACGCGTCATCTATTCTCAAAATATATGTAATAAAATAGTATTAAAATATGATAAATATATATTTTGGTGCAAACTTTTATATATTTTGTTTAAATTTAATTTTTTTTATTTCCAAACTTTTTTACTTTATAACTTTTTATTTGGCTACAATTTTCTTCGAACAAATTTATGAAACTGAAATTTTCAAAATGAAAATTTCTGAAATTATACTAACTGAATATAATTCAAAATGTTTTTTTTTATAACAAGTGTTTTATAGGCAAGTGTAAGTAAAATTCGTTATTAATAAAACTAAAGGTAAGTACCATATAACAAAGAGGTAAGTATTAATGTAACTAAAGGTAAGTACAATATAACAAAAGGTAAGTATTAATGTAACTACAAGATAACAAAAGGTAAGTATTAATGTAACTAAAAGGTAAGTATCAATGTAACGAACAGGTAAAATAGGCTGTAGAGATTTACTCTATGTGGTGATGTAATAGAGCACCACATTATTCCCCCTCCTCAAATGAATCTTGTTGTATTTCTGAGTAAATTAAAATGTACCTTTCTTTTAGATTGTGTTGTAGTTGTTGTGTCTGTATTAATTGATGCTGGTTTTAAACGGTCTAAACTAACTGTAGTATGAGTGTTATTTTTGAGTATTGTGAAGTATTTTGGGTTTCGGTTGATTACTTCAAAAGGACCATCATAGGGTTCCTTGAGCTTGCTGTGTATGGTGTCGTTTCTAACGAAGACAAATTTACAAGTGTTGAGTTCCTTAGGAACGTGTTGTTGGAATTTTGTGTTATGGTGTGAAATGAATGATTGTTTGTTTTTGACTACTTGTTTTATTTTTGGAAGCATCTCTGAAGGGTTTAAAGTTTCATTGTTGCGAATTACTATTTGTTTCGGTAATCTGAGCGGCTGGCCAAAGACCATCTCAGCTGGCGACGCTTTGATGTCTTCTTTGACTGAGGATCTAAGGCCCAGAAGAACTAGTGGCAACTCTGTGAACCAATTTGTCTGGTTGTTTGTTGCGATAAGGGAAACCTTTAACTGGCGGTGAAAACGCTCTACCATGCCGTTGGCTTGTGGGTGGTAAGCCCAAGTAGTTATATGTTGGCAACCGAGATTTTTGAGAAATGTGTTAAGGGTCGCGGAAGTGAATTGTGCTCCTCGATCAGAGGTAACCTTCAATGGAACTCCAAAACGTGAAATATACTCTCTTTGAAGAGTGTCGACTATCGTGTCGGTGTTTGTGTCTTTTAGCGGATATGCTTCTGGCCAACGAGTGTTCCTGTCGACTACGGTAAGTAGGTATCTATACCCTTTTGAAACTGGCAAAGGACCGACTATATCAACGTGGATATGTTCGAAACGGCCGTGTGGTATGCTGATTTTGTGTGGTGTTGTCTTCGTGTGCTTGTGTATTTTTGAGCGTTGACATCTAACGCATTCTTGTGCCCATTTGTTAACGTGTGTATTCATATTCGGCCAGAAATATCTTTGTGTAAGTAATCGCCGTGAAGCTCGTGTACCAGGATGTGCTATGTTGTGTAGTTGTTCGAATACTTGCTTTCGTAAAGTCTGTAGTATGTAAGGTCGTGTTAAAGAATTTTTCTGTTCGCACCAAATTTTAATGTTGAGTACCGGTATGACTATCTGTTCGAGCTTGTATCTGTGGCTATTTAGTATATCTTGCAGCTCTGTGTCTGTGTTCTGTTCTTTATGTAGCGTTCTCAGGTTGATGTCTGTGCAGGCAAAAGCTTCTATTTCAGCTCGTGAAAGTGCATCTGCTACAGTGTTTTCTGAACCTTTAATGTGTTTAATGTCATGTGTGAATTGTGCGATGTATTCTAAGTGTCTTGTTTGTCTGGGACTGCGTTCTGTTTGTGAATGTATAGCGTTAATCAGTGGTTTGTGATCTGTGTATACCGTAAAATTGTTTCCTTCTAGGTAGTGTCTAAAGTGTTTGATGTTTAAGTATATGGCTAGTAATTCTCTGTCGAATGTACTGTATTTCGTTTCTGACTTTGATAACTTTTTTGAGAAAAAGGCTAATGGTTCTAATGTACCGTTATTGCGTTGTTGTAAAACGCCGCCAATGGCTGTGTTCGATGCGTCTACGGCAATCGATAATTTTGCATTACTACTGATGTGATTGAGTAGTGTTTCCTTTGCAAAACTATCTTTGATTGTTGTAAATGCCTGTAGTGTGTTCTCTGTCCAGTGTAACTGTTTGTTTTTTGTTTTTGATGCTACGGTGACCATGTCATAAATTGGGCCTAGCATGTGTGCGAGTTTTGGGATACAACGGTGGTAGTAGTTTGTCATGCCTATGAATTTTTGCATTTGTTTGACTGTGGTGGGTTGTGGGTAGTCTCGTATGCACTGTGTACGTTCTTCTGAAGGTCGGATACCTTGTTTAGAAATGTTGTAACTGAGGAAGTTTATGTCTGATGCTCCGAACGTGCATTTGTTAGGTTTAATGTTTAAGCCGTATTCTGAAAGTCTTTGGAAAACTTGTGTTAAGTGTTTTATGTGTTCTGTCTCGGTCTCGCTAGCTATAAGTATGTCATCTAAATAAACGAAAATGAAATCTAGTCTCTGTAAGACTTCGTGTATAAATCTTTGGAATGTTTGTGCTGAATTTCTCAAGCCGAAAGGCATTCGGAGAAATTCGAACATTCCGAAAGGTGTTGTTATTGCTGTTTTGTGGATGTCGCTAGGAGCCATCGGTATCTGGTGATATGCTCTGACCAGGTCAATTTTTGAATAAAAGTTTGTGTTATGTAAGTTGATGGAAAAGTCGTGTATATGTGGTAAAGGGTAACGGTCAGGTACAGTAATAGCGTTCAGTCGTCTGTAGTCGCCACATGGTCTCCAGTCATTTGGTTCGCGTTTGGCTACAAGGTGTAGTGGAGAAGAAGTTTTTGAGTCAGACGGTCTACAAATTCCTGACTTGACTAGAAAGTCGAATTCTTGTTTTGCGATTTTTAAATTTGATAGGTCTAAGCGTCGTGGTCGTGTGAATGGTAACTGTCCTTCTGTAACTATGTGGTGTACTGTTTTGTGTTTGATTGGTGCAGTGTAATTTGGTTCTGTGAAGAGTGAAGGGAATTGTTTGAGTAACTGTGTGTATTTATCGTCGAGTGTAAATAGTTTTGGTAATTGTGTTTCAGAATACCTCGAAATTGCGTTGACGGATAATTTTGTAAGGGGGTCTATGAGTTTTCTGTGTTTTAGATCTATTAGAAGTCCATATTTGGTAAGAAAGTCTGCGCCAATGATAGGTCTTGCGATATCTGCTAATATGAAAGTGAAAGGAAATTCTCGTCTGAGTTTTAAATTTACGTTTAACAATTTTTTTCCGTAAGTCGATATTGCTGTGCCATTAGCAGCTTGGAGTGTCAAATCAGATTTTTTATAAATTTTGAATTTGGAGGATGGCAATACGGAAACTTCAGCGCCACTGTCGATTAAGAAATTTAAGTTATTGTCCTTGTCAAATATGAATAAACGGCGTGTTAGTGTTATAGAACTCCCATCATTAGCCGTTGCAATGATGGTGTTTTTTAGTTTAATGTGTTTGGTGTATTGTGGTTTGGTGTGGATGTCGTTTGAACATACGCGCATGGTTGTTCGCATCGTCTGGCCGCTCTGCCAAATTTGTAGTGGTACCTACAAACCCAATTGGCCGGTCTTTGTTGTGACCCTTCTCTTCTAGGTGAACGACGTCTGGAGTACCTTTGGAAGTTTGAGCTTTGTGATCGAGAACGTTCACTTCTCAGTTCTTGTACCTCCAGTGCCAACTTATTAAAGTTTTCTAAAATTTTGGATGTGGTCTCCGCGAAACGTTGGGTAATTGCCATTACTTCTTCTGAGCCGGAAGCTGGTTTTTTAGACATGGTAGAAATTTCGCTACCAGCCATGGCTTCCCATAAGTCATCTGCTAGTTTTAAGAGGACCTCTAGTTCTCTGTGTCTGGACCCGGTCAAGGCGATATTTAGACTTTTTGGCAACTTGCGTAGCCATATTTTGTAGATTAAATCGCCACTGACTGTTGATCCCGCTAGTAGAAGAAGTGACCGGTAGAACTGAGATGGCCTTTGGTCGCCCATCTCAGAATCCGAAAGGATTTTATCTAATCGCTTGTTTTCGCTCAGTGAAAATCTATCGAGCAATGTCTTTTTAAGCCCTTCGTATGTGTTTTGTGTTGGCGGTTTTTGGATAAAGTCTAGTACAGTGACTATGACTTCTTGTGGTAGCGAGGTTACCAAGTATTCGTATTTAGTCTTATCGACTGTGATTCCTTTCGCTTGGAATTGTATTTCCGCATGTGCGAACCAAGCGACTGGGCAACTCGTCCAGAATGTAGGTAATTTTACCGAAACTGTGTGTATTTGTGTTGGTGGTGTGAGAGGGTTAGTCTCAAAGTTTAAGAATGGTGTGTTATCTCCCTCTCCGGTGTGTGGAGTAAGGGGTGGGAGTAGAGTAAGGGGTGTGTGTGGGGGTGTTCGTATCATTCTTCCCTCTAGATTTACTTCTATTTGAAAATTCTAACTCTTCCCTTTTTTTAAGTGTACCTATGTCCCTAGTGTAGTGTAGTGCCTACGAAAGTTAGACGATAGGTTTCTTACGACCCTATCGTCTAAAATTCGTTTAAGAAGCTATGTTGTGTGCCTCGTGATGAGCTAGAGTGATACACAACCTGAAAAAATATTTTATAAATGTCAATAGAAAAATAAATATAGGTTTTTACAAAATATAAAATTTCATGTAAAAAAAATTGTTGTTGTTGACGTTATTGTTGTTGCTGTTGCAAATGTTGTTGTTGTTCTTATTGTTGGTGTTGTTGCTGTTGACGTCGCTGCTGCTATTAGCGCCGCTGTTGGCGTTGACGTCGCTGCCGTTGTTGTACGCAGTGACCGTGTCTGCTGCGTTTTGGTTGTTGTTGGAGCGTTTATGGCTGTATTAGTGCGATAGCTGCTTGACGGTACACTAGTATTGGTGCTTAGGTGAGCGTGTGACGACGAGTAGGTGAGAGCGTATGAGTTGCTGGTGCTGCTGTGACGACTTGTGCTGGGCTCTTCGGATGAGACTGTTTTTTGAGCGTGTTCGCTGTGCTACGCAGTCATTAAAGAGGTCGTTAGCTGGTTTTGTTGTTTTTATGGCTGCTGTTATTGTTGTTGTAGTTTCGACTGTGGTCGTTTTGTTGGCTGTTAACTTGGCGTTTGTTTTGGCGTGGCACATGATCTAAGGTTGGCTGTATTTGTTATTTAAAGTTTGTGGTCCTTCTAAAAGCGATTTGATTTGGTATGTTGATGGTTTGGTTTAGTTGTTTCTGGTTGAGAAGTTGTAGCAGAGATGATGGTTCTGCAGTAATTCTTTTTGTTATTGGTAACAATATGTTTTCCAATATGATTGAAAACAGGAACGCAGGATCGAGCAGGATCGCCAGTTTTGGTGCAAACTTTTATATATTTTGTTTAAATTTAATTTTTTTATTTCCAAACTTTTTTACTTTATAACTTTTTATTTGGCTACAATTTTCTTCGAACAAATTTATGAAACTGAAATTTTCAAAATGAAAATTTCTGAAATTATACTAACTGAATATAATTCAAAATGTTTTTTTTATAACAAGTGTTTTATAGGCAAGTGTAAGTAAAATACGTTATTAATAAAACTAAAGGTAAGTACCATATAACAAAGAGGTAAGTATTAATGTAACTAAAGGTAAGTACAATATAACAAAAGGTAAGTATTAATGTAACTACAACATAACAAAAGGTAAGTATTAATGTAACTAAAAGGTAAGTATCAATGTAACGAACAGGTAAAATAGGCTGTAGAGATTTTTCTATGTGGTGATGTAATAGAGCACATATATATATGTGGTGACTCAATAACTTTAAGTTGCACCACCACATTAGTTGAATTCCTAGCTTCCATTTTACTTATCTTCTGTTACATTGATTTTCAACTTACATTTTACTTACCTTCTCGTTGATTCTTAACTTACATTGTACTTACCTATTGTTGATTATTAATTTACATTTTACTTACCTCAACTTAACATTTATATTATTCTTATGTTAATTTATTTACACTTTGTTATAAATACTTGTTATTATAAAAACATTTGTATAAATATTCATATTTGTATCAATCAGAAATTTTCATTTGAAAATTTCAGTTGAATAAAATATTTTCAAATAAACAGTTATAAAAAATATATTAAAAAAATAAAAATTATAAATCAAAATTAAAAAGTTTGTTGTGCACCAAATACTGGCGATCCTGCCAGGAGCGAATTATAAAAACCAACAACTACAAGTATCGGCATTGTGCGTCCAAAATAGCAAAAACAGCAGTCGCAGTTACAACAGCATCAAACTTCATTGCCAGCACCGTCGCTCTGGCAAACGCCACTGCTTTTGGAAACCATAGTGAGTCCGTCAACATCTCCGGCCTCGCTACCATCGCCAACGCCTGTAGCACCTGCTCTCCCTAATATATCAACAACCTTGCCGTCCTCGAATTTCCGTCATACTACTTTTGCACAACATTTGCAAAAAGTTGGCTGCATACGGAAGTCGCCTCCTACGCATACGTCCAAGGAACGCATTAGTCTCAACTCTCATGTCATGTCAGCAAGCAGCCAGACTTACAACAACAAATGCAAGTGCACCAATAAGAACTCGTGAGGATCCGTATGTTTTCACAGATACAGTGTCAACCACGCCATCAATATTATTCAATATACAGAAATCAAGAGGAAAATTACCAGAATCGCTTAATACAACTAAATTTATACATCAAAAAATACCCGTCAACGCCACCTCCACTTCAAGTTCCTCATTAGTCGTCGTTTCCACTAGCCAAAGCCACAACAACAACAACAAAAACTAAACAACAACAACAACAAAACATTTACAGTAGCAGTAATAACAACAACATCTACAACAACAGCAGCAATAAAAGCAACAACAACAACATTTGCAGCAGAAACAACAACAACATTAACAGCAACAACAACAACAACATTAGCAGCAACAACAATTTTCTTTCTACATAAAAAAATATTTTTGTATACTGTGTTAAATTTTTTTTGACAATTTATGTAAATCCTTTTTGTTTGTTACATTTTATAAAAATTTTTTCAGGTTGCCTTGTTATTCTAGTTTCTCACGAGGTACACACTTAGCTTCTTTTAACGAATATTATACAATCGGGACGTAAGAAACCAATTGTATCATATTCGTAGGCACTCCACTGCACTAGGGCAACACAAGTTAGGAAATACACTAATAGGCATACATTTTAGGAAATTATGAATCTGTCACACACACCACCACCCGTTCCTAGGCAAACACCTATACCTTCACAAACTTCTGACCCTCTCGCTCACTTTGGCGAAGGCGACCATCGTCCCCTTATACATTTACAGACTGATTTCGTCAATCCATTTGACACTCCAATGCGGTCAGAAATTCAAGCGGCATCAGTTAAATTGCCACAATTTTGGACAACGCATGGTTCGTCCATGCAGAAATTCAATTTCAATCAAAAGGAATTTCCACTGACAAAACAAAGTACGAATACCTTGTTACAGCTCTACCTCAAGAGGTAATCATAACGGTGCTCGACTTTATTCAAAAACCTCCGTCTTCAAATTTATATGAAGGTTGAAAAAGAACATTAATCGATAGACACACTCTGAGCGAGACTAAGAGGTTCGACAAAATTCTGTCTGGCACCGAGATGGGTGACCAAAAACCATCTCAATTCTATAGAGCACTACTCATGTTGGCCGGTACCACAGTTGATAGTGAATTAATCTCTAAAATTTGGCTACGAAAGCTCCTTAAAAGTCTCAATATAGCATTGACCGGATCTAATCACAAAGACTTAGATGAATTATTGAGATTAGCTGACAAACTGTGGGAAGTTATGTCAGAAACAGAAGTAGCTTCAGTTGGCAATGATACCCAACGCATCCCTAAATCTACTGAACTCACAATGATTACGCAATCGTTTGCCGAAACGACCTCAAAGATTGTAACAAGTTTCAACAAACTGGCAATTGAGGTCCAAGAACTAAAAAACGATCGATATCGTAATAATTCACGAGAAACAAATTACCAAAGATACCCAAAACGTAGATCCCCTTCAAGAAGCATATCACGACCTGTTAACTGGGTATGCAGATACCACTTTAGATTTGGTAGGGCAGCTAGACGATGTGAACAACCATGTTCATTCAGACAAAACGACACTCAACACAACACAACACAACACAATTCGATAAACTAGGTGACTCCATAATTGCGACGGCTAATAATGGAAGTCAAACAATTCTAACACGCCGTCTTTTTATTTATGACAATGATAACCACATAAATTTTTTAATAGACAGCGGAGCTGAAGTATCAGTACTTCCCGTAAATAAATTTAGACCCCACCAAAAAAATTCAGACTTAATACTGACAGCAGCTAACGGTAGCACGATTGCGACTTTTGGCAAGAAATTACTAAACGTAAATTTAAAACTAAGACGTGACTTTTTTACATTCATATTAGCAGACATCACACGACCGATCATAGGAGCAGATCTTTTAACAAAATACGGACTCCTAATAGACTTACAACACAAAAAGCTCATTGATCCACTTACACAATTAACAGTCAACGCCATCACAGCATTCACAGGAACATCATTACCTAAACTAATTTCACTAGAAAACAAATACACAAATATACTCAAAAATTATCCATCACTGACTACAGAAGCAGACTACAACAAACCAGTTAAACACAAAACAGTACACCATATAACTACAGAAGGACAGCTACCTTTTTCCAGACCCAGACGCCTTGACTCTAACAAATACAAAATTGCTAAAAAAGAATTTGATTTTTTAATTAAAGTAGGCATTTGTCGTCCTTCAGACTCCATGTCAGCGTCTCCTCTACACTTGGTACCTAAAAAGGATGTGAATGACTGGAGACCCTGTGGTGACTATAGAAGACTTAACGCAATTACAATTCCAGACCGCTACCCTTTACCACACATACACGACTTGAGTATAGACTTACACAATAAACACATATTTTCAAAATTAGACTTAATCAGAGCATACCACCAAATACCCATGGCTACAGAAGACATACATAAAACTGCAATCACCACACCGTTCGGAATGTTTGAGTTTCTAAGAATGCCATTCGGTTTACGAAACGCAGCTCAAACATTCCAACGATTTATCAACGAAGGACTAAGAGAACTAGACTTCGTTTTCGTATACCTTGATGACATTTTAGTGGCCAGTGAGACAGAAGAAGAACACATTAGACACCTAAATTTAGTTTTTGAAAAACTAGACAATTACGGACTAAACATCAAACCCAATAAATGTATTTTCGGCGTGGACAAAATAAATTTTCTAAGTTACACAATTTCAAACAAAGGCATACAACCATCTCCCGATAGAATTCAATGCATAAAAGACTACCCAAAACCAGAAACAGTCAAACAAATGCAAAAATTCATCGGGATGATTAACTACTACCACAGATGCATTCCAAAACTAGCACACACACTCACACACATTTACGAAATGGTAACTACAGCAACAAAAACAAAGGACAAACACTTAACATTTACAGAAAACACAGCACAAGCATTCGCAGAGATAACAGAAAGTTTCGCTAAGGAAACACTACTTAAACATTTCAATAGTAAAGCAAAACTTTCTATCGCGGTGGATGCATCAAACACTGCTATAGGCGCAGTCTTACAACAAGAACATAATCAAAAAACAGAACCACTGGCATTCTTTTCAAAAAAATTACTACAGAAATAAAATACAGCACGTTCGATCGCGAACTACTAGCCATTTACCTCACAATTAAACACTTTAGACACTATTTAGAAGGACGCACATTTACCATATACACGGATCACAAACCACTAACTTCAGCATT
Source organism: Dichetophora obliterata (assembly GCA_963920525.1). Classification (NCBI taxonomy): domain Eukaryota; kingdom Metazoa; phylum Arthropoda; class Insecta; order Diptera; family Sciomyzidae; genus Dichetophora; species Dichetophora obliterata. Next base: position 140,958,330 of record OY986437.1, read on the forward strand.
ACATTCAAAAACTGAAAGAAGTCCAAGACAAATACGACATTTAGAATACATCGCACAGTTTTCCAACGACATCAGACACATTAAAGGTACAGATAACACCGTAGCAGACGCACTTTCAAGAGCTGAGATAGAGACTTTCACAACCTCAGAGATTAATCTCAAAACTCTACACAAAGAACAAAATATAGATTCAGAACTACAAGAAATACTAAACAAACATATTTACAAACTAGAACAAGTACACATACCAATACTTAACATTAAAATTTGGTGCGTACAAACTAATTCAGAAACACGTCCATATATCCCACAAACATTACGCAAACAAATTTTCGAACAAATACATAACATTTCACACTCAGGTACACGAGCTACTCGAAAACTCATTACACAAAGATATTTTTGTCCTAAAATGAACGCACAAATCAATAAATGGTCACAAGAATGCATTAGATGCCAACGAGCCAAAATACACAAACATACGAAGACAATCCCACAAAAGATAGACATTCCACACGGACGTTTTGAACACGTTCACGTCGATATAGTTGGTCCCTTACCAATATTACAAGGTTACAGATATTTGCTTACCCTAGTTGACAGAAACACACGTTGGCCCGAAGCGTATCCAATTAAAGATACTAACGCTAACACTGTCGTAGATACACTCCAAAAAGAATACATCTCACGTTTCGGAGTTCCTTTGGAAATTACCACTGATCGAGGACCTCAATTCACGTCCACAACTTTTAGAAACTTCGTTAAGAATCTAGGAAGCAAACACATTACCACTTCTGCTTATCATCCACAAGCTAACAGGATTGTAGAAAGGTTTCATCGTCAACTGAAGACGTCTATAATAGCAAGCAACAATCAGACAAATTGGTACACAGAGTTGCCACTAATTCTTCTAGGACTCAGGTCCACGGTCAAAGAAGACATTAAAGCTTCACCCGCTGAGATGGTATTTGGGCAAACACTCAGGCTACCACAGCAACTAGTAATACATAGCAGTCAGAATTTTAATTCATCGGACACCTTAGCCAAACTTAAAGAGGTAGTAGAAAACAAAAAAACAAACATTACGCATCATAACACTAACTTCCAATCGTATATACCTCGAGCCCTCAGTACTTGTAACTTTGTTTTCGTACGCAACGACACGATCCGCAAAACACTACAAGAACCGTACGATGGCCCCTTCAAAGTGGTTGAGAGAACACCAAAATATTTCACAATTCGTAGACATAACACTAACACAACAGTCAACATCGATAGAATAAAACCAGCCTCCCTAGACACTGAGACAGCACAGACACAGTTAACCAAACATAAAGATACTAAAAAAGTACACTTTAACCTGTTAGCGAATACTACCAAAATTTTTTTTAAAAAGGAGGGGGAATAATGTGGTGACTCAATAACTTTAAGTTGCATCACCACATTAGTTGAATTCCTAACTTCCATTTTACTTATCTTCTGTTACATTGATTTTCAACTTACATTTTACTTACCTTCTCGTTGATTCTTAACTTACATTGTACTTACCTATTGTTGATTATTAATTTACATCTTACTTACCTCAACTTAGCATTTATATTATTCTTATGTTAATTTATTTACACTTTGTTATAAATACTTGTTATTATAAAAACATTTGTATAAATATTCATATTTGTATCAATCAGAAATTTTCATTTGAAAATTTCAGTTGAATAAAATATTTTCAAATAAACAGTTATAAAAAATATATTAAAAAAATAAAAATTATAAATCAAAATTAAAAAGTTTGTTGTGCACCAAATATATATATGATATAGAGTAATATAATACTTTTTTTTGTTGTATTAACTCCTAATCTATCTAATATTCTAAATGGGGCCTTATACGGTAATTGTTGTTTATTTCTATCTTCTATTTTAAGTAAAACTAAATCTCCTATTTCTGCTCTTAGTGTATTTGTGTAGTCCAAATTCTTATTAGTACGCTTTTGTTTAGCTCGTATGAGCATTTCTTTTGACTTATTTAGAGCAAAATTCAACTTAGTACGCATATCGCTCAGGTAACTTTCGAGTCAGTCAGTATGTAGCGGTACTCGTTTGAAATTCGTAATGGTCCTGCAGTGTCAATTGACAATGTCTGAAAACTATTGTTAGGGGTGTCTGTTAGCGTGAGTGGTTCTTTTGTGTGAAGTGTTTGTTTACTTTTTGCACATATATCACAGCGTGACACTAAGTTCTTTACCATCTTGCCCATGTTTTTCCAAACATATCTTTATTTTAGTTTTATTAATGTTTTTCTGACACCTAGGTGGCCTGTGTTATGGTAATCGTTGATTAGTTTGAATTTTGTAAGGTCATCTTGTACTCTTTTTGGTGGGTCATAAATTAGTATTTTTAATTGAGAACTTTGAGGATTTTTTTCCTTTTTGAATATTTTGTTGTATCTTTGTATAAGCTTTAAATTCTTTATTTGTATACAATTTGAATATTTTATCATTGTTGGCTAGCGCTAGTTCTTCAATATTCTTATTTTTCATTTTAGATATCAGTTTCTTCAAAATCGAATCTAGATTCGTTGAATTATCGCTGTATCCCGCATGCATTTTTAAATTATTATGTTTAGATCTTAGCTTCTCCGAAATCGAAACTGGTTTCGATGGATTATCGCTAATCGCTACGTGCACTATATTACTTTCAATATATATTTTATTTTCATTATTTTTGGCCGTATAAAATTTTAAATTCTTCATATTCTTTACGTCACTAATTGATGTACAATCCCATATCAGAAGTTGATCAGACTTCTGGGTATTGTCACCATCTACAAAGATTTTTTCATTGCTATTATCATTTGCCTCATTATTTTTAATGGCTTCTTTATTTGCCATGCCTCTTGTAATAATTAACGTTCTTTTTATCTTTTCATCGTTTTCTTGTGGTATCATTTCTTTTAAAGTTTCAGAGTCTAGTTGGATTCTTGAGAGTGCGTCTGCGTTAGTGTTCATGCTACCTGTTTTTGTATATTATGTCATAGTCATAGTCACAAAGCTCTAGTCGAATCCGCGTCATTTTTGAGGAAGGGTTTTTGTGAGTGAATAAAGAGATTAGTGGTCTGTGGTCAGTTATAACTGTAAATTTTCTGCCGTAAAGGTATGGCTTGAAAAAGTTTATTCCCCACTGAATAGCTAATAATTCCTTCTCAATAACTGGTTTATTCAAGTCATGCTTTTGCAAAGATTTGCTGGCATAAGATATTGGTAAATCTTTAGATATTTCGCCTTGCGATAATACTGCGCCCAAAGCATAATTTGAAGCATTAGTCGTTAGAATGAACGGCGTGTCAAAATCTGGGTATTGTAATAAAGGTGGAGTTATTAATTTTTCTTTCAGTGTATCGAAAGCAATTTGACATTCTTCAGACCAAACAAATTTACAAGACTTCTTTAATAATGCATTTAAACTTTTTGCAATGTCTGCAAAATTTTGAATAAATTTTCTATAAAAGTTGCAGAATGCAACGAATCGCCTAACGTCATCTGCGTTTTTCGGAGTTGGATAATTTTTTACAGTATCGTATTCAGCTGGGTCGGTTCTGAAATTGAAAATGTCCGTTTGTCGTAGAAAAAGCTGTCAAAGGTCGTGATTCGTTCTCTAGTTCAATTTGATGAAATGAACTGGTCATATCGAGTGTTGAGAACCATTTCGCTCTACCTAATTTGTCTAGAATATCTTCTAGCCTCGTTAAAGGGAACTTGTCATTGACAATTTTGTCGTTTAACTTTCTAAAGTCTACTACAAGTCTCCATTTCTTTTTGTCCGCCGTGTTCTTTTTTGGTACCAGAAGGAGTGGAGTATTGTATGGACTGAGCAATGGTTCGATAATATCATCCTTTAGCATTTTCTGAACTTGTTCATTTATCACGTCTGTTTGAATGTGTGGCAGTCTGTAGTTTTTTATGTATACTGGTATGTTGTCTGTTGTCGTGATGTTTTGTTTATAAAAATTATTTGTTGTTAGAGGTTCGTTATCTAGGTGGAATACGTCTTGATATTTCTTGAAAATAATATGTAGTTCGTCTTTAATTTTTGTGTCATTGTATGTTTAGTGTTTCCAAGATCTTACTTAAACGTTTTTGTGAGTGTGTATGTTTTTTGCTATTATAATTTAAAATGTCGTATTTGTCTAAAGAATCAGTTTCCAACTCAATACCATTTAATATTACTTCGTCATTTGTTGTATTTAAAATTTGTAGGTGTGTCAGCCGTTTTTCGGAGCTATTAAATTACTGAGAAAAATACCTCCTTGTATCTGTTTATTAAAAATCACCTTATCTTCGGTTAGTTGTAATCTGATAGGTTGAATAATTTCTGTTCTTGGTGGCACTTTTATTATTAGTGTGTTATGTGATTTCGAGTGCATTGGTAATATTATATGTGACTCATTAATTAAAATTGAAATAACGAATGTTTTATAGTCAATTTTGCAAAGAAACTTATTCAGAAAATCTCTGCCTAATATACCATCGGTTTCGATTGGAAATTCTGAATTTACCAATTGAAACTCATGTTCGCAATATTCCTCCCCAAAATTAAGTTTTAGATTTATGCTACCTAATGAAAAAATTTCTTCGTGCATAATACCTGTTAACTTACATTTTTCGTCAGGGTTCTAAAAATCATCATTCAGTTTTTTACTAAGCTTGCATAAAAAAATGTCAGCACCTGTGTCAATGAGAAAAGTCATTATGTTGTTCTTGTAATTTATTTTTATAAAATTAGAATTTTTATCCGAAATTTTAAAAATCTTTACTTTTGGCTGTCTGGAAAAACCGTGTCTTCCGAGCCTTGGTAGTTTCCCTCATTATGTATTATGCGTATGTTTCTGTTTGTTTGGTTATTTGTGTATCTGTTGCCATTACAGTTGCTGTTGTTGTTTTGATTTCTGTTTTGGTTGCTGTTTCTGTCTTGGTTAGAACGATTACTGTTGTTACGGTTTCTATTGACGTTGTTGTTGTGGTTCAAATTTCTGTCATAGTAATCGTTTTGATTGTAATTTTGGTTGAAATTATTGTTATATCTTCTGGGTTCATTGTGCCTATTGTTCGAATTGAATGAATTGAAATTGCGTTGTGTGCTTAAATTCTGTCTCATATTACTGCGGTTATTGACATTGTTTCGATGTTGGTTAAATGACCGCTGAAAGTGCATGATTGCATTTGGCGAAGTCAAGTTCGAGTGCTAATTCTGTTGCTTCTAATAAATCTTTTGGTCGCGCCGCGTAAATGGTTGTTTTTAAGTTTTCATTCAGTCCCTTTTTAAATGCATCGAGTGCAATTTTGTTATTGCATTTTATTACGACATTTTTCTCGGTTTCTGTCGCTTGCGTTCCTAAACTTTCAACTCCTAGTCTGTTTAAACCTTCTATTATATTTAGTAATTGTTCTTTGTAGGTGTTTATTCGTAGGTTCCGTTGTTGTAAATTGTTAAGTCTAGTCTGTAGTTGAGCTATGGTTGTGTTGTCTTTGTATCTAGCTTTCAACTGTTGTTTTAAAATTTCAAAACTTGATGGCTTCAAATAGCTACTCAATGAGGTGCGCACATTAGCTGTTAATTTTGCATGGTAAACATACTGTAAAAAATCTAGTTTACCTTCACTACTTAATGTTTTATTTACTAATTCAGCTGTAATGAGAAAACTATCTAACTCATTAAAGTTTCCTGAAAAAGTGGGCAATGCCTTTGAGGCAGTTTCTAAACTAAAGGATGCCATTATTGGTGTTTGTTCTGTATCAGATTTTTCTTCGTCTTCTTCTTCTTCTAATTCATTATGATCTTCAGCTGTTTTAAGTTGTTCTAAAATTAATTTTTGGGAATTTAAATGAATGTTACTGAACTCTAATTTTAAAGCTACTAATTCTTTGCTACCTTTGTTTTGACTTGCTTATAAGTCAAATTGTTCTTTTAAATCTTCTAGCTGTTGCTGTTTGGATATTAATGTGGCTCTTGTGTAGCCTCTAGCATAACTTTTTCTTATATTTTTATAAATTCTTTCTGCCTCTTTAATTATTCTTTCCATCTATTACAAAATGTTTGATCGTAAAAATATTTTTTATTTTTGAAGTGTTATTCAGACATTGGTAATAATGTGTGAATTTTTGATTAGTTGTTTTTTGACGTAGTTTTTAAAATAAACTATTGTGTAACGTATAATAATGATTATTATAAATACAAAACAGATGATTTCGATGATGCTGCTTTTGTCCAGGTTGTTGCTATTACCATTGCTGTTATTATTATTGGTGTTCATGATTATTTCTTCCTTCATCATGTCCTCGTCTTTGTTTTGTGGGTTTACTATTGCTCCAGTTGTATATTCTTCCATCAGTATAATAAGATTCCAGATTAGAGCTGCAGGATCGCCATGTTATATACTTTTTAGGATCGCCATGTTATATAGTTTTTAGGATCGCCAAGTTATATTTGATTTAATATCGTTTTATTTAAGATATATTAAGGATCGTATTATTGTGTTATAGCGGCAGAGTTTGCCTTCGCTATAGGCTACAGTGTTTGCCGACTTGAACTTTGTCCAAGGCAAACAGAGACGTTTAAAATAAACTGAACAAGGCAGAGATCTGCCAACTTGTGTAGTTAATTAAAGTCTGATTTATTGTTGGCCATCTCGGCTCTTTTATAACATTTTTACAAAACTTACTTAGTAGTCTTAATCTATGGTCATACTTCTCTAGTTAATTAATATAATTATAACCTATGTTGCGTTTCGTTCTTGCATATTGAATTTGAATCATCGAAAGGATTCAAATTACATATTTTTGGTTTGACGAATGTTAATTTGGCACGGTCAACAATATTGAGTGAGTAATGAAAATATTCGCATGCACTGAGTGCAGCACACGCCGATAATGTAGTGCTAACTTATTAGTCACTCAATATGTTGCTGTTTATAACAACGAAACTTAGGGTCGGCAGTGTGTATAACGAGAGCACACTACAAAGGCTACATGGGGAGGCGTTTGAGTTCTGCAGGAGTAAGAGATTCGGTAAGGTTGGGGATCTCTATGGGACAATCAAAGCGAAGTATCTTAAGGAGACAACGTATAATACGTTGATAATGGAACTATCGCATTGCGTCCAAAGGCCGGAGGAGAGGTTAAGTTCATTCGCGAACAGAATAAGTGACATAGAGTCTAGGGGTAGAGATCTAGTGGGTGATGACGGTATCATGTGGGAACATGTGGGAACATGTGGGAACAGCTCAGTAGTTCGGTCGTTAGTGCGTTTAAGGTGGGAGTTTCCGACCCTAACCTCAGAACGATTTCATTAACGACAACCGGTTTGGGCCTCGCAGCGTTAGAGAAAAGGGTATTAGAAATGGAGGTCATGTTAAAAGGAAGCGAGCTGGGGAGAACTGCGCAAAGCAATAATAACTATGGGCAAGAGTACCAGGGTAACAGGGAAGGGGGTTTCCCAGAGAAAGAGGTCAAGAACAAAGAGGGCAATGTAACATACAGTAGGAGGATACAAAACAGTGGACGAATAGCAGATTAGCTATAAGGTGCTCTTTTTGCCAGGAGAGAGGGCACACCAGGGACGTGTGTTTAATAAGGAGAAACACACCATATTGCACAAAATGCCAGGAATATGGGCACGAAAAGGGGTGGAGGTGTGCCCAAAAATGTAGGCCCAGAAATGACAAAATGGCTGGAAAGGGCTATGAGGGCAATTTTAACTCAAAAAATCCATTCAGAAATATTGAGGACAAGAGACAAAAACAGGGACCAAACAAAGCGATTGAATGAAGATGGTGTAACAAGTTAGGCCACGTGGAGAAAGACTGTTACGCCAAGAGAAATTGGGAAAATAGGCAGGGAAACTTTCAGGGGCCCCACAAAGGCCAATAAGCTGGGAACCTCGAAATAAAAGAACACAGGCCGAACAAGATAGTAACAGATCATTCGACATATGAAAAGATTTTGAACATCTGTACATTCAAGTCCGGAGAAAGTTCAGTAACAGATCATTCGACATCTGAAAAGATTGTGAATGTCTGTACATCTCAGCAAGTAGCAAGCGTAGTAACCAAAGATTTAACATCTGAAAAGATCATAAATATAGGTACACCCCAATCAGGAGAAAATGTAGTGAATGTAGGCCCGAATTCAGAGAAAATAATTAAGTTGTAACGGACAACATCAAAAAAATTTTTTTATATCAGTTTGATAATAATGCAAATAATTATATATGTGGTGAATATGGCCATGAGTGGCATGAGAAGAGATCAGAGGGATATAGAAGAATTGATAAAAGAAAGAAGAATACAATTGGAAAATATTATGAGAGCGATAAGGGGTATAATGGAAAAATTCAGTGTAGTAACAGGAAAATTAAATGAAAATGTAACAAAAGGAAAATTCGATGTGGTATTAGGAAAAGTAAATGAAAATATATTAAATGATAATTAGCACAAAAATCTGACAGTGCTGGAGAAAAAAAAGGGTGAATGTTTTGGAATCTCTAAATTTAATGATGTGTTTATAGAAATTCCTTGCAAGAATGCTAAAAATGGTAGACTCATTTTTTTTGTATATTCCGGAGCAGACACGAGTTTAGTGAAATAAAACGCATTAAAAACAATGGAGGACAGGGGAAAAGATATAAAGAATTTGTGTGGAGCATTCGGGGGTTTCGTGAAAACACTTGGGTCAGTGAAGATAAAACATGACAAGGTAAATAATCTTAGTTTTAAGCTGCACGTAGTGGCACTAGAACAAGGTGTTCCCGCAGATGGCATATTAGGCCGGGATAATTTATGGAATAAAGCTATAATAAATACGATAGATAAAACAGTAACTATATATGACAGAGAAGGAGGTAATATAAAATTACCATTGAAACAATTGAATGAATTAAGTTCAATTAATTACAGTGAGGAAATACAAATAAAAGCTAGAACCATACAAACAGTAAGAATTGAAGTAGAGACAAAAATTCCGGTGGTAGTGGTACATAAACAGGAGATTGTGCCAGGGGTTTATTTAGGAGAAAGTTTAACGAAGGTAGAGAACGATACCGCGTATGTATCAATTTTGAATTCAAATAATGAGGATGTTATCTTGCCGAGGTACTATAAACCGAAACTTTTCAATTATAACATATTTAAAATTAAGTCAGGCTCAATGTATAGAGTTAACAAGTGTAAAGTAAAAGAAAGGATTAATAAATTAACACAGACAATTAAATTAGATGAAAATTTAAACGTAGAGCAAAGGACTGCAATCGAAAATTTAATAACGGCATACCATGATATTTTTCTATTGAAAGGGGATACATTAACATATACTCCAGTAATAGAACACGAAATTTAGGTTCAAGCAAATCAGCCTCCAATAAATCAAAAACAGTATAGATTACCTCAAGCACATAGAGAAGAAATTCAAAAACAGGTAGAACAACTGTTAGAAGACGACATTATTAGGCCAAGCAAATCACCTTGGAATTCGCCATTGCTGTTAGTACCAAAGAAAGCAGGAAGCGATGGTATGAAAAAGTGGAGATTAGTCATAGATTTTAGAAAGGTAAATGACGCAACAATTAAGCAAGTTTTCCCAATACCAAGGATCGATGAAATATTAGATCAGTTAGGGCACTGTACATATTTTTCAACATTAGATTTGGCCAGTGGGTACCATCAGGTTCTCATGAGTAAAGAAGACAGAAAAAAGACAGCATTTAGTACAGCATTTGGTCATTATGAATTCAATAGAATGCCATTTGGACTCACCGGTGCTCCAGCGACTTTCCAGCGATTGATGAATAATATACTGACAAGGAATAGATTGTTTTGTTTATTTAGATGATGTGGTAATTTATGGTAAAAATCTACAGCAACATGGAGAAAGATTAGCACAAGTATTCCAGAGACTTAGAGAAAACAGCTTAAAATTGAATACGGAAAAGTGTCAGTTTCTTCGCAGAGAAATAGCATACCTGGGACACAAATGTTCGGAATTAGGGGCGCTACCAGATCCACAAAAATTAAAATGCGTGAAGGATATTCCAATACCGAGAAATAGGAAAGAGGTTCAAGCATTTTTAGGCTTAGCTAATTATTACAGAAAATTTATAAAAAATATGTCACAGATGGCATCACCCATAAAAAATTTATTGAAGAAGGATAATAAGTTCCAATGGTCAGAGAAGTGTCAGGAAGCGTTCGAAAAAATAAAGGAAGCAGTGACTTCATCACCCATTTTGGCATATCCCGACTTTAAGAAACCATTTTTACTAACTACAGACGCGAGTGGGGACGCATCAGGAGCAGTCTTGTCACAAGGGGAAGTAGGAGAAGATCGACCAATTGCGTTTGCAAGTAGATCATTGAATAACGCCGAAAAAAGGTACTCAACAATAGAAAAAGAGTTTTTAGCGATTGTTTGGACGACAAAAAATTTTAGAGCATATTTGTTGGATAGGCCATTCAAGATATATACAGATCATCAACCATTGAGGGTATAGTGAATCTGAAGGATCAAACGTCAAGATTAGCAAGATTTAGACACAAGATGTCAGAGTATGATTTTGAAATAATTTATAAACCAGGTAAAAAGAATTTAAATGCGGACGCAATAAGTAGAATACCACAGCAGAACCAAGAGATAGTTGTCGTTCAAACCAGATCAAAAGCAAGAGAAAAAGAAGCAGTCGAAAAGACTGAAGAAAACACTGATTCACTAGCGGAAGTGGATGAGGGGATAGAACAACAAGACAATCATAACATAGAAATTCTAACAGATAGGAAGGATATAGAGAGAATATTGAAGGATTTTCATAATTTGCCATTAGGAAGACATCAGGGAGCGCTGAGAACGTACTTTAGAATAAGAAAACAATACAAATGGAAGGGAATGCAGAAAGAAATTAAGGAGTATGTGAGAAAATGTAATAAATGTCAAGTAAATAAAAGTTCTGGACTCACCAAAATGCCTATGGTATTGACAGACACACTAACACGTCCATTTGACAAGGTTTTTATGGATATAGTCGGCATATTGCCAGAGACTGTGTCTGGTAATAAATACATTTTAACGTTTCGAGATGATTTTTCAAAATATATGGCCTGTGTTGCGGTACCAGATGCGGAAGCAAGCACGATAGCGAAAGCATTTTTCAACGAAATTATTACTCGCCACAATACACCAAGGGTGTTAATTACAGACAACGGCTCAAATTTTATTTCACGCGTGTTTTCAGATGTATGTAAAATGTTAGGTATTAAAAAATTACATATTACACCATATCATCCGCAGGCAAATGGTTCCCTAGAAAGAAGTCATAGGCCTTTGGCAGAATATTTGAGAGGTTTTGCAAAAGAAGACGGGTCCAATTGGGATCAGTGGTTATCGTCTGCGATGCACGTTCACAATAACACACCGCATACAACAACAAAGCAAACACCTTTCAAAACTTTATATGGGTTTGACTCAGAAATGCCAACAAACTTAAAGAGGAAATGTAGTCCTGTGTATAATGCCGAAGATTCTGCAAAGATAATTAAGTATCAAATTCAGAAAGCACACGAACTGGCAAGACAAAATCAGGAGCGTGCAAAAGTAATTTCTAAAAAATATTACGACAATACTTTAAATGCATTAGAATTTAGAATTGGGGACAAAGTCTTAATGAAGAATCAAGCAAGGAAAAATAAATTTGCACCTATATGGATAGGTCCATATGAAGTTGTAGCGGTGAAAACCCCAGTAACCACCGAGATTGCGATAAAGGGAAAAGCAAAGAAAATTCATAAAAATTTGCAAAAATTGTTTCATGAAAATTAGAAATAGAAAAAGATAGATTAAGAGTTAGAACATTAAACGAAACTGAGAGCAAAGCGTAGAAGTAAGTATTATTAGATACATTTAGTGAGTTATAATGAAACAGGTTCATATAAAACAAAATTTTACAAGCAAATAAAGAAAAGTGAACTGCTTACAAAATAAACAATAGATTTAGATATATTATATAAAAAAAAGAAGTAAGCAGCAACAGAGATAATAAATATTAGGTTTCTAAACACCGTCTGCCAAGAATAAAACGAAAAAAAAATTTATAGGAAATCTAATAACATAAAATAAAGAAAGTACGGTAAAGCGAAAAAGAAAATGGTATAGTATACATATTAGGAGTAGAATTATGAGCATAAAATAAATATTATATTGTAAAAAATTTAGTAAAGTTGTAAAGAAAAAGGTTCATATAAAACAAAATTTAAACAAAAAAAAATTAAATAAAAAGCAAATTAGCAAAGTAGTTAATGTAAAAGCATATTTGTGGCCAAAATAGGGCAATGTTAAAAATAAATAGAGTCTAAAGAAGTAGTCACGGAAGAATTAGTTAAAAGAAAGGTGTGAAACCAAAAGACAGTAGAAATGGTTATAAATGTCAGCAAATGGAAGATGTTAGAGAAAATTTTTTTTTAAGATTAGATATATTTGAAATGATTATAAAGGAAAAAAAAAAGAAAAGAAAAGAGTGGCAAAATAAGAAATGGAGAAAATCTAAAGTAAAAGGCAATTGTGTTGGCATCTTCAAAGTGAATGATGTTTTTACAGAAAGACCTCGCAAGGATTAAATTCTAGTACAACGCATTCTACTTGTAGATCCCAAAATAGTGCCACTTTATTTACAATAATTCTATAAATTTGGTTTTTCATTTAAATTAGTCGTAGAAGTATTAAAATATTAATTGGAAAATAAAGAAATTTGAAAACGACCAATGAAGACGCAGTAAAATATAATAAGTAAAATGATACATAAACTAAAGGGAAAAATAATGAAAAAAGACATATCATTTTTACATAAAGGAAAATATTATTTTACAAATTAAAAAAATAGGACTTTACGAAGAAATTGAAAATTGAAGCAGTTTATATATTGAATAAAAAGAATAAAATAAATAAATAATAGTTACTTAAAGGAAAAATATTAAGTAAAGTTATAAATAAAAAAATTTTGAAAAGGAGAAATTGGATAAAAGAAAAAAATTAATGTTTTAACGAACTAAGCAAACGAAAAGCCTATATATAAAAATTTATAAATATAAAATGTACTTATTTTAAATATATTTTTTTAAAGTGTCACAGAAAAGAACAATATAAAATAGAATGCGAGTTCGCATAAAAATATTGAAGAAATAATCTAGAAATAATGAAATATTTACATGTTATGGAAATGTTAAATACAATAGATTCGTTAAAAGGATGTATGTTTAACAATTGTGCAAATGGAAAGAAAGGTAAAAATCAATTTGAAGTAATGGTTCAGAAAAACTTAATAAGTTAAAAAATTAAATTAATTAAGAAATTTGAATACTTTGAAGTAAATATGTGAAATTAATAAGCAATGAAGAATAAAAAAGGTTCAGATAATAAATAAAATTTGAAGTAACAAATATATTTCAGAGAAATCATGAACTTAACTATTAAATAAAATTGTCTTAATATAAAGCAAGTTTTATAGTAAAAGAAGATCGATAATAAAGGTTATTATAACGTAAATAAATTGAAATTTTAGAAATAGTAATTCAAACATAATTTAAGAAAGTAAGCAACATTTTCGCGCAGCATTTCGTTTTTTGCTTAAAGGAAATAAAATAAGTAATCAATTTAAATACTAATTTATGTCCATCACCATAACAGGAGCGCAACGAGCAGAGTTAAGACAGCGCAAAGAAACAACAGGAGTCTTGGAAGAAATACAACATTCATGGAAAATTGGTACAACAAGCAATTATAATGAAGTTTTTACATTTTTCAAATATATGCTGGCAGTTTTTTCTGTAGAGCATAGTGCAAAGATAGAGAGTCAAGGCAGTGCAAATAGCGTATCAAAATATATTAAATGAGATAAAGTTGATATTTTGTACCTTGTAGTTGCCACACTTGGTCGTTTAGTACCTGAGTAAAGCTCTTGGCGTAACATTATAACATTTGGCTGAATACAACAATAATTCGATACAATGCCTTAACACAATAAATTTGGACAAGCATGTAACGAACCCTTTTTCGTCCGTTACTAGTTTGCTGAGGTAAGCTCAGTGAGTAAACCAAGGGTTCTTACAAAACAATTTATATTCTAACGATTCTAATATTTCAATGAGAAAGCCGGTGTTTTAAGTTTTCAACTGTAATAAAGATCTGGTTTTATTGTTATTTTTCATTAGTATTTTCTTATATTAGTTCAATAATTATTTACTTAATTATACTGTAACATATATATATTTATGTTATATATATATATATTATAACTTAATATAGATTTTATGTTTAATAGCTTCTGACTTCTATACTGAACGGTGGGTACACGTTCCTATGACTTCTATGCTGAACGGTGGGTACGCGTTCCTACGACTTCTATGCTGAACGGTGGGTACACGTTCCTATGACTTTTATGCTGAACGGTGGGTACACGTTCCTATGACTTCTATGCTGAACGGTGGGTACACGTTCCTATGACTTCTATGCTGAACGGTGGGTACACGTTCCTATGACTTCTATGCTGAACGGTGGGTACACGTTCCTATGACTTCTATGCTGAACGGTGGGTACACGTTCCTATGACTTCTAGGCTGAACGGTGGGTACACGTTCCTATGATTTCTATGCTCAACGGTGGAGACACTTTCCTATGACTTCTAACTGAACGGTGGGAACACGTTCCTATAACTACTAGCTGAACGGTGGAAACACGTTCCTATGACTTCTAACTACGTTTGAAAGGTGGAAACACTTTCGCTAGCTTGTCTCGACATGTGCACGCAGCCGCGCTTGCACCCAGACTGATTTTGGTATGCCAGCGAGTTGCCTTATATATGTTCTCGCTGTGTTCTGTTTCGCCGTTCATGTGTTTTGTTTTCCCTGCCTGTGTGTGTGTGACTGTGAACATGCCTTTGCATGTTTGTATGTGTGTATTTATTATTTATTTACTTATTTATTATTAGTACAATGTATTTATAATAATTTGTTATATTTTATACATTTTATGTATATAATATTTTAATATTTACATTTTATATTAAATTTAGTTAAACTTATTAAACATATACAATTCATTTACATTTCATTTATCGTTACATATCATTATACATATCATTTGTGGGGCACAAATTGTACAACAATATGAGTCCTCACAAGCAGAAATAGCAAGGGTGTACTACAACTTTTACAACAAATCAACGACAACCAGTACACAAAGAGAATAAACGCCGGGACAGAAAACAGAGAACAAGAAAACTGTAGCATCAAAGCGGGTAGCTAAACACAGAGGAAACGATTACACCAGATGGATGCAAGACTTTAAGCCCATTAAAAGAATATAAATAAATGAATTAAAAATGTTGAACTGCTAATATTTAAATGTAAAAGCATGTAATAAGTTGTTGAACAATATTATATATAGAAACTATAGAAATAAAAAAAAAATTGTTCATGAAAAAACCTTATGAAAAGAGCTAGTAAAACAAAGAAGCTACTTAAAAGAAACTACTATAAAACGAATAGCATATCGTAAATAAAGCAAAACAAGCATACAAACAAAATGAATAAAGAATTACTTAATTGGAGAAAATTTTAACCTCTTCAAGGAGAAAATTTTCTTTGTGTAAGGGGGGAGGAATGTTGTGACTCACAACGAGGCATTCCCCAAAATATTGTCTGTTTACTGGTAGCCAAGTGCTGGCAATGAAAGTTGATCCACCGCAACAACTAAGCGAGCGATCAACATTCATTGCATTGCGGCACTTATATATGAATTCAATGCAAAGGCCAGTAAAGTAAACAAATAAAGTCAACTAAAACAAAAATAAGACAATAAAATGAACACTGATCTACCGCAACAACTGGGCGATCAGTTTTCATTTTATTTAAAGACAATAAAATAAAGCCAACCATTTACTTCTGTGTGGCCAGCGTCAAGTGCTGACAAAGCAAAAACCAGAGGTAAATTCATTTTAATATTTTATTGTTGTAATTTTATTGTTGTCTGATTGCCTTCCGCATCTTGCACAAATGCTGAGTACAGCTAATTATCATTAAAACCGAGGTGTTAAGCATAAGTATTCTTAAGAGAATAGTCAGTTGATTTTTTAACTGTGAATAGAACTAATACTTCAAAAATAAAAGTATACCGTCACTAGTGTGACCAGTAAGAGAAATACAAAACCGTTTTCTTTATGATTTACCCAGAGAAGGACCAGAGGACTTTCCGAGCTGCATCGACACCAGTTAGTATAACCAAGGTAATTTTCCGGCAACCTCACGGCTGCCTACTGACCGGCAAAACTCACCATGCCTAATACAATAAGGTGAGCAAATATAACTAGGATTTGGGACGAGTTCCCGGTCTGACCAGTAGGGCCTTAGACTAGCGGTAGGATCTACGTGCATCCTCACGGGAGGACGCAACACTAGCCACCTTTACCTAACCTATGTCAATTTTGATTTATTTAATAATACCGTTAAAATAATATTAATTGTATTGTAATACTTATAAGTTCACATCAATCTTATTTATATAAATCATTCATTCATTCATTCAATTACTTGACCTTAAGAGGGCAGTCTACATAAAAGAGTAATTAGTATTTCCCTGTTCATTTGCACATTTTAAAACTTTTCTTCTAGAAATTTTTGATATAATGTTAAGATTAAACTATATTTTGATTTTCTGAATTCGGTTTCGTTTTTCCGCAATATCACTTGAAAATTAATTTCCCTATTTGTTCGAACGTGCGTGAATTTTTTTAATTTTTCCTTTTTTGTATTTTAGGTTGATAATATTTATTTGGAACGAGTGTGGGATTTTGCTTTATTTTGACTAGAAGTAATTTAATTTTAATTAAAGGTAGACACTGTTAGTGCAATAGAGAAATTTTTTTCTGTCGTTTATTTTACAAAAGCTTTACCAGATGGCGCTGTTGATGCTTCTACATCAGTAAACTACTATCACTAACACAAAGAAATTATAGAGAGTTGTACCTCTGTACGTGAGTTTTTTGTTTGTTGAAAGAGACTTGTGTGGAGGGAAAAGAAATAAACGTAATAAAATTTTAAGTTCAAAATGAATTATTTAAAAATTTTCAGCGGCGACCATATATTTTTTTTACATATTTGAAAAGATTATTTTATTGCCTACAGAAGAGTCAGCGTAGAGGGTATGCTACGTGCTACATTTTGTGAGACATAGGCGAATCTATTAAAAAATCTCGGCTAAAATCTATTACAAAGAACATAAGCTCATCATTGTAGAGAAAATGGTAGAATATCAAAGTAGTGTCGGTGCTAAAAATACTGTCATTTTTATGAGCCAGAAAGAAAAATTTGTTCATGAAAAAACCTTATGAAAAGAGCTAGTAAAACAAAGAAGCTACTTAAAAGAAACTACTACATACATATAAAACGAATAGTATATCGTAAGAAAAGCAAAACAAGCATACAAACAAAATTAATAAAGAATTAATTGACGAAAATTTTAACCTCTTCAAGGAGAAAATTTTCTTTGTGTAAGGGGGGAGGAATGTTGTGACTCACAACGAGGCACACCCCAAAATATTGTCTGTTTACTGGTAGCCAAGTGCTGGCAATGAAAGTTGATCCACCGCAACAACTAAGCGAGCGATCAACATTCATTGCATTGCGGCACTTTTATATGAATTCAATGCCAAGGCCAGTAAAGTAAAGAAATAAAGTCAACTAAAAGAAAAATAAGACAATAAAATGAACACTGGTCTACCGCAACAACTGGGCGATCAGTTTTCATTTTATTTAGTTCAAATAAATGGAGAAAAACAAGAAACAAAAAATAATTTTTTTTTAAAATGTAAAATATCACAACTTTGGTGCTTTTCACAAGAATTTTGTGATTAATAAAAACATTTCAAAGAACAATAAAATAAAAAAAGAAATGCATACCAGTTTAAAAAAACTTTGATTTGATTTAATAGTATACAAAATACAAAAATATTAACCCGAAAAGATATTTTAATGTCTGAAAAAATTTTTGTTTCCTTGTTGATTAAACAAAAAAAATTTACTATTTTAAAGTTTTACCCGGCGAGCCCAGGGTTTGAACCTTCGATTTTCCGACTACTGGGCGAAAACTCTAGCTTGGCGCCACGTCGACTCATAAAAGAAAGTGGCTCAAAGTCATTACCATGTTCATGTACTATACACATATCGCTACCTTAATATAGAAAGGCCCTAACTCTTTTTTTTTAACTTTACAGGAGAAGGAAAAAACTTGATAAAAATTAAAATTTTGCAGTTGCAAATTTTTTTAAGTGGGGTTTTTTATTTAAGACTCTTGCCAATTTAATGCTGTAGCAATTTTTTGTAGCAATTTCTTTTCTATAACAATTTTTTTTGCAAAAATCTCAAAAAAAAAATCGATTTTGAAAAAGTTGAGTTAGGGCCTTTCTATATTAAGGTAGCGACATATAATATAAATATATATAATGATATATATCAAAGTTGTCTCAAGGCATATTTTGAAGACAGAACAGTAAAAAGCAATGCAGAAAATTTGTCATATTTTTTCCTATAAACGAGATTTGCTTGCTTTGACTATTGGTATTATATCAATGGTAAACGCCGGTCGATATTATTTTATTGTGTGTTTTTTAATTAAACAATGATTTCTTTATTAAAAAAAATTTAAGTGCAAGTCACGAGCAATCAATTATGCCAGCAGGCGAAGACTGCGGTTAGTAATATTAGAAACTTTTACTTAGTTTTGCCAGGGAAAATGATAAATATAAAATATTTGTTTATAAATTAAATTAAATGAACCTTCGTTTCAACAAAATTTAATAACAATTAAGCTGGTTTTTATTCATTCATTGCGTTTCGTTCGAGCCCTTGAAAGGACTTTGATTTCTTATAATCAATTGTGTTGTGCATGTTGTGAAATGTTTCTAAAGAAATAATCGAGAACTGTAATTTTTGAAAAAGTTAAGAAATTGCATTCAATTATACATTTCTCAAAAATAAGAAAATGCATATGGGAAAAATTGCAAATTATTACTTCATCAAATTTAAGGAAAATGTGAACACAATAATCAATATCACCAAAATTTAGACGATCAGATAGGAATCAAAAGTTCTGAGCTACCTCGAATGTACTTTTAGATTCGAATATCCTTCACACAGGACCTGTCGGGTAAAAATCGAGAAAGGCATCCTGTTTGGCGGGATATTGTTAGTGTTCGGACTCATCCGAAAGATATATTTTTCATACCTAAAATGTTTACCATTTGTATTTATTATTTTTAATTCTTTAAAATTTAACGTAAACTTTCAAGAATCCATTTAACTTGCTACACCCTATATGAAATATTCTGTTACATTATTTTTTGACACATAACTCTAACTATGTATTTACATTATTTTTCTTCTGTTCTTCTGTACCTAATCATCTTTTGCTAAGCAACTCATTAAAACATTGTAATTACTTCGTTTGAAGAAGCAACATCGCTGTCGTTTTATTTCGCGCATTGCACAGTGCAATCGATTTCGTCTGTCATACGATTTCTACAAGTCCAATCTCGAACCGTTGGACAGGAATCAATTTTTAAATCCATTTTAAAAAAGATTCCAGGTGGCTCTCATAGCTCACCTTAAACATTGGCGACCGTGACAGGACACTTTCATAGTGTCAAAACTTTTATATATTTTAGTTGTAAAAAAAAACCGTAAGAACATTTACGCGAGTGACTTTTTACAGAAACAGATTGTGCAAAAAAAAAAAAACCAACAAAGTGAGGTGTAGTTTTAAAACCAATTTTTGTAAATTATTGACCACTTAAATAATCATAACAAAAAAAAAAAACAAAAACTAAAGCAGCAATTAAGTGGCAGTGTGCAAATACCTAAAAATTAAGGCAATAAAGGGCAGTGAAATGATTAAGCTTTCTAGATCATAATTCATTATAATCGCTGCATAAATTAACGGTCGTCGGGTCGTGATCGGTTAACCAATAAAATAATTTCATTCGGAACTCAAAATTTTACTTCATTGTGGGATTTAAAGGGAGTTAAAGCTATTTAACTCCTCCAGGTATTTTGCCAATTTTGAATGTATTTTATATATGCCATTATTATACAAAACTCAAATTTAACTCCAGCAACATTTGAGATATTCCGTTAATTTACACGCTTTCTCAAGGACAAATCGATCATCAGGCCATCTGCCAACCGGTTCTTTAATTGTTGCTAGACGTTTGCTGCCATTCAGTTACATTGCTCAAAACTAGTTTGTTGGTATAGAATTGTTTTCTTGCACGGTGTTTGCACCTCATGCGCTGTCTCTTATAAATCGCGCTCCAGCATCGTGTCTTTGTTAAGTTCTCGTGGGAGTAGGAGACGCATTCTCTTATACTTACGTGTTCGCATAGGTGATCGTCAGCTTCACATAAGCAACGACATCTTCGTCGTTTTTACATAACTGCAATTCACATAATTGTAGTGCGCTTCTCATAAGCCTAAAAACTTGGTCATTTAGCTTGACTCTCACTTTGTTGACCCACTGCATATTCGTTAATTTAACGCAATCATGGGTAAGGAAGAGGGTACCCCCCCAGCTGCTTCTTTTGAAGAATTTAAAACTCTTCGTTCGTCATCTAAAGGCAGCATAACGCGCATAAAAAATATGATTGAAACAAATTCAAATTTTTCGTGCACTGAACTGGAGTGCCGTTTGGGTATTATTGATTCCTATTATAAGCAAGCAGCATATTATCAAAATCAAATTGAAAGAATGCAACCAACTGATGGCGGACGTGCAGATTTAGATGAGCTCTACATTTTGACAAAATCTAAAATTCTCTCACTTATAAACGAGCGAAAAAGCCCATGTCAGAATGACCAATCATTTTCATTTCCTACGGTGCACACCAATCGATTGCCAAATCTAACGTTACCAACATTCGATGGCAAATATATGGATTACAAAAGCTTTATAAACACATTCTACCACCTGGTTCATAACGATCCGAGCGTTCCAGTTATAGAAAAATTAAATCGCTTGCGCAACTGCTTAAGAGGTGATGCACTCTCTACTGTGATGGCATTTCAAGTAACTGAAGAGAATTATTCCAAAGCTCTTGAACGATTAAGAGAGCGATATGACAATAACACCCTCATTTTTTTAGAAAATGTTACGGCTATGTTTGATCTTGACAGGGTCACGAAACCAGTGCCACAAGAGCTTCGCAAAGTCGTCGACACCTTATCTGCTCTTTATAGTTCTCTAAAAAGTTTGGGTTCACATCAACAAATATGCGATGCCTTTCTTATTCATTTGGCTATGAGTAAAGTAGATTCTGATTCTAAGCGTAAATGGGATGAGCACTTAGATTTTACTAATCTTCCATCGTGGGCTGAATGCTGTTCCTTGCTTGACAGACGTTGTCAGCAACTCGATGCACAGGGGAAACGTGGTATTAAAGGTCAAGCAACTCAATTGCAAGTTGCTCAGAGCATTCAGAAATCGCAATTAAAAGCTCATTCGTTCCATATTAAGAAAATGTCACCTGTTGATGTAGTTTGCAATCATTGCAATAAAAAAGGTCATCAAATTTCTACCTGTCAACAGTTCGTTGTTCTTCCTATAGGGCAGCGTTCAGATCAGGTCAAACAACGTAATTTATGCGTAAATTGTCTGTCCAAAGGACATAGTCAAAGTCAATGTACTTCGAGATATTCTTGTCGTTTTTGCAAACAGCGTCACCATTCATTGCTGTACAAGCTGACAGAGGGCGAATTTAATACTTCGCTACCTTCGGCTCCATTCACATCAGCTACATCTGCAGTAGATATAAACGCTGCAGTCCATACAACAACTACAATGAAAAATACTGTGTCGAAGAATTCAAGCATTATTTTGGCCACAGCGGTAATCTTAATTCGAGATGGTTCTGGAGGTTTTCAGATGGGTAGAGCTTTACTAGATTCATGCTCACAAGTTAATTTTATTAGCGAGTCACTTGTCAGCCAACTAGGCTTAAAGAAATCAAGGAATTATGAAAATGTTCTTGGGATTGGTTCATCACAACTTAACGTGCCCTTCAGAACACAAACCACAGTGCAATCTCGTGTTACCGAGTTTCAATTGTCGATGGAATTTCTTATTTCTCAAAAAATTACTGGCTATCATCCAGATGAGAATATTTCGCTCAGTGATTTAAACATACCCGAAAACATTGACCTGGCCGACCCTGAATTTAATATTTCACGAAGTATCGATATTCTTCTGGGCGCTGAAGCCTTCTTCAATCTTTTGGCTGCAGACCAAATTCAGTTAGGTCAGAATTTACCTACTCTTCAAAACACCCAATTTGGATGGATTGTTTCTGGCAGGTGTGTCTCACAGCGTTCAAATTCTTCACGCAACTTATTCTGCACCACCTATGACGCAGGGCTCAATAAATCTTTAGAGCGATTCTGGCAGTTGGAAGAAGTTGAAACCAAGCGACAACTATTAAGTGAAGAGCAATAAAGCTGTGAACAACATTTTGTTAACACAGTAGCAGTCCAAGACGATAACCGAATCGTTGTAAAACTTCCCTTCAGAGGCGATAAATCTTGTCTTGGCAACTCATATGATATTGCTTTGCGTCGGTTTTTATCTCTTGAACGCAGACTTGGTAAAAACGAAATCCTTAAGGCACAATATTTGCAGTTCATGGCAGATTATGAAACGCTCGGTCACATGAGTCTTACAAAAAATCTTGATCTAAATCGCCCACACTACTTTATTCCGCACCATTGTGTACTGAAGCCATCCAGTGAATCTACAAAATTACGCGTGGTGTTTGACGCATCTTGTCCCACAGCTTCACAAATTTCGTTGAATGAGATTTTGATGGTTGGTCCTACCATTCAACCCGAGCTACTCATATCAATTCTTCGTTTCCGATGCCATGCATATGGACTGACCGCTGATGTAAAGAAAATGTATCGACAAGTCATGGTACACCCAGACGATAGAAATTTTCAACTAATTCTTTGGCGTGAAAATAAATCGCAACCAATATCCAAGTATAAGTTAAATACCGTCACGTACGGCACAGCTTCTGCGCCTTACTTAGCCATTCGCAGTTTAAATTTTGCAATAGAAATATTTCCTTCTTTACATAAGTTGGGAAAATCTGTCATCACTAACGACTTCTATGTGGATGACATGCTAACAGGCGCTGACGACTTGCAAACATTGCAAACTATAAAACGTGAAGTATCTGAAATTTTAAATTACTCAAAATTTGAGTTGTCTAAATGGCATTGCAGCCATCCGAATATGTTTTCTAATGCAGAAGGCTCCAAACAAATTCCATTTGATGACGATATAACTAGTGCGCTCGGAATATCTTGGTCTCCAGCTGCTGACATTTTCTGCTTCGCTTTTCGTCCATCAAAAACGTTTTTGAACGTGACAAAAAGATCAATTCTGTCACTTACGTCTTCGTTATTTGATCCAGTTGGTCTTGTAAGCCCACTTGTCATAAAGGCAAAAATTTTACTACAGCAACTATGGATCCAAGGCTGTGAATGGGATTCGGCAGTGCCGCCAGAAATTGAAGCTACTTGGAATGAAATTCTTTTTGATTTTGAGGAATTGCATAAAATTAATGTTCCTCGCTGCGTTAAGCCCGCAAATACAATCGAACTACAAGTTCACGGCTTCTGTGACGCGTCCATCCGTGCTTACGGATGCTGCATTTACTTTCGCTGTACAGACAAGGAAGGGAATTTCGTCGTTAACTTGTTAGCAGCAAAATCACGTGTGGCGCCGGTTAAAACTCGTACCTTACCTCGCTTGGAGCTATGTGCAGCACATCTACTGTGCAAATTTTGGACCAAAATTCGAAAACATTTCGAATTTCGGATCACGCAAACATATTTTTGGTCTGATTCTCAAATTTGCTTGCATTGGATTCACACGCACTCATCGAACTTATCTTCATTCGTTGGTAATCGTGTGTCAGATATCCAAGAGCTGTCCTCAAATGTCGTCTGGCGGCACTGTCCTACAAAATCAAATCCAGCTGATCTCGTATCACGCGGAAGCAGTGTCGACAAATTGATCGACTCTAATTGGATAACTGGACCGTCTTTCCTGAAAACTGACTCGTCACAGTGGCCGATTTCATTCAATATGAACCTATCTAAAGAAGAAGAACACCTCGAAAAACGAAAAACAGTTCATATATGCGAAGAAAGGAAAATCTCTTACGTTCTTGAAAGGATACACAAAATCAGCAATTACACAAAATGCCTTAGAATTTTCGCATATACGCTTCGTTTTCGCAACGTTTCATTTTCGCACACCATCATTATCTCAGCACGTGAACTTCAAATAGCGCTTCATCACATCATATTTGTCATTCAACATCATTATTTTTCAAAGGAAATTTTACAACTACAAAAAGATGAACTTCTCATTGGGCATTTGGCATCTCTTCGTGCTTTTCTAGACGACGTCGATGGCGTTCAATTAATCCGAGTCGGAGGACGCCTCGAAAATACAGACTTGCCGGTGTCGGCAAAATATCCTTTACTGCTACCAAAAGATGACCCCTTTGTACATCACATGGCCACATATCTGCATAAATCAAACTTCCATGCAGGTCCTCGGGCGCTTGTGGCTTTAATTCAGCAACAGTTTTGGATTGTCAATTGCCGAAACTTATCTCGCAAGATAGTCGAAACTTGCATTCACTGCACGCGCTACAAACCAAAACTACTTACTCAGATTATGGGAAATCTTCCTAAAGATCGCATCACAGCTGGCAGGCCCTTTGAAGTGGTTGGAGTAGATTTTGCCGGTCCAATTCCAACGTTTTTAAAAATTCGAGGCAAAATACCCTACAAGTCTTACATTGCAGTCTTTGTGTGCTTTACGACAAAGGCTGCGCACTTAGAAGCAGTTTCTGATTTATCTAGCGACGCTTTCATTGCAGCGCTCAAGCGCTTCATTGGTCGACGTGGATTGCCGATAAAAATAGTCTCTGACAACGCCACAAACTTTGTTGGAGCCGCAGCGAAGTTAAAAGAATTTCGAAATCACTTCTTTCTTAAAAACAGCAAAATCTCATCTGTATCGCACACTGGCGAATGCCCGATTGACGTTCGAGGAGCTTACAACTGCTCTTGTTGAAATTGAGGCAGTGATGAACTCACGGCCCCTCACTCCATCGTCTACGAATCCAAATGATTTCGAGGCCATTACTCCTGGTCATTTCATCATTGGCGCCGCTCTTAAATCTATACCAGAAAAAGTCAATGTTGTATGTGACATCACTCATCTTCAGCGGTGGCAACGTATTCATGCCATTAAAACTCATTTCTGGCAAAGATGGCATAAGGAATACATAACCGGTCTTCGTAACCACTCTCGTTGGAAAAAACCACAACGTAATCTTCAAGTTAACGATATGGTCCTGGTACATGAAGATAATCTGCCTCCATTGAAGTGGACAGTCGGTCGTGTGGTCGATATCTATCTCGGCGCTGATGGTTATGCTAGGGTTGCAGATGTCAAAACTCCCACAACAATACTACGGCGCCCCATAGTCAAGCTCGCTCTTCTTTCAGTAAATTGAGACAAGAATCTCAATTTGGAGGCCGGCATGTTCGGACTCATCCGAAAGATATATTTGTCATACCTAAAATGTTTACCATTTGTATTTATTATTTTTAATTCTTTAAAATTTAACGTAAACTTTCAAGAATCCATTTAACTTGCTACACCCTATATGAAATATTCTGTTACATTATTTTTTGACACATAACTCTAACTATGTATTTACATTATTTTTCTTCTGTTCTTCTGTACCTTATCATCTTTTGCTAAGCAACTCATTAAAACATTGTATGCCCCTATTATGTACGTATTATGTATGCGATGGTATGCGATGTTGACTCGCTTCAACTACATTTTTTCCATATAACGTATTGCATATATTTTAATTGAACCATGTAGTTTGCTACCATCTATTAAGAATTTTCAAACGACGTAGTTCAACTGAAATGTATGTAATAAGTTATACGAAAAAAAATTAGTTGAATCTAGTCAACTTAAGTTGAGTTGTAATACATAATAGGGGCCGTAATTACTTGGTTTGAAGAAGCAACATCGCTGTCGTTTTATTTCGCGCATTGCACAGTGCAATCGATTTCGTCTGTCATACGATTTCTACATGTCCAATCTCGAACCGTTGGACAGGAATCAATTTTTAAATCCATTTTAAAAAAGATTCCAGGTGGCTCTCATAGCTCACCTTAAACAGTTAGTTTAAGTATTTATTTAATTTTACCTTAAGACATATGTAGTTTTTCTTATAAAAAAAAAGCATTTTGAGATCGTGATTTTTTACTGTTTTCTTTAAAAAACAACTTTGTCCTTGCGGGAGAGGAAGACATCCTTATTTTATCCTAAAATTTTATTTGGGAGATCTTGACCACCATTTGCAACTTTTGAGACCTCTTAGAATACGATCTAAATTTTTCGATACACCCTAAAACCTAATACAGTTACAAACAAATTAAGAAATGAAATAAAAAAAAAAAACAAAATTCAAGAAACTTTTTTGCTAACGCTTTGTACTCAAATCCAATTTTCATTTTTCACCATACAAATGAAAGCTGTCTAAGCTTTGCATGGCAAATTAAATGTCCATTATTAAATGTCCATTGTCTGCACGTCAAATGCATCCGGACGAAGCAATTAAAAATAAAAAAGAAAAAATTAGTTTTGGAAATTTAATAAGAAAAGTAATTCATTTACAGTAAATAAAAAAAATTACTATTATAATCAGATTCAGGGACAGCTAAATGTAGCCAATAAAGACTTTTGTATATTTTGTGTTTGGTCAGGTGCAAACTATCCATTAAAATTTGAGAAAATTTTCACTGACAATTTTTTTTTTGAGCAAGAGATGATTCCAAAACTACCCAATTTTTATACCGAGCACCGTAATACCGAGATCGTATGTCATGTATGTGTTTCATGCTCATCTCAAAAGAAACAATGCATTTGAGAGGGTGGTAGTGAGCAGAGTTGAATTGAAAGTTCTTTATTTTAAAAAAGCTTTAGAGCTTGCAGTTTGAAAGCTTCAAACTATCTCGGAGCATTCGCCAGTAGTCTGCCCTCTTAAGCTCCAAATTTTAACCTTGTAAATTTTTTGAAAGCTTATCTTAACCTAAAATTTCTATATTTTAATATACCCTGAATATGACTTCCAAAGAAAGCCGAAATATTGGTGGAAAATATAAAATAAAAACTTTCTATATGACCTTGTTATTTATTATGTTGATTTTCTATGATTTAAATACAAACTTTAAATGTTTGATAGTTTAAATCATTCTTGATTCTAAATACAAATATCAAACAACTAGAATTTGTATTTAAAATCAAGACTGATTTAAACTATCAAACATTTAGAATTTGTATTTAAATCATAGAAAATCAACAAAAATAAAAATAGTTTATAATAAACTAATGTTTTTTTTTTATTTCTAAAAAATTTTACCTGTAGCCTGAACACATTTAATACAGTCACATTTTTATATATTTATGGCATATGGGTATTTTAAAAATAATTTCGGCTTCCTTTTTGTCTTTTTAATTTTCAGAATTTTTTTGTATTATGAGAAAGCATATATAATCGCACATCATCTTTACGTTCAACGACCCCTGAGAGAGTCTCTCTATTGACTTCATTTGTTAAAGAAATCGTTCATCGAGATCGCCACTGACGTCACCAAGGTTTGGAGGAAAAAACATTCAATTGGGAATATAAAAAGTGCATCTTCAACGAAATGTTTGCGCCTGTTTTGACAAAGTTTATGATGAGTCTGAGATTTACGTGCAAAGGTTGTAAAATTATATTTTCAAAACTAATAAATAATGCTCAGTACGAGCTCGAATATCTCAAAGACAGAGATAGCAGCAATTTTTCGTATAATCACCTTGCAACCCACTCAACAACGCCTTTGAAATCACAACAAACTTTTTAGTCATGATTTTCATATTTTATGTGTTTTAACAATTTTAACAATATTCTCATATGTTTCCTTTATATTGGCAGAATGTGCCCGTATGCCATAAATATATAAAAATTTTACTTACAATTAACTTTAGATAAAATAATATTAAATTTATCTATATAAAATGAAAAAAAAAAAACAAATAACCGGTAAAAAGTAGACTTTTGGCACCTTCACTTAATTGTCTACAACTTCGTTAGTCTTTTATAAATTTTCTTTTATTAGTTGCATATTTTGTTCTTAAAAAGGCCACCTTTTTGCTTAAAATGCATTTTTTATACATTCGATTTTTTATAATTTTTTAAGGATTTTTACATTTTATTTTTGAATGAAAAAATATTTCTTTCTTTTGCTCCAAAACTACTAAATCGATTGACAAAGTTGGTAAATTTTATTAAAAGTAAATTTATTAATTTTTAAAATAAAATGTTTTTTAACCAAATCAGTCAATCCAAAAAAATAGTATACAAATTTCAAAAATATATATCGAAATATAATATCGAAATCCTAGCCATAAAAAAAATGTTTTTGCTATTTTCTTGTTAAGCTGATCGAAATCTATAATAAAAAATTAGTGGCAGAATCACAGAAATTTTTTCATTTTGGCGCATAGTGTAATTTATTTATTATAAACTGAAAGAGTTATTGTTCGTAAGCTAATAAAATGCAATAAAAAAACATTAATGAACCAACTCACCATCTGGTAGGTCTTGCTTATTTGCAAAGATAAGAATTATTGCATCTCTCATTTCTCTGTCGTTTATTATTCTATGTAACTCCGCTCTAGCTTCATCGATTCGGTCGCGATCTGCACAGTCGACAACATATATAAGACCTTGAGTTCCTTTAATACAAATTTTATTTAAAGTCAAATTGAGAAACAATTCTTTAAAACTAATATTTAACCTGTGTAATAATGTCGCCATAGCGGGCGAATTTTATCTTGTCCACCAACGTCCCAAACATTAAATTTCACATTTTTGTAAGTTACTGTTTCGACATTAAAACCAACTGTAGGGATTGTAGTTACTGATTGGCCTAATTTAAGTTTATAAAGGATAGCTTTTTTATATACGAGAAATTAAGAAAATCATCAGATAATAAAAGCTAATTCATATATTTAAGTCAACATATCAAAAACACTAAATCAGTTTTAATTTTATTTTTTGTTCAACATGCAGCAACTGAAGGATTAGGTATTATTAAAAAAAGTTTTTTTGGTAAGAGACTAAAAGAGAAAAGTGTGGATTTTTTTCATATTTAACTCAGTTTGACTGTTACATGACTTAGCATGACTATGGAAAAAGCTTACACCACGATTTTTTGCGCTTTAAGTTGTCGTAGTGGATCCACTTTTCGTCCCCCGTCACGATTCCATGTAAAAACCGTTCAGATTTTGCCTTTGGAGAAAAAAACGGCTTTCTAAAATTAGAGCAAAAAAATCAGCGCTTACCGAAAATTGGGTTTTGTTGGCACAGAGATTAACATGGTTATAGTACAAAGTATTTTGTTAACACTTCAGCAAAATTATATATGGGCATTTACACTTTTCCTAGGCTAATGCATGACCAAATCAGCACGTTTCATCAAAGAGGAGGGAAACTCGTGCATGATTCATTCAAGATTTCTTTAAGACTTTGTCTACTGGGATTATACTAAAATATTTTTTATCGATGTATCAGGTATTTTAAAGAAATAATTTTAATGCAATTTAGGAAATATCAATAAGGTACTTCTTTGCTCTAGAACAAAATATCTCTTAAGGCTTTTAGTTTTGTGAAAAATCTTAACGTGATGGACTCAAAGTAAATTCACATTCAGAATCAACGTACCCGTACTAGCTAAGGACACTTGTCAAATTCAAAACACCAAAAATCATGTCGGCCTGTGTAATCCTTCCACACCCAAAAAAAAGCTTTGTACTATGTGCAAAACAATTATTATATTCTACAAAGCTGTTTGTTCTTTTCAGCCTACGAACGACTTTGTAAATAATACAAATGACCGTTTGTACATTGTACAAAGAAATATTTGTATATTTTACAAAGCATTCGTTTTATCTACAAAGATACGAACAAATATACGAACGCTGCTGCCACCGCTTTGTATATTTTCAAACAATGTTCGTTCAGTTCACAAATTTATATATTATAGATTTTTACAAACTAGCGTTTGTAGAATGTACAAAATTACGAATTCAAAATTTTTTTTTCATGCGGCCAACACTTCAAACGTTTGTACTATGTACAAAGCATTTGTACATTCTACGAATAGCCTCTGTTTGTATTTCTACAAAGATTTTATTCGTAATTTTATCCTAAATATTTTTTGGGTGCATGTCAACATAGAATTGAAAAACTTCAGATGATAAATGTTGCTAACGATGTTGCAGAAAAATGTGGCAAATCCTTACAGGAATATAATAATATTCTGATAGAAGATGAAACTGTGAAACAATTTGTTTTGCAGATCGTTGCCGAAAATCGTAAAACTTACCCAACTGCTCATAAATCGTCTCTTAAAAGTAAAAGTTGTTCGACTATAGTTCGTTCATATGTTTTTATGGAACCCTACTAATTTTGTTCTTATAAACATACGATTCTCTTAATATTAAAAAGCAGCAATTAACTTCAGGGATATTTATTTTAAAATGATTTAGCCAATTTCTAGAGTTTATCGCCTGTATGAGGGTCGCTTTAGAGTTGTCCAATTAAGCTTGCATTTTGCACAGATCATTATTTTGTGGATTGAAAAAAGATTTTGCATTGGGAACGCAGCTTTTCTTAAGTTACAAAATAAGGGCCACTGCAATGAATATGAATAGCAAATGCTGTTGTCGTCCGCTAACGAATGTATTGGGTTATGCGTCAACGACAGAAGGTCGTTGATAAACACCAGAAACAAGGTTGGCGATAGAACTGAACCCTACGGTACGCCTGCGTTGATGGCGTGGTCCTCGGACGAAATACCGTCAACTACGACTCGAATTGTTCTGTCCTTGAGGATTTCACTTGTTCCTTTTAGGAACAAGCTTTGGGAAGCGTAGAGCATATCGCAATGGGTGGGTAGTTTGCAGGGTTCGTGGGATCGCCCTTTTTTGGAACCGGCTGGACATTTGCCACCTTCCAACAAGATGAAAATACTCCTGTTCTGTAGATGTTGAAAAGGTTGCGCAAAGGCCGAGCCAGCGAAGAAGCACACATTTTAAGCAGAATTGGCGGTATGCCATCAGGGCCAGAGGCTTTTTTACGTTGAGATTTCTAAGGACCTTTTAACTGCTCTCGTTCGAAAGTAGATATGAAGCATTGCAGAAGACCCACCCTCGACAAAGGGCAGTGGCTGATTGCTATCTGAGAGAGTGGAATTCGTGCAAACAATCTAGACAATAGGTTCGCTTTGTCAGCCGGGTCAGTGAAGAGTTGGTCATCTTTTAAAAGATGATTCTTCACACTTTTAACAAATGACCAAAAATATTTGCTCACTTTGGGGCAGAGAAGAACCTGTTTTCTGATGCGAGCTTTATCGAAACTTTACGCATCTTAAAATTGCATTACAGCGATTCCTTGCCTCAGTGCGTAGTCTTTTAGTATTAGTATTTTTGTTAGAAAGCCAATTCTGAAAGGCTTAATTTTTGGACCTGACTGCAATCCTGCAAGTCTTTATGAACATTATAAAGATTTATGAACATTAAAGTAAAGTTTGGACATTTGGATAAATCAAAATGATAATGATGACAACACTCGACAAGAATTATACGAACGGTCAAATTATGATATAAAACCAACAATTATTGATGTTAATGCTTATTATCAAACGTTACATATGAATATACAGTAGTTTAAAAAGAAAATATGTCTACCATCAAGGATATCTATACCTTTTTAAAAAAATTCCACATATCATACCGGAGGATGAAAAGGATAGACTTGTCAACATTCAAACGAAAATGGAATATAAAAACAGTTTGAGAAAAGTAAATTCTCAATTTGGTGAACATTTTGAAAACTGTCCGTGGTCAGATGATAATTGCAGAGTTGGACCAGACACTTGTGGTTGTTCATCATTTGAACTTATGGCAGATGAGGCGAATAAAATAATTCAACTTTATACAAATATATATAATTTAAACCGTTGTAAAAATTGTTTTTTTCATAAATAAATAAATAAATAAATATATATATATATATATTTATCTTGGAACCCACGTTACCGTTGACAATACCTCCTTCGAGGTTGTGAAGAACTTCGTTTATCTGGGATCCAGCATTAATTCAACCAACGACATCAGCATTGAGATCAAACGAAGAATAACTCTTGCCAACAAGTGTTACTTTGGGCCCAGTAGGCAATTGAGAAGCAGATCACTCTCTCGACGAACGAAAATCACGCTCTATAAATCGCTCATCATGCCCGTCCTACTTTATGCATCACAAACCTGGACGTTGAGCAGTTCAGATGAAAAGACTTTAGGAGCATTCGAGAGAAAGATTCTTCGTAAGATCTACGGACCAATCTGCGTCAATGGCGAGTACCGAATACGGTGGAATGATGAACTGTATGAGCTATACGCTGACATCGACATAGTCAAGCGCATTAAAATCGAGTGGCTTCGCTGGCTTGGTCATGTTCAGCGCATGAAAGACAATGCTCCAGTGAAGAAAACATTCGATTCGGTACCTAGCGGCGGTCAACGCAGAAGAGAACGACCGCATCTCCGTTGGAAAGACCAAGTAGAGTACAACCTGACGAAGCTTAGAATTTCCAACTGGCGCCAGCAAGCGAAAGACAGAAATGGCTGGCGCAAATTCTTAGATGAGGCCAAGACCGACATACGGTTGTAGCGCCAACTAAGTAAGTAAGTATATGTATATATATATATATATATATATATATATATATATATATATTAGTGTGTCCCTTATTTTTTAATGTTTTAATTTGTTGAGGCTTAGGCCCTAATTACGTTCATATGCCCCTAAAACACACTAAAACTAATTTCCTGCTCATTTGGATAATGGCAACCTGTGCCGACATGCATCGAAACATGTTCATGCATGTTGGGTGGAAGCCACGTCGCATGTTTGCTTTTCGCATGCCGCTTTTGGTCAGTTGTGTTTGTATTTTCAACTAATTAACGCGTATTGTTTTCTATTGCAAGTATGGCAGTGGAGTTAAGAAGTGATAGAAAAAATATTTTCTTGATTGGTGGCTTAAGCCATCAAATAACAGGTGCAAAGTTACCGTCTAACCGCCAAGTTCTTGCGGTTCTATTTTTTAATATTCGCGAAGTCAAATTGACTGTTAGTGAAAGCGCAAATCTTGTTGTTCGAGAGTGTATTATATTCTGGGAAAAAGCTAGAATACCTAAAAGAGCTGTATATAACTGTGTGAAGAAGCTAGTGGACCTTCATCAAGCTTGGCGAGAACTACAAAAAAACTCAAAAAAACACAGGATTTGTATAAGCGCCGTGAGGAAGAGTTCCAAAATAATTTGGATAATTTATTTGATATAGCACATGCTAATGCCTTGAAGCGTATGAAAATAGAGGAAGACAGAATGTTTTTACAAAAACAAAGAGAGCCAGGACGTCCGGGCTGTTTAGTGGGTGTGGACAAAAAATTGGCCGAGAAGGAAGAAAGGATACGACAAAGAAAACTAAATGAAGAGAAACAAAGACTCAAACAACTATCTCCAGAGGGCATGTCGACGTCTCTTACTACACTTTATCCCAGCTCTGATGAAAGCCTGGATGAACCTTTGCCGTCGACATCCCAATCTGTCGACATCGCGAGTTCTGCGAATACTTATAAAAGAGGAAGGAAAGACTTTATCACGCCTAAGTTAGTTGCAGCTTTGGATAGATGTCAATTAAGCATAAGGTATTCTGTTTATATACTTCAGGCTGTGGTAGAAGCCCTAAATCTCAGTTGTGATGATTTCCCAATCAACAAATCTTCTATTCAGCGCATTCGAACGCAAAGTAGAAAGGATAGAGCGGAATCCATAAAATTCGATTTTCAGAACAACATGCCAGAAATAGTGACTGTTCATTGGGATGGGAAATTATTACCAGGACTAAATGTGAGAAGTTCTAAGGAAGAACGCTTGCCGATTCTGGTTTCATTTGAAGAAAAGGAACAACTACTTGCTGTACCAAAACTAGAGAGTTCTTCTGGCCAAAATCAAGCTGAAGCTGTTTCAAAGGCCCTTTTTGATTGGAACCTGAACAGTAAAGTGCAAATAATGTTCTGTGATACAACTGCATCTAATACAGGGCGTTTGAATGGAGCTTGCGTGCTTTTGGAACAAAAAATAGAAAGAGAGTTGCTACTCTTTGCCTGCCGGCATCACGTTTATGAATTGGTCTTAAGAAGTGTGTTTGAAGAAAAAATCCATGAAGTCGCAAACAGCCCCGATATTCCTCTGTTCAGAAGGTTTAGAGACAACTGGAAAAACATAAATTCTACTGCTATCGAAACATACACTGACTTCGTCAATAAACAATTCTGTCATACAACAATTCAAGGTTTGATAACGTTTTATAATCAGGAATTGCAAAAAGCCATTATACGTGACGATTATCGAGAACTGGTCGAACTTTCTATTATTTTTCTAGGAGGCGATAAAGAAAGAAAATTTAAGATAAAACCTCCTGGAGCGATGCACCAAGCCAGATGGATGGCTAGAGCTATTTACTCCTTAAAAATTTGTTTGCTGCAGTCCCAGTTTAAAATGAGCGCTAAGGACAAACGAGCTTTACAAGATGTTTGTCTTTTCATTGCGGCTATCTATGTGAAACCCTGGCTCGGGTGCAGTTTGGCAGTGAAGGCACCAAATCAAGATTTGTGCTTTTTAAAGGCACTAAAAGATTACGAAACTGTGGACCAATCAATCTCCAATGCAGCCTTAAGCAAGTTATCGCAACGTCTTTGGTACTTGTCTGAAGAAATTGCGGCATTTTCACTATTTGATGACGAAGTTAGTGACCAAATCAAGGAGAGTATTGTAGTAAATTTACAAAAAGAGAGTTCCAGATACGATATTGGGAAGAGATACGTGCCATCAAAAGGAGAATTATTTGATTCTTTGTACGGTGAGTGATAAAAAACTTAGTTTTGCATATAGTCACATATTAAACTCACCTTTTACTTGCTACTTATGTTATACTTACTACACGTATTACTAATAAAGTCGTGTTTTAAACTTTACAACTATGAAATTAGGTTTTTCACAACTTGAAGTACGCAGTCGTATCGTTGTATTCACGTTCTTGTCATATTGTCATAATCGTTGTTTTCTGTTTGAAAGAAAAACAAACTGATACTTTAGTTCCTGCGTTTGCTTTATCTTTCAAATAGAAAACAACAAAAATGTCAATGCGACACGAATACGAATACAACGATACAACTGCGTATTTAGAGTTGTGGAAAACCTAAATATTTTTTAAAATATTCATTGTATATTGATAATAACATTAATCTTTGTTGCAGGAAAATCATTGAGCGATTTCGTGTCCGTCAAGAGTAAGAATGTGTTTTCGCGATTGAAAATTGAAAGCAGTTTCCTCCAAAAAGACGCTTCTATGTGGAAAAAAGACGCTGCGTTTGTGGATGCAAAAATGAAGGTTATTTCTTTAAAAGCAGTCAATAATATATCTGAAAGAGCAGTTAAACTAACGCAAGATTTTCATGGTTTAATAACTGCAGAAGAAGAACAAAAACCATTTTTGTTACGCTCTGTGCTCAGCACAGAAAACTGTATCCCGATTGTAAAAAAGATACCCTTAAACGCAAATATCCTGAATAGATTCTAAATTTTCATATTTTTTTTTATAAATGAGTATGAATTTAACTGGTTTTAATAAATTTTTTGAAAAATACGAATATTTCTACTGATTTAGCTACAAAACAGAACTCGCTTTATATTAGCTATTTTAAAAAACTTCCGAGCCCTGTCGGCACGGGTAAATATTAACGCAGGAAAATAATATTTTATATTTAAGTATAGTTAAGTAGTTGTAAAATAATTAGGGGGTAAGCCTTTCGATATTTTAAAAAATAAAATTTTCACCGATATAAGGGACACCCTAATACATATATATATATATATATATATATATATTAGGGCGGGACGATTTATTTTTCGACAATTTCCCTATGATTTCCGTATTCTATGGGTTATTCCATGAAAATTTGCCAAAGGAACCATACCTCTATCGTTAAAATCGAGTCCCCTACTTTTTGTTGGTAGATTTTTTCCCAAATTGACGTTCGTATGAAATATTACCTACTCGTTCACATCCATAACTCAAAAACTATCGATCGGGTTTAATCGCCAGTTGGCGCGTTAGAAAGGTGAGCTCATTTTGATCAATTAACAAAAAAAATCTTCAACATTGGTCCAACGGTTCAAAAGTAACGGTCATTTTTGTCCAAATTTTGGAGCATTTTTCCATTTTTTTCATGATTTCCGTTCGATGATCCACAAATTCCTTAACACATTCAAGGAACGGAAAGACATGTCCAATTGCTGGCTGTCACTGCTAAATGAGTTGCAGGAAAGAATGTAGAAGGCTCTATGGCGACGACATTAGAGAGCCGTACGAAAACACCAAGACTTGAAAGCAAACAAGACTTTCAGAAAAAATAATGTTTTTTTTCACATTTTGTCTTTTACTACACTCAAATTGAATATTTTTTTTTTGATAATAGGTTGATAGATACTTAATTATCTCTTAATTTGAATTTTTGTAGAAAAAAAAATAAAAAAGGGAAAAAAAATCAAAAATTTGGTTTTATGTGTTATTTTGTTTTAATTATTAAAACGGAGGGCACGCCGTAATACAAAATCAAAATGAAGCTGTATAAAGAACTGATAAAGAACTATGACATGGAAACTAACAAAATTATTCGCAAGTATACAAACAGTAACAGAACAATAACAAATTTAAAAACATCCATAGCTTTTCTTCTGAGGTGTAGAAAATCTGGAATTATGCCTAACTTTTTAAAAAACACAACTAAAAATGTAAACTACATATTTGAAATAAATAGACAAACCCGACAAACACCAAGAAAATAATGACTAAACACATACAATCATTTCAAATAAAAATACTCAACCTACTAATTAAACACAAACACACAACATTAAAGCACATGGAAAGAGAACTAGAAACATTAACAAGAGGAATAAAAGACAATTTAAGAGAAGATCACCAAAAAGCGTTCTTTATTAGTGAAAGCAGAATACGCGATAATTTAACTGCTCAAATTAAAAACAAACAAATTAACAAATACAATCAACTTAAAGAAAAACAAAGAGCAATGATAAATATTAAATACAACAAGGGCTGGTTCGTAAATAAATCTGACGCAACAATACCGACAAACATTCAATGGCTATTATCGCTTGGACCTAAACACGCTCTGCCTACAACTACAACACAATTCCCATTATACAAGTGTATAGCAGAAGGAGAGGAGTATATACAAACACTAACGAACAAAGAAGAGCAAGAAGTGGCAAGAACTAAATTTACATCACTCATAGATGGACACATGAGAAACAAGAAAATAAGCGAACGGGATAAAACAATACTTGATACAGTGACGGCTACAAAAACATTTCTAAAAAATCATAAAGATATTCTTATATTAAACTCGGACAAAGGTAATATTACAGTGGCAATGAATAAAACCGAATACGAAAAGAAAATGAGAATGATAGTTGGAAACATAGCAACATTTAAAATTTTAAAAAGAGACCCTACATCGACGCTACAACAAAGAAACAACGAAATTGCGGAGTTTTTGTTAAAAAATAATGTCATTACAACGAAAGAAAAGAAAAATATAAGCACTAACACAGGAACTGCGCCAAGAATATATGGACTTCCAAAAATACATAAAGACAACATGCCTCTACGACCAATTTGCTCATCCATTGGATCTCCATCATACGGACTATGCAGATATATAATAAATATCTTAAAAAACCTGACAAAAAACTCCCAATACAATATAAGCAACGCAACTGACTTCAAATACCGGATCTCAAACACATTTATATATGACGATGAAACCATAATATCCTTTGACGAAATTTCACTATTTCCAAGTATACCAGTAGATTTTGCACTCAAAATTATAGAAACAAAATGGAACAATATAAAAGAACACACTAAAACAAACAAAGACAAATTTATGGAAATTTTAAGATTTTGTATAAAAGACAACAGATACTTTAAACTAAATGACAAAATTTACTCACAACTGAGAGGTATGCCGATGGGATCCCCAGCATCACCGGTTATAGCGGACATTT
Source organism: Dichetophora obliterata (assembly GCA_963920525.1). Classification (NCBI taxonomy): domain Eukaryota; kingdom Metazoa; phylum Arthropoda; class Insecta; order Diptera; family Sciomyzidae; genus Dichetophora; species Dichetophora obliterata. The sequence goes on from OY986437.1 coordinate 140,996,773, forward strand.
TAATGGAAGAACTATTGGACAGAGCATTGGAGACATTAGAGGCAAAACCAAGACTAGTTACGAAATACGTAGACGACTTATTCGCTATAATAAAAATCAACAACATCAATGAGACATTAAATGCACTAAATAAATTCCATAAAAACGTGTATCGAATATATATACATATGTGGTGCTCTATTACATCACCACATAGAGTAAATCTCTACAGCCTATTTTACCTGTTCGTTACATTGATACTTACCTTTTTGTTACATTAATACTTACCTTTTGTTATATTGTACTTACCTTTAGTTACATTAATACTTACCTCTTTGTTATATTGTACTTACCTTTAGTTTCATTAATAACGTATTATACTTACACTTGCCTATAAAACACTTGTTATAAAAAAACATTTTGAATTGTATTCAGTTATTATAATTTCAGAAATTTTCATTTTGAAAACTTCAGTATCAAAAATTTGTTCAAAGAAAATTGTTCGAATAAAAAAATTATGAAATAAAAAATTGGTTTTAAAATAAAAAATTAATTTTAAACGAAATTCATAAACGTTAGCACCAAAACTGGCGATCCTGCGACACGAACACTAAAACTGGCGATCCTGCGACACGAACACCAAAACTGGCGATCCTGTGACACGAACACCAAAACTGGCGATCCTACAAACCGCACTAAAATTGGCGATCAACAACAGGGAGCAGTAAAATGGCTACATCAATTTAAAAACAAAGCGACACCAATTCCGCTACAGAGTCCCAAGCAAATTCTAATGGCAACAACTCATCAACATAAATTGGCACTACATCAGCAGATGGCTTAATTAATGAGAATCGGCCAAATCAAACACGTTCCACAACAGATACGCCAACGGCCACTACACCTACGGTTGATACAGCTACAGCAGCACCAGCAACTGCTTCTGCACCAAGAACAACAGCCACAGATAAACCAGCAACAGGCACAACATTATCCACAACGCCACCTTAAGTTCCTCCTCAATCGTCACTACCGCCGGTGCCAAAAAACAGCTACAACCACAGCGCTCCAACAACAAAAACAGCAGCAGACAAGGTCACTGCTAGAAAACAACAACAACAACAACAACAAAAAGAACAACAACAACAATAACAGCAGCCATAACAACAACAACAACAAAACAGCTACAACGACAGCGTTTATAACAACAACAACAAAGCGAGCAACAACCACAATAACAGCAGCTACAACAACAACCACAACCACAACGAAAAGAGCAACAACAACAACAACGTCAGCAGCAACAACAATTTATTTTATATGAAATTTTATATTTTGTAAAAATCTATATTTATTTTTGTTGACATTTATAAAATATTTTTTTTCAGGCTGCGTATCACTTTAGCTCATCACGAGGCACACAACATAGCTTCTTAAACGAATTTAAGACGATAGGGTCGTAAGAAATCCATCGTCTCACTTTCGTAGGCACTACACTACACTAGGGACATAGGTACACTAAAAAAAAAAAAAAAGGGAAGAGTTAGAATTTTCAAATAGACGCAAATCTAGAGGGAAGAATGCTACGAACACCCCCACACACACCCCTTACTCCACTCCCACCCCTTACTCCACACACCGGAGAGGGAGATAACACACCATTCATAGACTTTGAGACTAACCCTCTCACACCACCAACACAAATACACGCGGTTTCGGTAAAATTACCTACATTCTGGACGAGTTGCCCAGACGCTTGGTTCGCACATGCGGAAATACAATTCCAAGCGAAAGGAATCACAGTCGATAAGACTAAATACGAATACTTGGTAACCTCGTTACCACAAGAAGTCATAGTCACTGTGCTAGACTTTATCCAAAAACCGCCAACACAAAACACATACGAAGGGCTTAAAAAGACATTGCTCGATAGATTTTCACTGAGCGAAAACAAGCGATTAGATAAAATCCTTTCGGATTCTGAGATGGGTGACCAAAGGCCATCTCAGTTCTATCGGTCACTTCTTCTACTAGCTGGATCAACAGTCAGTAGCGATTTAATTTATAAATTATGGCTACGCAAGTTGCCAAAAAGTTTAAATATCGCCTTGACCGGGTCCAGACACAGAGAACTAGAGGTCCTCTTAAAACTAGCAGATGATTTATGGGAAGTCATGACTGGTAGTGAAATTTCTACCATGTCTAAAAAACCAGCTTCCGGCTCAGAAGAAATAATGACGATTACCCAACTTTTCGCCGAGACCACATCCACAATTTTAGAAAACTTTAATAAGTTGGCACTGGAGGTACAAGAACTGAGAAGTGAACGTTCTCGATCACAAAGCTCAAACTTCCAAAGGTACTCCAGACGTCGTTCATCTAGAAGAGAAGGGTCACAACAAAGACCGGCCAACTGGGTTTGTAGATACCACTACAAATTTGGCAGAGCGGCCAGACGATGCGAACAACCATGCGCGTATGTTCAAACGACATCCACACCAAACCACAATACACCAAACACATTAAACTAAAAAACACCATCATTGCAACGGCTAATGATGGGAGTTCTATAACACTAACACGCCGTTTATTCATATTTGACAAGGACAATAACTTAAATTTCTTAATCGACAGTGGCGCTGAAGTTTCCGTATTGCCATCCTCCAAATTCAAAATTTATAAAAAATCTGATTTGACACTCCAAGCTGCTAATGGCACAGCAATATCGACTTACGGAAAAAAATTGTTAAACGTCAATTTAAAACTCAGACGAGAATTTCCTTTCACTTTCATATTAGCAGATATCACAAGACCTATCATTGGCGCAGACTTTCTTACCAAATGTGGACTTCTAATAGATCTAAAACACAGAAAAGTCATTGAACCCCTTACAAAATTATCCGTCAACGCAATTTCGAGGTATTCTGAAACACAATTACCAAAACTATATACACTCTACGACAAATACACACAGTTACTCAAACAATTCCCTTCACTCTTCACAGAACCAGATTACACTGCACCAATCAAACACAAGACAGTACACCACATAGTTACAGAAGGACAGTTACCATTCACACGACCACGACGTTTAGACCTATCAAAATTAAAAATCGCAAAACAAGAATTCGACTTTCTAGTCAAGTCAGGAATTTATAGACCGTCTGACTCGAAAACTTCTTCTCCACTACACCTTGTAGCCAAACGCGAACCAAATGACTGGAGACCATGTGGCGACTACAGACGACTGAACGCTATTACTGTACCTGACCGTTACCCTTTACCACATATACACGACTTTTCCATCAACTTACACAACACAAACTTTTATTCAAAAATTGACCTGGTCAGAGCATTTCACCAGATACCGATGGCTCCTAGCGACATCCACAAAACAGCAATAACAACACCTTTCGGAATGTTCGAATTTCTCCGAATGCCTTTCGGCTTGAGAAATTCAGCACAGACATTCCAAAGATTTATACACGAAGTCTTACAGGGACTAGATTTCATTTTCGTTTATTTAGACGACATACTTATAGCTAGCGAGACCGAGACAGAACACATAAAACACTTAACACAAGTTTTCCAAAGACTTTCAGAATACGGCTTAAACATTAAACCTAACAAATGCACTTTCGGAGCATCAGACATAAACTTCCTCAGTTACAACATTTCTAAACAAGGTATCCGACCTTCAGAAGAACGTACACAGTGCATACGAGACTACCCACAACCCACCACAGTCAAACAAATGCAAAAATTCATAGGCATGACAAACTACTACCACCGTTGTATCCCAAAACTCGCACACATGCTAGGCCCAATTTATGACATGGTCACCGTAGCATCAAAAACAAAAAACAAACAGTTACACTGGACAGAGAACACACTACAGGCATTTACAACAATCAAAGATAGTTTTGCAAAGGAAACACTACTCAATCACATCAGTAGTAATGCAAAATTATCGATTGCCCTACGGCAATCGATAATGCGTCTACACGCATCAAACACAGCCATTGGCGGCGTTTTACAACAACAGAATAACGGAACACTAGAACCATTAGCCTTTTTCTCAAAAAAGTTATCAAAGTCAGAAACGAAATACAGTACATTCGACAGAGAATTACTAGCCATATACTTAAACATCAAACACTTTAGACACTACCTAGAAGGAAACAATTTTACGGTATACACAGATCACAAACCACTGATTAACGCTATACATTCACAAACAGAACGCAGTCCCAGACAAACAAGACACTTGGAATACATTGCACAATTCACACATGACATTAAACACATTAAAGGTTCAGAAAACACTGTAGCAGATGCACTTTCACGAGCTGAAATAGAAGATTTTGCCTGCACAGACATCAACCTGAGAACACTACATAAAGAACAGAACACAGACACAGAATTGCAAGATATACTAAATAGCCACAGATACAAGCTCGAACAGATACTCATACCGGTACTCAACATTAAAATTTGGTGCGAACAGAAAAATTCTTTAACACGACCTTACATACCACAGACTTTACGAAAACAAGTATTCGAACAACTACACAACATAGCACATCCTGGTACACGAGCTTCACGACGATTACTTACACAAAGATATTTCTGGCCGAATATGAATACACACGTTAACAAATGGGCACAAGAATGCGTTAGATGTCAACGCTCAAAAATACATAAGCACACGAAGACAACACCACACAAAATCAGCATACCACACAGCCGTTTCGAACATATCCACGTTGATATAGTCGGTCCTTTGCCAGTTTCAAAAGGGTATAGATACCTACTTACCGTAGTCGACAGGAACACTCGTTGGCCAGAAGCATTTCCGCTGAAAGACACAAACACCGACACGATAGTCGACACTCTTCAAAGAGAGTATATTTCACGTTTTGGGGTTCCATTGAAGGTTACCTCTGATCGAGGAGCACAATTCACTTCCGCGACCTTTAACACATTTATCAAAAATCTCGGTTGCCAACATATAACTACTTCGGCTTACCACCCACAAGCCAACGGCATGGTAGAGCGTTTTCACCGCCAGTTAAAGGTTTCCCTTATCGCAACAAACAACCAGACAAATTGGTTCACAGAGTTGCCACTAGTTCTTCTGGGCCTTAGATCCTCAGTCAAAGAAGACATCAAAGCGTCGCCAGCTGAGATGGTCTTTGGCCAGCCGCTCAGATTACCGAAACAAATAGTAATTCGCAACAATGAAACTTTAAACCCTTCAGAGATGCTTCCAAAAATAAAACAAGTAGTCAAAAACAAACAATCATTCATTTCACACCATAACACAAAATTCCAACAACACGTTCCTAAGGAACTCAACACTTGTAAATTTGTCTTCGTTAGAAACGACACCATACACAGCAAGCTCAAGGAACCCTATGATGGACCTTTCGAAGTAATCAACCGAAACCCAAAATACTTCACAATACTCAAAAATAACACTCATACTACAGTTAGTTTAGACCGTTTAAAACCAGCATCAATTAATACAGACACAACAACTACAACACAATCTAAAAGAAAGGTACATTTTAATTTACTCAGAAATACAACAAGATTCATTTGAGGAGGGGGAATAATGTGGTGCTCTATTACATCACCACATAGAGTAAATCTCTACAGCCTATTTTACCTGTTCGTTACATTGATACTTACTTTTTTGTTACCTTTTGTTATATTGTACTTACCTTTAGTTACATTAATACTTACCTCTTTGTTATATTGTACTTACCTTTAGTTTCATTAAAAACGTATTATACTTACACTTGCCTATAAAACACTTGTTATAAAAAAACATTTTGAATTGTATTCAGTTATTATAATTTCAGAAATTTTCATTTTGAAAATTTCAGTATCAAAAATTTGTTCAAAGAAAATTGTTCGAATAAAAAAATTATGAAATAAAAAATTGGTTTTAAAATAAAAAATTAATTTTAAACGAAATTCATAAACGTTAGCACCAAATATATATATATATATATATAACATTTTGAATTGTATTCAGTTATTATAATTTCAGAAATTTTCATTTTGAAAATTTCAGTATCAAAAATTTGTTCAAAGAAAATTGTTCGAATAAAAAAATTATGAAATAAAAAATTGGTTTTAAAATAAAAAATTAATTTTAAACGAAATTCATAAACGTTAGCACCAAATATATATATATATATATGAATATATATAACATTTTGAATTGTATTCAGTTATTATAATTTCAGAAATTTTCATTTTGAAAATTTCAGTATCAAAAATTTGTTCAAAGAAAATTGTTCGAATAAAAAAAATTATGAAATAAAAAATTGGTTTTAAAATAAAAAATTAATTTTATACGTAAGTGTAAGTATAATACGTTATTAATGAAACTAAAGGTAAGTACAATATAACAAAGAGGTAAGTATTAATGTAACTAAAGGTAAGTACAATATAACAAAAGGTAAGTATTAATGTAACAAAAAAGTAAGTATCAATGTAACGAACAGGTAAAATAGGCTGTAGAGATTTACTCTATGTGGTGATGTAATAGAGCACCACATTATTCCCCCTCCTCAAATGAATCTTGTTGTATTTCTGAGTAAATTAAAATGTACCTTTCTTTTAGATTGTGTATATATATATATATATATATATATTCGATATATATATATTCGATATATATATATATATTCGATACACGTTTTTATGGAATTTATTAAGTGCATTTAATGTCTCATTGATGTTGTTGATTTTTATTATAGCGAATAAGTCGTCTACGTATTTCGTAACTAGTCTTGGTTTTGCCTCCAATGTCTCCAATGCTCTGTCCAATAGTTCTTCCATTAAAATGTCCGCTATAACCGGTGATGCTGGGGATCCCATCGGCATACCTCTCAGTTGTGAGTAAATTTTATATATATATATATATATATATATATATATAAGAAGTATATAGAAGTATATAAATATATATATACCTAACTGGACGAAATGCTGACAAAACACTATTAGCAAAGACAGCTTGCGACCTATGTGATAAGTACGACGAGATAAGGTTGACTGCAGTGAAAGAAAAATTAAACATTCTGTTATATATGTTATAACTTTCCTTTTTACCTAGTTCATAAATTTAAGTTTTGCCTGTTATTTGTTTTGCCTGTTATTTTAATACAGGCAAAACTTAAATTTATGAACTAGGTAAAAAGGAAAGTTATAACATATATTCGTGTAACATATTTTTGAACTGCACTGCGTTACTACAACATCTTAAACTATTAGGAAGTACATTCCAAAGACGAACAGATTGTACATAAAATTGTCTTTCAGACGTTAGACACGTATGCCGCGGATTATTAACTTTGTTTGTGCGATTAGAGCGAGAAAAAGTTAATCTTGAGTCAAATAATTAGGTTCATGAGCATTAATACTCTTATGCAAGAACAAAAGTGTGCGGTAGTTTAATAAGCTGTCAAAAGTCATATTATATAGCTTTTTAGCATATAGTGAAACATGATCTCTACGTTTTAGTCCATAGACATATCGGCACGTATGTATAAAACGTTTAATTTTCGTTTATCAAAACTGTCACTGCTGGAAAAAATTTCACAGCCATAAAGCAACGTTGGGACAAGGTAAGTTTTAGCAAGTAGAACACGAATATTGAGCGGCGTAAAGTACTGGGTTATTATCCACAGCGAGCGAAGCATACCATACACCTTTCCAACACTGTTATTGATGTGATTATGCCAGGTTAGGGTTCTATTAAATGTTACACCTAAATTTTTCGAAGTGTCAACATATTCAATAATGGATCCATTCAGTGTGAGTTGTGGGACTGTTGAAATATCAAAAATCTTCTTTGAAATCACAAGGCATTTGGATTTCTTAGGCTTAAACCATTATTATGCGCCCATTTACCAACTTTATCAAGGACATTACTAAGGTGTAAAGTGAAATTGTGCATGTTATCTTTTTTAGTAGAACCGTACAATTGTACATCATCATCAGCGTACATATGTTTTCCACAATTATCTAAGACACCCGGCAGATCATTGATGTACATACAAAAAAAAGAGAGGCCCAAAAATGATCCTTGAGGTACACCTCTCCTAACTGGACGAAATGCTGACAAAACACTATTAGCAAAGACAGCTTGCGACCTATGTGATAAGTACGACGAGATAAGGTTGACTGCAGTGAAAGAAAAATTAAACATTCTGTTAAGTTTAGTCAACAAAACATCATGATCGACAGTGTCAAATGCCTTGGAATGGTCCAAAAGAACTAAAAAGCTAACCTCATTGTCATCCAGACTAACTCGCAGATCCTCACAAACATCGATAAGAGCAGTTGTTCAACTTCGTTTGGCTCTGAAGCCTGATTGCCTGTCAGTTAAAAGAATGTATTTTTGTATGTGTGCATTGATTTGATGACACATGATTTGTTCTAAATATTTCGAAAGAAAGGGGAGGATAGGATTGGGCGGAACTCATCCTGAGATTTCGGTATCGGAACAATTTTTGCCTTTTTCCAACACTCCGGAAAAACAGATAAAGTGAGAATCGTATTAAAAAAAGTATATTACATATGGAAGTAAAAAAGGAAGAAGAATTTTTAAAAAATAGGGTAATTTTGTCACATCCTACAGCATTCGACTTGATTGATAGAATACTTTTTAAAACATCGGCTTGACTTACACATGTGAAACTGAAATTATGATTTGTATCATATGAGTTAGTGCCATTTAAATATGTATTTACTTTTACCGAAAGCACCGGAACATCAACGAACTTTTTATTTAGTTCCTCAACATTAACATTGACGCATCCACCAACGTTTTTGTTCCCAATACCAATACTACGTATTTCTCGCCATTTTTGCTTAATACCTACAGCTGCACCAAACTTATTTCCATAATAATTATTTTTTGCTGTTTTTACATTTTTTACAACCAACGCACGCAAACTTTTGAATTCCTCGTATAAGACTGGAGTCTTAAAGCGTTTCCAGCTATTGTACGCGTTATTACGCTTTAATATAATTTTTTCACTGGTTTTCGTGAACCAAGGACGTTGTTTATGCTTGATTTTTACAAGTTTCATTGGAACAAAGTCATCAAAAAGTTTTTCAATGTTGTTTTGGAGGAATCCAACTTGATCGTTAGCCAAGATCATATTATAAATTAATGTCGAGTTTACATTAGAAGCAGCAGTTTGAAGACAAATATGGTTAAGATTTTTTAAATCGCGGTAAATGAAACTACGAGAAGTATCACTCATGTGGAAATCGTAAGTAAGGTAGATCAGGTCATGCTTAGAAAAACTTGGAGCCGTTGATTAATCATATAGTAGGATTTTTCCTCTGGCGTTTACAAAAAAAGATATAGTAAGGTACTGTTAGTTCTAGTGTAATGAGTTGGCATTGTAATATTTGCTGGAAACATACCCAAAACTTCCATATTTTCTATCAATGTACTTTCGGTTAGCAAGTTACTATTAAAGTCTCCAGTTATAACTATTTTTGTAAAAGGTAGGGGATATCTGCAAGCATACTTAAGAAAGGTGTAAAATCAATTAAGTTATTCGGTTGGTAAGCACAGCCTAAAAGTAAATTTTGTTCAATGATAGTAATAACTACAAAAATGTATTCAATATCACTGTTTGGTGGATACTTAACCAGTATTTTACAGTCAATGGTATCTCTAACATTGATTGCAACCCCACCAGCATAAACCCACCCTGTCCAAACAAAACATTTTACAGCCATTTAAACTAAAAAGAGAAGCTGGCATATCCGTACTGAACCAGGTTTCACTAACACATATTGCATCAACACCAGAACCTTCAAACACATATCTCAACTCATCAATTTTGCGTACCAAACTTTGCGTATTGAGATGGCATGCATTAAAGCCACTTTTTTGCTTTACAAGAATTCGAATTAAGTTAAAATTGCTGTCTTTGGAACGAACATCGACTGTGCTAGGATAATTTAACATAAGTGTAACTGAGTTTTAAAACAATTCTGTTACAAATTCGCCGACATTTCAAGATGCATATACGTTTTATTTTTATTTCATTTTTACATACATGTACATAAAGATTACATTTACTATTGAATTTTATATCTTAAGTTTCGTACTACCTTCGGTCTCATCAAACAATCCGACAAACAATCTGCTCGGCCTGGCAACTTCGCCTGTTAAAATTCCCACTTATTTGTTTTGTAAAATCTGGCAACTACAACAATTTAAGATCACATAATCATTATTTCTTTCACCTATAAAGTTTTAAGACGGATTGTTGGAGGAAACCAAAGGTAAGACTAAATATGAATTGTAAGAACCTAACTATTTACCAAATATTTAATAAATAGTTTTGAAGCAACGTTTCAACTCGAATACCAAGTTTTAATTTTTGAGTCACGGCTGTGCAAAATTGGAATCAGCTCCAATATTCTTCAAAACTTTGCTATCTTAAGTTGCAGCAAAGGCGGCAGCCATTTCTTTTTTGCCTAATTATTTCAACGCGGATGCCACGAGAATTAGGTTAACATCATGAGCAACTCAAAGGATGCAAAGACCGGTGAATCTGTGGAAAGTAGCTGTGGTGCGTGCTTACAGCCAGATGACGAAAATATGGTCCAGTGCGACAAATGCGATGTCTGGTTTCACTTCAAGTGTGTTGAAGTTACAGAAGATGTCTCCGAGACAGATTGGGTGTGCGCTGACTGCATGAAAGCTCCGAACGAGGCTTTAACAGCAGACGATGATCGTGAGAGTTCAAGTGGTATGAAAACGACCGGGAGCACGAAGGCTGGCACAGCAAAGGTACGTACGCATGTTTCTTTAAATATCGAAAGCGCAAGGAATATCTCAAAGCCGAGCGCAGCAAAAAATAAAGAAATAGAACTAATGCGTTTAGAGGAAGAGCGCAGCGCGCACATACGCTTTCTTAATAAAAAGTATGAAATTTTACAATGGTACGAAGGTACAGATGAGACCGAGGGGGAGATTGATTTGGATGTAAGGCAGATGGCAAGGGGGTCACTAATAAAGACACATGGTAATTGCGAAAATGAGGTTATGTCAAACAACGAGGCTCTAACCAAAAATATCTCTAAAAATACGGGCGCAACTATGCAACCAACTAAAACACAACCAAATTTTCTAGAGTCAGGTTCTGTGAGCGTCGTCGAACTTAGCGCGGAACAACTAGGTGCTCGTCAAGTAGTACCTAGGGATCTTCCCACCTTTAGTGGCAAGGTAGAAGAATGGCCATTGTTCATAAGTAGTTATGAAATTCGACGCGCTTATGTAGATTTAGTGACGATGAGAATATGCTGCGGTTGCAACGCGCCCTGAAGGGAAATATGTTAGTAGCAAATTGATGATTCCAGCCTTAGTGCCAGAAATTATAACGACATTGAGAATGGTATTTGGGAGGCCGCAGCAAATTATAAATAGTTTAATAAATAAGCTACGTGCGTGTCCACATGTGAACGCCAACAGGTTAGAATCTTTAGTTAGCTATGCGTTAGAGGTTAAAAATTTGACTGCTACAATGCAATCGGCTAGTTTACATGCACATTTAAATAACCCGATGCTCGTTCAAGAGCTTATTGAAAAGCTACCGCCACAAATGCGATTGGAATGGTCAATCTTTTCACGACATCTGCCAGATGCAAATCTCACAACCTTGAGCGATTGGCTTTTCTACTTAGCAGAAGCAGCTAGTAACGTAATGCCCTTTACTCCCTGCTATGTGAGCGCTGATGAGAAACGAAGATCACATCGAGTTGGTTTTCATGAGGAACATTCAGGAGCTCACAACGACAAGTTCGCAAGCAATACGGCACACTCTTCATGTATTTATTGCTTCGAAGCACACAATATCTCAAAATGCGAGAAATTCAAAAAGTTAAATTATAATGAGAAGTGGAATATTGTGCGTAAATCCAAACTATGTCGTTCATGTTTGAAGGCACATAATTCAAGAGGCTGTAAAGAGCGGAGAGAGTGTGGTATAAATAGTTGTACTGCCAAACATCATCCGCTGCTACATAACCCAAGTCTGCCTGGTGCTGGCAGCTCTCAGTTGCCTTTGGTGGCAATGCAGTTTCAGAAGAGCTCGAACGTGTTGTATCGAGTTGTGCCTGTTACCATCTATGGAAAAGGTCGTTCTATTGACATATATGCATTTTTGGACGACGGCTCCGGACCAACGCTTATCGAGAAGGGGATAGTGGAAACGCTACAACTGCAAGGCGAAAAAAGGGACTTATGCCTTAGATGGACTGATGGGACAATGCGCACAGAGCAAGCATCAGATGACATTGACTTAAAAATATCACCACGCGGGTGCAGCACTACTAAATTTACTCTACGAAACGTTCGCTCGGTGGTTGCTCTAGATCTTCCTTCTCAGACTCTGAATATGACAGAGCTGGCTGCAAAATATAAACATTTAAAGGGCGTTCCGGCGGAGTCCTATACAGAAGCTGTGCCATCTATCATTATCGGATTGAATAATAGAAGCGTAGTGATGCCTTTGAAGTTTCGGGAAGGCAAGGATGATGAACCTGCGGCTACTAAGACACGCCTAGGATGGACGGTCTATGGTGTTCTAAATGGAAATAAGCCTAACAAACCCCTTCAGCTTCATCTACTGCATATTTGCGAATGTGATGATGATGTAGCTCTAAATAAATTGCTGTTTGAAAGTATGTCTGGCGAAAACGACTGCTACAAAAATAAGAATCCATTAGAGCTCATCTCTGCACGAGACAAACAGATTAAAGAAAATGTTTCACGAAATGGAGACAAATTTATAGTTAGGTTGCTTTGGAAATCTGATAGGATAGGCTACCAGACAACTTTGATATGGCTCTAAGGAGATTGCAATGCTACGAGAGAAAGCTAAGAAAGGACGCAATTCTAAAGGCAAAGGTTGAGGGCCATTTCAGAGAAATGGAAAAAAAGGGCTACATTCGAAAATTAAGCCAAGAGCAAGCTGTCACCGGTTATCCACGAAAATGGTACCTGCCTGTGTTTGCGGTGAAGAATTGCAACAAGCCAAATAAGTTTAGAGTGGTATGGGATGCAGCAGTTGGCTATAAAGGAGTCTCTCTAAATGACTTTTTAGATAAAGGTCCAGATCTGTTAACCTCACTTACAGAAGTCATTTTTAACTTTCGAATCGGCAGAATCGGTATTTGTGGAGACATATGTGAAATGTTTCATAGGGTGTCGGTCTATGAAGAAGATCAGCAATCACAAAGGTTCTTATGGCGTAACTGCGAAACCCGGACATATATGTTTTGCCAGTTGCTCTCCCTCTCTAGCGCAGTTTGTAAAAAATCAAAACGCTGCAGAGTTCAGCAATGAATTTCCTAGAGCTGTGAAATCCATCAAAGATAGGCACTACGTGGACGATATGATGGACAGCGTGAACACCGTTCAGGAGGCAATCGAACTAGCCACCCAGGTGAGAGAGATTCATAAAAGAGGAAATTTTCACATAAGGAACTGGCTCTCAAACTCCAAGGAGGTCATTGATGCTCTTGGTGAAGAAGGATCTCCTGAAACTTTCTGTCGTGCTGGGAAATATGTTGAGCAAACAATAGAAGCAGAAAAGGTCTTGGGTCTATGGTGGCACACGGCAAGTGATATGCTTACATTTAACATGAGGTTTACGAAAGCGAACGAAGAGGTACTTCTTGGCATTAGGCTACCAACAAAGCGTGAGCTGCTAAGGCTGATGATGTCAATTTTTGATCCCATAGGTTTTCTGAACTTCTACTTGTTCAATATAAAAATATTGTTTCAGCAGATATGGCGTAGTGGTATTGGATGGGATGAGGTAATTCCCGAAGAGTTCTCTGTAGCATGGAAGCAGTGGCTGTCATTTCTCCCGGAGGTGCAAAACATAAATATTCCAAGATGCTACTGGCCAAGTGACTTAAATGTGGCGCTCGAGCATAAGATAGAGGTGCATGTATTCGTGGACGCCAGTGAGCAGGCAAGCGCAGCTGTAGCCTACTTTAGAATTAACCGTGGCAATAAAACAGATGTCAGCCTCATATGCTCGAAGATCAAGGTTGCACCTCTGCGTCCCGTGTCCATACCACGAATGGAACTGATCGCAGCTGTGATGGGCTCTCGTCTCGGGAAAGTTATCATGGAAGATCACGACGTAAGAGTTGAATCTATCAGCTACTGGACGGATTCGAAAACGGTGTTGATGTGGCTAAGAGCCGATCCAAGAAATTACAAACCGTTCGTGATGTTTCGCGTAGGAGAAATTCAAGAGACCACGGAGATCGCAAGATGGCAATATGTTCCCTCAAAGTTAAATGCAGCAGATCTAGGTTCTAAGTGGAAGAATAATCCTGACTTTAAGTCAAACAGCGTGTGGTTCCAAGGTCCTGAATTTTTGCGTCAGCCTACGGTTGGTCGGTTCGACTGTGAACCAGAAAAATATAATGAAGCAGATAAAGAGTCACGCAAGGGTCCCAGCTCATTGCAGCTCAAGTTAAAGTAGCAGAGCCCCTCTTAGACGTCCAACGTTTTTCGAAATGGGAAAGAATGTGCCGAACTATGGCTTATGTAAAGAAATTTATCACAAAGTTAAAGAGCGTAGTTTCACGCAGCCAGAAAAGTGTGCCGGTAAATCTTACCTCCGATGAGTTGCTCTGGAGCGAGAATTTTTTATATAGCCTAGCTCAAGCCTGTGTCTTTAGTAGTGAGATCCAAATGTTGCAACTGAATCCTGCGTGTAGATTACCCAAGTCAAGCCCCCTAAGAAAACTTTCACCCTTTATAGACAGTGACTCGGTAATCCGAATGCGAAGTCGTTTAGAAAATGCCTTAGTAGTTGAAGAAGAAACGCGAAAACCTATTATTCTCCCCAAAAATCATACTGTCACTTACCTACTTGTCGACTGGTACCATCGAAAATTTAAACATGTATACCATGAAACCGTTATAAATGAGATTTTCCAACGATTCCACGTTCTAAGCCTGCGAAGGCTGTTAAGAAAGGTTCGAAGCAACTGCCAATTTTGCAAAAATCGCCAAGCTGTGCCACAGCCTCCTGAGATGGCTCCACTTCCAAAGGCACGCCTATCTTTTCATAACAGGCCCTTCTCCTCTGTAGGTATAGACTTTTTTGGTCCGTTTCATGTCACGGTGGGAAGACACACCGAAAAACGCTACGGCGTCATGTTTACGTGCCTTACATGTCGGGCAGTTCACATTGAGATGGCGTATACACTTTCTATGAATTCGTGCGTTGTGGTAATACGTAATTTTATCGCAAGAAGAGGAACCCCAAGTCATATTTACAGCGACAACGGTACTAATCTGAAGGCGTCTGAAAAGGAACTGCGAGAAGCGCTATTGCAAGTAGATTTCAGCACCATCGAAGCAAAATTCACAAGCTCGGAAACAAAATGGTTATTTATACCCCCTGCAAGCCCCCACATGGGAGGAGCGTGGGAACGTATGGTGCGGTCAACCAAGACTGTTATATACCAAGTAATAACGCCGAATACTAAACTAAACGATGAAAAGTTATACAATTTATTCGTGGAAGTGGAAAGCATCATAAACAGTCGACCGCTCACATATCTTTCTTTGGATACTGCTGAACAGGAGGCCTTAACACCCAACCACTTCTTGCTAGGATCGTCATCTGGAATGAAAGCCCCTGGAAAATTCGATCCAAGCGATCAATTCACAAGATCTTCATGGCGGCATGTTCAATATCTAGCTGACAAATTCTGGGAAAGGTGGTTGAAAGAGTACCTGCCGGTGATGACAAAAAGAACAGCATGGTTCGAAAAATCTAAATCCATTGAAGAAGGCGATGTGGCAATCATTGTTGACTCAAATTTACCTCGATACTGCTGGCCCAAAGGAATAATTGTACGCACTATAAGAGGCATAGATGGCCAAGTTAGGAGCGCGATAGTTCACACAAGCCAGGGAGAATACCATCGACCAGCGACCAAAATAGCATTGTTGGATGTACGCCGAAGTCGCGACGAATCTGTTGAGCTGCGTTAGGTATTCCATCTTAACTATTGAAATACCGGGGGGAGAATGTTACAAATTCGCCGACATTTCAAGATGCATATACGTTTTATTTTTATTTCATTTTTACATACATGTACATAAAGATTACATTTACTATTGAATTTTATATCTTAAGTTTCGTACTACCTTCGATCTCATCAAACAATCCGACAAACAATCTGCTCGGCCTGGCAACTTCGCCTGTTAAAATTCCCACTTATTTGTTTTGTAAAATCTGGCAACTACAACAATTGAAGATTACATAATCATTATTTCTTTCACCTATAAAGTTTTAAGCCGGATTGTTGGAGGAAACCAAAGGTAAGACTAAATATGAATTGTAAGAACCTAACTATTTACCAAATATTTAATAAATAGTTTTGAAGCAACGTTTCAACTCGAATACCAAGTTTTAATTTTTGAGTCACGGCTGTGCAAAATTGGAATCAGCTCCAATAAATTCTATGTAACGAATGCATTATATTAGTGACGACTTCCTTTACAATTTCAATAAGCAGAACTTTAACAAAATAATACAGTAGACAAATATATATAATTTCAGTTGTAGATTCAGTGAACCGATGTGTACAAAACAGAAAAATTAAAATAGTGCTATGTGAGAGGCTCACGGAAAAGATCATCATTGTTTGCTTCACCGTTCTCATCGATATTAGGAAGAGATCCAATAACGTCGTTAAATTTTTTCATCGAGTCGATACATATAGCGTTTTCGTTATCCATATTCTTTACGTGCACAATACCGCGACGAGTGAATGCTGCAGTTAGTAGGTGCTGCTTTTTAAAACGTAACGCATGATGCAGAATCGTTGAGTTAAGTTTAGTAAGGCCTTCATTTAAATATATGGGCTTGTTTGATTCAAACCCCGCATGATGCAAACGTAGAAAGTCATTACTTGCTCTTCTGAATCTTGCAACAGAGTTAAGAACAAAGTTCCTGTCATAGGCTGTCTCGAATTTTACTATAATCGTAGCATCTTTATTATAGTTGTTGTTCGTTGATTTATATTGATTCAAGCGAAAAATATTTTTGATATTAGGAAAATTGATGTTGACAGAAGTGCAAATTTTAGATAAAATACCCCGAAGATTTTCGCTCTCAAAACAAGGAACCCCATTTAAACGAAGATCGCAAGCAACAGATGCATTATCTTGTCTATCCAACTGTGTCTTTAAAGCTTCAATCTCTTTCCTAAGAGCATCAACATCAGCAGCAGCTCTAGCATCAGCTGCTTTACAAGAATCAAACTCTGCTCGAAGAGTTCCGACATCGGCTGCATTTTCTTGGAGACAAGTTACTCTTTAATTGATGTCACATAGATCTTTCTTTATTTTTGTGAAATTTCGGCGTAGTTCGCCTAAGATTCTGCTTTCGCTACCTTGGATTGCGGCTGTGATCTTTTCGTTTAATAGTTAGTTTTGTTAACAAAAACGAGCATCTAACATTTGGTTCAGTTGTAGTATAAACGATTCAGTGCCTATATCGATCTTCTGTGTTGTTAGCTGTTTGATAGTAGTTGGAATGGTATGCGGAGGGGGCGTAACTTTAGCAGAGCTTGGATTTGCTCGGGCTGCCAAAAAAATGGATTACGTTGCAACGTAGGAGAGTGCAGAGAATTGCGGCGAGCCGTAAGGCACTCTTTGCATATATACAAGTTGTTGTTTTTTTGCATGTAAGTTAATTTTTATTTTATTCCAAAATAAAAATTCTTTATTTAATTGGCACTATGTGCCAGTGTAATTGGTTTTATTGAAGATTTTCTTAAGACTAACTTAAACAACACCAAATAAGCTTATTATAAGTTAAATCTACCTGTTGCCTCAGCTGCATTTCTGTCGTTGATATTATCGTTGTCCCTATTGTTGTCGTTGTATTGGTTGAATCTGCTGCTGCAGTGATGTCGTTACTTTGGTTTGCTGCTGTTATATTTTTCTGTTGTTGTTGTATTGGTTGAATCTGCTGCTGCAGTGCTGTCGTTATTTTGGCTTGCTGCTGTTATATTTTGTTGGCTCAGCGTTTGGTTTATGCGGGAATGGGCTGCGCGACAAAATTGACGAATTGTCACGTACCATCCTCGTATTACAATTTCTAGACTGTGAACAACATCTAGAACGGATGCGCGAGTCAACTTACAATTTCTAGACTGTAAAAAAAATATCTAGAACGGATGCGCGTGTTAACTTCTACCCCCGTTAAGAGGAGCCGTCCTCGGTTTCCTTTAAAACTCTTTCTAAGGCTATGACATTGTTAATCTTTCGTTGAAGTTTCGTGATTAGCAAAATTACGACAATGATTGCTATTGTTGCCATCGAAGAAATGAAAATTGTAAGCCATTGCGTAGATTCTTTTTGGATTAGCTCTTTTAGGCTGGCGATGTGACCAATGTTTTTTATATGCACCTCATGCAAGTACGGGAGTGATAACAGCGTTATGTGGTCCGTGATATTGACAAATTGAGCTTTGTGAAGGTTGTTCCATTTACGGTTATTTCACCTTCGAATGTTATAAGAAGGGTTCCATGCACTAAAATTGCCGAAATTTTTCCTTCTTGCACCTCAGCCGTCTGGTCGTTCACGATTACTAGTCCATCACTTATCTCTTCGACTGGTGTAATTTGGTATGCTGAAGTGGTTTTGCAGGTTGTGAAATTATTGTTTAGTAACTGCTGCACGCATGAGCTCCCTTTAGGGGTTGACAAAATGTAATTGTGGCAGCATCTTTGCAATTTGCGAGTGGTTCGTGTAGTCTTTTGCAGTTGGCGACGGTATTTGTTTCCAACAGTAGCATCTTGTGGTTGCGTATTACGGGCAATATCTTAATTTTATTACATATTTTCTGAATTTTTGGATATTTGATTATAAAATGGATACTATCGCTATCTTGAAATATTCTTAATTTTGAAATACTTAAAATATCATTTACGCTAATGTTTGCAAAATGTTGCGACTAACAAATTTTGTATTTCGTTACTATCTAATATAATGGGATTTATTACATTTACTTTCCCAAGAATAACTGAAAAGATGGTATCCTCAATACTCGTTATAATAGCTTTGTTTCTAGCAGTAGCTAATTCAAATAAGTTTCCGGTATCTATTTCTTTTTTCTTCGTAACATCGAGGAGTTTGTTTACTGTCTCTGTTAATTGGTTAATTCTTATCTGCATTTCAGTGTTTATAAGCACTTATCTTTCATTAGCCTCTATTAAAGCTTCCTCTTTAGTAGCCACCTGATAAAAGCTATCGAAATCTGGTGTGCTAGCAATGTACTTCAATGCCGTTCCCAAAAAATTAATGCTTCGCGACTGTCGGTGGTGAATTCTGAGCGCGCTAAGTAGGTTAAAGATTTTGTCCACATCTGCTTTAAGTAATTTTCTCATGTGAGACTGTGGTAAGTGGTTGAGTAAGTTTTCGGTACCACGGCCTATGGTTTCATAATCAGTCAGGTTTGTTCTATGTAGAAGAAAACTGTAGCTAGCGTAAACAGCCACTGTCCCATCGGTTATCGGAATGTAGTGCGAATTGGTGTAGTTATATTAAAAATCTGAAAATACAAAAATGTTATCTAATATTACTCTTGTGAACCTTTTTTCCCTCAAATAATAAGGAAGTTCCTACGTCCTTTTCAACTATCTTTTCAATATAGAGCTTTGTGAATTTATTTCCTATTCTTCTGTTCGTTTAAACGTAAACCTTGTCTCCTGTTCTAAACTGTCGGGTTTTTATTTGTGTTGAGTCGTTGCAGCTCTACGTGTTGCGCTTTAGCTAATTTTCATTTGATTTCTTCTCGTAGGGTTTCAAGTATAGAATGGATGATGTCTATTGGTCGTTTTTTTGTGACGGAATGAATTGTCCTGTTATATTTCGTCGTAGCGAGTAGGATTAATTCAATAGTGTCATTAATACTTTGGGTTAATTTTGTGCATCTGTCTATTTCTGAAAGCGTACTATGAAATCGCTCGACTTGTCCGTTTGTAGTGCTATGATGTGGAGGTGTAGTAAATATATTTATCCCGAAGTGGTCCCTTACTAATGAACTGATTGTATGAGAATTAAAAGATTTTTCGCTGTCACAGACAATTGTCTTCGTACCCTTAAAAAAATTTAGAATTTGTAAAATAGGTTCTTTAATGTCAGCTATCGATCTGGAATTTATTGCTGAAACTATGGCAAATTTTGAAAATTTATCAACACAGGTTAAAAAGTGTTGGTTGTCGGTAGAATAAATGTCAATGTGCAAAATTTCACCAGGCTTTTGCGGAATGGGTGTTTCGCCAATTTCTGGGTTCGGAGGGTGGCGCTGATACTTGACCTCCCTACAGATTTTACAATTTGAAGTTATTTCTTACGCACGTCAGGGAAATAGTAATCGTCTAGGACTTGTTTAAGGTTTTCTTGCACCGAACGGTGGGCTCTGTTGTGCTCCGCTTACAAGATTTCCCTCTGGTCATCTTTGTTAAAGATGTCCGTCACCTGCTTTGCTGTATGTAGAAATTTAACAGCAGGGAGTATTGAGAGAATTTTATCCTGAATTTTGGCCAAGGTAGGTAGGTCAGACAAAACTCCGTTAACAACAATGGGGTTGACACAAATTCTGATAGTTTTGAGAAGGTTATCTATATCGGAATAAATGATACGATGCCTATTCTGAGTTTTAAAAAGAATTTTGGAAGTTTTTGTGTCGCTTCCTCCTTCCTCTAGGATAAGCTGATTTCTAAAACAGTTTATGGGATTCTCGACTGTGGGAATTGCTTTTGTTAGTGACTCTTCGCTATGTACCATGTTTGTTGAAATGCTGGCGTTTTCCAGGGCATTTATGTGTTGCCTGGATAAGGCATCAGCTAAAACGTTCGCTTTGCCAGGTTTATAAGAGAATTTTGGTGAAAATTCCTCTACAAATGCTCTCCACCTTTTTAATTTTGAATTAGGATTTTTATCGGATATGGCAAACGTGAGGGGCTGATGGTCAGTAAAAATGCTTAATTGTTTGACACCATAGAGATAATATCTGAGCTTCTACAAAGCCCAAACAATTGCCAGCAGTTCACGTTCGTTGGTTGCGTAATTTTCTTCGATCGAAGAAAGAGTTCTGGAAATCATAGTTATGGGTCGTCCCTCTTGAGAGAGAATCGCTCTTAACGCATGAGACGATGCATCTGTGGTCAGCTCGAATGGCTTTTCATAATCGGGATATAGTAGTAGTACGTCCTCTGAAGCCAGAATTTCCTTAATTTTCTTAAAGGCTCTCTGTGCTTCTTCATCGAATTCTACTTTAACGTTTTTTGATTGGCTAGCGCTTATGTTTCCGTTTTCACCACGCAAGTATCTTTTCAAAGGTTTAGCAATCAACGCATAGTCCCTGATAAATCGTCTGTAGTAACCGGATAATCCAAGAAATGATCTTAAGCCTCTGAGTGTTCTAGGAACCTCGTAACTGACAATATCCAGGTCTTCAGCCCGTTCTTGGATACAACAAATCCAAGGAATTCAACCTCTTCCTTGTAGAACTTTGTCTTTTCCAGTGAAACTCTCATGCTGGCTTCAAAAGTTTCTTCAAGATAAGCCTTATATCGCTGGTATGTTGCTCATAGCTAGGGGACAAAATATTTACGTCATCTATGTAGACGTGGCAGATTTCGTCCCTAAGAATGTTATCTTGTTTACTAGGATCTGGGTCTAAAGAAATATTGTTCACATCCCGACAAAAATAGTACAAGAGGGCTTCCTGCTTATTATTATTATAATGAATTATCCCCTTTTTCATGTCAAGATTCGCACCAATCTCTTTGAGAAAATCGAAGCCAATAATGCCATCTAATGTTTGAAGTGATGAAAGAATGAAAAACTGATCATTTTTGTCGAAAATATTTATGGTGCATTTACTTTTAATTTTTTCGCTACCGTGAATTGATTTAACAAAGAATGGATTTTCGATTTTTTTAACACCTTTAACTGTTTCTAAATGAATAATATAGTTTTTTGATGCACCAGTGTCTATAAGAAATTTCAGTTCCCTTCACGCAAACCTTCTCGTGATGTAGGGCAGGAGGGATTTTACTCTAAAAAATTTATTTCATCGATTTCCTCATTCCCGACTACCTCATCCTCTGGCGCTTCATCGTTTGCAGTTAAATCTTTCTCATCTTCACCCTCTTCGTTTGGGAAATACAAATTCTTGGCAACACAGAATCCGGGAATGTCCCTGTCATTGCGTTCGTTCTGTCTCAAATGGTTCACACGCTGTACCTTATTGTTTGGCAGTCTATTGCTCTCGTTGGGTCTTTTTGTTGGTCTAATCGCTTGAGGGTTAGGACTGTATAAGGGATTTCCGTTGGGATTAAAGTTTGGTGCAGTATTTCGAAAGATTCCTACTGGCTTATTATGTCTAAATTGGGATGATGTTGGGTCGACGTCCATAGGTATCGGACGTGAATATGTGTTCGTTACTCTTCGATAGTGGGGTGAATTATATAATGATTAGGTTGGTGAAGGCGTTGGCTTGGTGTTGATTTTGGTAATTGAAAGCCTGTGCAAAATGGGATCGGGCCTGGTTGGATTCCAGCTCCTGCGCAAGGACCAAGGCTGTTGGCATGTCTGTTGGCCTTGATGAGAAGAGAATATCGCAAAGTGGTTTGTTTAATCCCGAGATAAACACTCGAAGAGCGTCTTGTCGGTATATCCGATTTAAGGAGTTTATTAATTCCGCGTTACCGTAGTGTGTCATAATATTTTTATTAATGATGAGAGATAATTTTCGCTCAACATCATTTCGCTTAAAATTGGGATATGGCTCTTGGTCCCTGCCTTAAGGTAGACATTTCCTGCTCGATCAGGTAGATGGGTCTCTTATCGGCGTGGGTGAAGTCCAAACGAGCAATAATAGCATTGAAATTTAGGACAGTATTGAAGGATGACAAAACCATGTTTGCCGAGCCCACCACCTTATTCCTAAGAATAGCAACTGCCTGGTAGTGTTTTGAACTGCCATTTAAGCTTTCAAAAAGTTTGTACGCAGCATGGGCAGCCTGCCTCCATGATACGTAAGCAGCTTTATCGCCGCCAAATTCTGGCAATGACGTAACTAAGTCAAGTGACTCCTCACATCTCACAGTCGGGTTAATTGTAACAGGCTCGTATTGAACAACCGTCGTCGGCGTCTCTAAGGTCTTGAGTCTATTGGTTAATTCGTCGACGGAACTTTGGAAATCCCGTCTAGTTTGTTCTGTTGCTGCTTTTATTGCGGCATTCACAATGGCTTGCAAGCTTGAGGATCCATTTTCAAATTTTTATTGTGTGTCAAGAAACGTTTTTTGTACAGTTATTAATTGGATTTAAATAAATTATCTTACTTTTGTTTGAAAATTGCTGACCTTTATTAAAATTGTCTATCACTAGAGAATAAGTCGTTAAAACTTTGATAATTATATTTTAAAAAATTTCTACAATCAATTCTTGAAACTTGACTTTAAATTTCTTATTTTTATTCGTACCACAATATTAATTTATGTAAATACAATTCTTAATCGTAGCTTTAATACCATTGTATTTTTTTCAATTATTTAACATCTCACAAATAATAATTATTGAAATATATCACTTACGATAAAAGCAGCTTCATCTTATGTCCGTTTTTGCAGCAATGTGGCTCGACAATTTTTTCCTTTTCGTTTCAGGTACGTATTAAGTCCAAATATTCTCCAAATATGGGTAAGTTTTTGATTGGTTTTTTCGCTTTTTTGTTTGTTTATTGTTTTTTACAACGAATTTTTTTAGTTGTTTAATTTTGACTTGAAATTTTCACAGGTTTCCATAACAGAATTGTCACGTACCATCCTCGTATTACAATTTCTAGACTGTGAACAACATCTAGAACGGATGCGCGCGTTAAATTACAATTTCTAGACTGCTAAAAAAACATCTTGAACGGATGCGCGTGTTAACTTGTATTCTAGATCACATTTCTTGAGTTTAACACATTGACAGTGGAAAAACTCATTACAGCTCACACATTTTATTTTCTGATCATCATCTAAGTGACGTTCAACTCTTGCTGAGCAGACACACGGCATATTTTTAAAATGAGTAGAAAGCACAAACGAATCACAGAAACGATGACATAGTTAGTTCGATAAGCGGCGAGCTTGAGTAAGGCTGGTTTGTTTTTATTTATTGCTTTTTTTGTTTATTCGAGTGTTATGTATATGTTGGTTTGAGTTCTTTTGTTTTGTTTTCTTTTGCTTTAGTTTATGCTTCACTTCAAGTTTCAGATTTTGTTGAAAAAACAAATTTTTCTATCAAAATGTTAAATGTGCTATTTTACAGTGTTTAATAAAAATTATTAGATCTTTTTGGCTTTACCGTGTAATTTGAGTTCATTATTTGATCACTGTAACACAACCACCAAATGTCTATTAATAAATCACCAATTTTGCTAATAAAATAAGAAGCGTGCGCAGAATGCGTCCGATTTGTATGAAGCTGAAACTTGAATTTTAAGTACTCTTTGATTAAATTACGTAAAAAAATGCACAAAAACAATTAATGGTTCGCAGATATCATGCTTTTAAAATATGAATAGATGACAAATGTTTAAACTATCGGACCCTGCATCTCCGAAAACGCACATTTTAAAAATCTAAATTTTTAATATTTTTTGTGTATCACTAATTTTTAATACACTAATTAAATTTTAAAAGTGGGTTTTGCCTTGTTTTGAAAACGGTTTAAGAGATATTGTACTAAAAACTTCACATTTCTGATCCTCTTAATATGCTTCATCATATTTACCATCTAGTGCACGAATCAGAGATAAAATTGCAAGAAAACTGTTGTGTATGCTTTTTGTATTAAGGTCGTTTTTAATACATTTTTAAAAACGCATTTTTTCAAAAACAAGACAAAACACACTCTCAAAATTTTATCAGCTTGTTGCAAATTAGTAATACTAATGAAAATTTAGATTTTCAAAAAGAGTGTCTTTGGAAATACAGGGCCCGATAGTTAACATATTCTTCGTAAATTCATATTTTAAAGGCAAAATATCTGCAAACCAGTAATTGGTTTTATGAATTTTTTTTACGTTTTAATCAAAGAGAACTTAAATAAGAATTTATAAAAAAAGAATGAATTTCGAAAAACTCTAACTTCTAAAAACAAGGTGGTTCGAAACGAAAAACTATAATATTTTTGCAAAAGTTTAAGTAATTTTTTTAAACCTTATACATAAATAAGTAATAATTAATTTTATTTTGCTTAAAAGTTCAGTTCATTTTCTGTAAAACTGTTTTTAAATTAAGTCAATACCTATCTTAAAAATACAGATATAAGTGAGATCGTATACACCTAAAATACTTTTTTGGGGCGACTTCGAAGCCTTTCGAGTGGAACTACGGGCTAACGGTAAAAGAAAAGAATTTAAAATTTTTTTGTTGTCTCCAATAATGTAGCATTAACATATATTTTTGCCAATTTTTTTAGATGGTGAGACGACTTTTTGGTCGAAATCTTAACCCTTAAAAGCCTGGTGGTTCCTCTAGGAACCGTAACTTTAAATTCCTATTCACATGTGATGTTTCCACACGTACACAATAAAAACTTCGAGTGGCGTACGAACAGTAGCTGAGTAATGGCTTTGGTTCGTGCTTAGAGAAGCTGTGAGTGTACTTTTGCTATTCAACTGATGTTAGTTGACGTTAAGCATTCAAGAAGGCAAGAACTCGCTTTTGCTAGCTTCGCAACTATTAAATGAATGAAAAGGTAGAAAAATGTTTAATGATAAATGGATGATAGATTTTTTTATAGAAAATACAAACGATGTAGCGCAATGCCTAATATGCGAACACATTGTTTGTCGTTCCGTATTGATGTATGTGCAAAGGCATTACTCGGTTTTTCACGCACAATACAATTTAATTTTAGGAGAAGAAAGAAAACTAAAGCTTTTCGAATAAAAAGCTAAATATTTTTTAAG
The DNA here is from genome assembly GCA_963920525.1 of Dichetophora obliterata. Classification (NCBI taxonomy): domain Eukaryota; kingdom Metazoa; phylum Arthropoda; class Insecta; order Diptera; family Sciomyzidae; genus Dichetophora; species Dichetophora obliterata. The sequence continues at coordinate 141,022,827 of OY986437.1, forward strand.
GTTTATTGCTGATGATGTTAATAAAAATAATAATTCTAATATTCATAATAATAACATTGCAATTTAAAAAGGCTATGCTATGCTGTGGATGCTATGCATCCTATGCTGTGTCATTGGCCTTGGCAAAAAAATGCCGACCGTATGAAGATGGTATGTTTTTTAAAGAATTTTTAAAGAAGGGAAAGAAATGTAACAAATTGTAGAAAAATACTTTTATCCAGACGAACAAGAACTCGTCGAACGGAAGTTATTAGTAAATATTTATATTTTACTACTAAACAAAGATTATTAAACAGCAAATTTTTTCTATATGCCTTGACGGGAGCACGGACATAAATTATTTAAGCGTATTAATCATATATGTTAAGTCAGTGTATATGTTAAGTCAGTGGATGTCGGTTGTGTTTTATCGTGTTATGTGAAAATTTAAAAACAACAGAGGAAATACTTTCCGTTGTTGCTATGAATGGGCATGTTACAGGCGAAAACATCTTTAAAATACTACAACCAAACGTTTTTTCAGTTTTTAACAAAAAAAAATTTACTGCGATTTGTACTGATGGAGCCAGAGTGATGACTGGAAAAAACAAGGGCTGATATGTTGGTTAATGAAAAATAATATAAAAATTCCAGCTTTTCATTGCATTATCCATCAGCAGTAACTTTTTTCGAAAGAGTTAAACCTTTCCTATGTAATGGAAATAGCCATAAAAATTACAAAAACAATTCGAGGGGGACATAATGCACTAAGGCACCGAAAATTTAAAGATCTTCTCGATGAACTTGATGATGAGTTCGGTGATTTACTTTGTACACAGAGGTTCGTTGGCTTAGCCGTGGCATTAGCCTGCAACGCCTCTTTGATTTGAGGAATGAAGTTTTACTTTTTTTCGAACAAAATTTATTTTCAAACTCGGATGATTTCATTTCAAATCTTAAAAATAAAGATATTTTATTAGACTTAGCCTTTCTATGCGACCTTACTCTTTTGCTTTATCAATTGAAACTGTCACTGCAGGGTAGAAACAAACATTTTTGAGCAACTGCCTATTGTAGAACACTTTCAGCGCTAACTACATATTTAAAGAATTCAATTAAAAAATAATGATAAGTCCAATTTGGATAAAAACAAGACAATATGGTCAGATAATTTGAATTTTAATAAATTAAAAGACTATACAAGGATTTTTGAGGAATTATTAATAATTTATAACAAAAGATTTCAGGGTTTTCAGATAATTAAAGACAATTAAATTAAATTGCATAATAATCCCTTAATTTGCAAAATAAACGACCAACCAACAGAACTACATGCAGAGCTAACCATGCTGAGCAATGATATAAGCCTACCCTTGGAAATGGGTCAACATTTTTGGAAGCAGGTAAGAGAGGAGACATATCCAATTATTGAAAATGAAATCTTCAAAATATATTCTATGTTCAGTTCCTCATACGATTGCGTGGTTGGATTTTTAACCCTCAAAATTATCCAACATAAATTTAGAAACTGTTTATCAGATGAACGTATCTCAGATTTACTGCGCATTAAAAGTTATGAAGGCAACATAAAAATAGACGATATAATAGAATTTGAAAAGTTAGAATAAAAAATAATAATAAAAATAAAAAATAATAATAGAATATAATAGTCATAATAATTATAAATTACAATAATTACAACTATAAAAATAAAAGTAAATAAAAATAAATAAAATACACACAGACGATATAATAGAATTTGATAAATTAGAGTAATAATAATAATAATAATAATAATAATAATAATAATAATAATAATAATAATAATAATAATAATAATAATAATAATAATAATAATAATAATAATAATAATAATAATAATAATAATAATAATAATAATAATAATAATAATAATAATAATAATAATAATAATAATAATAATAATAATAATAATAATAATAATAATAATAATAATAATAATAATAATAATAATAATAATAATAATAATAATAATAATAATAATAATAATAATAATAATAATAATAATAATAATAATAATAATAATAATAATAATAATAATAATAATAATAATAATAATAATAATAATAATAATAATAATAATAATAATAATAATAATAATAATAATAATAATAATAATAATAATAATAATAATAATAATAATAATAATAATAATAATAATAATAATAATAATAATAATAATAATAATAATAATAATAATAATAATAATAATAATAATAATAATAATAATAATAATAATAATAATAATAATAATAATAATAATAATAATAATAATAATAATAATAATAATAATAATAATAATAATAATAATAATAATAATAATAATAATAATAATAATAATAATAATAATAATAATAATAATAATAATAATAATAATAATAATAATAATAATAATAATAATAATAATAATAATAATAATAATAATAATAATAATAATAATAATAATAATAATAATAATAATAATAATAATAATAATAATAATAATAATAATAATAATAATAATAATAATAATAATAATAATAATAATAATAATAATAATAATAATAATAATAATAATAATAATAATAATAATAATAATAATAATAATAATAATAATAATAATAATAATAATAATAATAATAATAATAATAATAATAATAATAATAATAATAATAATAATAATAATAATAATAATAATAATAATAATAATAATAATAATAATAATAATAATAATAATAATAATAATAATAATAATAATAATAATAATAATAATAATAATAATAATAATAATAATAATAATAATAATAATAATAATAATAATAATAATAATAATAATAATAATAATAATAATAATAATAATAATAATAATAATAATAATAATAATAATAATAATAATAATAATAATAATAATAATAATAATAATAATAATAATAATAATAATAATAATAATAATAATAATAATAATAATAATAATAATAATAATAATAATAATAATAATAATAATAATAATAATAATAATAATAATAATAATAATAATAATAATAATAATAATAATAATAATAATAATAATAATAATAATAATAATAATAATAATAATAATAATAATAATAATAATAATAATAATAATAATAATAATAATAATAATAATAATAATAATAATAATAATAATAATAATAATAATAATAATAATAATAATAATAATAATAATAATAATAATAATAATAATAATAATAATAATAATAATAATAATAATAATAATAATAATAATAATAATAATAATAATAATAATAATAATAATAATAATAATAATAATAATAATAATAATAATAATAATAATAATAATAATAATAATAATAATAATAATAATAATAATAATAATAATAATAATAATAATAATAATAATAATAATAATAATAATAATAATAATAATAATAATAATAATAATAATAATAATAATAATAATAATAATAATAATAATAATAATAATAATAATAATAATAATAATAATAATAATAATAATAATAATAATAATAATAATAATAATAATAATAATAATAATAATAATAATAATAATAATAATAATAATAATAATAATAATAATAATAATAATAATAATAATAATAATAATAATAATAATAATAATAATAATAATAATAATAATAATAATAATAATAATAATAATAATAATAATAATAATAATAATAATAATAATAATAATAATAATAATAATAATAATAATAATAATAATAATAATAATAATAATAATAATAATAATAATAATAATAATAATAATAATAATAATAATAATAATAATAATAATAATAATAATAATAATAATAATAATAATAATAATAATAATAATAATAATAATAATAATAATAATAATAATAATAATAATAATAATAATAATAATAATAATAATAATAATAATAATAATAATAATAATAATAATAATAATAATAATAATAATAATAATAATAATAATAATAATAATAATAATAATAATAATAATAATAATAATAATAATAATAATAATAATAATAATAATAATAATAATAATAATAATAATAATAATAATAATAATAATAATAATAATAATAATAATAATAATAATAATAATAATAATAATAATAATAATAATAATAATAATAATAATAATAATAATAATAATAATAATAATAATAATAATAATAATAATAATAATAATAATAATAATAATAATAATAATAATAATAATAATAATAATAATGATAATAATAATAATAATAATAATAATAATAATAATAATAATAATAATAATAATAATAATAATAATAATAATAATAATAATAATAATAATAATAATAATAATAATAATAATAATAATAATAATAATAATAATAATAATAATAATAATAATAATAATAATAATAATAATAATAATAATAATAATAATAATAATAATAATAATAATAATAATAATAATAATAATAATAATAATAATAATAATAATAATAATAATAATAATAATAATAATAATAATAATAATAATAATAATAATAATAATAATAATAATAATAATAATAATAATAATAATAATAATAATAATAATAATAATAATAATAATAATAATAATAATAATAATAATAATAATAATAATAATAATAATAATAATAATAATAATAATAATAATAATAATAATAATAATAATAATAATAATAATAATAATAATAATAATAATAATAATAATAATAATAATAATAATAATAATAATAATAATAATAATAATAATAATAATAATAATAATAATAATAATAATAATAATAATAATAATAATAATAATAATAATAATAATAATAATAATAATAATAATAATAATAATAATAATAATAATAATAATAATAATAATAATAATAATAATAATAATAATAATAATAATAATAATAATAATAATAATAATAATAATAATAATAATAATAATAATAATAATAATAATAATAATAATAATAATAATAATAATAATAATAATAATAATAATAATAATAATAATAATAATAATAATAATAATAATAATAATAATAATAATAATAATAATAATAATAATAATAATAATAATAATAATAATAATAATAATAATAATAATAATAATAATAATAATAATAATAATAATAATAATAATAATAATAATAATAATAATAATAATAATAATAATAATAATAATAATAATAATAATAATAATAATAATAATAATAATAATAATAATAATAATAATAATAATAATAATAATAATAATAATAATAATAATAATAATAATAATAATAATAATAATAATAATAATAATAATAATAATAATAATAATAATAATAATAATAATAATAATAATAATAATAATAATAATAATAATAATAATAATAATAATAATAATAATAATAATAATAATAATAATAATAATAATAATAATAATAATAATAATAATAATAATAATAATAATAATAATAATAATAATAATAATAATAATAATAATAATAATAATAATAATAATAATAATAATAATAATAATAATAATAATAATAATAATAATAATAATAATAATAATAATAATAATAATAATAATAATAATAATAATAATAATAATAATAATAATAATAATAATAATAATAATAATAATAATAATAATAATAATAATAATAATAATAATAATAATAATAATAATAATAATAATAATAATAATAATAATAATAATAATAATAATAATAATAATAATAATAATAATAATAATAATAATAATAATAATAATAATAATAATAATAATAATAATAATAATAATAATAATAATAATAATAATAATAATAATAATAATAATAATAATAATAATAATAATAATAATAATAATAATAATAATAATAATAATAATAATAATAATAATAATAATAATAATAATAATAATAATAATAATAATAATAATAATAATAATAATAATAATAATAATAATAATAATAATAATAATAATAATAATAATAATAATAATAATAATAATAATAATAATAATAATAATAATAATAATAATAATAATAATAATAATAATAATAATAATAATAATAATAATAATAATTGTTGGATCAAGAATCTTTAGTCAAGCAGCCGAGTAGGTATACTCATAAGCAAATCATAAGAAGTGTACACTCTTTGTATTCTACAAACCAACTGAAATTCTTTATTCTTCAATATTCCAGTGTTGTCATATAAGATATAAATAAAATGTTGCCATAATATAAAAGTAATGATATTAAATAATACGAGTTGCCAACTCAATGTTAAATGGTAACAAAGTTACAAGTAATTAGGATTTACGTATATAACATTATCCCCCTTTTTAATTACGAAAATCTTCTGCTTGAAATCTATGAACCGATCTACGTACACGGCTGCTCCGACGAACTTCTTGCGGAATCGCTACTTGCACCTCAGCAGGTTCTATATCCATTTCAGTAGGATCATCAGGTAGCCAAAGGTCGTAGCGCGGATCGATCACTTGGCTGTTGTTATCCACTGATGTCTTTTCTTCTTCTAGGCGCGCCTTCATTTGATTTTGATGGCGCTTCAAACTGCCGACATCAGTTTTAACGATGTACATTACATGACCCAGGCGTTTGTAGACGATACCTTTTAACCATTTTTCTCCACGACCATAATTGCGAATGTAAACCTGTTGTTTTAGCGAAAATTTGGTGGGAGCTTTTTCACCGTTAGGCTTAGCAATTTTCATCGAAAACATCTGCGATAATACGGTACGTGCTGGACGACCATGCAACATCTGTGCTGGTGATATGCCGTTAGCATTTGGCATTGTGCGATAAGTTGTAAGAAATTTAAGAACAGCCTCGCCCGCTTGCAACCCATCTTGAACATTCTTCTTTACAGCAGTCTTGAACGTGCGAACGAATCGTTCCGCTAGCCCATTAGAGGGAGGATGAAAAGGTGCAATTGTGATGTGCTTTATGAGGTTTTGAGCACAAAACACTTTGAAAGCCTCCGATGTTAGCTGTGGGCCATTGTCGCTTACTATGGTCTCTGGTAAGCCCTCTGCTGCAAAAATTGTTGTCAAAGCAAAAATTGTCGCTTCAGCAGTAGTGTTCGCTAACTTGCACACAAACGGAAACTGAGAGTACGCATCGACACAAATGAGCCACATAGAATCAAAAACCGGGCCAGCAAAGTCGATGTGCACTCTTTGCCAAGGCTCTTGTGACTGCGGCCAGCTAGAATATTGCTGTTTAGCACTGGGGCCCGCTAACTTGCAGTTGTCACAACCTTCAGCGATCTTCTCAATGTCTTTGTCGATACCGACCCACCAGCAGTGCTGTCGTGCAAGTTGTTTCATTTTGACCACACCCCAATGTCCATCGTGCAATAAGGACAAAATTTGATGATGCAATGACTGTGGTACAACGACCCGTGAGACGTCACTCTGAAAAAATACAAGATCATCTTGAGTAATCAACGATAACTTACGATTGAAGAATGGCAGAAGATCTTCGTCGTTAGGATGCAGTTTTTCAGGCCATCCATGCTGAACAAATTGTTTGACTCGGTGCAGTATTTTGTCATTGTGGGTGCTAGTGCGTATGACGTCAGCGTTGATAGGCGTTTCAATGACAAAAACTTGATTAACGGCTTCATGATTGTCAAAATCGTCGTCTGGACCCGATGGTAACCTTGATAGAGCGTCGGCATTTGCATGATTAGCAGTGTTACGGTATTGTATATCAAACTGATACGCCATGAGAGTGATTGCCCATCTCTGAATACGTTGAGCGGTCATAGTTGGAAGATTCTTGTTGGGACTAAATATGCTGACCAAAGGTTTGTGGTCAGTCACAAGCGTAAATTTGTGCCCGTATAAAAACTGATGAAACTTCAGCACACCAAATATTATTGCCAACCCCTCCTTTTCTATTTGACTGTAGTTTTCTTGATGACGATTTAGGGTTTTTGAGCCAAAAGCAATCGGCCGTTCGCTGCCATCTGGATAGATGTGGGAAATCACTGCTCCAACCCCATATGATGATGCGTCTGTCGCCAAAACGATTGGTAATTCATCTTGAAAATGTGCCAGCTTAGTTGCTTGTATGATGTGCTCCTTCAGTTCATTAAATGCATTTTCTTGTCCACGTTTCCACTCGAACGTCATATTTTTGCGCCTTAATTTGTTCAATGGCGCTGCCAATTGAGAGTAGTTGGGTATGAAATTATGGTAATAATTAATTTTACCCATAAACGCCTCGAGTTCCTTTAGGTTCGACGGACGCCGTAAGTTTTTAACGGCTCGAATGCCTGATTCATCCGGTAGAATGCCATCAGCGCTAATTTCGCGACCTAAGTACGTCAGTTTTGTTTTACTAAATTCGCACTTCTCTCTTTTGCACTTGATACCAGCTGACTGTAGTATTCGTAAAACTTTTATTAAACGTTCGTTGTGCTGCTCTTCAGTTTCGCCAGCAATGATGATGTCATCAATGTAATTTGCGCACCCCTCGACTCCACATAAGAGTTGCTCGAGATGTTTCTGGAACATGGCTGGCGCGCTGGCCACCCCATACGGAAGTCTCTGATACTGGAACAGACCAAGTGGCGTGTTGACCACTAGCACTTTTTTGGACTCTTCGTCGAGCTCCATTTGCAGGTATGCATCGCGCAGATCAATTTTCGAAAAAAATTTGCCGTGTCGAACAGTGTGTAAAAGACACTCTCTGGTTGGTAGAGGATATTGGTTTATATCAATTTGTTGGTTAACATTTCTTTTGAAATCGCCACAAATGCGTATCGATCCGTCTGGCTTGGTAGCAAGGACGATTGGGGATGCCCAATCGCTGAAAGAAATTTGCTTCCATATACCTGCGTCTGACAATCGTTGCGCTTCTATTTTAAATTTTGGTAACTGAGCGAACGGAATTGGTCTGCTCTTGCTAAATTTAGGCGAAGCGTTTTCTTTTAGCTGAATTGTTGCTTTAACAGAACCAATTGTCCCTAGTGCTGGAGCGAAAACGTCTTCGAAACTCGACAAAAGTGTCTTTAACTTTTCGGTTGACTTGACGCTCAGAACGTTGTTAACTTGTACAATTTTGAAGCCCAATTCTTCAAACAAATCCACTCCAAACAAATTATTTGATCCACGTACATGAGAAACTACCAATGGCAGTGTTTTTTCGATTGAGCCACACTGAATTCTTGCAGAAATTTCGCCTAAAGTGTCAATTTGTATATGACCATAACCGAATAATTCGCGCGAACAAGGCTTTAATGGTGGTTTATTCAACATTTCATATGTGTCTAATGTTATTACGGAAACTTCCGCACCAGAATCCATTTGAAAAAGTGTCTTTTTCTCGTTTACTAAAATTTCAACAAAACGCTTTTTATTTTTACCACTCACTCCGCTAGCTATTGAAAAAGCTGATGATATGTAGTCAATTAAATCACTGTTATTTTTTTTGTTGTATTTGCTTTCAAAGTTTCTGCCAGCTGTATTTTGCTGTACGAACTGAATCGTGTGGTGAATTAAAAATGATTTTGTCTCTTATCATTTCATCGGAGTAATCCTGGAGGCAATTTTCTTTCCTGCAAAAAAAATTACACTGTCGCGCCAAGCTTCGCAGTTCTGCTACCCACTCTTTGTAAGTGTGTGTGCCCATTTCAGCCTTATGAAATGCATAACGCGCTGCTACTACGTGCACTTTTTCTTTGTAGAATTCCGTTAGTTTTCCAGCAAGTTCTTGAAAAGTTTGCTTTTTTAACTCATCAACACCAATGAGTTTTTTCAATGTTTCGTAAGCGTCGTTGCCCAACCAAGACAAAAAAAACGATTTCTGTTTGTTGGCGTCAACAACTGCATAAGCCGAAAAATGCTGCTTTAGTTGCTCCAAGTAGGATTCCCATCGCTGCTGTTGACCATTGAACTGACTAAAAGCTGGAACTAAATTTGCAGAATCTTGAGTTGTTGATTTGTTTGCAAATTTTTCCATCCAAGCGTTTTGCTCCCTAAGCACGCTTGCTGTGAACGCACGCTGTTCCTCCAATAATTTACGGAAAAATTCCTCTGACATTATTGCTTTTTTTTCTTTCGTCGCCAATGTTGGATCAAGAATCTTTAGTCAAGCAGCCGAGTAGGTATACTCATAAGCAAATCATAAGAAGTGTACACTCTTTGTATTCTACAAACCAACTGAAATTCTTTATTCTTCAATATTCCAGTGTTGTCATATAAGATATAAATAAAATGTTGCCATAATATAAAAGTAATGATATTAAATAATACGAGTTGCCAACTCAATGTTAAATGGTAACAAAGTTACAAGTAATTAGGATTTACGTATATAACAATAATAATAATAATAATAATAATAATAATAATAATAATAATAATAATAATAATAATAATAATAATAATAATAATAATAATAATAATAATAATAATAATAATAATAATAATAATAATAATAATAATAATAATAATAATAATAATAATAATAATAATAATAATAATAATAATAATAATAATAATAATAATAATAATAATAATAATAATAATAATAATAATAATAATAATAATAATAATAATAATAATAATAATAATAATAATAATAATAATAATAATAATAATAATAATAATAATAATAATAATAATAATAATAATAATAATAATAATAATAATAATAATAATAATAATAATAATAATAATAATAATAATAATAATAATAATAATAATAATAATAATAATAATAATAATAATAATAATAATAATAATAATAATAATAATAATAATAATAATAATAATAATAATAATAATAATAATAATAATAATAATAATAATAATAATAATAATAATAATAATAATAATAATAATAATAATAATAATAATAATAATAATAATAATAATAATAATAATAATAATAATAATAATAATAATAATAATAATAATAATAATAATAATAATAATAATAATAATAATAATAATAATAATAATAATAATAATAATAATAATAATAATAATAATAATAATAATAATAATAATAATAATAATAATAATAATAATAATAATAATAATAATAATAATAATAATAATAATAATAATAATAATAATAATAATAATAATAATAATAATAATAATAATAATAATAATAATAATAATAATAATAATAATAATAATAATAATAATAATAATAATAATAATAATAATAATAATAATAATAATAATAATAATAATAATAATAATAATAATAATAATAATAATAATAATAATAATAATAATAATAATAATAATAATAATAATAATAATAATAATAATAATAATAATAATAATAATAATAATAATAATAATAATAATAATAATAATAATAATAATGATAATAATAATAATAATAATAATAATAATAATAATAATAATAATAATAATAATAATAATAATAATAATAATAATAATAATAATAATAATAATAATAATAATAATTATAATAATAATAATAATAATAATAATAATAATAATAATAATAATAATAATAATAATAATAATAATAATAATAATAATAATAATAATAATAATAATAATAATAATAATAATAATAATAATAATAATAATAATAATAATAATAATAATAATAATAATAATAATAATAATAATAATAATAATAATAATAATAATAATAATAATAATAATAATAATAATAATAATAATAATAATAATAATAATAATAATAATAATAATAATAATAATAATAATAATAATAATAATAATAATAATAATAATAATAATAATAATAATAATAATAATAATAATAATAATAATAATAATAATAATAATAATAATAATAATAATAATAATAATAATAATAATAATAATAATAATAATAATAATAATAATAATAATAATAATAATAATAATAATAATAATAATAATAATAATAATAATAATAATAATAATAATAATAATAATAATAATAATAATAATAATAATAATAATAATAATAATAATAATAATAATAATAATAATAATAATAATAATAATAATAATAATAATAATAATAATAATAATAATAATAATAATAATAATAATAATAATAATAATAATAATAATAATAATAATAATAATAATAATAATAATAATAATAATAATAATAATAATAATAATAATAATAATAATAATAATAATAATAATAATAATAATAATAATAATAATAATAATAATAATAATAATAATAATAATAATAATAATAATAATAATAATAATAATAATAATAATAATAATAATAATAATAATAATAATAATAATAATAATAATAATAATAATAATAATAATAATAATAATAATAATAATAATAATAATAATAATAATAATAATAATAATAATAATAATAATAAAATAATAATAATAATAATAATAATAATAATAATAATAATAATAATAATAATAATAATAATAATAATAATAATAATAATAATAATAATAATAATAATAATAATAATAATAATAATAATAATAATAATAATAATAATAATAATAATAATAATAATAATAATAATAATAATAATAATAATAATAATAATAATAATAATAATAATAATAATAATAATAATAATAATAATAATAATAATAATAATAATAATAATAATAATAATAATAATAATAATAATAATAATAATAATAATAATAATAATAATAATAATAATAATAATAATAATAATAATAATAATAATAATAATAATAATAATAATAATAATAATAATAATAATAATAATAATAATAATAATAATAATAATAATAATAATAATAATAATAATAATAATAATAATAATAATAATAATAATAATAATAATAATAATAATAATAATAATAATAATAATAATAATAATAATAATAATAATAATAATAATAATAATAATAATAATAATAATAATAATAATAATAATAATAATAATAATAATAATAATAATAATAATAATAATAATAATAATAATAATAATAATAATAATAATAATAATAATAATAATAATAATAATAATAATAATAATAATAATAATAATAATAATAATAATAATAATAATAATAATAATAATAATAATAATAATAATAATAATAATAATAATAATAATAATAATAATAATAATAATAATAATAATAATAATAATAATAATAATAATAATAATAATAATAATAATAATAATAATAATAATAATAATAATAATAATAATAATAATAATAATAATAATAATAATAATAATAATAATAATAATAATAATAATAATAATAATAATAATAATAATAATAATAATAATAATAATAATAATAATAATAATAATAATAATAATAATAATAATAATAATAATAATAATAATAATAATAATAATAATAATAATAATAATAATAATAATAATAATAATAATAATAATAATAATAATAATAATAATAATAATAATAATAATAATAATAATAATAATAATAATAATAATAATAATAATAATAATAATAATAATAATAATAATAATAATAATAATAATAATAATAATAATAATAATAATAATAATAATAATAATAATAATAATAATAATAATAATAATAATAATAATAATAATAATAATAATAATAATAATAATAATAATAATAATAATAATAATAATAATAATAATAATAATAATAATAATAATAATAATAATAATAATAATAATAATAATAATAATAATAATAATAATAATAATAATAATAATAATAATAATAATAATAATAATAATAATAATAATAATAATAATAATAATAATAATAATAATAATAATAATAATAATAATAATAATAATAATAATAATAATAATAATAATAATAATAATAATAATAATAATAATAATAATAATAATAATAATAATAATAATAATAATAATAATAATAATAATAATAATAATAATAATAATAATAATAATAATAATAATAATAATAATAATAATAATAATAATAATAATAATAATAATAATAATAATAATAATAATAATAATAATAATAATAATAATAATAATAATAATAATAATAATAATAATAATAATAATAATAATAATAATAATAATAATAATAATAATAATAATAATAATAATAATAATAATAATAATAATAATAATAATAATAATAATAATAATAATAATAATAATAATAATAATAATAATAATAATAATAATAATAATAATAATAATAATAATAATAATAATAATAATAATAATAATAATAATAATAATAATAATAATAATAATAATAATAATAATAATAATAATAATAATAATAATAATAATAATAATAATAATAATAATAATAATAATAATAATAATAATAATAATAATAATAATAATAATAATAATAATAATAATAATAATAATAATAATAATAATAATAATAATAATAATAATAATAATAATAATAATAATAATAATAATAATAATAATAATAATAATAATAATAATAATGATAACGATAATAATAATAATAATAATAATGATAACGATAATAATAATAATAATAATAATGATAACGATAATAATAATAATAATAATAATAATAATAATAATAATAATAATAATAATAATAATAATAATAATAATAATAATAATAATAATAATAATAATAATAATAATAATAATAATAATAATAATAATAATAATAATAATAATAATAATAATAATAATAATAATAATAATAATAATAATAATAATAATAATAATAATAATAATAATAATAATAATAATAATAATAATAATAATAATAATAATAATAATAATAATAATAATAATAATAATAATAATAATAATAATAATAATAATAATAATAATAATAATAATAATAATAATAATAATAATAATAATAATAATAATAATAATAATAATAATAATAATAATAATAATAATAATAATAATAATAATAATAATAATAATAATAATAATAATAATAATAATAATAATAATAATAATAATAATAATAATAATAATAATAATAATAATAATAATAATAATAATAATAATAATAATAATAATAATAATAATAATAATAATAATAATAATAATAATAATAATAATAATAATAATAATAATAATAATAATAATAATAATAATAATAATAATAATAATAATAATAATAATAATAATAATAATAATAATAATAATAATAATAATAATAATAATAATAATAATAATAATAATAATAATAATAATAATAATAATAATAATAATAATAATAATAATAATAATAATAATAATAATAATAATAATAATAATAATAATAATAATAATAATAATAATAATAATAATAATAATAATAATAATAATAATAATAATAATAATAATAATAATAATAATAATAATAATAATAATAATAATAATAATAATAATAATAATAATAATAATAATAATAATAATAATAATAATAATAATAATAATAATAATAATAATAATAATAATAATAATAATAATAATAATAATAATAATAATAATAATAATAATAATAATAATAATAATAATAATAATAATAATAATAATAATAATAATAATAATAATAATAATAATAATAATAATAATAATAATAATAATAATAATAATAATAATAATAATAATAATAATAATAATAATAATAATAATAATAATAATAATAATAATAATAATAATAATAATAATAATAATAATAATAATAATAATAATAATAATAATAATAATAATAATAATAATAATAATAATAATAATAATAATAATAATAATAATAATAATAATAATAATAATAATAATAATAATAATAATAATAATAATAATAATAATAATAATAATAATAATAATAATAATAATAATAATAATAATAATAATAATAATAATAATAATAATAATAATAATAATAATAATAATAATAATAATAATAATAATAATAATAATAATAATAATAATAATAATAATAATAATAATAATAATAATAATAATAATAATAATAATAATAATAATAATAATAATAATAATAATAATAATAATAATAATAATAATAATAATAATAATAATAATAATAATAATAATAATAATAATAATAATAATAATAATAATAATAATAATAATAATAATAATAATAATAATAATAATAATAATAATAATAATAATAATAATAATAATAATAATAATAATAATAATAATAATAATAATAATAATAATAATAATAATAATAATAATAATAATAATAATAATAATAATAATAATAATAATAATAATAATAATAATAATAATAATAATAATAATAATAATAATAATAATAATAATAATAATAATAATAATAATAATAATAATAATAATAATAATAATAATAATAATAATAATAATAATAATAATAATAATAATAATAATAATAATAATAATAATAATAATAATAATAATAATAATAATAATAATAATAATAATAATAATAATAATAATAATAATAATAATAATAATAATAATAATAATAATAATAATAATAATAATAATAATAATAATAATAATAATAATAATAATAATAATAATAATAATAATAATAATAATAATAATAATAATAATAATAATAATAATAATAATAATAATAATAATAATAATAATAATAATAATAATAATAATAATAATAATAATAATAATAATAATAATAATAATAATAATAATAATAATAATAATAATAATAATAATAATAATAATAATAATAATAATAATAATAATAATAATAATAATAATAATAATAATAATAATAATAATAATAATAATAATAATAATAATAATAATAATAATAATAATAATAATAATAATAATAATAATAATAATAATAATAATAATAATAATAATAATAATAATAATAATAATAATAATAATAATAATAATAATAATAATAATAATAATAATAATAATAATAATAATAATAATAATAATAATAATAATAATAATAATAATAATAATAATAATAATAATAATAATAATAATAATAATAATAATAATAATAATAATAATAATAATAATAATAATAATAATAATAATAATAATAATAATAATAATAATAATAATAATAATAATAATAATAATAATAATAATAATAATAATAATAATAATAATAATAATAATAATAATAATAATAATAATAATAATAATAATAATAATAATAATAATAATAATAATAATAATAATAATAATAATAATAATAATAATAATAATAATAATAATAATAATAATAATAATAATAATAATAATAATAATAATAATAATAATAATAATAATAATAATAATAATAATAATAATAATAATAATAATAATAATAATAATAATAATAATAATAATAATAATAATAATAATAATAATAATAATAATAATAATAATAATAATAATAATAATAATAATAATAATAATAATAATAATAATAATAATAATAATAATAATAATAATAATAATAATAATAATAATAATAATAATAATAATAATAATAATAATAATAATAATAATAATAATAATAATAATAATAATAATAATAATAATAATAATAATAATAATAATAATAATAATAATAATAATAATAATAATAATAATAATAATAATAATAATAATAATAATAATAATAATAATAATAATAATAATAATAATAATAATAATAATAATAATAATAATAATAATAATAATAATAATAATAATAATAATAATAATAATAATAATAATAATAATAATAATAATAATAATAATAATAATAATAATAATAATAATAATAATAATAATAATAATAATAATAATAATAATAATAATAATAATAATAATAATAATAATAATAATAATAATAATAATAATAATAATAATAATAATAATAATAATAATAATAATAATAATAATAATAATAATAATAATAATAATAATAATAATAATAATAATAATAATAATAATAATAATAATAATAATAATAATAATAATAATAATAATAATAATAATAATAATAATAATAATAATAATAATAATAATAATAATAATAATAATAATAATAATAATAATAATAATAATAATAATAATAATAATAATAATAATAATAATAATAATAATAATAATAATAATAATAATAATAATAATAATAATAATAATAATAATAATAATAATAATAATAATAATAATAATAATAATAATAATAATAATAATAATA
The DNA here is from genome assembly GCA_963920525.1 of Dichetophora obliterata. Taxonomy (NCBI): domain Eukaryota; kingdom Metazoa; phylum Arthropoda; class Insecta; order Diptera; family Sciomyzidae; genus Dichetophora; species Dichetophora obliterata. The sequence goes on from OY986437.1 coordinate 141,040,996, forward strand.
ATAATAATAATAATAATAATAATAATAATAATAATAATAATAATAATAATAATAATAATAATAATAATAATAATAATAATAATAATAATAATAATAATAATAATAATAATAATAATAATAATAATAATAATAATAATAATAATAATAATAATAATAATAATAATAATAATAATAATAATAATAATAATAATAATAATAATAATAATAATAATAATAATAATAATAATAATAATAATAATAATAATAATAATAATAATAATAATAATAATAATAATAATAATAATAATAATAATAATAATAATAATAATAATAATAATAATAATAATAATAATAATAATAATAATAATAATAATAATAATAATAATAATAATAATAATAATAATAATAATAATAATAATAATAATAATAATAATAATAATAATAATAATAATAATAATAATAATAATAATAATAATAATAATAATAATAATAATAATAATAATAATAATAATAATAATAATAATAATAATAATAATAATAATAATAATAATAATAATAACAATAATATTGGGGGTTGGAATTAGTTTTAAAGGTTTTCTAAGAGATGGCGTAACTATCAATAGATCGCATCGGGCACACCTGTGACTATATTCATTTCAAAGCACATTGTGTAAGCTTCATTTTTCAGTATGTGTCATTCCACTGAAGTGTAAACAACATATATTTTTTTTCTCTGTGAACATGTCGACTTTCGTTCCAACAAAACGCAATTTGCGGGAAGGTTTACTTTTGTGCTTCCATTTGAAGAAAAAAGCGGTTGAAGCACAACGCACGCTTACTGAGGCTTACGGGGACTATGCTCCATCGATTTCTACTTGTGAGTACTGGTTCCGTCGGTTTAAAAGTGGTGATTTTGATACGGAAGACAAAGAGCGTCCGGGCCAGCCGAAAAAGTTTGAAGATAAGGAATTGGAGGCTTTGCTCGATGAAGACCCGTGTCAAACCCTTCAAGAATTGTCAGAATCATTGGGAGTCGACTTATCAACGGTCGGCAAACGCTTGAAGGCCATGGGAATGATTCAAAAGCAAGGAAATTGGGTGCCGTACCAGTTGAAGCCGAGAGACGTTGAACGGCGATTTTGCATGTGCGAACAACTGCTTCAACGGCATAAAAGGAAGAGTTTTTTGCATCGTATTGTCACTGGCGATGAAAATTGGATCCATTACGATAATCCTAAGCGAAAAAATCGTGGGGACCACCCGGCCATGCATCAACATCGAGGGCCAAGCCGAATATTCATGGCGCCAAGCTTATGCTGTGTATTTGGTGGGATCAGAAGGGTGTCGTGTACTATGAGCAGCTGCTAAAACCTAACGAAACCATCACTGGGGAACGCTACCAACAACAGTTGATGCAATTGAGCCGAGCATTAAAGGCTAAACGGCCGGAATATGCCAAAAGACACGACAAAGTGGTTTTTCAACATGACAACGCACGGCCACATGTTGCAAGAACCGTCAAGGAAACGTTGGAGGCGCTGAATTGGGATGTGCTACCCCACCCGCCTTATAGCCCAGACATAACCCCTTCCGACTACCACCTATTCAGATCGATGACGCATGGCTTGGCTGAGCAGCGCTTCACTTCTTACGAGGATACCAAAAAATGGGTCGATTCGTGGATTGCCTCAAAAGACGAATCGTTCTTCCGGCGCGGAATCCGTATGCTGCCAGAAAGATGGGAAAATGTTGTAGCTAACGATGGACAATGCTTTGAATAATATACATTGTACCGTTGTTTCTAAATAAATGCTCAAAAACCGAAAAAAAACCTTTAAAATTAATTCCAACCCCCAATAATAATAATAATAATAATAATAATAATAATAATAATAATAATAATAATAATAATAATAATAATAATAATAATAACAATAATAATAACAATAATAATAACAATAATAATAACAATAATAATAACAATAATAATAACAATAATAATAACAATAATAATAACAATAATAATAACAATAATAATAATAACAATAATAATAATAATAATAATGTTTCACAGAGTGATTTACAAACGACTGCTTGTACTTTATTGCAAATATAATGAATATACATACAAAAATGAATAATATTAAGCAACTGCATTACTAACAGTTTCTATGTGTAACAGAATTTGTGAGAGAGAAATAACTATTAGATGATCTATATAAATATGTATGAATGTAAGTTTGAGCAAACAAATGTTAAGGTGCGTAATGCTTTTATTCTGACACGCCCTCTCAAGACGCATCTTTTACATATATTTGACGAAACCTAGTCCATCCAAGCAATTATCATGTCCAGCTCTATTCAACGGCTTTGTCAAGATATCTGCAACCATCTGCTTTGAAGGCACGTGTATTAACATTAGCATTCCAGCAGTTATTAATTCGCGAACAAAATGATATTTAATGTCAATATGATTTGTTCTTGCATGAAACATGGGGTCACTGGCTAAACATTCAGCACCGCGATTGTCCACATAAAGCGTCACTTTATTATTATTTGGAAATTTAAGCTCATGAAAAAGGCTACTTAAATACGAAGCTTCCTTGGCAGCTTCTGCCAGACTTACACATTCAGCTTCTGTTGACGATAAAGCTACCGTTCTCTGCTTTTGGGACTTCCAAGTGATTGCAGCACCACTCAACATGAACACATACCCTGTGTATGAGCGCCGATCGATGGTACAACCGCCCCAATCTGCATCGGCATAACCAAACAACGGATCATCAGTCTTGACATACAAAAGTGCTGTTTTTGCAGTCCCAGCAAGATATCTTAATACTCTCTTTGCAGCAAGCCAATGACACTTCCTTGGTTTACTCGTAAATTGTGCTAGTCTTGATATGGTGTTTGCAATGTCGGGCCGCGTTGACACTGACAGATACATAAGAGCACCAATTAATTCACGATATGGATAGGTCAACTCTTCAGCATCACTTGGGTCTTCAAAACGCACATTTACATCTGAAGGTGTTGAAACTGGATTACAATTTTCCATTCCATAATTTTTTAATAAATCCAAAATATATCCCGTTTGAGAAAGCTCAATCTCATCTTTTCGTTGGTTTATTGTTAAACCTAAACAGTATTTGGCCTGACCAAGATCTTTAACCTCGAAATCCTCTTGTAACTTCCTTTTGAAGTCCATTATACATTTGATATCTCTTGATGCTACTAAGATATCGTCGACATATATAAGTACTAGAAACACATCGCCGTTTATATCACCATAAAATAAACATGGCTCATTAGTTGTGGCTTTTAATCCCAAAAACATAAATTTTTCACGCAGTTTCGAATACCACTGGCGACCAGCTTGCTTTAATCCATATAAAGCCTTCCTCAATTTGCATAAATTCCCACCATTGCAGAGATCATCCAGAATCTTCTTAGCCTGAGCACCCACTTCTGTATCACTGCTATGTTTATTTAGAATTCTATACAGCATTTCGCCTAATAAATCAGGAATCTTCATATATACAGTTTCCTCTAGTATACCATTTAAATAAGCCGTAACAACAATAAACTGCCAAATTGTTAGTTTATAGTTTACTGCTAGAGCTAATAACAGTCTTAATGTCTCTAAGCGAGCAACTGGAGCAAACGTTCGATGGTAGTCGACGCCAAAGCTCTGATTATACCCTTTTGCAACTAATCTGGCTTTGCGTCTCACAATTTTATTATCATGACCATACTTATTCGTAAGCACTAAGCGACACCCAATAACATTGCTGCACTCACCATCCTTTACAATTTCAAATGTACCGTTCTTCACTATGCTCACCATCTCGGACTCAATAGCATCTTTCCATTCCTCACATTCTTCACTGCTCAGGGCCTCTTTTACAGGGACTTCAGCAACTCCAGCAAAAACATCATCTTCAAGCTCAGAGTCATCATTTAGAGCAACTTCATCATATGTTGCTGTTGGTGCGGAACAATACAGTTTTCTTGGTCGCCCTCTTA